>OX419760.1:20869142-22069142 GCA_948567375.1 Lunularia cruciata
TCCACAAATCCACAGAGTTTACAGAAGCTGTTGGATTCTCTTCTTTGCTTTTGCAATCAAACAAAGATGGAGGTGAACCTTGACAAGTCCAAGGTCATTGTGGTGGGTTCTAAAGGTGTCACACCTTTCTTTTTTGATGGACAGCAATTGGAGCAGGTTTCTTCTTATAAGTACTTGGGCCTTGAGTTTTCTCATGACTATAGTTGGTCTACTTGTGTGAAGATGAGAATCAATGTAGGCTTTAGAGCTTTGTATTCACTCATGAACCGCTCTAGACTTGCTCACCTCACCACATGGGAGTTGAAGAAGGTGCTGTTCAGATCTCTTGTGCAGCCGGTGGTTCTCTATGGTGCTCAGATTTGGGGTCCAGGTACTAAGAAGACATGGTGGCAAAAGGTGGAGAAAGTTCAGAAATTGTTTTTGTGTGATGAACTTGGGGTGAGGACTCAAACTCCTTATGTATTCCTGCTTGCTGAAACAGGATTTTTACCTCTTGAGGCTGAAGCTTTGTTTTTAGCTATCACATATGCCACTAAGGTGAGGTCCATGGAGCATGAGAGACTTCCCTACCAAGCTTTTTGTGCCACTCTATCTGTCGGTTGGTATACAGATCTGATTGCATGGGCCACAAGGTGGAATGTTTGTGAGCGACATTGGAGATTGGAGCCTATTGCACTTCGAGAGGTGATCAAGGAGCAGTTTTTACTTCGCTTATGGCAGCAACCCGGTACCAAGATGGTGTTCTATCAGCAGTTTGTAAATCCTATGTTGGTGTATTGTGAGCAAGATTATCTCTTGGCTAGGATTTCTACTTCATTGAGACATGTTATCGCTCAATATAGAACTAGTTCTCATAGACTAGAAGTAGAACAAGGACGTTGGCAGCAGATAGAGCACTCCATGCGACTTTGCAAATTGTGTATTATGAGCAAAGTTGAGGATGAGCATCATGTGTTTGTTGATTGCCCTTGTTACATGCAGATTAGAGTAAGACATCAGATTACTTGTAGTGACTTCTCAACTCTCTTACAGGTTGAAGCTTTAGCATTAGGGAAGTACATGACAGAAGTTACTTTACATCGGACCAATTTGTTACAAACTGGTCAGATGCCCTAGGCCCTTGCCTAGACTCACATTTCATGTGTTTTGTATTGTGTTTCTAGCCTTTTGACTCTTTGGGTCTTTGAGGCTTTATATTTCATTGTTTCATTGTTTCATTGTTTCATTCAAGACATTGAAGGATTCACTCTTGTTGGTTCAACCTGGAACAAGCAGAGACAACACAAAGGAAGGGGCTTTGGAGGTATTGCTACTTACGTCAGATTAGGCTTTGAGAAATCAGTCTCTTTGATAGGTCAAGATTCAAGTGGACAATACCAATGGCTGAGGATTGGAGGATTTGCCACACCTTGCTTCATTGCTGTTTGTTACTTTGCCCCATTGACATCACCAATCTATTCAAGTGGAATTCTCAACACCATGTAGCCTTTCCATTCCTTGACAAAGGATGTGTTGGAGTTTCAAAGTAAAGGTGCAGTACTTGTTCTTGGTGATTTCAATGCTAGGATCCAAGCCTCTCAGATCCCTGACTTGAGCAACCTTGAGAATGATCCTTTCCACAGCTTGATAGACCATTCTAGCGCTTGGTCTTGCTCTTCCAAAGATCTTATGTCCAACTCCATGAGTGAGCACTTTTTGAGCTTTGGTGCCAAGTGTAGCTTGAAGATCTTGAATGGCCTTTCTCAATTTCTAGAAACTTGTAAAAGCACATGCTTTGCCTCAGGTGGATCAAGCACCATAGATTATATGCTCACTTCAGCTAATGATATCCATCTTGTCTCAGATTTTTCTGTTTTAGATCCTCAACCAGAATCAGACCATGCACCTCTATCTTGTACCATCCTTCTTCCTTGCCTCAAAAGAACCACATTACCTACTGACCATGCCTTTAGAGGTAAACTTCGTCTAGATTTTCACAAGAGAGACTTGTACCAACAAGCTATCCAAGAGAAATTGGGTTCTATGGAGTGGAGTTCTGATTTTCAACAACATAGTGATCAATTGGTTGAACTTCTTCAATCTACATCTACTTCTTTGTTTCCAAGAGGCTCCCACAGAAAGAGACTTGGTCTCCCTTGCAATAGGTGGTATGATGCTGATTGCAAAATGGCAAGGATCAAAGCTATGGATAGGTCTCTTGATCAGATTGCACAAAATCAGGCCTTTGTTTCATACAAAAAGTTGGTGAAGTGCAAAAAGCGAGCATTTTTGAGACTCAAGGGGGTTGAGTTGAGCAATGAATTGAGGAGCAATCCCAAGGCTTTTTGGAAGAAGCTAACCATCAGATCTCCATCTCCATCGCTGGACCTGAATGAGCTTTGTAATTATGTGAAGGATCTGTACTTTTTCCCTAATGCTCCAAGCATGGCACCTTGCCTTGGATCTGCTCTCACCATCTCTGAAGCTGATGTCAAGTACCAATTGAAGAAGTTGGCCAATGGTAGGGCTGAAGACCTTGATGGACTATGTGTTGAACTTCTACAGTGGGGCGGTAGCCATCTGATTTCAGTACTCACTTCTCATTTGAATGAGGTAATCAAGTGTGGCTTTCGTGATACAATTGGAACAGGTTTCTTCTTACAAGTACTTGGGCCTTGAGTTTTCTCATGACTATAGTTGGTCTACTTGTGTGAAGATGAGAATCAATGCAGGCTTTAGAGCTTTGTATTCACTCATGAATTGCTCTAGACTTGCTCATCTTACCGCATGGGAGTTGAAGAAGGTGTTGTTTAGATCTCTTGTGCAGCCGGTGGTTCTCTATGGTACTCAGATTTGGGGTCTTGGTACTAAGAAGACATGGTGGCAAAAGGTGGAGAAAGTTCAAACTTGTTTTTGTGTGATGAACTTGGGGTGAGGACTCAAACTCCTTATGTATTGCTGCTTGCTGAAACAGGGTTTTTGCCTCTTGAGGCTGAAGCTTTGTTTTTAGCTATCACATATGCCACTAAGGTGAGGTCCATGGAGCATGAGAGACTTCCCTACCAAGCTTTATGTGCTACTCTATCTATTGGTTGGTATACAGATCTGATTTCAATGGTTGATTGCCCTTGTTACATGCAGATTAGAGCTAGACATGAGATTACTTGTAGTGACTCCTCAACTCTCTTACAGGTTGAAGCTCTAGCGTTAGGGAAGTACATGACAGAAGTTACTTTACATCGGACCAATTTGTTACTGATTGGTCAGATACCCTAGGCCCTTGCCTAGGCTCACATTTCATGTGTTTTGCATTGTGTTTCCAGCCTTTTGACTCTTTGGGTCTTTCGGGCTTTATATTTCATTGTTTCATTGTTTCAACTTGAGTGAGTCTCTCACTTAGAGATTTCCTAAGCACCTTATCAAAGGCCTTCCTGAAATCAATAAATGCAACAAAGAGAGCTCTCCCAACACCTTTGCATTTCCACCACAAAACATGGAGTACCAATAGATGATCCAAAGTACTAAAGTCTGATCTGAAACCCACTTGGCACTTAGCTCGAATTCTGTGCTTTTCAGCCCAAGTACTCAACCTAGACTCCAAAATTCGACCGTACAACTTGGCAAAGATACTACCCACTAGAATGGTACGCTAATTGGTGACAATATCTCTCTGACCAGACTTGTGAAACAATGAAACAATGAAACAATGAAATATAAAGCCCGAAAGACCCAAAGAGTCAAAAGGCTGGAAACACAATACAAAACACATGAAATGTGAGCCTAGGCAAGGGCCTAGGGCATCGGACCAATTTGTAACAAATTGGTCCGATGTAAAGTAACTTCTGTCATGTACTTCCCTAATGCTAAAGCTTCAACCTGTAAGAGAGTTGAGAAGTCACTGCAAGTAATCTGATGTCTAACTCTAATCTGCATGTAACAAGGGCAATCAATAAACACATGATGCTCATCCTCAACTTTGCTCATAATACACAATTTGCAAAGTCGCATGGAGTGCTCTATCTGCTGCCAACGTCCTTGTTCTACTTCTAGTCTATGAGAACTAGTTCTATATTGAGCGATAACATGTCTCAATGAAGTAGAAATCCTAGCCAAGAGATAATCTTGCTCACAATACACCAACATAGGATTTACAAACTGCTGATAGAACACCATCTTGGTACCGGGTTGCTGCCATAAGCGAAGTAAAAACTGCTCCTTGATCACCTCTTGAAGTGCAATAGGCTCCAATCTCCAATGTCGCTCAGAAACATTCCACCTTGTGGCCCATGCAATCAGATCTGTATACCAACCGACAGATAGAGTGGCACAAAAAGCTTGGTAGGGAAGTCTCTCATGCTCCATGGACCTCACCTTAGTGGCATATGTGATAGCTAAAAACAAAGCTTCAGCCTCAAGAGGTAAAAATCCTGTTTCAGCAAGCAGGAATACATAAGGAGTTTGAGTCCTCACCCCAAGTTCATCACACAAAAACAATTTTTGAACTTTCTCCACCTTTTGCCACCATGTCTTCTTAGTACCTGGACCCCAAATCTGAGCACCATAGAGAACCACCGGCTGCACAAGAGATCTGAACAGCACCTTCTTCAACTCCCATGTGGTGAGGTGAGCAAGTCTACTGCGGTTCATGAGTGAATACAAAGCTCTAAAGCCTACATTGATTCTCATCTTCACACAAGTAGACCAACTATAGTCATGAGAAAACTCAAGGCCCAAGTACTTATAAGAAGAAACCTGCTCCAATTGCTGTCCATCAAAAAAGAAAGGTGTGACACCTTTAGAACCCACCACAATGACCTTGGACTTGTCAAGGTTCACCTCCATCTTTGTTTGATTGCAAAAGCAAAGTAGAGAATCCAACAGCTTCTGTAAACTCGGTGGATTTGTGGAGAGAAGCACTACATCATCTGCATAAAGGAGTGCATGTATCATCAAAGAGCCAACCTGTACACCTGTAGCTCCAGCTTCCATGAGTAGACTCTCTAGATCATCGATGAAGATTCCAAACAGAGTTGGAGACAGAGAGCAGCCTTGGATCACACCCATTGTGCTAAGGACATCTTGAGAGCTCAAAGATGAAAGTTTCACAATCACTTTCTCATAGAGTCTAGAGATAGCACCAATCAGATCAGCTGAAACACCCACTTCAATGAGTCTCTCACTTAGAGATTTCCTGAGCACCTTATCAAAGGCCTTCCTGAAATCAATAAAGGCAACATAGAGAGCTCTCCCAACCCCCTTGGATTTGCACCACAAAACATGAAGTACCAATAGGTGGTCCAAAGTACTAAAGCCTAATCTGAAACCAGCTTGGCACTTAGCTCGAATTTTGTGCTTTTCAGCCCAAGTGCTCAACCTTGACTCCAAAATTTGACCATACAACTTGGCAAAGACACTACCAACAAGTATGGTACGGTAATTGGTGACAACATCTCTTTGGCCAGACTTGTGAATAGGAACTACCTTCTTGAAGCACCATCTATCCGGAAAGCCACACTTGATTGCCTCATTCAAATGAGAAGTGAGTATTGAAATCAGTTGGCTACCGCCCCACTTCAGAAGTTCAACACATAGTCCATCAAGGTCTTCAGCCTTACCATTGGCCAACTTCTTCAATTGGTACTTGACATCAGCTTCAGAGATGGTGAGAGCAGATCCAAGGCAAGGTGCCATGCTTGGAGCATTTGGGAAAAAGTACAAATCCTTCACATAGTCACAAAGCTCATTCAGGTCCAGCGATGGAGATGGAGATCTGATGGTTACTTTCTTCCAGAAAGCCTTGGGATTGCTCCTCAATTCAGTGCTCAACTCAACTCCTTTGAGTCTTAGAAATGCCCGCTTTTTGCATTTCACCAACTTTTTGTATAAAACAAAAGCTTGATTTTGTGCAATCTGATCAAGAGATCTATCCATAGCTTTGATCCTTGCCATTTTGCAATCAGCATCATACCATCTATTGCAAGGGAGACCAAGTCTCTTCCTGTGGGAGCCTCTTGGAAACAAAGAAGTTGATGTAGATTGAAGAAGTTCAATCAATTGATCACTACGTTGTTGAAAATCAGAACTCCACTCCATAGAACTCAATTTCTCTTGGATAGCTTGTTGGTACAAGTCTCTCTTGTGAAAATCTAGACGAAGTTTGCCTCTAAAAGCATGGTCTATAGGTAATGTGGTTCTATTGAGGCAAGGAAAAAGGATGGTACAAGATAGAGGTGCATGGTCTGATTCTGGTTGAGGATCTAAAACAGCAAAATCTGAGACAAGATGGATATCATTAGCTGAAGTGAGCATATAATCTATGGTGCTTGATCCACCTGAGGCAAAGCATGTGCTTTTACAAGTTTCTGGAAATTGAGAAAGGCCATTCAAGATCTTCAAGCTACAATTGGCACCAAAGCTCAAAAAGTGCTCACTCATGGAATTGGACATAGGATCTTTGGAAGAGCGTGACCAAGCACTGGAATGGTCTATCAAGCTGTGGAAAGGATCATTCTCAAGGTCGCTCAAGTCAGGGATCTGAGAGGCTTGGATCCTAGCATTGAAATCACCAAGAATAAGGACTGCACCTTTACTTTGAAACTCTAACACATCCTTCGTCAAGGAATGGAAATGAATGTGAATAGGAACTACCTTCTTGAAGCACCATCTATGAGGAAAGCCACACCTGACGGCCTCGTTCACGAGAGAAGTGAGTACTGAAATCAGATGGCTACCAGTCCACTTCAGAAATTCAACACATAGTCCATCAAGGTTTTCAGCCTTACCATTGGCCAACTTCTTCAATTGGTACTGGACATCAGCTTCAGAGATGGTGAGAGCAGATCCAAGGCAAGGTGCCATGCTTGGAGCATTAGGGAAAAAGTATAGATCCTTCACATATTCACAAAGCTCATTCACGTCCAGCAATGGAGATGGAGATCTGATGGTTACCTTCTGCCAAAAAGCCTTGGGATTGCTCCTCAATTCAATGCTCAACTCAACCTCCTTGAGTCTCAAGAACACTCGATTCTTGCACTTCACCAACTTTCTATAAGAGACAAAAACCTGATTTTGTGCAATCTGATCAAGAGACCTATCCATAGCTTTCATCCTTGCCATTTTACAGTCAGCATCAAACCACCTATTGCAAGGGAGACCAAGTCTCTTCCTGTGAGAACCTCGTGGAAATAGAGTTGTTGATGTAGATTGAAGAAGTTCAACCCACTGATCACTACGTTGTTGAAAATCAGAACTCCATTCCATAGAGCTCAATTTCTCATGGATAGCTTGTTGGTACAAATCTCGCTTGTGAAAATCAAGACGGAATTTCCCTCTAAAGGCATGGTCAATAGGTAATGTGGTTCTATTGAGGCAAGAAAGAAGGATGACACAAGATAAAGGTGCATGGTCAGATTCAGGTTGAGGATCTAAAACAACAAAATCTGAGACAATGTGTATATCACTGGGTGAGGTGAGCATATAATCTACAGTGCTGGATCCACCTGAAGCAAAGCATGTGCTCTTACAAGTTTTTGGAAATTGAGAAAGGCCATTCAAGATCTTCAAGCTACAATTGGTACCAAAGCTCAAAAAGTGCTCACTCATGGAGTTGGATATGAGATCTTTGGAAGAGTGGGACCAAGCACTAGAATGATCTATCAAGCTATGGAAAGGGTCATTCTCAAGGTCAATAAACTCAGGAATCTGAGAGGTTTGGATCCTAGCATTGAAATCACCAAGAATAAGTACTGCACCTTTACTTTGAAATTCCAACACATCTTTTGTCAAGGAGTGGAAAGGCTGCATGGTGTTGAGAGATCCGCTTGAATAGATTGGTGATGTCAATAAGGCAAAGTAACAAACAGCAAGGAAGCAAGGTGTAGCAACTCCTCCAATCCTCAGCCATTGGTATTGTCCATTTGAGTCTTGGCCTATCAAAGAGACTGATTTTTCAAAACCAAATCTGACGTAAGTAGCAATACCTCCAAAGCCCCTTCCTCTATCAATAAGGCAATGTAACAAACAGCAAGGAAGCAAGGTGTAGCAACTCCTCCAATCCTCAGCCATTGGTATTGTCCATTTGAGTCTTGGCCTATCAAAGAGACTGATTTTTCAAAACCAAATCTGACGTAAGTAGCAATACCTCCAAAGCCCCTTGCCCTTGTTACATGCAAATTAGAGTTAGACATCAGATTACTTGCAGTGACTTCTCAACTCTCTTACAGGTTGAAGCTTTAGCATTAGGGAAGTACATGACAGAAGTTACTTTACATCGGACCAATTTGTTACAAATTGGTCCGATGCCCTAGGCCCTTGCCTAGGCTCACATTTCATGTGTTTTGTATTGTGTTTCCAGCCTTTTGACTCTTTGGGTCTTTCGGGCTTTATATTTCATTGTTTCATTGTTTCTATGCTGCCTCCGCTTGTTCCAAGTTGAACCAACAAGAATGAAACCTTCAATGTCTTCAATGGTGTTTCCTTCATGTTCCCATGTCTCCACGAGATTGATCAGATCAACATCTTCCCACACAGGTTTAGCGCTTGAGTACTTGGTATGTGTGAGACCATGAACATTCCAAAACAACACTCTAAGGGTCTGGAATTGCTATGCGGTAGTTGACAATTTCCTTTGGGTGATCACAGCTCTATTGTCTCTCAAGAATGCAACAAAACCTGCTTGTTGAGCCTCCTTCACCTTTGCTAATTCTCCCTTCTTTGCTTGCCACTGGAGAGATGTGAGATGAGGATCCAACCAGATACGCCGCCCCTTCAGTATAGCCTTGTTTGCCATCACTGAATTCCTCTGAGTTTCTGAGCCAAACCTCACCAAAATGCTTCTTGGTTGTGCACCTTGTTGTCCCAATCTATATGCTTGCAAAATCTGAGGATCATGGACTCTCAGAGAATCAGTAAGAAACTCACACACTATGGCCTTGGTGTCTTCCTTCTCAGTCTCTGGCAAACCAGAAATCCTCAAGTTCTTCAATTTGACTTGTTGGTTCTCCTTCTCAACCTCATGCTCTTTGCAAGTAAGAAATTTGAGCCACCTTAGTAGCTTCAGCATATGACCTCATCTTCACTTCTAATGTGTCCACAATCTGTTGGAGCCCTCCGCTTTGTGTAGCAATGTCACTGGCTTGTGTTCCCAAGGAAGCAACTTTCTCGGTAGCATCAACCATCCCCTTGGTTGATGTTAACAGTGAGATAGTACTCTTCTTCAGGTCTTGAATCTCTTGGTTGACTAGGTTCAAGGACTCTTTTACGCTATTGATCTCAACCTTTACAAATTCCATATCAGTCATGAGAGTACTCATGCACTGGGACATGGGTGCAAAGAAGCTTCTAAGCTCTTTGTGGAAATCATTAGATTTCCTATACATTTCTGCTAATTGTTGTTGCTTCAAGGCTATATCAGCAACATCTTTCACCATCTAGGACTCCTCCATTGTGCCAATCGCTAATCACTAATCAATCACAATCAATCTAGAAGTTTTACTTTCAACACCAAAACTTCTAGATTTTCAAGTAGACATTGCTTCTGTTTTACAAGTCAGAGCACTACTTGGTGGGTGTTGAAGTAAGGGCCTTGAGAAACTTGTTCTAATGAGATAAAAATCACCTCATTTGAATATGTAAGCACAAAGATACTACCTTCCAAATTTGCAATGCTTAAAGCTACCAAAGGCTGCGAAATTTGAGGTACCTAAAGCTGATAATCTGTCCTCTAACCTTAAGCAATGAATTTCCAATGTAAATGTCTGAGTGAGTTAATTCTAATGACACAAAGATCACTTCATTTGGATCATTGAGTACAAAGATACAATAGCTTGAATCTACACACAAAGTAGTAAATCTTAACTCAAAGTATTTGGCAGTATCAGAGTGAATCAATTGGTCATATCATCTACCTTGGATACTCAAATTCTCCAAACTAAAGATTCAATAGAAAAATTATGACTGTGTGTTTCTTATGATATAAGAATCACCTGCATTGGGTCTATGAGTGAAGAGAACGGGCCCTCCAAAGCTGGTACTCCAAACATCAAGATTCGAGAGTTGTGACAGAATGAGAATTGTCACCACTGTTTGCTCAGACTTCCATATGCTTCGAGTTTTCACTTGAAACAGAACTTGTAAGTCATAGGTTCTGATGCATCAATAATCACTGGATTTGCACTTGTGACCACAGAGCAACACCTCTCCAAATTTTTGACCTATCACATGGAGTTCTCAAAACTTCCAGAGAATTCAAAAATCCACAACTCCTTGTATACTGCTCCAAACTCTACACAATTAAGCTTGAAACAAAGCTCTTGGAATGGTGCTTCCAATGAAACCCCAATAGCTCCATTTGCTCAAGTATTGGAAAAGATACAAGCATATGAGTGTCTGCTAAAGAAACTCCAAAATCAAAAACCCTTCTGAAGAATAGATGAGAATTAGAATTGTCACCACTGCTTGCTCAGACCTCCATATGCTGCGAGCTTGGCCTTGAAAGAGAGCTTGTAAGGCACAGATTCTGATGCAATAATCTTCACTAGATTTCCACTTGTGACTGCAGAGCAATACCCCTCCAAATTTTTGCACAATCACATAAACTCCTCACGGTTTCCTCAGGATTCAAAATTCTAGAACTCTTTGTATACTGCTCCAAACTGCACAAGCTTTACCTTGAATGAAAGCTCTCATCATAAAGCTTCTATTGAATGCCTAATCACTCCATTTGCAGAAGTATTGGTAGAGATACAGTCATTCGAAATTTCAGTTCAAACCCTAAAATCTGCCAAAGAAGATAGAATTTGAATCCTTGTAACTTCCTGGAGAGATGTGATCTTTGAGCATGCTTGATATCAATCGAAAGAGCTGGTCAATGCGCATCCACTGCCACAAAAATCATTACATTTAGAATCATAACGAGGAAGAAATGTACGCTCAAATATGGATCATTTGTCAGAAAATTCAATTGGCCATAACTTTCGATACAGAACTCAGAATGTTACAATCTAGGTGGTCATAGAAAGCCCTTGGCAAGGCGCTTCTAACAAGACCAAGATTCTAAGGTTTGGACTGGTAGGTGTTGAGAAATAACATGCCAAACTTTCGGGAAATCTCTTCTCTCTCACACTCTCGAAAAATCTCTTCTCTCTCACACATAAGGTGAAACAATGAAACAATGAAATATAAAGCCCGAAAGACCCAAAGAGTCAAAAGGCTAGAAACACAATACAAAACACATGAAATGTGAGCCTAGGCAAGGGCCTAGGGCATCTGACCAATCTGTAACAAATTGGTACGATGTATACTAACCTCAGTCATGTACTTCCCTAATGCTAAAGCTTCAATCTGTAAGAGAGTTGAGAAATCACTACAAGTAATCTGATGTCTAACTCTAATCTGCATGTAACAAGGGCAAACAATCAACACATGATGCTCATCCTCAACTTTGCTCATAATACACAATTTGCAAAGTCACATGGAGTGCTCTATCTGCTGCCAACGTCCTTGTTCTACTTCTAGTCTATGAGAACTAGTTCTATATTGAGCAATAACATGTCTAAGTGAAGTAGAAATCCTAGCCAAGAGATAATCTTGCTCACAATACACCAACATAGGATTTACAAACTGCTGATAGAACACCATCTTGGTACCGGGCTGCTGCCATAAGCAAAGTAAGAACTGCTCCTTGATCACTTCTCGTAGTGCAATAGGCTCCAACTTCCAATGTCGCTCACAAACATTGCACCTTGTGGCCCATGCAATCAGATCTGTATACCAACCGACAGATAGAGTGGCACAAAAAGCTTGGTAGGGAAGTCTCTCATGCTCCATGGACCTCACCTTAGTGGCATATGTGATAGCTAAAAACAAAGCTTCAGCCTCAAGTGGCAAAAACCCGGTTTCAGCAAGCAGCAATACATAAGGAGTTTGAGTCCTCACCCCAAGTTCATCACACAAAAACAATTTCTGAACTTTCTCCACCTTTTGCCACCATGTCTTCTTAATTGTTTCATTGTTTCATTGTTGTAATACCTGGACCCCAAATCTGAGCACCATAGAGAACCACCGGCTGCACAAGAGATCTGAACAGCACCTTCTTCAACGCCCATGTGGTAAGGTGAGCAAGTCTAGAGCGGTTCATGAGTGAATACAAAGCTCTAAAGCCTGCATTGATTCTCATCTTCACACAAGTAGACCAACTATAGTCATGAGAAAACTCAAGGCCCAAGTACTTGTAAGAAGAAACCTGTTCCAATTGCTGTCCATCAAAAAAGAAAGGTGTGATACCTTTAGAACCTACCACAATCACCTTGGACTTGTCAAGGTTCACTTCCATCTTTGTTGCACAACCAAGAAGCATTTTGGTGAGGTTTGGCTCAGAAACTCAAAGGAATGCAGTGATGGGGAACAAAGCTATACTAAAGGGGCGCCGTATCTGGTTGGACCCTGATCTCACACCTCTCCAATGGCAAGCAAAGAAGGGAGAATTAGCAAAAGTGAAGGAAGCTCAACAAGCAGGTTTTGTTGCATTCTTGAGAGATAATAGAGCTATGATTACTCAAAAGAAATTATCAGCTAATGCATAGCAATTCCAGACCTTTAGAGTACTGTTTTGGAATGTTCATGGGCTCACACATACCAAGTACTCCAGCGCCAAGCCTTTGTGGGATGATGCTGATCTGATCAATCTTGTGGAGACATGGGAACATGAAGGAAACACCATTCAAGACATTGAAGGATTCACTCTTATTGGTTCAACCTGGAACAAGCGGAGACAACACAAAGGAAGGGGCTTTGGAGGTATTGCTACTTACGTCAGATTAGGCTTTGAGAAATCAGTCTCTTTGATAGGTCAAGATTCAAGTGGACAATACCAATGGCTGAGGATTGGAGGAGTTGCCACACCTTGCTTCATTGCTGTTTGTTACTTTGCCTTGTTGACATCACCAATCTATTCAAGTGGAGTTCTCAACACCATGCAGCCTTTCCATTCCTTGACGAAGGATGTGTTAGAGTTTCAAAGTAAAGGTGCAGTCCTTGTTCTTGGTGATTTCAAGGCTAGGATCCAAGCCTCTCAGATCCCTGACTTGAGCGACCTTGAGAATGATCCTTTCCACAGCTTGATAGACCATTCCAGTGCTTGGTCACGCTCTTCCAAAGATCCTATGTCCAATTCCATGAGTGAGCACTTTTTGAGCTTTGGTGCCAATTGTAGCTTGAAGATCTTGATTGGCCTTTCTCAATTTCCAGAAACTTGTAAAAGCACATGCTTTGCCTCAGGTGGATCAAGCACCATAGATTATAAGCTCACTTCAGCTAATGATATCCATCTTGTCTCAGATTTTGCTGTTTTAGATCCTCAACCAGAATCAGACCATGCACCTCTATCCTGTACCATCCTTTTTCCTTGCCTCAATAGAACCACATTACCTATAGACCATGCTTTTAGAGGCAAACTTTGTCTAGATTTTCACAAGAGAGACTTGTACCAACAAGCTATCCAAGAGAAATTGAGTTCTATGGAGTGGAGTTCTGATTTTCAACAACGTAGTGATCAATTGATTGAACTTCTTCAATCTACATCAACTTCTTTATTTCCAAGAGGCTCCCATAGGAAGAGACTTGGTCTCCCTTGCAATAGATGGTATGATGCTGATTGCAAAATGGCAAGGATCAAAGCTATGGATAGATCTCTTGATCAGATTGCACAAAATCAAGCTTTTGTTTTATACAGAAAGTTGGTGAAATGCAAAAAGCGGGCATTTCTAAGACTCAAAGGAGTTGAGTTGAGCACTGAATTGAGGAGCAATCCCAAGGCTTTCTGGAAGAAAGTAACCATCAGATCTCCATCTCCATCGCTGGACCTGAATGAGCTTTGTGACTATGTGAAGGATTTGTACTTTTTCCCAAATGCTCCAAGCATGGCACCTTGCCTTGGATCTGCTCTCACCATCTCTGAAGCTGATGTCAAGTACCAATTGAAGAAGTTGGCCAATGGTAAGGCTGAAGACCTTGATGGACTATGTGTTGAACTTCTGAAGTGGGGCGGTAGCCAACTGATTTCAATACTCACTTCTCATTTGAATGAGGCAATCAAGTGTGGCTTTCCGGATAGATGGTGCTTCAAGAAGGTAGTTCCTATTCACAAGTCTGGCCAGAGAGATGTTGTCACCAATTACCGTACCATACTTGTTGGTAGTGTCTTTGCCAAGTTGTATGGTCGAATTTTGGAGTCAAGGTTGAGCACTTGGGCTGAAAAGCACAAAATTCGAGCTAAGCGCCAAGCTGGTTCCAGATTAGGCTTTAGTACTTTGGACCACCTATTGGTACTTCATGTTTTGGAAATCCAAGGGGGTTGGGAGAGCTCTCTATGTTGCCTTTATTGATTTTAGGAAGGCCTTTGATAAGGTGCTGAGGAAATCTCTAAGTGAGAGACTCATTGAAGTGGGTGTTTCAGCTGAAGACTCATTGAAGTGGGTGTCTCATTGAAACTAAAGATGAAAGTCTCACAACCACTTTCTCATAGAGTCTAGAGATAGCACCAATCAGATCAACTGAAACACCAACTACCATGCCCTTGTGGAGTTTCTAAAGTTTGAGAGGAGAGGAGTCCCAAAAGTTTGAGAAGTCATATCTCCCTACATACATGTTCAAACGTGGCGGTTTTGGTCTCGTTCGAAGCGCCTTGCCAAGACTTTTCCATAGCCACCAAAATTGTATCATTCTGAGGGTTTTGCGAAATGTTATGAGTGATTGAAATTTCTGACACATGAGCTACACTTGATAGTTCGAATCTTCAGCATATGGTGTCCAAATGGAGTGATTTTTGTGGCATTGGAAGCGCCTCTAGACGCTCTTGCGATTGGTACAAGCTGCACTTGCAGAGCACATACACAAAGAAATTTATGAAAATTAGAATTTTCCATCTCTCGGGGATTTTAGGGTTTGAGCTCAATTTTCAACACCTTGTAACTTTTTGGTTCCATGTCCAAATCTTTCAATCTTGGCCTCATTGGAAACAGCTGTGAAAGGGATTCCTTTTGAATATCTGCTTGCTGAAGTTGGAGTTCTATGGAAGAATTTTTGAAATTCATCAATCTGTGTTCTTGTGCGGTTGGTGGTGCTCAAATCTGCAACTTTCAGAGGCTGGAACTTTGGACTTACATCTTCAAATGAGGTGATCTTGGTCTCATTAGAAGCATCTTGTCAAGAGCTATTGATTGAAGTTGATTTCATAGAATTTGAAGCTTTGTGCTTGAAGTTATGAGCATTTGAATTCTGTGACTCAATGAGGTTTAGAAGTTAATCACAGATAACTCTAGAGGCCATAACTTCATGTTTATTGGCTCAAATGAGTTTATTTTTGATTCATTGGATAGAATTTCTCAAGAGCTTTTGATTAAATCATCACTTGTAGATTTTGAATTACTGTAGCCAAGGTTATGAATTTTCGAAATCTGTAAGATTTCAAAGTTTTCATGTAGGAAAAACTCAAATTCAAAAGTTTTTAACTTTTGATTTACAAGTCCAAAGGAGTAGATTTTTGGTTCATGAGAAAAAGTAATTGTAGAGCTATTGGTGTTCACAGCGCCTGAGTGAAGTAGAGGATACATTATTATAGTATCTGTTAGAACTTTTAGAATGGAAGCTTCCAAGATGATGCAAGACATTACTGAGATAGCTTCAAAACAGCAACAGCTTGCTGAAATGTATAGAAAAGCAAATGACTTCCACAATGAACAATGAACAATGAAATATAAAGCCTGAAAGCCCCAAAGAGTCAAAAGGCTAGAAACACAATACAAAACACATGAAATGTGAGCCTAGGCAAGGGCCTAGGGCATCTGACCAATCTGTAACAAATTGGTCCGATGTAAACTAACTTCTGTCATGTACTTCCCTAACGCTAAAGCTTCAACCTGTAAGAGAGTAGAGAAATCACGACAAATAATCTGATGTCTATCTCTAATCAGCATGTAACTAGGGCAATCAATAAACACATGATGCTCATCCTCAACTTTGCTCATAATACACAATTTGCAAAGTTGCATGGAGTGCTCTATCTGCTGCCAACGTCCTTGTTCTACTTCTAGTCTATGAGAACTAGTTCTATATTGAGCAATAACATGTCTAAGTGAAGTAGAAATCCTAGCCAAGAGATAATCTTACTCACAATACACCAACATAGGATTTACAAATTGCTGATAGAACACCATCTTGGTACCGGGTTGCTGCCATAGGCGAAGTGAGAACTGCTCCTTGATCACTTCTTGTAGTGCAATAGGCTCCAATCTCCAATGTCGCTCAGAAACATTCCACCTAGTGGCCCATGCAATCAGATCTGTATACCAACCGACAGATAGAGTGGCACAAAAAGCTTGGTAGGGAAGTCTCTCATGGTCCATGGACCTCACCTTAGTGGCATATGTGATAGCTAAAAACAAAGCTTCAGCCTCAAGAGGTAAAAACCCTGTTTCAGCAAGCAGCAATACATAAGGAGTTTGAGTCCTCACCCCAAGTTCATCACACAAAAACAATTTCTGAACTTTCTCCACCTTTTGCCACCATGTCTTCTTAGTACCTGGACCCCAAATCTGAGCACCATAGAGAACCACCGGCTGCACAAGAGATCTGAACAGCACCTTCTTCAACTCCCATGTGGTAAGGTGAGCAAGTCTAGAGCGATTCATGAGTGAATACAAAGCTCTAAAGCCTGCATTGATTCTCATCTTCACACAAGTAGACCAACTATAGTCATGAGAAAACTCAAGGCCCAAGTACTTGTAAGAAGAAACCTGCTCCAATTGCTGTCCGTCAAAAAAGAAAGGTGTGACACCTTTAGAACCCACCACAATCACCTTGGACTTGTCAAGGTTCACTTCCATCTTTGTTTCATTGCAAAACAAGAGAAGAGAATCCAATAGCTTCTGTAAACTCTGTGGATTGGTGGAGAGAAGCACTACATCATCTGCATAAAGGAGTGCATGTATCATCAGAGAGCCAATCTGTACACCTGTAGCTCCAGCTTCCATGAGTAGACTCTCCAGATCATCGATGAAGATTCCAAATAGAGTGGGAGATAGAGAGCAGCCTTGAATCACACCCATTGTGCTAAGGACATCTTGAGAGCTCAAAGATGAAAGTTTCACAATCACTTTCTCATAGAGTCTAGAGATAGCACCAATCAGATCAGCTAAAACACCAACTAGAGTGAGTCTCTCACTTAGACATTTCCTAAGCACCTTATCAAAGGCCTTCCTGAAATCAATAAAGGCAACATAGAGAGCTCTCCCAACACCCTTGGATTTCCACCACAAAACATGAAGTACCAATAAGTGATCCAAGGTGCTAGAGCCCGATCTGAAACCCGCTTGGCACTTAGCTCGAACATTGTACTTTTCAGCCCAAGTGCTCAACCTAGACTCCAAAATTCGACCATACAACTTGGCAAAGACACTACCAACAAGTATGGTATGGTAATTGGTGACAACATCTCTCTGGCCAGACTTGTGAATAGAAACAACCCTCTTGAAGCACCATCTATCCGGAAAGCCACACTTGATTGCCTCATTCAAATGAGAAGTGAGTACTGAAATCAGATGGCTACCGCCCCACTTCAGAAGTTCAACACATAGTCCATCAAGGTCTTCAGCCTTACCATTGGCCAACTTCTTCAATTGGTACTTGACATCAGCTTCAGAGATGGTGAGAGCAGATCCAAGGCAAGGAGCCATGCTTGGAGCATCAGGGAAAAAGTACAGATCTTTCACATAGTCACAAAGCTCATTCAGGTCCAGCGATGGAGATGGAGATCTGATGGTTACCTTCTTCCAAAAAGCCTTAGGATTGCTCCTCAGTTCAGTGCTCAACTCAACCCCCTTGAGTCTCAAAAATGCAAGGAACTCAAGAGCTTTTTTGCCCCCATGTCTCAATGCATGAACAATCTTATGGCAGATTTGCAAACCGTAAGAGCTGATGTCTTGACTGTGAAAGAATCTCTCAATTCCATCACCGTAGATATCCAAGAACTCAAGAAGAGTAGCAGTTTGATGTTAGATTCCACCAAGGGTATGGTGGATGTTACTGAGAAGGTTGCTTCCTTGGGAGCACAAGACACCAACATTGCTTCACACAATGGAGGGCTGCAAGAGATGGTTGACACATTAGAAGTCAAGATGAAGTCATATGCCGAAGCTACGAAGGTGGCTCAAATCTCTTACTTGCAAGAGCATGAGGTTGAGAAGGAGAACCAAATGGTCAGAATGAAGAACTTGAGGATTTCAGGTTTGCCAGAGATTGAGAAGGAAGACACCAAGGCCATAGTGTGTGAGTTTATTGCTGATTCTTTGAGAGTCCATGATCCTCAGATTTTGCAAGCATATAGATTGGGACAACAAGGTGCACAACCAAGAAGCATTTTGGTGAGGTTTGGCTCAGAAACTCAAAGGAATGCAGTGATGGGGAACAAAGCTAACTAAAGGGGCGGCGTATCTGGTTGGACCCAGATCTCACACCTCTCCAATGGCAAGCAAAGAAGGGAGAATTAGCAAAGGTGAAGGAGGCTCAACATTGCGTTCATATTCTCTGCTCAAAGGTTTGGTTCCGATTACTCAATCTCAATAAATTGTGCGCTCCAAATCTGGGGTGCCTCCTTTTGGTGGGTTCTAAAGGTGTCACACCTTTCTTTTTTGATGGACAGCAATTGGAGCAGGTTTCTTCTTACAAGTACTTGGGTCTTGAGTTTTCTCATGACTATAGTTGGTCCACTTGTGTGAAGATGAGAATCAATGCAGGCTTTAGAGCTTTGTATTCACTCATGAACCGCTCTAGACTTGCTCACCTTACCACATGGGAGTTGAAGAAGGTGTTGTTCAGATCTCTTGTGCAGCCGGTGGTTCTCTATGGTGCTCAGATTTGGGGTCCAGGTACTAAGAAGACATGGTGGCAAAAGGTGGAGAAAGTTCAGAAATTGTTTTTGTGTGATGAACTTGGAGTGAGGACTCAAACTCCTTATGTATTGTTGCTTGCTGAAACAGGGTTTTTACCGCTTGAAGCTGAAGCTTTGTTCTTGGCTCTCACATATGCCACTAAGGTGAGGTCCATGGAGCATGAGAGACTTCCCTACCAAGCTTTTTGTGCCACTCTATCTGTCGGTTGGTATACAGATCTGATTGCATGGGCCACAAGGTGGAATGTTTCTGAGCGACATTGGAGATTGGAGCCTATTGCACTTCGAGAGGTGATCAAGGAGCAGTTCTTACTTTGCTTATGGCAGCAACCCGGTACCAAGATGGTGTTCTATCAGCAGTTTGTAAATCCTATGTTGGTGTATTGTGAGCAAGATTATCTCTTGGCTAGGATTTCTACTTCATTGAGACATGTTATCGCTCAATATAGAACTAGTTCTCATAGACTAGAAGTAGAACAAGGACGTTGGCAGCAGATAGAGCACTCCATGCGACTTTGCAAATTGTGTATTATGAGCAAAGTTGAGGATGAGCATCATGTGTTTGTTGATTGCCCTTGTTACATGCAGATTAGAGTTAAACATCAGATTACTTGTAGTGACTTTACATCGGACCAATTTGTTACAGATTGGTCCGATGCCCTAGGCCCTTGCCTAGGCTCACATTTCATATGTTTTGTATTGTGTTTCCAGCCTTTTGACTCTTTGGGTCTTTTGGGCTTTATATTTCATTGTTTCATTGTTTCATTGTTTCAACAAGCAGGCTTTGTTGCATTCTTGAGAGATAATAGAGCTGTGATTACTCAAAAGAAATTGCCAGCTACTGCATAGCAATTCCAGACCCTTAGAGTGTTGTTTTGGAATGTTCATGGTCTCACACATACCAAGTACTCCAGCGCTAAGCCTTTGTGGGATGATGCTCATCTGATCAATCTTGTGGAGACATGGGAACATGAAGGAAACACCATTCAAGACATTGAAGGATTCACTCTTGTTGGTTCAACCTGGAACAAGCGGAGACAACACAAAGGAAGGGGCTTTGGAGGTATTGCTACTTACGTCAGATTAGGCTTTGAGAAATCAGTCTCTTTGATAGGTCAAGATTCAAGTGGACAATACCAATGGCTGAGGATTGGAGGATTTGCCACACCTTGCTTCATTGCTGTTTGTTACTTTGCCCCATTGACATCACCAATCTATTCAAGTGGAATTCTCAACACCATGTAGCCTTTCCATTCCTTGACAAAGGATGTGTTGGAGTTTCAAAGTAAAGGTGCAGTACTTGTTCTTGGTGATTTCAATGCTAGGATCCAAGCCTCTCAGATCCCTGACTTGAGTTTTTGAGCCAAACTTGACCAAAATGCTTCTTGGTTTTGCACCTTATTGTCCCAATCTATATGCTTGCAAAATCTGAGGATCATGGACTCTCAAAGAATCAGCAATAAACTCACACACTATGGCTTTGGTGTCTTCCTTCTCAGTCTTTGGCAAACCTGAAATTCTCAAGTTCTTCATTCTGACCAATTGGTTGTCCTTCTCAACCTCATGCTCTTGCAAGCAAGAGATTTGAGCCACCTTAGTAGCTTCAGCATAAGACTTCGTCTTCACTTCTAATGTGTCCACAATCTGTTGGAGCCCCTTGTGTAGCAATATCGTTGGCTTGTGCTCCCAAGGAAGCAACTTTCTTGGTAGCATCAACTATCCCCTTGGTTGATGTTAACAGAGAGATATAACTCTTCTTGAGGTCTTGAATCTCTTGGTTGACTAGGTTCAAAGACTCTTTGACACTACTGATCTCAACCTTTACAAATTCCATATCAGTCATGAGAGTACTCATGCACTCGGACATAGGTGCCATGAAGCTTCTAAGGTCCTTGTGGAAATCATTTGCTTTCCTATACATTTCAGCTAATTGTTGTTGCTTCATGGCTATATCAGCAATGTCTTTCACCATCTTGGACTCCTCCATTGTGACAAGCACTTATCACTCACAGTCAATCTGGAAGTTTTACTTCCAACACCAAAAATTTAGGATTTTCAAGTAGGCAGCACTACTGTTTTATAATTGTAAGCACTACTAGGCTGGTGTTGAAGTAAAGACCTTGAAAAGCTGATTCTAATGAGATAAGAATCATCTCATTTGAATATGTGAGTGCAAAGATATTATCTTTCAAATCTGCAGTGCACAGAGATACCAAAGGCTGCAAAATTGGAGGTACCTAGAGCTTCTAATCGGTGACCTAACTGTTACAATCAATTTTCAGTCTAAAGGTCTGAGGGAGCTGATTCTAAAGACACAAAGATCACTTCATTTGGATCATTGAGTACAAAGATACAATAACTTGAATTTGCACTTCACAATGTTATGATGTCCAAAGAGTCACAGATTTCAAACTGTCACAACTTCCTTATCTGACCTTCAGTTTCTATGAATCAGACCTCAATAGAAACTTTGCACAATGCTCGTTCTATTGCCACAAAAACCACTTGATTTGGACCTATAAGTACAGAGCAATCCTCCTTCACATGTGCAGATTTTAACACCAAGTAGTTGCAAGTGCTATAGTGAAACAAATGGTCATATCATCTGCGTTGGATATCCAAATCTTTCAAATATGGACTCAATAGAAAGCCTATGACCATGTGGTTCTTATGATTGGATCTGTGAGTGAGGAGAACTAGCACTGCAAAGTTGGTACTCCAAACACCAAGATGCACGAGATGTGATAGAATGAGAATTACCACCACTGCTTGCTCAGACCTCCATGTGCTGCGAGCTTGGCCTTGAAAGAGAGCTTGTAACTCACAAATTCTGATGCAGCAATTTCCACTGGATTTGCACTTGTGATCACATAGCAATAGCCTTCCCAATTCTCGCACAATAACAAGGACTACTCAAAACTGTCTCAGAATTGAAAAATCTAGATCTCAATGAGTACTGCTCCAAACTGGACAAGCTTTACCTTGAAAGAAAGCTCTCAGCATAGAGTTTTTAATGAGACTCTAATCACTCCATTTGCCAAAGTGTTGGAAGAGATACAATCAATTGAATTTATAGTCCAAACCCTAAAATCTACTAAAGATGACGAAATTCGAATCCTTGTAACTCTCTGCACAGATGTGGGTTTTCAGCATGCTTGCTATCGATCGAAAGAGCTTTGCTATCAATCAAAAGAGCTCTTCAAGGCGCATCCATTGCCATAGAAATCACTCCATTTGGACTATTGATGATGAAGAAACAAACTCTCAAGTATTGAATCTCTATTAGAAAATTCAAGCACTCATAACTTTCTCCACAAAGCTTAGAATGATTCAATCTTGGTGTCCATGGAAAGCTCTTGGTAAGGCGCTTCAAAAAAGACCAAAATCGCAAGGTTTGGATGAGCAAGTGCTGAGATATGACTATCTGAATTTTTGGGAAAATCTCCTCTGTCAAACTTTCGAAAATCTCCTCAAGTCATACCCTTACTTGGCCTATCATGAGGAGTATCAATGTAAATCTAGAATGACATGCACTTTTCTCCTAAAACTCATTGCCAATAGTCTTTGGTCCATGTAATAGGGTTGGCTTTGCTCTCACCAACTTTGTATATGTGTTGTTTTGTATTTCTTCTAATGTTGACAGGTCTATAAAACTCTAGTCCAACAAAGGAAATTCTAGATGTCTACTTTTCACGTACTCTGCTCTATTATGCAATCCCTATTTTGATCATTTGAGAGATTTGCAAACAATATTGTCCGCCTTGCGTGGTTTCACCTCTATCCTGACTACCATTTCTTGTTATGCTATCTTGCAAAGATACAATTTTACTTTCTCGTGTATTACCCCTTAGCACTCTTACACTTCTGCACTTTGCACTTGATTTTTTGCTCTCCACTCTAAAGCGGATCTTGGACAGCAGATTGAGAGTTTCCTACAAAAGAGAGATGAAAAAAGATGCAAGTAAAAAATAACTCCTTGTGGCTTTTTATAGATCCCTCTACTAAGTTGCTCCTTAGCCATCACAATGGTTGTTGAAGGGTCATGGTCAAATGGCGCATGCACAAGCCTCTTGCAAAATGGTCACAAATGGTTCTTTGGTGGTGTGCCATAAGTTGCAATTGGCAGATTTTGAATTAGCAATGGAATCCCATGAAACATCATTTTGATAGAATCTCATCATTCCGTAGCTAGTATGAAGGACTTCCACAAACTTCTAATGTCATCATGAGTCATCTTGTATCACAGTCTTTGTTGCATGGGTTCAACACGGATAGTGTATTATACAAAATCCATGTGTTTTCATGTTTCTGGTCTTGGTAGGAAAATTCCGGTTTTGACATTTGGCTTGACAAACCTCTCGCTGATTACAAGTTTCTACAAAGTGTATCCAAATGTTTTCCATAAGAAGGTATTTTAGTAAATTGGTGAAACACTTAGAATCATGTGGGTAGCCAAATAGAACTGGTTCAGAAAAAGCATTCAAACCGGGTTGAGAAAACCATCCAAAAATGGTTTCTAGATAGATTCTAAATTCAGTTTTAATCAATTTGGTTTGTTCTAGTTAATAGTTTGCAAGTGATCAAAGTTGGACATTAGTAATAGGACATGACTGCCACAAAGGCCATAATGATAAGAAGATGTTGCGATATCAATTTAATAGAAAATCAATCCAATCCAATCAAAGAGTGCTCCATCAATATTAATTTGGATTTTTTTCATTTATCATTAAATTTTGGTTCTAGACTTTTACTTACCAGAAAATCATATCAATGGATATATTTTGGTTAATCAATTTACCATGTATTCTTTAAGAGATTCTAGTGTAATATATGTTCAAGATAAATCTAAAACTTGGCATGTGGTATGATTTTCACCATTTATTCTTACATTATGAATATTTAAAGAATGGCAAGGTCAATCTATTAACCAATGTTTGGCAAGGGCCAAACATTAGACTCCCAGCTAATTGACTAATCCAAATCCCACTAAAAAATGGATAAGCTGACTAACATGACAAAGAGGTTTGATTTTGACATATTATAAGAAAAGATGTATATTTTGGTCTCTTCAATAGATAGGATAAATAGGAAATAAGAAAATTATTTGAACTTTTTATTTTTTAGATAAGGTACATTATGTCACATATTAAAAGAGTAAAGGTGTAAATTTAAATTTTGATAATGATGAAAAAGGGAGAAAAATTATCAAAATAATAGAAGTAAAGGCATTGTGGGAGGAAAAAGGAAAAAAATTAAGGGATAGAAGAATTTATTGAAAGGGAGGAATATTATACACATTATAATTTTAAATGTGAAAAAAGACAAATATTTACCTTGAAAATGAGAAAAGAGTAAAACTAAAATCAGAATTAATGAAGAGAAGCAACAAAAAGAATATTTAATTCATTTTGGAAGGTGCAAAATAAAGTCCTTGATGAAGTGCTTAAGGTGTTTTGAAAAGAAGACATGAAGAATATTAAAAAAGGTTTAACTTTGAATATATTATGACAAGTTCTTTTATACATAGGTCTCTTGAGTAGATGGGATAAAGGGAAAAGAAAGAAAGAAAGATGGAAAGATGGAAAGATAGAAAATATTCTAGTGTTGATTTTCTAGAGAAAGATAATTATTGCATGAATGAAAAGAGCCAAATTGTAAATTTAAGTTTAGAAAATAATCAATAAATGAGGAAAAGGAAAGAAATAATGGTAAGTAGAGGTATATTGGGAGTTAAGGGTTGGAACCTAAAGGTTGGAAGTGAATGTCAATGGTGAAGACTAATACACAACATATGAATTATATTTAGATAGATAAAAAAAATTTCTCCTTTAAACCATAAGAAGTAGATGCATTTTAGAAAAGTCAAGGCAAAATTAAACTAAGTTATTGATCTTCAAGACACCTCCTCCTTGAAGCCTTTCAAACCCAACTTTTTTGCCTTCTTGGAGCATGTCTTATTAAGTTCCCAAAAGCTTGGCAAAGAGCATTAATTAGTTTGATTATGCCTAAAATGTTCCCAATTATTAACAAGAAAAAGATGATAAATAAGCTCTTTCCTTAGAGAAAGTGTATCTCTTGTGTTATTTGGATCTTTGCATCATATAAGGTCCAAAGATTGCACTCAGTTTGTAAAAATGATGTAGAGATAAGTACCATTATTACGATAGTAGAGTCACTCTTTCAAAGCAAATGCATTCCTCCACTTGGTAACCTTTGGAAGATAGTACTACTTCTCATCATAAAAGCATCTATGTTAATATTTTTGGGAATGCTAAGTTAGGCCAGCCTGGTTGATATTCCTAAAAATATACTTTATTTATGCCCATGGTGAGTCAAGTTATCTATATCAAACCCTAGGCATGCCATAACACACAACTTAAAGTTTGATCCGAGTTTATAACCTCCCTAGTTTACTTGGCCAATTGGTTTGAGCTAAGAAATTGAATGAATGTCATCTATCATCAATTGCATAGAGATAATTACTCTTGAACATGAAATACACTTTCCACTATAAGAAATCATCATGTTGTATGATGGTTATGTGTAAGAGAGAGAGAGAGTACTTTGAACTTTCCTCCCATTCTCTTTCTTATTTTAAGATTTTCTAGGCTTCAAAATACTAATATTTGTAACTCATCCATCTACATACTAGTGAAAATATTGTTGTCACTCACCAGAAAGGCCTATCAAATGGAAGGAATCCAATCTGGGTTAAGTTAACACTCCAACACACAGACTTTGTGTACAACATGAGTCCTACAAGAAGTAGCATTGCAGAAACCATAATGTGAGTTTTATTGCACCAAAGTTTGATTGTAAAGCACCCTTATAGATGCCACATTAGGGAACGACTCAAGATTTTAAAATTGAGCCATATGGTGAACTATTATACCAAATTTTGATTGTAAAGCACCCTTAATAATGCCACATTGAGAAATGATTCAAGATTTTAAAATTGAGCTATAGAGTGAACTATTTTACTCAAGTCTAACATACCAATTAGAGATGGTTAAACTCCACTCCCAAATTGGCACTCAAAGGATTAGTTCAGTAAATGGAACTCCACTCCTAAATTAGAATTCTAAAGGTTAGTTCCATAATGACAAAAAACCACAAGGAATATGAATATTTATATTTGATTTTTTTATATTTTATCCCTTTTATAAGAACTGGTTGGGAGATCCTCCTTAGGTTTCAAATAGAAGTCAAATAAACAATAAAAGTCAAACTTAGTTTGTATAGGTATGTATAATTCAGCTTGTTGGTTCACTCTATAATTTCTTCCCAAATCTTCTTGAATTGTCTGCACCTCTTTGCTGCCTATTGCACTCCATAAATAAAGAGCCTTACTTGTTCACCATGCGTGCATTTGGCAATCACACAAATAGATATTCTATTCAACATATTCCTTCAACCATCATTCTAGACCTCATATCCTACTCTTGAAGTGGTAGAAGAAGTCATGCAAGCCTTTGCATTGAAGTAAGATTACATTGTTTAATGTTGTTGCTCCAAAAAGTTAAAAAGATGCAAATTACAAAAAGTCTAGCTTTTTTGCTATCACAAAAGTATTTATCAAAACAATAGTCCAAACTTGGCTAAGGAAACATGGAAGAAAAAGACTATTTCTTATTACATACAATGTCCTTGGTCAGTAATTATTTGACATTACTTCCTGAAACAAAATTGGCATCATAGAATTGAGAGTGATGGTAGAAAAGAGTGCACACAATCATCCTCGTACTACCAACATATTTGCATATCGCATTACTTGCACTATCACTCTCAACAACATTGCAAAAATTTCAAGAGATGTCAATAGCAAGTGTGCCACTAAAGACCATATTGATAACTCTTTGCTAATAGCCCAAACAACCTGATCAACACTCAAGATATCTACAACATCAAGAAAAATATGCATTCAAGCAAATTATATGGCCAAACACCAACTGAAGTGTTGTTGGATATTCTACAAGAGGAATAAGTACCTCATGATTATACTAAAGATGCAAAAGTAGGGTTATTTGACTCTTCTTTGCACCAATATTTTTGCTTGAGTGGACTAAGGTGTTTCTTGAAGTCTTTTTGATTGATGCTACATACAAGACAAACCAATATGGCTTGCATCATGGTCTCAAGCAAAAGAAAGATATATAGTACCTTAGAATGTGCCTTTGACATAAACTATTTGAAACAAAGTGCACAACACCTCTCATGAAATTCTTGCACTTTGGGCCTATCAAGTATTTGTCAGCTAAAATCATTAAGCTATTTCTGACCTCTTGACCTTGTAAAGCCATATTACCTTGATTATTTGGCTATATTTTATCAATTTGAGAAGGGAACCCATAGGGATTGTGAAGGCATGACAAATGGACACTTGACACCACTTGACATTTTTCTTATCTTGAGGCAAAGGACTCTTTGTCTTGTTCTCTTTGTTTAAAGTAGTTTGAACTTTATGCCAATTTTGACTCACTTGTTGATCTAAAAACTAGAGGATTCAAGCAACATTCTTTGTGCTTCATTTGTTCTTGCTTGAGTAATTAGAGTTTTTATAGTTGAGAAATTTATAAATTTTCTTTAAGGATTTTGAAAGGAATGACATTCAATCAAGAGAGAGTGCTAGTTTGTCTTATCAGGATTCATTGATTTGAGGACTTGATATGAAATTGGTTGCTTGAGATTTGAGCCTATTACAATATTGCTTCTTTTATGCTCCTATACAATTTCAAACCAATAATGCTTCATTTGTGCTTCCCTTAGTAATTTATTAGAGTTTTTTCAATTGAGATATTTATAGATTAGCTTCAAGGATTTTGAACAAAACTATATTTCTTTTGAGAGAGCCGGCTAGTTTGTCTTGCAAGGATTCATCAATTTGAGGACTTGATATGAAATGGGTTGTTCAAGATTTGAGGTTGTATAGGTATTGATCCTTCTGACTTCTCTACTCATATACAAAAGTTTTGTTGGTAGTGCTTCATTTATACTTGGTTGGTGAATTTTATACTTGGGAATCCAATTGCAAAAAAAAATGTGCGTCCCTTCCAACATACTGAATTTCATAGCATGGACTTTCAATACTAATGCAAGGAATTTCAACTTTGCAATCCAAAGCATCCTTCCAAAAGGTAGTTATGTAGGATGGGGATTCAAACCAACCAACCAACACTAGCATGATTGATTATTTCTTTAGTACTTTGATTGGAAGCAAAATTTTTCCTTACAAGCTTAATGGTTTCACTAGCCCACATTGTACAGGTGATATAGAAATCATAAGAACCCCATCCATTCTTATCAATGATATTGTTTCTTTCAAACCCAAAGAGTGCCAACTTATTCTAGACCAGTTCTAGAATAGAGTAGTTAGTGTAATTGATTTCACACTTGCATGTCATGCACATGATGGACCCTAAACTTGCACTCTAAACTCTTGATGTGACTTTACTTATAATTAATCAACATGTCCTTATCAATATATTGATCAACATGCCTAAAAAAGATCATTATTCATTGTTGATCAATCACCCCTTGGTGTTGCACAAGGAGTGATTGATCACCCCTTGTGCAATAATTTTCAAAATCATCATCTTTATCATTCTTTTTCCCTTAGATTAGGCACCCCCCGTACATCTTTGAATATCAGATTGTTCCTTTTTATGTTTCTTTGTCAAATTTTGCTTGCGTACCTTGTGCCTCTAAGATTTTCCCTTTCAAAATCACTCTCATTGTAGCTCAAGTCAAAGATAAAGCTCATTTTCTTCTATCTCTTTCTATTTAATTAAATTCACAGTCTTTGATTCTTACAAGCACAATCTTTGATTGATTCTAATCTCAATTGATTTTTAGGTTCAAAATGACTCTATATGTAATTGGTGCCACATTGAAAAATACATCATTCTCAATTGTATTTTGTTTCATGAATGCGGAAACAAAGGAAGACTATGTATGGACCCTCGCTTGTATTCATGGAATTTTTCTCACATTTCATCTTCCTTGAGTTTTGGTTTTGGATCATGAACTTGCTTTAATGAATGCAATGGAAGAAGTGTTTCCTCTTGCAAAGGCACTTCTCTATCAATGGCACATTGAGAAGAACATCCTTGCAAATCTAAAGTAATACTTCCACACCAACATAGAATTCAAACCCTTCCAACTCCAATGTCAATTTCTTTTATTGATACATGGCAAAGATACTTTCAATCATTGCTGCAACAAATTGTATGAGCATTATTCCACTATTGGCCAAGAAATATCCTATCTCACTTGTACTTGGATGCTCTCACAAGACTCGCTTTGCACTCCCTTGGACAAAAGAGATCATGCACTTTTTTCATTTGGTTATATCTTGTGTTGAGTGAAAATATTCTTTCCTAAAAGGATGGACCAATATTTGTATTGGTGACTTGAAGGACGTTCATGGAAAGCTTTTTTTTTTGGTGACTCACCAAGAAAGAAGTATTCGTCAATCGTTAGCTTATGATACTACAAATAGACTTCTCTCACTTTCCCATGATATAATGTACAGAAGTTCATAGGGAGGTATCTTTCTATGCTTTTTGTAAAATTGTGGAACACATCAATTAGGCAAAGCATCCTAACAATACTTCTCTACCATGTACAAACGTATTCAAGAAAACCATGGTGTTGCCATATTCCCATATATTGAAGCATATGCTAGACCAAAATTATCATCTTTCTCTTGAGCACTTTGATCACCCTTGGTGTCTCAAAAAACCTATTATTGAGGTTGAAGATACTAGTCCTATGGTGTTTTGTAATATTTTGAGTCAAATCAAACAACACCATCAAGAATTGCAATCGCATCAACAATATATGTTGGAGCAATCAATAAGTGGAAATGCTTTCACAAGCTTCTTTAAGTCAATTGGTCTACATCCACTACCTTTGCATTCTCATAGACGCTCCCAAGGTAATAGTAATGGTGTTGTGACTAGTAGCACCACTAGAGATCCACCCGTTTTTTAGATTGTGAAAACTCAAACTAGACATACGCGTTGAAGCATCTACAAACAATTTAGACATAACAAGAAGACTTGTAAGAATATAAGTAGAGATGATCTAACTAGATATACGAAGAAGATATGAGGTATATGAATGTATGAGTTTTTATTATAAAAGAATCACATGGATCCCATTATATCACATGTGTCGAGATACCTTTTTATAGTATCTTTTTATTCTTTGTTGTTTTGATCTTAGATGGTTTTAGGCAGATCGTTTTAAGGAAACAGATGGCATAATTAATAGAATTTAGAGGAATTAAATTAAATTGTTTTTTATTGATTATATTAAATTGTTGAATCTATTGAGATTGTAGAAGATTTGAGAATTTCATGACAGCTATGGCTGAGTATTATTAAGATATTAAAGGTGATAATAAAGAATTATATCATTTTTCAAAATTATATATGGAATTTTAAAATTTTCTTTTCATACTTTATAATTCATATCAAATTGATAACAATAATAATTATAAAGATAATGATGTGGTCTACAGACTGGAATAAGTTGCAATGAAAATTAAGAATTTATCGTATTTTTAGAGTTAGATAGCTTATCTGCTCTAAAAATTGTGTACCTTTCTAAAATTTGAAATATCATGTCTCGTATGGGGTCAAATGTCGGGTCAAACTAAGCTTTCGTTATATACAGATAGATTCGACAACGCATGATGAAGCATACATTACTTTACTGTAATTTTGTCACTAACCCGCATCATCAGGACATTGTGTTTCACTCCACAAACCTAAACCGACTCCAGCCACGCTGGCCATCTTTGAGCGATTCCTCTACTACGTTAGTTCTCATAATATCAGCAACTTAATTAGACCATTAACTATCCTCTTTCATAAACTCAACTTAATTTCGTGAGTAGGCGTGTCTGAAGTAAGTAGTGAGTGCACATCCTCAAACCGATCTTAAATTTACCCCATAACTACAGGTTTTATCCAATTTGACTTTCTTTGGGTTTCCCTGAAGGGTTTGAGTCCGATAACGATGATCGTGTAGTCTTTCTTGAATTTGTTTGCCTTTTGAGGTGCACAAATTATACCGTAAAGGGAATGAGGGTCCAGATGGAAAGCACAATCACAGGATACAGAAGCGGATGAAATCATATTAATTTCTCGGTTTGCCGAGGGGAAAAGCTGTAATTATAAAGTACCTGAACAACATCCCTACTATCCATGTACCAAATCTTTAGTTTCAAAGCGGCAGAATCTGTTCCGTGCCGGCCTGCATGTGTAATATCCTCTTTCATTAATAAAATGCTACAATCGTTAGCAAAATCGTGGACTTACTCCCAACACAAAGTACAAACATGAGACAGGTCAAGATAAAGTCCGTGATCCTGCATAATCAGTTTCTCCATGTTGGACGAAATTTGAAATTAAATAAATGTAACTGTTTGAACATGTCTTACCAGGAGAATATTTCCACATTTCAAAGATGTATAGAGGGAAACAAGACCTTCCTCCCGGACCACTTGAAAACTCCGTGTGATTTGCATGTATGCCAGAGAGAGAAAGACAAAGAGACATTCACCCCATAATCCTTTAGTTACACTTGATTACCCACCTTCATATTATACCGGCTAAGAAGCCTCATTGTAAGCTCCAGAATGTCCGCAGAAGCCAGTAAATCAAAACTCCCTCCCACAATCACAATAACGTACAAGAAATCACAGGTCTTCAAAGAAGAAACCTGAGCCAAGCTTTCCTCTTCGACGGTCCATTGTAGGCTGAATGACCTTGTGAAGACCGGTGCGCTTGCTTCGGTAGAACACGCTTTAAACCATCGAGTGTTGTACCGGCAGCTGAACGTCACTTGGCGCGCTGGGCTGGATGGTTGAAACGTACAACGACGCAAGTGATGTTGTCTGCACTACCCTTGTTATACGCTTCTGATGTCAATTTAGTGGCCGCGTCTTCAGCATTCTCAATTGCTTGAACCATCGAAACAGCATCCTGGAGGAAGAGGAAACCGAAAGGTAAAGGGAAGGAGCTCACAGGAGTTCAAACTATCTTCCCAATCCCGGAACTTATCCAAATAAAGAGTAAAGAGAGTTCGTATCTTCCCCAGTGACTGTTGCTTACCTGCTCGAAAAGGTATCCGCTTAGAGGTGGTGTAACAAAACTACTGCTGGAAAAAAGGTCATAGATTCCTGAAGATATCGTTGAATTGAAAGCCGGAGAGAGAAGAAAACAGGTTGCCTTGGAACAGAGAAGTATCCAAAGTTGTTAAATGAAAGAAAGCACAGATAATGAGACGAGGCTCACACCTGGTTCGATACTACGTCCCATAGGCCATCACTTGCAAGGACCAAGAACTCCACATCGTCTCTTATGGTTTCTTCCTGAGAGAATAGCAACAGAGGTTCAGTGGCTTACCTTTGGATTCCCTGACACTATCGATATCATGCGAGTAGAGGAGACATCCAAATCGAAGTGGATATAAAGATCCAGAACCTAATTCCTATAAAGCCAAACTAGCACGACTCGTGTATTCAACGTTATGATGTTACATATAAGGATAGAAGAAATTCACGAATTTGCTGATCTTAAAATTCGCTGGTGAGAATATTAGAGACTCTATGTCCTTTCTCTATGCTCATTCATACTGAGGATACTTGTCCCCTGCTACGAGGTCCCACGCTCCAAGTATCAATGATCCCAAAAGCCACTCCTCCAGATTTATTCGTGCATCACAATAGCGGGGAAGCAGCCCGTTCAGACGCAAAGTGTAACAATCAATGATTTGTCTACTTCATAACAAAAAGATAGTGAACACTGCTCTTCGACTAGTGCACCTCAGGTGACGACCTACCTGAATTTCTGGCTCAGCAACCACATAACGCTTCAAAAGCCTATCTCCAAACGCGCGGGATACAGCGAGCACACCTCCCACACGCCAGGTGCCTGCAATGACACTCATTTAGTCAATCCGAAAAAGAAGTACAGGGGTAGTGAAATAAAAAAGAGGAAAAGTAGGCACAAGTACTTTCAGAAAAAGAGGTTTATGAAAAGAAGCTTTGGACATTCACCATTATTAATGAGAAGTAATGTTTGCTTCACGTACCGGCCCACATGACTACCCCTCCAGCTTCCTCAATACGCTGTCGTTCGTCATCACGATTTGGTTTGTGGTCCTTCGAGAGGGCAAAAGCTGGTAGACAACAGAAGATATCCAACAAACAGACGACTTCAAACTCCACGGGAAGGGCAATATTTACAAGATCTTCGTCTGCTACTGACTGCATACGTAAGGTGATCTGTACAGCGGGACACAAAGCACCTGCGTAACAACCTCTTGCAAAAGGGCGTTAATACCTTTTCCACCTCGGCATATGACTGCCCTGGAGTCTCCTACGTTTGCAACAAGAAGGCGCTCCCCGACCAAAACAGCTGTAGAAGCTGTTGATCCGGCATCCCTGTGCTGACTGTGCTCGGCTTTGAGGTACTCCATATCTGTCTGCTTGTATGTTTCAGCTGTAAATGCGATAACAAACCAAATTATTGAAGTCAACGCTCTGACCGGCGAAAAACTTTCCACTGGCGTACTACTTGTCAGCTTGACATCAAAAAGATGAGATCTTCACCCACACGTGCTCTTTGTAGGGCACAAACTGTCACGGCAGTGTCCGCAATCTTACAGAAGTAGCAAAAAAGAGTTTTTGAACGTTAAGTGCCATGACACTAAGGATACACATCACAAATAGCTTCCAGAGCAGGGAGTTGGAAAGGCTGAAGAGAAGTCGTACTTATGGCCTGTTTAGTGTCTTCCACAAACAATGGGTGTTTCATCAGGTTATCAAAGAGCTTCTCTTTCACATACTCCGCAGCTCGGTTTCCACCATGACCTGGAAAATTAGACTACTGCAAACTGAGAGGCAATCTCATGACTGAAAGTAAGAACTAAGAGGTAAAAGATCACGTACGACTTGGCATGAACAAATACATGGTTTTTCGTGAGGAAACGTCAAAAATGAGGATCTGTTCAAATGTATGCGAGGCTGCTCAAACTTACCATCAAAGACCCCGAACAAGCCAATAAACTTTCCGTCAATTTCACATATCTTTGTAGAGTAGCAGTCCTCCATGGAAGCCCTTTTACCTCGCAGACTTGAATATCCATAGGTTACCCATCCGTCCTCACTGTCCACACGAAAGCCAGATGAAAAGTACGGAATGTCACTTTTCCATTCCTTGATATCTTACTGGAAGTCCCCACGTCCATGTGTAACGAGAATACATGACCATTTTGCAAGTCCTTTCCTTATATGTCGTTATTATTTTCACTTCACACCACCAACAGTTGTGTATGTATTGCTGGTAATATGGACGTAAGTGAGAGTAGAACAGCAAGCTTAGTAACTACCTCCATGCGCGAATGAATTGTCAAAATGAACATCAGACACTAAAACGAATGAGTATGTCCCTACAGGCCTACAAAATAAGGACAGCACGAATGGAGACAGAGAACAAAACGTGAAGCTGCAGGAAGAGGTTGAAATGGATACCTTTGACCACCGCCGCTGTCTTTTTCTCCAACATTTAGGCTATCCTTAGACGCCAAATTCGTACCGCCGAGACAACTCATTGTCCTACTACAGGTTGGCCCTATTATGATCCCTCCACTATCATACTAACGTTCAATCTACACTAATCAACCGCTCTCTGCTCGATACTCTGCATTGGACAATTTCAACTCCCGTACTTAAAATCTGTATCTGTATTTGTGTCTGCCGGCTTTTTCCACTAGCAAGCCTGATGATTCTCGAGCCGATGCTCAACCACCTGAATCCGATAAAAATCAAGTGAACCTAGTCAACCACCGATTATCGCCTCAGGACTAAATTATCGCCGCCGCACAGCTCTGACTTGAAAAGCTCCCGTCTCTGAACTCTCTGCCAGTGATCTCGTTTGGTTCTAACATTGCAATCTCATCAACTGAGACATGGATGATGAAAGACTGTCTATAATGTTCTTGTGACCTGAGAAACTGGCTAACACCCACAACACAGAAGGGGGCTTCTAAATGGAGAATCTGACTTTTAACATAAATCCTAAGCCACCACCTCACCTCCACCACCAACATATGAAATACACATGACACCAAATTTGTGACAAAGAACCAGTGAGTTATACTGGGGTTGCTTGGCAGTATCTAGTGTGAGGATGGAAGAGACGGTAACAATTTACTTAAGCCAAAAAGAAGGATCTGAGATATGACGCCGATTCAAAACATACCGGACGAAGTAGGTGAATTTAGGACAGGGAGAGTGAAAGACAGATCAATCACGTGCATAATACAAGACTATGTTCCTTGTACCCTAAACTCGTGACGACATGAGTTTCAGAAAGGCGGATTCCCGATAACTTGGCTTTAGATCAACATGACCAGGGTCACATATTATTAGAGCTTCAGATCTCAACAATGGATGACGAAGAGAGAAGCTTCTACGTGTACTGGAATTTCAGAGCACAGCTGAAACTTGGTGCTTGCAACAGGAATGAAAGCCTGGAATGAAAGAGTTGATAAAGGGCACGTAGTTGCAGACCATCAATCAGTGTAGACAAACAAGACAAAGAGGTCTGACGGCCCCTACTCACGCAAGTCGATCCACAAAACTCCTGGACAAAATCCGGAACGAAAGCAGAAACACAAGACGATTGGTCCGTTCTGAAGCTGTGCTCAGCGGGAGCGTTCACGGGCTAAATGCTGGAACGCCAAAAGGTACACCATTGTAACCGACGCGAACCCCGCATGAGAGTGATCTTCCGCGCTCAAGTCCGAGACAGAAGGTATACAGCAGGAAGAGGGAAAAACGTAGAGGAGTACGATAACACATGTATGAAAAACTTACCTCTGCTTGTAGTGAAGAGCAGATATACCGTCTCCTCCAGCCTCGACTTGCTAATGAAAGGTAGACAGATGCACTAAGCCCGTGGAGCAGATACACCCTAGACTGGCAGAAACTAGATTATGCAGAAATGCATACAGACGCTCGCTTTGCTTCGTTCGAACTCCTCACAATGGAAAGCTGTATGCCTTCCGAGCTTGATATAACAGATCCACTAACATGTGTATGATCCTCGGAGCTAGTCAGCGGAAGGATCGACACAAATGCAATGAGAATGAAAGCCGTGAACGCCCCGCCAGACCGAAGCAAGCAAGCAACGAAGGGAGGAAGGTGAGGAGAAGAAGGGGGGCAGGAGAACGAGGACCTTTGACGAGAGAAATTGGAAAAAGGAAAGGAATGCGAATGAAGGGTCGAACAAGTCTTTGGCCGAGCAGGGGGCGGGAGCGCGCATCCTGGCCGTTGGTTCTTGAGCACGGGAGCCACGTGGCGCTCCAGGACAGCCCTTCAGTGGATCCCGGGCGGCGCGCGGCTTCATCTGCGCGCGAAACCATGCTACCCTTCCCGGTTCCGCCTTCAGCACGCACGATAGCATGTATTGGGGACCCGGCCCGGATTACGTCTGTCACACTCCGGCACGTCCTGAGGATGCCGCTCTTGTCTATGTCTACGAAACTTTGTTTAACATCCTCCATAATCTGATTACCTGGTTTTATTCTGTCAGCGACTATAGAGGGTACAGTACAGTCAAATACAGTCACCAAATGCAGTGCGATTTGATTCATCCACTAACACTCTCATGTCGATATGATGATTTCTGCCCCACCACCACTCGCAAACGCCAGAAAATCCTCTACCCAGTCATCCATAGCATCTTCTCTTGTTACTCCAACTCCTGTAAGGCAGTGACACTTTGTTGACTCGAACTCACCTTTTGGCTACGAGTTCATATATTCCTCCTGAACCTGGGATGTATCTCCACTTACAGCTGCTTATGGCGAAAGTCTACTCCCGACAACTGCAAACTAGATCATTCTGTTTCTGGGAAAATGCATTCTGGTTCATTCGGGCTCGGGTTGCAGGCATAGAGGTTGAAACAGAGCTCATTACAGTATATCGCGTGGATGCCTGCCCCCTTCATCTTAGCGAGCTCTGTTGCTATTGAAAGATTTACTTCCCCAAACTCCTTGCAGAGAGTACTAAATATTTTTACATTCTTGATAACATCAAATCGAGATTGTGGTTTGCAAATATACGTGTAAAGTGCGAACGTAACCTTTCCCGAAAGTATCAAAATACGTTGCCATGGTAGTAGTAACTTAGACCTTGTCAGACATATTTTGTACAGGGTGAAGGAAGGTGACTCTAGCTAATTATGATAGAGTCAATATCTTGACTTTGACTTTGCCTTGTAAGAGCCCTACTTTACTTTTCCAGAGTAAGGACTTGCTTTGCCTAGTCACACTCCAAGTGGCCCAGTCTGTGTGGGATATAATGGCTTGAAAATGACCGCTTTCGTTTATCCTAAATACCTAAGATTCATTTTGAAGAAAAGAGGGCATAAAATGATTATAGGAAATCATCAGGATGAGATGTATAGGAGGACAAAGGGTGAACTTGAACTCTAGATTTATTGGATTTGAAAGAAATCGGATCAAATGTGGCAAAATAATTAACCAAAGTTTCTTTTATCTCTGTTGAAACTTCTAAAAGCTTTCTCACTTTTTCTACTATTATTTTTATTGATTTAATGTGAACATTCAACTGGTGCTGACATTGAATCCACAGGGTCAGATCAGCATTTCCTAAATACGTAGGAGCCACAATTACAGACCATGATAACACGTGTAAAGAACTGAATGCCTAAACTCTACAAGTTTTGGGGTTTCAGTGATGGTCATTTGCTGACATGTTTCCCCACAAAGAAAATGGAGTATATTATTGATGTATATTCAGTTGTGGCCACTACCAGCAAAATAAAATCGCAATGAAGGTGGGAATGTGAGGTTGATAACAATTAGAATATTCGCACATGCTTCTATGGATTAGGATCTAAACTTCTCAAGTCTTGAGAAATTCATGGAACTTACATTAGGACTTTGCAAGAAGAATGGAATTATTTTACTTGAATAGTATAAATTTCCATTATGGTTTACTAGTATATTAAATGGAGAGATCTTTTCTTGAAACTACTATTTTCACACAACTTTAAATGTTTGTTGCAAGCAATACTGGAGCATGGTTCTAGTCCTTTATGTATGCGCCTAATATATCTATTTACGGAGGTCAATTTCTTGGGCACGCGATACCAAATCTATCTCCGGAAAGGGTTAAACAAAGAGCCCATCCTCCAAAAGGAAAGCTTACACTTGAAAACCCCGACACCGTAATCCACTCCTTGCATCCCTGTAACCCCTGTTGCACACCACCTCAAATTGGAAGTGGATGTTTTCTCATGTACAGTTTGCAAGTGTAACTATAAGCCTACGATCTATGATAATGAAATATTCTTTTCACCTTCACACTATAATACTTCTCAAGCGCTTGATCATAGTTTCCGTTATGGTTGCCTTGATGTCCTCCTCTACACGATGTAATGAGCAAGACAGGATGATTACCGAGAATACATCATGATTCGTGTCGGCCTCGTGTCTGTCGTTGAATGATGAGAAATGAATCCACGAGCGACAGGATCAATGCAGCATGAACGATACGAAAATGTGGTCTTCCTAAACATTGTACAACTTTCATTTATTCCAATTCATCTTTCCAACATTGATGACTAAGAGTACATTCGATGACTGACCTTCATATTACGCATCTGAGGTCAAACGGAGCGAGGGAAAACTCTTGTCTAGTCTCTCATCTATCCTTCCACACTCTAATCTATCTATAGTATATTTCTTGCAAAACTGTATAGCCCGTCTAAAAGAGCATACCTTTAAGTGAAGGATAGTGAAGCTTATGCGTGCTTGCTTACCTGCTAGTGCAATAACCTCGTGAAATGCACCTGATGTGCGCATGTCTGGGTTTGTTTCATTTTACATCCATCCCTAGCCTAGTCTGAACTTTAACATGCTGTTCCTGGGCATGCTTCGGTCGATCAACAGTCCTTGGAAGAAAAGGTTCAAAGGTCAAGATAATGTCCAACACCACAACGCTACCGAGAATGAAGAACACCATCTGGCTGCCTGCACGAGTCCGTAGTTCACCACCAGCTTAAACTTCAGGAAGAGATTCATCATGTGTCGTAGAAGTCAAGCCGATATGTCCAAGCTCAGCGGTGTCAAACGGATAATGAGTCTACAAGGAATTATTTTTCTTCATTTGTTGCTTACCTGGTAGAAACCAAGCATCTGGTCTGCTTTGTCCCCACGCAAATCTACCACATCAGAGGAATTTCAGGTTCGTGAAGTAAGTTTAGATCGACCACTCCAGAATATGTTAGAATATGTTGTTTACATTTGGTTGATCAGTACTACCGTAGATTCTAAAAGATAAAACATAGGTTGTCAAGATTTGCAAGTTTTAATCTGCATTCTGTTTCAACGATTTCAGCAAAGTGCATCACTGAACGAGAGGGCCTGGGTCAGATACAGATACTGAACTCGAACTTTCACGATTGATATGGTAACAAAAGGGTTAAAGACTTACATGGCGCCACCGGCGCCTGGACCAATCCCTTTAAACAGTGAAACTGCACTTACTGATAGACCGTTCGCCCTCCCCCTTTGACTGGGTGTCTGTAACATGGAACAAGCAAGCGCACGTTAGTCATCCAAAAGGTTTCACATAACCTGTGGGCACTACATCAATCAACCTCATTTCTTCAATTTCTCGGCTTGAGGAGTCGAAGCAGAGTCACCCCATCATCGCGACCAAATCGATCAACCACGGAGTACATCGTCACCGCGAAGTTTCCTCAGAGGTGAAATATGACAGTGAAATTCAACCTTTGGAGGGAAAATTCCTTGCAGGCGAAGTGCATGGTACGAGAAGATGCTCTATTTACCAACTCCGTTGTGAGTCATGACCAGTGTCGTCAAAGTCAGAAGAGGTTGTTTTAAAAGGCCGCAGGTCCCGCAGCCTGTTTCTGGCGGCCTCTCTATTTCTTTACGTCCGGGTTGTGTCCAGTATCAGTTCATCGATAATAACGGGGATGTACTGCCATGCCCATCCATATGGAGCTCAGAAACCACGCAATGCAGGTTGCGAGTTCGAGCGGAGTTTGATGATCATCGGACTATCTTCAGCAGTAGAGTCAAACTTACGACTCGTTGCGAATACTTGTAGTAGACAAGCATCAACAGGCTACGGATGAAGGTGTGACAATTGCCTTGGTGTCAGAGTCGATCGATACTCAAATTGCACCGAATCATTAAAGCCAAAGCAGCCTTCTGAGATTGTAATGTATCTTTTCTCGGAATCCTCGCTGAGGCATCATAATCTGATGTAATGATCGATCAATTCCGTGTCTCAAAACGAAATTCTACGGGAATCAGATGCGATGAAGCGAACCAAAATAAACGCTAGTAAGCGGCGGCTGCAATGCCGGGGGAAGAGCGGCGATAGATCTCAAGGTACCAAGATGCACATCAGGCTTTGGTTCCGAGAGCTACACTGGAGCTGTAGAACATAATGAATTGCTCATATATGTATTCTAAAGTTGCGGTTCCACTGATGTTCGGGAGTGGATGGGCGACAGTGGGAATGCTTACCACGGAGTTGTTTATAAGAAGAAATGATCCACTTAGAGTCGCGACCTGGAGAAAGGTAAGATCTGCTCAAGTTAGATATTGCAATACGGATTGGAAAGAAAGATATATCGTAGCCAGTCCCGAGGAAAAGACTTCCATTCGGACGAAGAAGCCTTATTCATCCCACATAAGTTTTGCGAGTGACATTGATTTGGACATACATAAATCATCATTTGCTTGTTCAACATAAAGAAAGTAAGCAATACAAGATTGAAATGATCTGCTCGTAGTTTGGTCACGACAAAGAGAACGTTTCGTACCGCCAAGGTGCTCTTTGACACTGAGACGAAAACAAGAAATCCCCATTGAAGCGAACCATATAGCTTGGTAAGAAATGGATACGCACACAGCAGTGGTAGGGCAAGAATCTGCGGTTCAATTCAAAACTTCAGATATGGCACATTTCTCATGGCCAGAAACATAAGAAAGGCTATTCGGGGAAAAGAATTCTGCTCTGCTTGGATTACACTGCACGTTGTCATACCGCTGAAATACGAGTTGTGCTGATAGGTCCCAAGCGCTTAGTTATAGGTGGGAAGGCAAGAAGTTGGAAAAGTAACACCGCAAAACCTGATGAATGCACAGGCCGTTGCATACGTTAGCGAATTCTGCCACAAAGGCAGTAGTAAGTTCAAATGATATCTGAAGCTACTTGGCGATTTGAAGACCATCGTAAGGTCAGTGATCGGACGGATCATACCAGAGATTGCTAGAACGTTGCCTACATCGGTGGTTGTAAAGTTCAGGCCCCCCATGGCTTTGGGAGAGACACACCACAGTGCAAAGATCTGCGAGGAGACATTCGAACAACGGCGTTCATCAGTAAGATCTAGACAGTGCATCGCATAGTCCTCATACACTCTCTATGGGATTCATCAGATATGTTTGGTGGTTGCATTTATACCTCCGTGTAAGCCATATTGTGCATTGACCAGGTACAGTAAACGAGAATTGAAGACATCAGGGGCCAGCTTTTGAAGATCTCTAGTACTGAGTCAGTTCTCTTAGCTTCCGATTTAGCAAGTTCATCGGCATCATCCTTTGTCCCGTCTATAGTTTTGTTCTGCATCAATTTGTCTACCACTATCAGAGCATATTCGTCGGCTTCAGAAATGGCCTCGTCGTCGTTGTGAATATGTAATGTTTCCTGCACAGCGCAATAGATATTGTGAGCAAAGAAAGTTGAAGTATCCAATCTCTGTCTGAAACTACGCTGCAGATGAAGAGAACATGGACCGAGAGACCGAGGCTTCACCTTCATGCACTCTTTGGACGTGAATAGTTTACTGCACATCGCTCTGCACAATCAAGAGAAACCTACTAAGAAAGCTCTAGTATGAAGGCCAGTACATATTCTAGCCGACTGTATGAGGACTGAACTTCGATGGAAAACAGAGAATATTTTCAAAGCACAAACTGTAAAATCTGAAGAGAAAGACTCACTGGAAGGTGGATTACGGTTATGAACAGTCCCACTACTGCCACTCCCGAGCAGAACAGACATGGTAGCAAGTATGGATACCTGCGCAGTCGAATCACCGTTAGGGGACCTCGTCAACATAACATCTCACCAAATCGACAACATGTGTTGAATGACTTTAGTTTTTTGCTAGATAAGGACATTGTTTACAAGTCACGAAGGTCGATACAGTAGGCATTGTTATCATGTAAATATCCAGTCAAAAGGTGAAATGGAACTTACACGTTGAAGAGAGAACCCGGGGGGAAGTATTCCGGGTGCTTGAGAGCTGGCTGTTAGAAAAGTTCCATGACAGACATTATTCTTAGAACATTTCTAGCGATCGTTTAACTCATGTTCATGATCCTCAATGTACACTAACTGCAAGACGTTTTGGTCGGAAATTGCATACCATTAGCCAAAATACCTATAGGCACGTGGGTACATAATAGTGAAAGGAACCCAGGTCAAGGACAAAGTTGACCCGAGCTGCAGATCAACCCAAAAGTATGGAGCAAGCCGGTTTCTTATTTAAGATGAGGTTCTGTACTGGTTGGGGAGTTCGAGTTCTGTCCGAATGACTTGTTTCTCATTCATTTGATCATTTCAATTCTCTTTGATTCTACAAGTAGATTTATAGGTGTAAAGATGTGCCATTCAATACTGCAGTCAGAACTCGAACAGCCTAAACACCTTCATATGCCTCTCACTCATAAGGAGATTTAGAAATAAAAAAGAAAAAAGGAATTGGAGCAAGAACTGCTTACCTGGGATAGATAGCCTCCAAGACTGGGCCCAATGACCATGCCGAGACCCAATGTGGTTCCGACCTGCCGTGAAAACCCATGCACAGAGAAGCAAACCAGTAATATATTATGATCTGAGATTCCAGTCCAAATTGCTAATTATGACATAGGAACCTGAAGTTGAGAGTCTGGACAGTTTAGGAAGTGAAAATTTTCATTCCAGATCTGGCAAAATTCTCCAGACACCACTCGCCAGCGACGTCCTACAACAACAGGAACCTGAGGCGATACTTACCACCGATACGCCCAACGGTTGGTGCTCGTCACTGCAAATCTCCGATGCATATGCCTATTTTAGAGGAAACAGAGCAAGTTGCTTAGTGACGAACTTCGCAGGTGTTTCGAACAACAGGCTGAACGATATTTGAACCGGATCCAAGTGTCTGATCTTGGGCTGACATCTGAGACTACTCTGGTGGGAAGATTTGTGGCTTTGGGACATGATGAACTCTTTAAGTTCCTCAACCCCTCGGAGTCAAGAGTTAGGATTCTTACCTTTATGGGACCCAGAATTCCATTGAACCCTCCTAGGAGAAGTTGAGCAATAAACGCAGTGCAAAAGTCTTGACTCAATCCGAACATAACGCTGAATATTATCCTGTGGTCCAGCAACAGTCAAATCGATCTCTTCGTTCAGATTTCGTTAGTGCACGCTTATGGAATTCTGGACGAAGGTTCGGTTGGAGGCTTGTGTGCCTTGTTATGTTACTCACACTGATATAACTCCAGCAAGCATTACCGGCTTCCGCCCATACTTATCAGCGATCACACCCCATTGCATCGAAGTCAGAAATCTTCCAAGCATGAACGCTGATCCTGCGATTCAATTATTGGTGACAACAATTTAACCCCCGTCCAAAACTTGAATGACCTGAACTCGATTTGAACTCGTAAGGATTTCTACAACCCTCAACATTCCGCCTAGCGACACGACACGAATAGCACCTACTACACGAAGGTGACAGCCTTCATATGCATCTGATGGAATGTGGGCAGTGAGTCCATCCGACCTTGACTTGCGAAACTTCTGCTTCCCCGGGTTAGAGTACTTCTCTCAAATTGAATTCGAATTTCAAACTTCCTATGAAGATTGGGGGAACTGGTGGACCAACTCGTCCTCGCAAATTGATTAGTGCATATACTATTGGACGATACTGATCAGACTACGGACAATCTCTCTTGCTGGTTTCATGTTTTATTGGTACAGCAGCTACTCATGAGTTTCGGTAGCGCTGGAATCTGCACAGGCTTTACAATTCATCCGAGTTACCTTTTACAAGAAGGGATTCGCAGATCTACCAATCAATCCCCTATAACTACCCGATGAGAATCCCAAACCACTCTACGTACCAATATAGCCAGCATAGAAGCCGATGTCTTCCTCACGTTTCGCGACGTTCATGTCTCTTACCTGCATAGGAGCGCGACGTTAGTACAATATTTCGTACCGACAGTTCTGATTGCGTAACTACAACATTCTAAACACATTATTCTACCTACTCCTATATGATAGGGTGAAGACAAAAGAACTTGAACTCATAAAAGAATTGGATGCTAAATTTAACCAAATCTCATTCTCCTGTGTTATCAAGAGTGTAACAAAATTTCCGACAGACATTGGAGACAAAAAGCTTACCATGAAGTACAGAAAGGGGTACATGAAGGAAATGGGTAGCACTGCGGCGGAAGTACACAGGAAACAGATAAATAAGTGAGCAAAATCCAAAACCAGTGGCAAGTTTGTGCATCTGGAATTGAATAACTTCACCATTGAAACATATCAAATCAGATTTCCATAGCGACCTCGGCAACCTTCCAGCAATATGAGGAAAATTTAATGTGCTGCGATCTAGTTTATAGTCACGCGTAACTTTCAACCGTCAGTCGCAGTGACGAATAGACATCGCAAATCTCTCTATCTGATTGCATAAATTTTGAATATATCACAATTCTGTTGTCTTGGCGACCTCAACCAGTTCCGTGTCACCTTTCAATCTCAACAGGAAGACAGGATTCTCTGCACGTTCATTCACGTTCAAAAACTTTCGTGAACAATTTTGAACCGTCAGTCACAGTGAATAAATTTTATCGCCAATCTCTCTATCTGGGATTGACTGCCTGCGCAAATTCTTGAACTGTATATCACAAATCTGTGGTTATGACGCCCGCGGACAGGTCGATGTCACCTTCTATACCAAGAGGAAGACAATTGCCGCAAAGTTTATTCACGTTCATGAAGTACTTTGGACACTCATGCTCAGTCATACTTATATTCACATTCAATTGGAGGTCTCAGCCAGGTCCATGAAACCATTGGAGCCTCCAAATGAAGATAATATCTCCCGCAATTTGTGCCGAAACCTGTTATTCTTTTTGTAAGCGTTCGCTCGCGCTCAAATTCCATGGATGAGGATAGAGAAAGGAACTTTCGACAATCTTACGCTGGTGAATTGCAGTCAGACCTCTTCGTGGACAAAGCAGGGTAGAGGTTAAAGTCAATCACCGTTCCCCAGCAGCATGATCGCCACGAAGACTAGTTCTTTATAGGATGGGGGTGCTCCGTCTGCCGAGAGGTGGGCAACTTTGCATCCGGGGCATTTGGGGTACAGTTTCAACGAAGAATTGCGCTTGCAAATTTCGGGTTCTCCATGGAGCAGGGGCTGTTCCAAATCACGTTCCCCTTGCGTTCTTGCCATTTCGTCCTCCTCATCCTCTTTTACTTCGTTTTCGGGCTTCTGGAGCTTCAGCTGATGACTATTAAGCCCACTTATCTGCTTCTGTAGCTCGACCTCTGCACCTGTCGAAATAGTGATAATAAACACCCGCTGCTCTGATCCTCCATGGATTCGCCCTGCGCTGAGATTTGTGCATCCATCCTCCAAATCTAAACTTCTACCGGTACCCATAGTAGGTTCATTCAATTCCACACTACTCCCATACATACCGAATCCCATTCGCAGTCATATTGTTCCCCCCACTACTGATTCTCCTCTACACATGTGCTGGTTCCCCATCCTTCTCCACTTGAATTGATCGAGAAACTAACGACTACTGTTCGTTTCGATTGTCCACACCACCGAGCATCTGACGAGAACTCGCAAGAAATGCAGGAGTCAAGCATCAGCAGCAGTCAGTAGCCCATGCAAAAGGTAAGGACGTAGTGGGACTCCTCGTTCAAGCTGTAAGCACCCGTTATAATCATTTCCCTTTACTATAAGAGCGAGCGAGACCGTTTGGCTCCTTTCCACAACAACCCGTTCGTGACCGATAAAACTTCGCACCGTGTGATTCTCAATTCACCCTCCAGAATCCATGCGGTGCCTAACGTGCTTCTACCAAGTCTTAGACAAGATCATAACTTACAGCAAACAACCCCAATCAGAAATATCTAACCGGCTACCTACATCGTGTCTGGTACAGTATATAAAGTGACAAACATCTGTCGGAGAGTTTATCCAGAACTCTCTTATTTTCGTCTTCGGAAGTAATAACGCGATCTGTAGGGAAATAACAGGTATAGTTTGAAGGGTCTCTTGTTCTTTATCAATCATTGATATTAAATTCTCGTTACAATCCCCTTTCGTCCCCACGACACTAAGTGACTATTGGGTGTCTCGTTAATTTGTATGGACGGGGCCGCCGTATCCCCTAGCCCTTCTCTAAAATTCCAAATTGAAATTCCTTTGTGAATAGCGTTAGTCCGCACTTGTCTATATCCCTTATTTATGGTGGGAGATAATGGTTCGAGTATAAGCTGAATCACCGCACTTGGTACTTTATCATTTCTAACTAGAAAATCTAACCAAATGTAACTAGTATCTCCTTGGTCAAAAGATTTTAGTGAATTAAATTAACTGGTTGTCTATATTAATGTGGGTAGGCTTGGATTGCGAGGTTACCCGTTGAGAAATTGACGTGCAAAATCTAACTACCAAGTGTAAACATTAGTTGTCTACGCTTTGAGACGTGCAAGCAAAACACTTGACCTCAGGCTTGTTGTTCACTTTTAAATGAACCTGTAGTTAGTTTGTGGATTAGGAACAGGAAGGTCCAAGAAGACCTTAAAGACTTCAAAAAAGAAAGAATGAATACTCTTCAACTCAACGAAGACCTTTGGGATACCAGATTGCAGACAGATTAGTATGCTGCTATGGAAGAGAATATGTACGATGTACGATGTACGATGCTGAAATGCCAATTGAAAAGGAGATTGAAAAGAGTGCTAAAATTCTATTTTTCTTTCACTCAAGGTATGTTTTATCATAAAGTAATCAAAGCTCTGATTGGTTTGTGTGGTTTGATTGGTGGACTTCAGGACTAATTTTCTGCAAAAAGTAGAGTTGGATATATATCAAACAAGTATGATCAAATCTCACTATGGAAATGCAAATGTAAACTAGAATCGGGTTAAATATCAACCGATCGAGAGAGAAGTACAAGTTCATAAAGGAAAATCAAGTTACATATGAAATGAATGAACGAAGGAGGAGTGCAATTCGTGCTGAAAAGATGAAGAGAGAAAGGAGAAATAGTGGTTGCATACAAGAAATGTATAATTCATAACAAGAGAGTTAAAAATATATATCAGTCACTATATAAAGATGAGCTAAAATCACTCTAGCAACACTTGAATTTCCTTTTAAATAGATCTATGTGCTAGTGTGTTTTTATAGACAAACATGAACACCCAACACACCAATATTGAATGATAAAGTTGAATCAATGCAAACACTTTTGTTCTCTATTCAACTTTCAAGAAGGCTTATTAATGAACTTCATCATCATTTTAGATAAAGCATAATTACTTGAAATGCCTATCCACTTTTTAATGTTTGATATACAGTCTTCTCCCCTTAACTTGTCCCCAAATAACTTATAACCTCCGTTAAATTTGATGGCTTTTGAATTCACCAATACCGTGACTCTTTTGTAACTCATTTGTGGTATCGTATAACTTGTGATAATATGTAAAAAACATTATAAGTTACGAACCGAACAATATGTAGATGAAAATACAGTAAATAGAATAAATAAATATATTATTGTAATGTAATCTCCTATTTTACTATATACTTATAGTACAATACTTTATCAAAGCCACCTATCAAGGGTACTTTGTTGTTTTCCTTCATTTCTAAGAGTCTCTTGCATGGTTCCAAGTCATTTAAGCACTGCATAATCCATAGTATTAGAGCAGTCAAGCATGGAGATCACAACCTGAATGCTTTTGAGCTTTTGTAGCTTTTGTAAAGACCCTTTGGTTAAGTTTTCATCATTGCTACTTTCTTCTATATCCCGCTTTGGACCAATGTGACTAATTCTCCATCATTGAATTCTTGATGAACCTCTTGCTCATTAACAAGATTCAACAAGTCTTTGATTAACATTCTATATTGGATTGGAATTTATGCAAGCACATTCACCATCTCATCTTCAACATTTAGTTCATAAATTGGAAGTGTCAATTATATTGTTGTGTTTACTATATGCCTTGGGTGGGTTGAAGCAATTTGCAATGGGTCATAGCACTACTTTCATTCCAATGTTGCTACACACCACTACATTGCTATCAACTGAACTACTTTGTAAATGATTGTTGCTCCTTGCTCATCCTTATCAATTGAATTTTGTAAGTGGAAGTGATGATAGTGACGCTTGAATGCAAAAATTATTCCAGCATCCATTGGCTGGATTTTAGAAGTTATATTTGGTGGAAGAAATAAATTTCAACATATGTCAAATTTATGTTCTCAGTGAGATGTGATAGTTATTTTCAAGAAGCAATAAAAAAATTTGATTTAAGATTCTCATATAAAGCAACACTTTGAAGCCACTCTTGGAATAGTCCTCTATCATCCATGCTCTTTTATTATGGCAAAAATCCATTATTGGCAGCATTGTGCTTGTTGAAGCTGCATGGTTTGTTTGCAAGACCAATGGAAAATAACTTTAACTTATGAGATCCATTAGAGTTAGCAGAAAGCACAATTGTTAGGTGCCTTTATTCTTCTTTGACCCTTCTATTAGACTTACCATAATTTTTTGAGTAGGAACCATGTAGTAAAAAAGTCTCATCTCATCCATGTTGTAGATGTATGCATTGCAATATTCTTGGATCTTGGCTTTGATGGCAAGTACTGCAACTTCCATGCAGTCAAGATACATTGAGCCGCTCTCACCATGGATCTTGAAATTGCGGAGATTGTGGTGTTTTTTAAACATGTACAACCATCCATTGGTAAAATTTGGAGAATTTGCACCAAGGTTCAAACATGCAATAAAATCATGAGCTTTTTGTTGAATTAGTGCACCAAAAAGACAACATGACTAGCTTGACATTGTTGAATCCAAGTGATCAAAGTAATGTCTAATTATGGATAATTAAAAGTCCTTGCATGCTTAATTCCAAGAGTTTTTGGATTCAAAGACTTTTAACATTTGCATTTGCTGAGAATATTGCTTATGGCAAACCTAGCTTGGTACTTTTTCAAGAGAAAACTCTAGTTTTGCCCATTCTGCTATAGAAACTTATGATGAATTTGGATTTGCATTTTGTATTTGCAAATGGAGACCCTTTGCTCATTTGTAAGACAAGTGGTAGCAATAGATGCATTTCTATCAATATTTGTGCTTGTTGAGCAACAAGATTCCACTTTGCACTTGTTGATAAAAATATTGTATGTAATAAGGTTGAACATTCTCAAAGTAGAACCAAGTATTACTGCAAAAGCTTCATGAGCCCTTGCAATATGGATCATTTTTTTGAAAATTAATTACAATTCTACTCATATACTATGAGTTACTATATCTCTAATCCAAAGAATTTCACTTGCAGTCAATGTTGGACAACATATGCACAAACAAAATAGCCCCCACAACACAAAATTCTCACACACATCAAGATCACTATGATTTCTAATCTATATAAATCTAATGAGTATAGACTACTTGAAATCCAAAGCATATAGGATCCTAAGCTATTCCAAAATGCACACACAAAATCAAGGAAGTTTGTGACTTGGTCAACTACCATTTAAGATATTCTCTCCTCTGTACCTTAGCACTCAAGCATAAGTCCTCAAGTTTCCCATACCATTAGCCTAATTGCTCCTTACAAACCATATTCTTCTTGATGTGCACTCTTTCAATGGGTGCATCAACTACAAGTATGCTTTCTAAAACAGTCTTGTAAGATAACATGACAAAATTTTGGTCATGTATCCCCAAATCATGAGCTACCAATATAGCTAGCCATATATAAAAATTTTCAATCAAATATGATTTTTAAAAAGCAACAAACACTAAAATTTATATAGTACTACACTCACAAGCTACAACACTTGCTTGTTATTATTTATTGTTTTTTTATTGTAATGTTCCAAAGACAAGAGAAGAAACACAAGGTTTCATTCCTCAATACTTTGATGCCCCAAAGGAGCACCTTGTCTTTATTATATACCTTAGAGCATCCACTTAAAGGGAGCTACATTGTAAAAGACCAAAGAGAGAAATAGGAGAATGGAATATCAAAGTGAAAGATCATATTGGGACTCTTGAATGAGGGAAAGATCACATTGGGTCTCTTGAATGAAGGAAACTCTGTCACAACATTTGTAACGTCGCACCTAGATTGCTTGGACTCAAGAGTAGTCGTGTTGGTAGTAAAGAGTATTTTGGTAGTTACTCATAGACTACTTGTTGATGGACAGATTTTGTATTCAAGGTATTGACTACATGGTGAGGCTCATCGTCACTTCTACAGTTTAGACCATTAGGTGTGACATCAACATGACCATTAGGGGTTGAGACCTAGCTCGAGTCCAGGGGATATAGTTTCAAAGTGCAGCTCCAAAGAGCTCACTTCTCTGATATTGAGCCTTTGAGTTCCTAGCTATGGTGGACAAAGGTCTAGCTAGAGTGGGTGTGGCCACTCTAGATTGTAATCAGTGCCTAGTTGTTGGCAGATCATTGAGTGATAGATCAAGTACTAATCTGATTGAGTGTGATTCAAGTTGTGTAAACAAACTGATTACAACAGAGAAGTGAGGTCAAGGGGAAATCAAGTGCATGAATTAAGAGTGTTGGTGGTATCTCCAAGACTTGCTGATCTTGGTACCTCAATTGGAGTTCAAGTTTTCCCTAGTGTGCAAAAGCTCATTTGATTGATGCAAATTTGGCAATGAGAGAGACGATGTGGAGAAGCGTTGGACAAATTTTGAGCAAAGAGAAGTAATTTTTTAGCAATGGTTGTGATTTTGAGCTCAAGAGGTGAAAGTAGGACCAATTTGGTTTGAGTTGGGCTCAAAAGTGTAATTGAAGCTGGAGTTGGGAGATCCTTGTGAATTTGTGATTTGGAGAAACCTATCATTTCAATTTAGCTTGAGTGGAGAGTTAGCAAGGGATTTGGCAATAAGCCAACTTTAGGGATTTATATCAAATTTTTGCTGGAGTTTATGTCTGATTTTGGCCAGATTTGGAGGGGTTTCACTTGTTGGCCAGATTTGGAGTAATTTTGCTCAAGTTGGAGGAGATTCACCGGATTTGGAGAGGATTCAAAGTGGTAAGAAGAAAGATCTCATTTGGCTGAATTTTGGAATTTAGAGGCTTTGAGGCATAGGATTTTGGGCTATGAGAGGCTACAAAGTCCTAGAAGGGATAGCAAGCTAGCTTGTTGGCATGAGGCTAGCTAGTTTAGAGTAGATTTTGGTCATTGTTTGGAAAAATGCCCATCTTGCTAGATTGTGCACAACAGGGTTTGACTCTTAGATATCTAGTTCCTAGACTGATGCCCTAGCCAATTGGTCCACCCTCACTTGTTGTCCTAGTGACGGTTCCATTGTTATCTAAACACCTATAGCTTTGGCTAGGAGGGACAGTTTGATCTCATTCTTGGTGATCCTTGTAGCTTAAGAAGTAGATAATTCATAGTATGTCAAATGCCAAATGGTGGTAGAGTCAGTCTAGTGTTGATTCATGAGATGGAGGGTTTCCATTTAGCTTTCTTGTGATTGGACCCCTCCATTCTCTACTTCCTATTTGTGCACCATGTTTGTGTGAGGTGCCTTAACTTTAGAGTGTTGGTGCTCTAGTGTGCTCTTGGTAGTGAGGCTGGAGTGATGACCAATCAAACGACCTATGTTTCTCTTTGGTGAGGCAAGAAGTGATGACATGTAACACCCATTTGTACATGTGTGCATTATTATGATATTTAGCTTGGTATTACAAATACTTAAGAGATATTATTTATATAGAGATAAAGGATGGTTCTACATTAGTCATGATTAGCTAAAGTTAGTCATAGCTAAGATAAAGGAGACCTTACTTTAGAGGAAGTAGAAAAGATGAGCACCACTATTTTGGATTCTAGTGTGTTGACTTGGTATTATTCCTAGGTGTTTGGCTTTGAAGAAAGAGTTGAGAACTCTTGGGTACAAGCCTCTTGAGAACAAGCCTTTTTGTTTTGGATTCTTCTATAGTCCAAGGATAGCCTATGTGAAGGACTCCTTGACTTAGTTTTTGGGTCAAGATACGATCACATACTTAGTAGAATATGCCCATGTAGATGGATATTTCTTTATACTTTTTGACTTTACTTGACTTTTAGCCTAATAACTTGAGTTACTTTAGTACATAGTAACTTTAGTGTGTAACTATTTCACAAGTATATAAACAAGGGATTAGGAGGTACTCATCATCCTTTCATTTACAATTATCTCTCTCATTGAGTTCTCTAGTGAGGAATGTCTTGAGTCTTGGAGTGTTAGCCTTGGAGGAGTATGATGGAGTTGGGGTTCTTTGCCTTCTTATTCCATGGTGCGCTACCATAATAGCCATCAAAGGTTCATCTTGACTGAGAGACAATCCGGCTCACAAACCTGCAAACCGTGAGAGTGCATGTTGTGATGGTAGGTTATAGGTTGCTCTTTCCCTAGTGTAGTTGTCATAATTAGGGCTACATAAGTTAGTGACGTTCAATTGGTAGTGTTGGTACTTTGAGTTGTTGGCCCTTGGTGAAGTTGGGAATTGGTGGAGTACTTGTGGAGATTTTGATTATAGGTTATAGTTCTTGGTGACTTGTCATGATGGAGTTCTTTGGGGATTCCAGAGGAGATAACATTGTAATATGGAATGGGGATAGTTACTTGGAATAGTGCTTGTTATCAACTTGTATCTTGGATCCTAGTGAGGGAAGAGATTGACTCTAAGTTGGAGTTTGACATAGAAGTTGATTTAGTTGAGAGTGCACTTGATGTGTTTGCACCATTGTTGTGGAACATGGACAAGATTTATGGGGCCTCCAAAGGTCCCAAGTGTAACTCTAGTACAATAGGTATCATTGAGTTGGATGACTTTCATCCAAAAGTTTCATAGTTGGTGTGATCTATAAGAAATGCAGAACCCAACTTTGTTCACACCCTTCATGGCGTGGAAAGGCTTATTTAAGCACTTGGAAGGTCCATCAATGGATGACTACCATGAGTTCAAGGGAGCTCACTTGGAGGAGATTGAGCTATGGAGACAATATTGGTCTCTAAAGTATGTCTCCATCACTTCATGCATAGTTTCTAGGAGTAGATCAGCGGTACCCACAAGTTCTAGCTCTAGTAGCATTGATGGATCTCTTAGAGATGGTACTACTACAAGTGGAGGTACTACTACATGAGATGGTGTAGTACCAAGGTTTAACCCAATGGTGGAGTTCTTCTAGTGTTTGATGCAAAACTACCAAGGAGTGCAAACTAACTAACTAAGCTGAGGAGCTTGCAAAAGTTCTAGCAAAAGGCTAGAGAGAGCCTACACAAGGCATACACTCGCATGAGACCACTAATCAGTTTTATTCAAGGAGTTATTGAGGCCCAAACAGTCCAATTTAGGTATGGGATATTGGACAAGGAGTTGTGATGTAGAGTTTGTGATGCTACATTGCTACAAGCTACTTTGCCTACTTTGGCAGTGGTCTTTGGTTTGGCTGAGCGTATTTAGCTCAACATGGTGGAGGAGAGAGTGGTGGCATCTGGATTTGGTAAGGAGATCTCATCCACAATTATTACTTCTTCTAGAGTGCAACAAAGTGCACCACGCCATGTTGGTCATTGAGGATAGGGTGGAGAGCCTAGATCCTATGGAGTGTGTGGAAGACCTAGGGTGGCTAGACCTTTACCTTCATTTTTGGGTCAACAGCAGCCAGTGAGTGGTGGTGTTGCTTGTTGGACTTGTGGTGGAGAGAGTGCACTTAGAGCAGTGGACCTAATACCTCTAGTGCATCTCAGCCAGCATAGAGACTGTGAGCATTGCCACAGATTTGGTCACACCAATGATTGATGCTTTGACCTACACCTTGAGTTATGGAGTGGTAAGATTGTTGTGGCAGGTGGTAGAGGTGGTGGTAGAGGATCCACACCTAGTAGAGATGCAATACCTGCCCTTACTTTTGATATAGCCATGGCTACTTGAATTGATCAGTTGGAGCAGAGATTGGCTAGCATGGCTATAGCTTAGAGGAGATCAAATTTGGGTGTTGAGGTTTCCACCTCATATGCGGGTGATAGAGATGTCTTAGACTTAATATGCGGAGCAGCACAGGTGGATGCATCTGCCATAGTGACTAGGAGTGCAATAAATGCTCTAGAGCCTAGAGGAGCATCAGTAGAGTTGGACCCATAGAGAGGAGAGGCTGGTAGATAGGTTAGACTTCCCCAATCTTTTACATTCTCCAAGGCACTACAAACAACATCTATGGCTCCTAGACATCCTAGTGTAGGTATGGTAGGTGGTGATGGGGTACATGATGGACTACCTACTAATTAGCCACTTCCTACTACATAGACTGAGTCTAGCACAATGTTAGGGGCGGCTCAGCTGATTATGCACTTTCTATTATTCTCCACCAATGACATGTGTATATTGGGAGTTGATCCAACTCCAATGTTTTGGTTGGCTACCACGCATTGTGATAGTAGGGATGATGTGGTTCCTACTATTAAATCAGAGGTGGTTGATAGTGGAGTTGACTTGATTGAGGAGCATAAGATCCACTCAGCGACCAATGGTTTATGGTAGGCAACAATGGCTAGATTGGAGGAGTTACCAGTTAGACCAACCTTTGAGCAAGTGTGGTTTACACCTAGGGTTGTCCTATTGGATAACCAAAGGGGTATTTTTTGATTGGTGGGACCTTCAAGGAAGGTCTATACACCATAGCGGGTCTTACTTGACTCTGGTGTGTAGCCTCTTATGTTGGAGAAAGTTGTAGTTGTTGATCTGGAGTTACGGAAGATTGATATGGAGAGGTGTCCATTTCAAATCCAAACATCTCTAGTGGGTGGTTCTACACAATACATCACATGTGGAGATATTTTTTTGTCCAGATTTAGCCTGGTCATCCAACTGATGGCTCTACGGTGAGAGCTCAAGACCTTGCGACTGTGGCTGAGTCATATGATTTGTTAGTTGGGAGAGTAGTATTGTATCCTATGGTTTCAATATTGACTATTGGGAGGAGATAGCCTCTTATAGACCAGATTGGCAGTCTAGTGAGGGATGAGTATATTGTCTACTAGTAAGTTTCAATAGTGGTAGTCTTGGCTCACTATAGTCTAGAACCATGGCGGCTTTAGTTTCAGCTTTCAATGGTTTTGTTACTTGGCCTGGTGATTTATTGGAGTAGAACGTCCATGCACAAGATACTAGAGGAGATCACTTGGATTTGGAGTATGAGAGGGATTGTTCTATCCACCTTGGATGTTCTTTTGTGGATTTTAGAGGAGGCCTTGCAGTAGCATGCACATCAACTGGTGCAACAGGCTTGGAGTGGAGCCTTTGTACCATTAGGCAACCAGTGTGAGGATGAGCCTCTAGAGTCAATTACCTTGAGACCTTTGGATACCACACTCATTGCTTGGCAATCTCCAATAGAGGGAGTATATCTATTGGGGGAGTATTTGGTGGGATTAGCATTGGACTAGCTATGGTACTATAGGCGGGTATATGAATATAGAGTTACTTGTATGTGGAGAGAGATGAGACTGCTAGGCAAGTCTCTCTCCATCATGTGGCACACTTGGCATATCATATCTTGAGTTATTATCTTTGAGTTATTATCAATGTTAGCAGTCAAGGATTACCAGAAGGCCCTACCAACATACATTTCCTTTTTGGGAGTGCATGATCTGGAGAGACATGGGCTTATTTATTTGGTGATTTTTGGATAGCCATGTTAGGGACATACATGTCCTGGTCAAGGTTTAGGGGTTTCAAGATCCCCATTTTGGTATGTTTTGGGAGATGTTACAGATATTACAACATCTCCAAGTTTATCAATCCGTTTTGCCAACTTACCTTTTGGAGAACATCCCTTTGATGGGTGATTCTTTCACCCAGGTGGTGGCAAGTATGCATCAAGTCCATTCTTAGATGAGACATGCCATGTTGTTGGATGTAGCTAGAGTGGGATCACAAGCTCATTGTCTTTGTCCTTGGTGGACAAACCTCTTACCTAGAGAGGTTCTACAATGCGCTTATGACGGGATTCAAAAACTAGATCACATCATTGTTGATGACATCTTGGATGTTGGGCATCATTCTTAGATGGTGGTAGTGGTTGATAGGTGACCTACGGCAATGGTGAACCTAGTTGGACAGCCCAGAGCCACTTTTCCTACACTTATGAGTTTCCCAAGCTCCCATGCTTTTTGAGAGGGAAGCCTTGGACTGGTTTGGGATTCATAGTTACAGCAATTGCTGGAGCTCTATGTCAATGAGAAAGAGTGGGTGATGGGTTTTTGCATCAGTATTATTGTTGTTCTAGCAATGTTAGAGGTATCAAGTGTTAGGTCATGTTATGGACCTAAACTGTTTGACCTAGATTGTGAGCCTTGGTTTGGTAGAGTAGCATAGGATGTGCTTGATAAGCATCACCACTTGGACACTTGTGAGCTTTGTGCCTATTAAGACAATTTAGGCACATGTTGGGAGCAATGGACCAAGTGGGCATGGTATTCTTGGGACATAGCCAGTGGCTACTAGGGAGAGTGGTCTACTTGGAGTCCATCCAAGTGAGTGTGGGCTTCTTGGTTTACACCTTTGGTCTACTTGGGATGCAATTAGAGGATGTATGGAGCTTGCAGCCAGATTGGAGGGAGTTTTTCACACTAAGGGAGAGCATGACACTATTGCTCGCAAAGGACGTACTAATTGGCTGCTCCTAGTGAAGTAGCCAATCAGTATAGCTTCCACTCCTATGACAATTATAGAGGATATTTGGGAGCCAGATCTTGGATCCCAAGCTTACAAGAGAGAAAAGACAAAGAGTTTGGAGGTTCTTGAGGAGCTAAACAAGTTGTTTTGCCTTCAATATGAAGGATTTGGGTGCTCTAAAGGGACTAGGTATTTGGATTGAGCTTACTTGCAATACACCAGTTTTTTGATATCCCTATAGATACAATGATATAGAGAAAGCATTGATTTAGAGCCAGAGTAGTGACCTTTTTGGGGTTGGTTTGGTGAATATTTCACATGGAAAGTATGCATTAGCTACAATGATACCAACTAAGAAGGATATGCATGGCAACTACACAGATAGGCGGATGTGTGGAGATTACCGCCCTATCAACTCACAAACTAAGGCTAATTGGTATGTCATGCCTACACTAGAAGAGATCTTTGATACGATTGGGTATGCAAAGGTCTTCAATACTTTGGATCTTTGAGTAAGATATTATCAATTGCTAATCAAGGAGGAGGATAAGTCCAAGATAGCATTTTAGGCTATTGATCCTCACAATAAGAGTGTGTTATATCAGTGGAGGTTCTTACCATTTGGGTTAAAGAACACTCTTCCTAAGCTCCAGAGGGTCATGGATAGGATCCTAGCTAGATTGGATTTTGCTCGATGCTATATTGATGACATTTTGGTCTATAGCACTATTTTGGAGGAGCATGAGGGATAGTTGTTGGAGGTGTTTGAGAGGTTGAGATCTCATGGACTCAAATTACATCTTGGGAAGTGTAGGTCCTTCCTTCTATGAGCAGGTTGAGTATTTGGGTCACATTATCTACCCTTGAGGACTTAGTGTTCATTAGACCAAGGTGGAGGTTATTGCTCATATTCCTTGGCCTACAGATATGAGCAGAGTGTGAGCATTCCTTTGCAAACTTCTATCACTACTATGTTAGAGGATTTAGTGCCATTGCTAAGGCTTGACAAAGCTGACCAAGCTTACAAAAAAGTGGTGTTGGGGAGATGAGCAAGATAGAGCTTTTGTAGAGCTCAAGGAGAGGTTGACATCATCTACTATTTTGAGGAGACCAATTAGAGGACACCCATTTTAGGTTCATACTAATTGGAGTATGTTGTGCCTTGGAGAAATGCTCACCCATCATGATGATGAGGGGAAGGAGTTTGTGGTGGCCAATGCTATTCATTCTAACAATTGAACAGAGGTAAAGTTTAGTTCATAAGAGAGAGAGAGAGTGAGTGATTGGTAGCAGTTTGGGCAATAATATATTTTAGATGTTACATATTTGGTAATCCCTTTACTCTCATCATTGATCATTAGCCACTAAAGTGGTTGATGGAGTCCAATAAGCTTTCAAGGAAGCTTGCAAGATGGGCCCTAATTTTACAAGAGTATGATTTCATGGTTATTAACAAACCTAGAGTGGTGAAACGTGATGCAGATGGGTTGAGTAGAAACCCATGTCCTAGCAAGCAAGATTAGACTGGAGCACATTGGCATGGTGAGACAAATGAGGAGATGGTGCTAGGTTTGCATGCATCTGCCTTTCTTTGTATATTTTTTGAGGCTTTGGTGGTATTTCTTTTAGCATATAAAGGAGGAGTTATTAAGGTCAGAGATCCAACGAGTGGAGATATTGGTACATTTCAGCAAGACATTCATGATGATATCTTAGTGATGGACTATCTTTGCACTTGTGTTGTGGGTGGCACAATTGGGGCCAAGGAGAGAAACCATGTTCTTCAGCAAGCTAGGCGGTTCAGATTGGAGGGCAAACATCTTCTTTGTGTATGGAAAGATGGTAGAATGCAACTAGTACCATTTCCATCTCAAAGACCAAAATTGGTTTGTCATGCTCATGAGGAGCTAAGACATTTTGGACTGAACCATACATATAGCTTAATCTAGATTCATTATTGGTAGCATGGTATGTAGACCAATGTATAGCAGTTTGTTGTGAAATTTGTGGTTTGTGACCAAGTTAGAACATCATTCAGTGCTCCTATGCCATAGTTGCACCCATTACCTATCATGGATTGGCTTATTGTTAGAGTTTGGATTTTTCTGGACCTTACCCATTGATTGTGAGACATCATTGATATGTTTGGTGATGGCAAGCACTTCTCCAATTGGATTGAATTGGTGACACTTCTTGACAAGTCCAATGAAAGGATAGCTTAGTCATTCTTGAATCGGGTTCTTAGTCATTTGGTGCATCAACTGAGGTTTTGATTGATCAGGGTATAAAGTTCTTGGGAGAGTTTTAGGTCTTGTGTGACAAGGCTTTGATTGATCATTGTACTACCTCTTGAGATCATTTTGAGGCAGATGGCATAGTACAGAGAGTGGTCAAGACAATGAAGAGAGGATTGTGGAAGTATGGTTTGCAGAGAGGCCACTTGGGTGATTGGGATCTCTAGTTACCTTGGTTGGCCATGAGCTATTGGTTCAGCCAGCAAGTCTCCTTAGCATCCTTCTCTCCTTACTTTCTACTTTATAGATGAGATCCAGATTTACTTGCAGCCATTTGTCGAGATGTTATTGTAGTTTTGGACTTGGATGATTCGGATGTATGGATGAGCATATGTTCTCAATGAGCAAAGATATTTCAGAGTAGCCTTTGAGAAGTTGGTAATTTCTTAGCATAGGGATACCTCACGCTATGCTACCATTTGAGGAGGAGATTATAGACTCTCAATTTATTGATTTCATCTAGGTGACTCTGTATTTCTACAATAGACAATACCAACAACACTTGATGTTTCCACCGGCCGCACTATCTTGAAAGTGTGCAAGGTTTTTCCATTTGAATTCCTTGTGTTGGAAGGACATGATGGTGCTGTTTGGAAGGATCATATGCACAAGTATGCACCATGCTCCTCCCAAACATTGATGGTACTATGGCACTTATACGAGCAAGCTTGAGGTGTATATTATGCGGTTCTTCTGGAGGAGCTGCTACTATGTTAATATGTGATAGTTGTTTGAAAGGATGACATATGGCATATATGACTCCTCCCTTCGTGATGGTTCCTCAAGGACATTGGTTATGCCCTAGATGTACTTGACTTATAGCTAGTTCATCCTTTATATGGTATAGATTGTAGGCAGGTGCCTAACAATGGGGCTCAATAGTACCCGGCCTCTTGATCTTTTGTCCATTGTAAGGTATACCATATACTTGGAGTAGATGGCTATTTGGAGTTAGAGGGATCTAATTGCCAGCTAGGGAGGCAATTATGGTACTTTAGAGTCCAAGTATGACTTATAGGTGAGTTGTATTTCTATAGTATATGATGTTGAAAATTATGTATGTTGTGTAGCAATGTATATATGCATGATAGCTTTCATGCCATTTGTAGCATCACACCTAGATTGCTCAGAATCTAGAGTAGTAGTGTTGGGAGTCATGAGTATTTTGGTTGTTACTCATAGACTACTTGTTGCCAAAAAAATTTGTGTTTAGGATATTGATTGTATGGTGGGGCCCATTGTCACTTGCACCATTTGGACTGTTGGGTATGCCATCAACAAGACCATTAGGGTTTGAGACCTAGCTCAAGTCCAAGGCATATAGTTTCAAACTACAGCTTCAGAGAGCTCACTTCTTTGATGTTGAACCTTTGAGTTCTTGGCTATGGTGGATAAAGGCCAACGAGAGTCACTTGGATTCTCTTAGCTGGAGTGGGTGTGGCTTGATTGTAATCAGTGCCTACTTGTTGGTAGAGCCTTGAGTGGCAGATCAAGTATTGATCTTATTGAGTGTGATTTGAGTTGTGTAAACAAATTGACTATTGTGATACTTTAGAGTCCATGTATGATTTATGTATGAGTTGTGTTTCTATAGTGTGTGATATTGAGTGCGATGTATGTTGAGTAGCAATATAATATGCATAACAACTCCAAATGCCTAGCATGAGCTTGGGCTTTGGTATTTATAGAGAATATAAAAAGCTCTTGAGAAACTTCCTAAAATTTGTATTCTTAGAGTGCAAGGTAGGTTACCAAGGAAGCTTCTTGAGAAGCTTCCTTTTAGACACCAACTACTTGGCATGCAATCTAAGCTAGTCAAGAAACTATCTAAGAAATTTCTTTCTATAAACCACCTACTTAGCATGCAAGCTAAGCTACAAAGAAGCTTCCCAAGAAACTTTCTCTTAGAAGTTATCACTTGGCATACACATTACACAATACTTGGAAGGTACCAAGAAGCTTCCTAGATGCTTCTAAAATCTTCTTATAATTGGCTAATTTGGCCAATTTTCTACTTTGTTAGTCTTGACTAACTTGTCTATAAATTCCATATTGTTACATATTCCCCCATTGCTAGTTGGCAATGTACTCATCACTATGGAAGCTTCAAACTCCTAGATGGTCATTGGTGCATTATGGAGATGAGAAAGAGGTTCCCATGTGGTATCATGAAGTGGATACCCTTTCCAAAGGACTTTGTATTTAGTATGTTGTTGGCGGCTATGTTGAATATGGCAATGTGCAAAATATGATTAACTTCGTACTCCTCATGATCATTGATAGGGATGGGAGGAAGAGGGAGTTGGACATGAGTAGAAAAGAAAAATGGATTAGAAACAAAGGTTTTCATCTTGTAAACATGAAAGACAAGGTGAATTTGCATATAATAAGGCAAGACGAGTTGATAACCACTAGGAGAAAATGATTTGGGTCAATTGGACCTATCCAATTAGGATTAAGTTTATGAACTTGGGCACCAAGTGGGAGGAGTAGGTTACTAGAAGAAAGCATGACCTTATCATTGAGTTGAATGGTGAGATCACAACAATGTTGATCTACATATTACTTTTGATTATTTTGAGCAACAAGGAGATGAGATTTGGCTTGTTGTAGGAAGTGGGATATCATTGTCAAGAAGGTGGAAGTATGAGTAACATGAGATGGACAAGGAGCAAGAAAGAATCTAGAACAAGTGGGCCTTGGTCAAAATTAAGGAAGAAAGGAGAGAATCCAGTGCTTTCCTACTTGAAGTTATTGCAGGTAAACTCAACAACCATAAGATATTCATCCCAATTGGTATGGTGTACGTTGACAAAGGTACAAAGCATATCCCCCAAGTGCAATTTTTGCATTTAATTCTCCCATCAATTTGAGGATGATAGGCCATGGACAAAACAAGCTTGGTGTCGAGTAGTTTGAAGACCGCTTGCTAAAATTTACCAATGAATCAAGGATCACAATCAAAGATGAGTACATAAGGCATCTTATGATGCTTGAATAGATTATCCAAGTAGATCTGGACTAGTGTTAGAGCATCCACTATATCAAAGGTTGGTGCCAAATAGATTTGCTTATAAAGCTTATCAACAAACACCATGATTTTTGTATGACCTTGTTTTGTCTTTGGTAAGGATGTGATGAGATCTAAACTCACTTGTTCTCATCAAGCAAATGGGATAAGAAGTGGTTGAACGAGTCCACTCAACTTTTGGTTATTAACCTTGTTGCATTGGCAGCTCTCACAAGATCTGACAAACTCTTGAACCTCTTGTGCCATGTTGGGCCACCACCATTGGCATTGTATGGTACCCAAATCTTTTCTACACCCATGTGACCAACAATTAGGAAGTCATTTGCTTCTTGAAGATGCATAAGTCATAGATATCCCTTGGTTGGAACAAGATCTGGTTCTCATAGAATAGAAGGCCTTCCTTGAAGGAGAAGGTTTTTTATTCCTTATCATGTGTTGCAAGATGATCTTGTACCATATGAAAGAAGAGATCTTGTTGTAAATTGGTCCTAAACCCGATTTGGATTTTTGAGTCAATTGCCACTATCATAATTGCTACCATGATGACAATTTTAGGAAGAGTCTTCAAATTAGGTCATCATGATAAGGGCATTGGGGATGTCATGGAACCTACCAAGTTTGTACTTAAGTTTGATGTCAAAAAATTGTAATTGTTCCTCCCATCTATGATGTCAACTCTTCATGTACTCTAGATGTAATATTTACAACAAAGGTTTGAGATTGGTTGGCATGATCACCCCAAGAGAAAATGCCTCTATACCTTGGTGGCATATACCACTGCTAGTTGTTTGTGATCTCAAGTAGAGTTATTCCTTTCTGTGGTATTAGTTGGCAAGATACAGAGGCAATAGAATGTAACCCATGTAAAATTTTGTATTGTAACATAGTTCCAGTGGCAAAGTTAGAAGCATCAAAATCAACCACACAAAGTAGTTGAGTATCATATGGTTGAAGAATGGGTCTTGAAGACACCATATGTAGCTTTTTGAATTCTTCTTTGTGTTGGCTCGTCCATTGAAAGCTTGAGGTCTTCTCCAAGAGATCGATCAATGGTGCAGCTACATGAGCATAATAGTGGATGAACCATTGGTAAAACTTGCAAATTCATTAAATGCCAATATGTTAATGGCCTCCTTTGGAATAGACAATCGATAATGGCCTTGATTTTCTCCTTTTCTATCTTGATCCCTTCCAATGAGACCTTATGACCCAAGAAGATAACTTCCTTTTGCCAAAAGGCACACTTTGACTTCTTATCGTAAAACTTCCATGGATGTAGTCATCTTAGGATTTCTCACACATGATTCATTTATCCTACCTCCTTCTTGCTATAGATTAAAATGTCATCTAAGAACACAATCACATATCAAGCCAATAGCCCATCCAACACCCAATGCATATGATCCATGAAGATTTCTTGAGCATTAATGAGCCTAAAAGGTAGAACTTTCCATTCAAATGATCAAATCTTGTATGAAAGGTAATTTTTTGTACATCTTCTCTATCAATAGGAATCTACCAATGGTTGTGTCAAAGATTCAACTTGGAGAAGTATTGTACTACACTCAATAAATCTAACAAGTTATCAATTTGATGCAAAGGATATGTATTCTTCACTATTTGTTTATTGAGACCATGGAAATCAATAATAATAAAATCCAAGTCCTCCATCTTTCTTTTAGACAATAGTACCGGTGTTCCTCAAGGAGATGTATTATATATGAAATTCTTCTCCAAAAACTCTATCATTGTTGTTTAAATCTCTTCCAACTCTATTGGTGAGAGCCTATAGATTGATCTAATCATTAGAGTACTTCTTGGCAATACATTGATCTTGAAAGGCATACCATAATCAAAGGGTAACCCCTTTGGTAGATCATCTAGAAACATATCTACAAACTCTTGAACTATCTCATCAATCATTGTTTGATGAGGCTTTTGGCCTTCATTAGATTCTCCTTGTACAATAGGCTTGATCCATGCAACAAAAATAGGAATATCTTCCTCCAAAGCTTGCTTTATGGCTACCTTGTTGATAAAGTTTCCATCTTGGAATCAATTATTCTTAGTTGTCTTATGCAAAGGTGCTAGACAACCTAATCTATAATTCTTATCTTGGTGTTGTACTTGAAGTTGTTGTTGGGTCTAATCAAATTTGACCTTATGACGTTCAAACAAAAGCAAAACCTCGAATGGCATTATAGTATAGAGGTGCTACTACAAACCTCATATACTCCAAATACTCCTTCCCAATCTTCAATGTAGTAAGATATGAGGTATAGAATGCATGATCCTTTCTACCATCCACCATCATCAATCTACTTTTGATTATTGGCTTGATAGGAATATCTAATTACTTTGTAAATTGTATACACATGCAATTCTTTGAACTTTTAAAATAAACCAAAATCCTACAACTGCTATCAGATATCATACCTTGCAAGTGAAGCGAACTTGCATAGGTTGAGCCTCAATCCCACTTTAACTAATCAAGTTCCCAATAGATGGCTCAAACTCTCTTATTAGGACTCTTTGTTTCTCTAATCATGACGCTTCACAAACTCTATTTGGGTGATTTGTCCATTCTTGAATGAACATTCCATAATGTAATGTCCAATTTGGCACCAATAAAAGAAACAACCATTTTATCACATTCTTTCTCTATTTGTAATGCAAAGTGGTCTTTGTTTTATGGCATCAATTCCCATCGGTGTCGGTTCCTCCAACCTTGTGTAGTGTGCTGGTAAGTTTTATGAAAGTCAAAGTCAACACTTAGTTGCCAAAACCAAGGAATCAAAGCAATCAACTAACTACATGGCTTCCTCCAAGTGTTTGGGCTCCCACATGGTCACTTCCAATTTGATGTGTGACTTCAAGCCTCTCACAAATCAACCCAGTGCTTCACCTTCTAATATCTAGAATTTTCATTGTGGTGTTCTAGAATTGAGTGATGTGGCTTCTCATAGAACCAATCTGCTTCAATTTTGCCAATCTCTCTTGTATGGCTTATGTATCATTTATAGCTTGGAATTTTCCAATTATTGCACACTTGAATTCTTCTCATGTCAAGATTAGCATAACAAATTGTCATTTAGCTTTCTCCACTTGGAATCACCATAATAGTTTTGCCACTCTATCCAACTGGCTTGAACCAAAGAGAAATTGTCTTCCTTCATCTTGAAGATTTGTAGTTTCAAACTAACATGTACAATCAAACACAAAATTCTCCACTACGCCCAAGAATTCTTGCCTTTAAATACCTTAAGCTTTGGAAATTAGATTTGCTCTTCTCCTTCTTAAAATGGTGCTCTATCTACATGCTCTTATCATTGATGATCTCTTTCTTCCAATAATTGAGTAAGGTGTTTGATTTGTTATTGTATAGCAATGATAACTTTAGGAATTACTACCATGGTTACTACTCTATCAAATTACCTATAATAATCTAATTCAACATATATATGTAATAGGTCCACCATTCTCCATAAATTACAATCAAAAGTATCAAAAGTTCATTAGACAAGATCATTACATTTAGAAAATTTTATCCAAAGCATTAGATGATGAATAGGGTGAAATGATACTTGAGTAGTACATGGATATGAAAATCCCAATGGTTTGGGAGAATTGGATTTGGTGGTCTATTAATTCCATCCATCCTATTCCTACTTTGATACCAATGTAAAAGACTAAGGATATAAATAAGAGAATGGAATATCATAGTGAAAGATTGCATTGCTACTCTTGAATGAGGGAAACTTCAAATGCCTATGGCATTGTGCATAAACTCCAAAGCATGAGATGAGCTTTGGACTTTGATATTTATAGAAAATATATAAGGCTCTTGAGAAGTTTCCTAAAAGCAGTATTCTTAGAGTGCAAGCTAAGTTAATAGGGAAGTTTCTTGAGAAGTTTCTTTCTAAAAGCCACATACTTGCATGCAAGCTAAGCTAGTTAGAAAACTTCCAAAGAAGTTTCTCTCTAAAAACCACCTACTTGGCGTGCAAGCTAAGTTAATCGAGAAGTTTCCCAAAAATATTTTTCCTAGAATAACCACTTGGCATACACATTATCTAATACTTGGAAGGTACTAAGAAACTTCCTATATGCTTCTCAAACATACTTATAATTCTTGGCTAATTTGGCATGTTTATCTACAAACTCCATATTGTTATATATATCATTTGATCAAAGACAAGGATTGGTGATATGTCAGCAAGCTCTACCTTTAGATTAGCTACATGGATTGGTGACATATCAATTCTTGTCATATTTGGTTAGTCAAATAAGTTTGACCAAAGGAATCTTTGGAGAATCTTCTTATAAGAAACTCATAACAACTTAGGTGAGATACATTTGGAAAGTTCTACACAAGAAAAATAAGCAAGGGAGAAGGTAATGCTTTTTTCCTTGGATTGAAGGAGTTTCTATTTTTTGAGATCTAATTCATTTGTTTAGGCCTCCAAAATTAGCTTTGAAGTTTTTAGTGTGTTTTCAATCTCTACCTTATTGCTGGAAGTACTCTTTTGGTGACACCTCTATCTTATCTGCTTACACCATTTTTTATACTATCACTAAATATATTACTAAGCCAATTTCCACATCTAGATAATATGTGTAGCTAATGGTATTACAAACTTCACCCCATCAAAGATGTAATATCTTCATTGTAGAATTGTTATTCAAAAGATTGCACTAACATTGGTGCATGGGTCAAGTTAGTTGCAAGCTCTCATGTTGTCTCATACAATGTGCACACTTTCCAATGTATAATGATATTCCATATGCTGATTGCGAGTAACACAAATGCTTTTCTAGAAAATGCATTCAACTTTGTATTCCTTTATGCTATTGATGAGTGTTGAAAAAGGTCAAACTTCTTGTATGGAAGGAAATTGGAGTGGTTGGGATGCATATCTATGTAGAAAGGAAACATGGAATGTTGTGTGGATCTTCATGTATGGGAGTAGCTTGACGTGATAGACCATTGTGTTGATTTGATGGATGATCAAAAAGAACCAATAACACAAGGTTGAGCTTACAAGGGCCAACTAATGTAAAGTTGGTTATGGATAGCTACACTTGATCCCCAACATTGAACTCCCTATGCTTATGATATGTAATGGCATATTATTTTTGTCAGTTTTGGCTATCTAAAACCTATGCTTGGGATTCTCCACACCTTGTTGGATTCTAGAAACTAAATGTTGACAACATTGACTTTTATAGCCATTTAGTGGATCTTTACCAAGCTCAAAAGTGTGAAAGGGTGTTCTTCATACATGAGGAAGAATGGTATGACCTATGTAGATGCATTCAATAGTTGGAGGTCAAGTCCACTAGTGGAAGTAATGTGTCTAATCTTTTTTGCTCCTCTATGGTGAAGCCTAAGTCAAATCTTGGTGGTCTTGGGCAATTCACAAACCATATCCCTATGGACCTACTCCCAATATTATGTAGGAGTAAGGGAAGGTTGAAAGAGTCTTGTGAGAGCTTGATTAGAGGCTTTATTTTGTTGATAGAATAGGCAATTATGAATGTATTCCATCTCATTATTGCTCACTTTGGGCCAATACTAATGGCATTTGATTTCATCTAAGGTCTTGTCCACCCAAACATGACTTGCAAGGTGGAATCGTGATATTCTGCTAGAATTATGATTCTTAGGTCTAGAGCATCTGAGATCCATAACTTGCCCTCACAAAAGATGAGTCCTTGGTTATTAGTTATGCCTTTGGATGATTAATCTCCTATAATTTATGGGTCAATCTTCATAGCAATTCATCCTTAACCAAAAATTTGGGTTTTTCTTGATCTATACAACCAGATTTTTTACCATGTGCATTTGGGTGAATGCATTTGCAATATATTTCTTGCCTTCTACATATGTGATTTTCATGTTGAACCTCTGTTTTCACTCTACCCAACTATAACTATATTGAAAAGACAGATCTTTCTATTGACAAGATAGATCTTTCTATGTCTCAAGGTAGACTAGTGGTTTGTGAATTATCTCCATTGCAAATTCCTTCTTGCCAAGATAGTGCTTCAAATGCTTGGTTGCAAGGAAAATAGCCAACTCTTCTTGTTTGGTAGTGTGATAGTTATGTTCTATGGGTAACAACTTTCAAGAGAAATATGCAACTAGATACCATTTGTCACTCTATTCTTATTTTAAGATAGCTCATATTGCAGCACTTGATGCATCTATAGCTAGCTTGATTAGATGTGTTGGGATATACTATTTCAAGATTGGTGCATGTAATGCATCTTTCAATTCTTAAAAGGCCAATTCCTATGTACTTCCACACATCCACTTTGTTCTCTTGTCAAGTAGTGCAATTAGGGGTTTTGCAACCTTGGAGAAGTCCTTGACAAATCAAAAATAGAATCCAATCAATCCCAAGAAACTCTTGAGTTAAGTTTGATCTTCTGGAGCACTCCACTTTTGAATGACATCTATTTTATTAATTAAAACTTAGATACATTTTTCACTTACTCTATGCTCCAAGTAATCTACTTTAGACTTTCCAAACTTGCACTTTGATACTCTGAGATATAACTAGTTTTGTCATAGAATCTGGATGAATTCTCTTAGATATTGCTTGTGTGTATCTTCCTTTGTGATCCTAATTTAGTTGGCTTCACAAATTGAGTTTGGTGAAGTGTTTTGATCTATTAAGTTGATTGAATAGGTCATCCATGCAAGGTATGGGTATTTTTTCTTCACTATTTGTTGATTTAGACTTAATAATCAATACACAATTTCATCATACCATCCTTCTTTATAAACAACATAAGAGCACCATATGGTGATATCGTGGGTTCGATAAACCATTTCTGAAGGATATCTTTGATTTAAGCATTGCACTCCTCCAAATCATGAGATGATAATCAATATGGTGCCTTTCAAGGAGGTGTCTTCCCAAGAAGTATCTTGATTTTATTATCTATTCTCCTTTTTGGTGGTAATCTTAAAGGTAAATCATCAACGAAAACATCTTGAAACTCATTGACCACATCTTTCAAATTCTCAAGAATTTGTCCATCAAGTTGTGCACTTTGGACTTCTCTTCTTAGATCCATGAAATCTCTATCAATAACTATCAATAAGGTCTTACTAATAGTTATTATCCCTATGACATACAGAGGCAATTCTTTCCTTTGCAATCTTTCTTTATCTCAAATGATCTTCCATTGGCTGGTTCTCACTATTTTCTTTCTCCAATCTATCATGGGGTTGTAATGCTCCATACATGGCACGCCTATGATTGTATCATAATGAGCTAATTGTGTTACTCATCACTCAATTTCTTCCTAATTCTCTTTTAGGGAGAGTGATACCTTTTTAGGTAAGGACTCAATCCTCTTTTTCTAACCATTAGGTAACTCGAATTCTTCATTCTCATCCTTCTCTAGTTCCATCTCCAACCTTATTGTAATACAGAAAGATAAGAATTTTTTATTGCTCCAAGGTCTATCAATACTCTCACTTGATTACTTTCTAGGACTCTATTTATAATAATCAATTATGTGTTTTTCTTCCTCCACCTTTGTGCACTTTTCCTCTTCCTCCCTCTATTTTTACTCCTCTCTATTGAGCTAGTAAGGATGTGAGGTATATTTACTAGTGATCTTTGATTTCCAATGTGATATTACTATCTTCTTCTTTGATTTGTCTCTCCAAGATGTTTGAATGTCACCTATGTAGAGGCTGAGGGTCCCTAGGAAGGTGGGCATGACCAGTGATGGTTATGTGCCCAACGTGGCCACAATTGTGATAACATCATTGTTCTGCTTGAGCCTCTTATCCTTGTAGGACTCCATCATTCCTATCTTTGACCCATCTTTGTTCTCCTTGGAATAGTCATGCTCCTTGGTCTTGGAAACAAATGTTGTTTGATTCTATAGGAACTATTCCACAAACAATGAGGTGTTGTAGCTCAATATGTTGAGACTACCTCTTTACCTCTTCCAAGTGCTCTTGTTATTCTTTGAGCACACCCAATGGTTTTGAAAATAGTGTAAGGATTTGTTACCATTAATTCTTGCTAAATTTACTTTTTTAACCCCTATTTCAAATTATCAAGATTTTCTAAGCTCATATTGGTTATTGAGACCTACAGATCAAGAATTGTCTCCACATATTTTTATATGTTGTTCTTCTACTTCAACCCCCATAGTTGAGTTTGAGCTATCTGCATAAAATCCATAGATTGGAAGTTCTTTAGCAACCCTTCTTGCATATCCATCCAAATGATCTCTCTTCCTTCCACCAAACTGATTATTCTCATGCTTTGTACCATGTAAAGGCTTTATTGATCATGTACCCACATGCAAACACAATAGCAGAATGATTGGTGATCTCAAATATGAATTATCAAAAGTATTGATTCATTTTTGAGATCTAGTTTTCTACTATTCCCATGGAATATTGTCCCTTGTAAGGCTCAAGGTTATATATCTTCTTCATCTACAATAACAATATGTCTTCCTTGTTGATCGAAGTTGGTGTCATCAACATAGTGATCTTCTCAGTACTTTGGTGTAATACCATTAGCTAGACATATTATCTAAAGGTGAAAATTGGCTTCATAATATCAAAAAGGATATTATATATGATGGCCTAAGTAAGTCCAATAGAAGTGTTACCAAAAGAGTACTTTTGCTAATAAGTTAGAGGTCAAAAACACCCTAAAAACTTTAGAGTCGATTTCAAAGGCCTAAATAGATAAATTAGGCCTCAGAAATGAAATATCCTTACTTTTAGAAAAAAATCATGCTTTCTTCTTCCCTTGTTTGTCTTGTCAAGACCTTTCAAACCATAGCTCACCTATGTTATTTTGAGCTTCCTATAGAAAGATTTTCCAAAGATTCTCTCTAATTTGTGAGCCAATAGTCTCTCACTCAAGATGAACCTCTGATGGTTATTATGGTAGCATACCATGGACTAAGAATGAAAGGAACCCTAACTCCATCAAACTCTTCCAAGACTAACACTCCAAGACTCAAACCATTACTCACTAGAGAACTCAATGAGAGAGAGAGTTGCAAATGAAAAGATGATGAGTACCTCCTCACCTCTAGTTTATATACTTGTAAAATAGTTATCCACCAAAGTTATTAGTTACTGGAGTAACTCAAGTTACTATGCTAAAAGTCAAATAAAGTCAAAAAGCTAAAGGAATATCCATACTCATAGGAACATTCTCTTAAGCATATAGTCTATCTTGACCCAACCAATAAGTCAAGGATTCCTTCACATGGGCTATCCTTGGACTATAGAAGAATCCAAAAGAAAAAGGCTTGTGGGCCCAAGAGCTCTCAACTCTTTCTTCAAAGCCAAACACCTAGGAATAATTCCAAGTCAACACACTAGAATCCAAAATAGTGGTGCTTATCTTTTCTACTTCCTCTATCTTAAGGTCCCCTCTATCTTAGCTATGAATAAATTTAACTAATCATGACTAATATAGAACGATCCTTTATCTCTACACAAATAATATCTCTCAAGTACTTATAATACCAAACTAAATATCCCAATAGCACATATATGCACAAATGGGTGTAACATTTACCCCCGGATTAAGATTTCACTTTGTCTTCAAAGTGAAGGTTTCTCTACCTACAATGGTATCAGAGCAAGTTTTCTAATTCAAGAGAGTGGATCACCCCTCTTGGAAGAACACTAGTTACTAAGATTGAGTAATTTCAAGAGGAAAAATATAGTGCAATCAATAAATTGGGGATGTTTTAGAGAGGATGGGATGGAAGCTTTAGGAAGACAATTTCTTGCACCCCGCTTTCTATTCTTAAATCCATTCCATATCAAAATTATGTATATCAAATGTGAGCAAGTGAGAGTATATTTTGTTTTTTATTTTGGAGTAGAGTTCATAGACATCATGATGAATTTGCCAAACTTAATGACTCTACTTATGATGATGTATGATAAAGAGTGATATTTCACAATCTATATTCTATTATGATATAATAGATCTGAATATACCAAATTCTCTCTCTCTCTTTTAACACTAAAGTAGAAATCCATTATGTAGTCAGACCAAAAGTGATATTTAAGAATTTTGTAGTCCACAATTTTAGTGAGGAATATTATCAAGGAGTTATAGCCTCTAAGATCCGAATGTAAGTCCCAATTGTCCATGCCCCCTTGAGTGATCATATTAACTCTCTATTAAAGTAGGAAGTACCAACTAAGCATTTACCATATGTACAAATCATAGAGCCACAATTGTAGGATCTGATGCAAAGAAAGTAAGGATTGTTGAACAAGTTCTGGAAGATCAAGATGAAAATGGAGGTATTGCAAAGTCAAGTACGTAAGTTTAGGAAAAATCAAGTGATGCAAGAAGTGGAATTATCCAAAAACCCAATACCAGCGGCTGAAGTACTTGGAGAGCCACTCGTGTTGATGACATTAACAAAAGTCAACAATGAAGCCACATTGTTACTATAGATAAAGAAGACTTGAAACATCAAGCCTTACAAGAGAAAATGTTCTATGGAAATAATGAAGAATGAGATTTCAAAAATGAATGAATATTATTGATTACTTAAAACTAAGATTACTAATCATTTTGCAAGTATGTTTTCATGTGAGTATTTGACCAATAAAGCCCTCACATGGTATGATGCTTGTGAAGGATCAATGTTGGCAGAAAGACAAAAGATCACTTGGACGACAATGCAAGAAAGGTTATTGAAGAATTTCCAATGCATGGATTCCATGCATATGGCTCAAATCTAACTACCGGTGTTGAAGTAGAAGAAAAACATACAAGAGTACATGGAGGTATTTCTAAATTTCCAAGTTGTGATAACCAATATGAGTCCAATAGAAGCTCTTGATAATCTAAAATGAAGGTTAAGGGACTAAATTCACCAAGAAGTAATGGTACAAAATCCTTGCATTATTTTTGAACCCATGTGCTCAAAGAATAGTAAAGGCGCTTAGAGGAGGTGAAGGAGTAGTCATGTAACAATATGGATTTTAGCAACATAATTAGTAAGGCTAACAAAGTAGAATTAGCCTAGAATATTCCAAAAGCATCTAGGAAGCTTACCGCGCTCCAAGCATGTAGCTTCTAGAAGGAAGCTTCTAGAAGCTTCTAACTAGCTTAGCTTGCATGCCAAGTAGGTGGCTTCTAGAAGGAAGCTTCTTGAGAAGCTTACTAGTTAACTTGGTTTGCACTCTAAGAAAGCGGCTCAAGGAAGCTTCTTGAGAAGCTTCTCAAGTGCCTTGTATGCTACCTATAAATACCAAAGCCAAAGTCATGCTAGGCATTTGGAGTTTTTCCTCATTCAAGTGTCCCAATGTGAGTTTCCATTCTCCTATTTCTCTCCTTGGTCTTGGTCTTTTACATTGGTATCAGAGTAGGAAAGGGTTGGATAGAATTTATGGACCACCAAATCCACTTCCGCCAAACCATTGGGATTTTCATGTCCAAATATTACCCAAGCATTGTTTCACACAATTCATCACCTCGCGCTTTGGGCAGGATTTTCTACATATGATCACCATGTTTGAGGAACCCTTGATACTTCCGGTTGTAACTTATGGAGAACGGTGGACGTGTTGCATCTATGTATTGATCAATTAGATAAAGTGGGAGTAGTGGGATAATGTAGTAGCTATGGCGGCAATATCGGATGTCATCCTTCTGATGCAGCAACTGACTCAATTGCTCAATGAACAAGATCAGCAACAACGAGAACATATAGAGAGAGCACCAATTCAAGATGGGGAAGATTGCATTCAATTTCCAAAACCCAAGGTGTTTGAAGGCAAGAATCTTATGAGCACAATGGAGAATTTTATGTTTGACTGTGAACATTACTTCAAAGCCACTAATCTTCAAGATGAATGGAAACTGATTCTTTTGGCCTCTAGCCAATTAGATGGTGTGGCAAAACTTTGGTGGCAATTTTGAGTAGAGCAAGCTGAACGACAGATTGTTGCACCAATTTTGACATGTGCAAAGTTCAAGGATGCAATATTAGGGTTCTTTCAAACTACAAATGCCACCCATGCCACACAAGATAAATTGGCAGAGTTGAAGCAAGTTGGCTAAGTAAGAAGTTACATCACACAATTTCAAAACATCATCATGCAAATTCAAGATATACAAGAAGGTGAACTTCTGGATTGATTATGCAAGGATTGAAATCACAAACCAAATTGGAGGTGACCATGCGGGAACCACAAAATGTAGAAGAAGCCATGCAATTGGCTAAGAGCTTTGATTCCTTGGTTGCAACAACTTCATCTCGCCCTCGACCTACACAAGGCCTACCATTACACTATGCACGGGTGGAAGAACCAGCACCAATGGAGATTGATGTTATCCAACGGAGACCACTTGGTATAGCGGATAAAGAAAGATTGCAACAAAATGGAGGTTGTTTTTATTGTCACCAAGTTGGACATTGTATTGCTGAATGCCCACATAGGAATGGGTAACCTCAACAAGTTGCCTAGATGGAGATTGTGGAACAGAATGATCAGGAAAATGAGGAATCCCAATATGAGATTTTGAGCCGCCTATTGGGAGCTTGATTAGTTCCAATGGGATTGAAGGCTCAACTTATGCAAGTTTGCTTCACTTGCAAGGTATGATATCTAACAAGGATTATAGGATTTTGGTTGATTCAGGAAGTTTAGAGAATTGCATGTCTATGCAAGTAGCAAAGGAATTGGATATTCCTATCAAGCTAGTGTTTGGAAGTAGTTTGATGATGGCGGATGATAGAAAGGGTTCTGCATTTTGTACCTCACATCTTATTACCTTCAAGATTGAGAAGGAGTCTTTGGAGTGTATGAGGTTTGTAGTGGCACCTCTACAACTATGATATCGTTCTAGGTCTACCTTGGCTTGAACATCATAAGGTTCAATTCGATAATACCCGACAACAAATTCAAGTACAACACTAAGGTAGGAATCTCTGATTAGGTTGTCTGGCACCTCTAAGTAAGACACCTAAGAATAGTCAATCCCAAGATGGGAAGTTTGTTGAGAAGGTAGCCATAGAGCAAATCTGGAAGGGAGATGAGTCCCAAGATGGGAAGTTTGCCAAGAAGGCAACCATGGAGCAAGCTTGGAAGAGAGATGAGTCCCTAGAAGGGAAGTTTGTTAGTAAAGCAGCCATAGAGCAAGCTTTGGAGGAAGATAAGTCTATATTTGCGGTATGGATCAAGCCAATTGCACAAGAAAAATCCAAGGATGGCCTAGAGCCTCATCAAGCAATGGTTGATCAGATAGTTCAAGAGTTTGCAAATGTGATATGTTTTCCGGATGATCTGCCAAAGGAATTACCTCCAATTGATGTATGCTCTTCAAGATCAAGTTATTGCCAAGAAGTACTCCACTGAGTAGACCAATCTATCGACTCTCACCAAAGGATTTGGAGGAGTTGCGAACAACACTTATAGAGTTGTTGGAGAAGGATTTCATACAACATAGTACCTCTCTTTGTGGAGCACTAATATTATTTGTTCCAAAGAAGTTTCTGTATTGATTGCCTTGGGTTCAATAAGCAAACCGTGAAGAATGCATATCCCTTACCTTGGATTGATGACCTGCTTGATCAACTAAGTGAAGCACGCTACTTTTCCAAGCTGGATCTTTGTAGCGGCTAAATTTTGGCAAATTCCTATTGAGAGAGAGGATGTGCAAAAGATTTCCTTTTGCACAAGGTATGGACATTTCGAGTGGAAAGTTCTACCTTTTGGACTCACTAATGCTCTAGCAGTCATCATAGATCAGATGCATTAGGTGTTAGAAGGACTATTGGATCTGTCCGTAGTGTTGTTCTTAGATGATATCTTAATGTATAGCAAGACAAAGATAGAACACATGAATCATGTGCAAGAAGTCCTAAGACGACTACGTCAATAGAAATTTTATTGCAAGAAGTCAAAGTGTGCCTTTTGGCAAAAGGAGGTTACCTTCTTTGGTCATAAGATCTCATCAGAGGGAATCAAGATGGAAAAAGAGAAGATCAAGGCCATTATTGATTGACCTACCCCAAAGGATGCTACAAAAGTATGTGCATTCAATGGATTGGCCAATTTTTACCGACGGTTCATCCACTATTATGCTCATGTGGTTGCACCATTGACTGACCTCTTGAGAAAGAATTGGAGTTTCCAATGGACCACCAAGCATGAAGAAGCATTCTATAAGTTAAAGCATATGGTATCTTCAAGACCCATTCTTCAACCATATGATCCTCAACTACCTTGTGTGGTTGATTTTGATGCTTCTAACTTTGCAATTTGAGTTGTGTTGCAATAGGAATTCCCATATGTACTACATCCCATTGCCTTTGTGTCTTGCCTACTAAATATAGCTAAAAATAATTACTCTGCTCAAGATCAGGAACAACTTGCAATGGTATATGCACCAAGGTATGGAGGCATTACCTCTTGGGGAAGCAAGTGGTGATGCGAATGGATCACAAGCCATTGTTGCAGACCTTACACTTGGAACATATAAAGAGTCAACATCATCAATCGGAAGAGCAACTCCAATTGTTTGACATCAAACTTAAGTACAAACTAGGTTGGTTCCATGTCATCCCTGATGCTCTATCACAACGACCTAATTTGAAGTCTCTTTTTCTCATCACAGTGGTAATTACAATAGTGTCAATTGACTCCAAGGTCCATAACGAGTTTTGGTCAGCTCTACAACAAGATCACTTCTTCTAAATGGTACATGGTTGTCTAACAATAGGCGATAAGGAGTAAAATGCCTTCTTCTTCAAGGAAGGCCTTCTATTCCATGTGGATAGGATCTATGTTCCAGCCAAAGATGATCTCCAACTTTTGTACCTTTAGGAAGCCCATGATTTACCAATAGCTGGTCACATAGGGGTGGATAAGACCTTGGGTACCCTCCAGCGCCAATAGTGGTGGCCCAACATGACACAAGATGTTTGGGAGTTTGTCCAATCATGTGAGAGTTGTCAATGCAACAAGGCTAGTAAAATCAGAGTGGACTCCTTCAGCCACTTCCCATTCCAACTACTCATTGGGAACATGTGAGCTTAGATCTCATCACCTCCTTGCCCAAGACACAACAAGGTCACACAACCATTGTGGTGTTTGTGGATAAGCTTAGTAAGCAAATCCATTTGGCACCAACAGTTGATATTGTGGATGCTCCAACCTTGGTGCAACTCTACTTCAATAATGTATTTGAACATCATGGGATGCCACATGTACTCATCTCTGACCGTGATCCTTGCTTCACCGGAAAGTTTTGGCAAGCTCTCTTCTAGATCCTTGGCACTAAACTTGTTTTGTCCATAGCCTATCATTCTCAAACTGAAAGACAAACTGAACATGCAAATTGCACCTTGGAAGATATACTTTGTGACTTTTTCAACATTCACCATACCAATTGGGATGAATGTCTTGCTACTACGGAGTTTGCATACAACAATTCTAAACAAGCAAGCACTGGATTCTCTCCTTTCTTTCTCAATTTTGGCCAAGATCCGCTTGTCCCAGATTCTCTTCTTGCTCCTCCTCTATCTCAAGTCCCTCATACTTCAACCTTCTTGACCACCATATCCAAATCTCTACAACAAGCCAAATCTCACCTCCTTGTTGCTCAGAATTGTCAAAAACAATATGCGGACCACCATCATCGTGATCTCACCTTTGAAGTCGGTGATAAAGTTATGTTATCCTCTAGTAATCTACCCCTCCCACTTGATACCCAAGTTTGTAAACTTGCCCTTAATTGGATAGGACCTTTTGATGTCACCCAAATTGTCTCTCCTATTGCCTATCAACTTGCCTTGCCTTGCCTTATCATATGCAAATCCATCCTGTCTTTCATGTTTCCAAGTTGAAACCCTTCCTAACCCCTCTTCTTTCTCCTCTTAAGTCCAACCTCCTCCTCCCCCTATCCCTATCAATGATCATGAGGAGTACAAACTTGATCATATCCTTGCACGTTGCCACATCCAACAAGGACGCCATCAACATATGGAGTACAAGGTCCTTTGGAAAGGGTATCCCCTTCATGATGCCACATAGGAACCTTTTTCTCACCTCCGGAATGCATAAATGGTCATCCAAGAGTTTGAAGCTTCAATGGCGACGAAGACGTCACCAACTAGCGGTGGAGGAATATGTAACAGTTGGAGTTTAGCGATGTAGTTAGTAAGGCTAACAAAGTAGAGAATAAGCCAAATTAGCCTAGAATATTCCAAAAGCATCTAGGAAGCTTCTTGGGAAGCTTCTTGACTAGTTAACTTGCACTCCAAGCAGGTAGCTTCTAAAAGGAAGCTTCTAGAAGCTTCTAACTAGCTTAGCTTGCATGCCAAGTAGGTGGCTTCTAGAAGGAAGCTTCTTGAGAAGCCTCCTAGTTAACTTGGCTTGCACTCTAAGAAAGCGGCTCAAGGAAGCTTCTTGAGAAGCTTCTCAAGGGCCTTGTATGCTACCTATAAATACCAAAGCCAAAGTCATGCTAGATATTTGGAGTTTTCCCTCATTCAAGTGTCCCAATGTGAGTTTCCATTCTCCTATTTCTCTCCTCGGTCTTGGTCTTTTACAAGTGCTAACTCAACATTGTTTGGGCTAAAACACTACACTTTGGTGGACCAAATTCCTATATGCTTTGTCAAAATTTGGTTCCAAGACCAAGGAGCATGACTGCTCCAAGGAAAATGAGGACGGATTGAAGAAAGGAGAGATGGAGTCCCACAAGGAGAATGGGACTCAAGTAGAACAATGATGTTGTTATAATTATAGCCAAATTGGGCACATAACCATTAGTTGTTGTGCTTTTCTTCTAAGAGGCCCTTGCCCTCCATACAAGTGACCTTTGAACAACATTGAGAGATAAATTGAAACACAAGATGTTGGAATCACATTAAAACAAAGATCACCAATAAATGTATCTTTTGGCCTTATTTGCTCAATGGAGAAGAGTAAAAAGTGGAGGGAGAAGAGGACAAGTGCACAAAGGTTGAGGAAGACAAATGCATAATTGATTGTTGTAAATAGAGTCTTAGAAGGCAATCAGGTGAGAATATTGATAGACCTTGGAGCAATAGAGAATTTATTGTCTCACTCTATTGCAATAAGGTTGGAGATAGAACTACAGAAGGATGAGAATAAAGAAGTAGAGTTACCAAATGGTTAGATAGAGAAGATTGAGTCATTTACCTAAAAAGGTATCACTCTCCATAAGAAAGTATTAGGAAGAAATTGAGTGGCAAGTGATATGATTAGCTCATTATGATGTAATCTTGGGTGTGCCATGGATTGAGCACTACAACCCCACAATCAATTAGAGAAAGAAAATAGTGAGAACTAGCCAATAGAAGATTACTAGAGATAACAAAAAATTTTAAAGGCAAGAGAAACCTCTTTACATCATATGGAATACAATCATTGGTAAAACAAATATATGTTTCATACGTCTAATAAGAGAAGTTGAGAGTAGACCGCTAGATGGAGAATTCTTGAGAATTTGAAAGATGTAGTCAATTAGTTTCAAGATGTCTTTCTTGATGATTTACCATTAGGATAACCACCAAAAAGGAGAGTAGATTGAGATATTTCCTAGGAAGATACCTCCTTGTAAGGCCTCATGTTGACTATCACGTCATGAGTTGGAGGAGTGTAAGGCTCAAATCAAGGATATGCTAAAGAAAGGGTTTAACCAACCTAATAATTCACCATATCTTGTTTTAAAGAAGAAGTTTATGACTATTGGGGCCTAAATCAACAAATGGTGAAGCACAAATATCCATTACATTGCATGGATGAATTTTTTAATCAACTCTACAAGACAAAATACTTCACCAACCTTGATCTGTAGAGCGGTTACAACAAATCAAGATCATGGAAGAAGATGTACACAAAACTGCCTTTTGAACAAGATATGGTCACTTTGAGTACTTGGTGATGCCCTTTGGCCTCACAAACACACCAACCACTTTCATGAGTTTGATGAATGACAAATTGTTTTCCATATTTGAATCAATCTATTATCATTTTCCTTGATGAAATCTTAGTCTAAAATAGGACAATAATAGAGCACAAGCAACATCTATGAGAAGTCTTCCAAATTCTAAAACAAAATCAATTGTATGCTAAAATCTCAAAGTGAAAGTTTGGCATGTTTGAAGTAGAATATTTGGGGCATAGAGTAAGTGAAAAAGGTATTCAAGTGTTAAAAAATAAAATAGAGTTCATTCCAAAATGTGTTGTTCCAAAAGATCATACTCAACTCAAGAATTTCTTGGGATTGAAGGGGTTCTATCATTGATTTTTCAAGGACTTCTCTAAGGTCACATAACCTCTAGCAACACTACTTGGCAAGAGGAAGAAGTGGATGTAGAGAACCACACAAGAATTGGCCTTTTAGGAATTGAAAGATGCATTACTACATGTACTAATTTTGAAATGATATGACCCAAAATATCCAATCAAGCTAGATCCATATACATCAAGCATTGTGATAAGAGTAATCCTACAACAAGAATGGAATGATAGATGGCACCCAATTGTGTATTTCTCTCAAAAATTGTTATTGGCAAAATACAATGATCACACCACCAAACAAGAAGAGTTGGCTTTTGTCCTTGCAACCAAGCATTGGAAGCACCATCTTGGTGAGAAGGCATTTGTAATGGAAATAGACCACAAACCTTTAGTCTACCTTGAGACCTAAAAAAGATCTATCTCATCAATAGATATATGGGCAAAGTAGAGATAATGGTTCAACATGATGATCACATATGTGGAAAGCAAGATGCAACTTGCATATACATTCACCCAAATGCTTATGGTGAAAATTTCAGTGATAAAAGTCAAGATGAACTTAGAATTATGGCCAAGGATTCTCATTGCTACAAGGACTGACCCACATATTGTAAGAGCTCAATCATCCAAAGGTGTAACCATTACCCAAGGACTCATCTTTCATGATAGCAAGTTATAGATCTTGGATATTCCAGACTTAAGAACCACCATCTTAGCATAATGTCATGATTCCCCTATTGTCATGTTGGAGTAGAAAAGAACTTAGATGCAGTCAAACAACATTACTTTTGGCCCAAGATGAGCAATGATATGATAGACAATGTTTTAATCTGCCTACTCTATCAAAAAAATAAAGGCTCTAATCAGGCTCATGCATGACTCCTTTGACCCCTCCTTACTCCTACATAACATTTAGAACAAGTCAACATGGATCTAGTTTGTGAATTGCCCAAGACCACCTCAAGGTTTGACTCCATTGTAGTCTTTGTAGACCAACTCAAAAACATGATTCATGAGTGTCCTATGACCAAGGATGTGATTACTCCATAATTAGCTCAATTATACTTAGTTGAAGTCTTTTTTCACTATGGCTTATCTCAAGTGCTCACCAATTGAGGTACTCAATTCACTAGTTTGTTTTGGAGAACACTCTTTGGCATCTTCAAAACCAAACTGGCCATGTCCATGGCACACCATCCACAAACCAATGTACAAACAAAGTGGGCTAATTGCACTATTGAGGACATGCTACAAGGGTTCACCTTAGAGGAGCAAGAAAGGTGGGACACCTTACTTCCATTGGTGGAATTTTCCTATATAAATTTAGTGAATGTATCTATATAAGTCACACTATTTTTCCTCATGTATGAAGAGCACCCTTTCACACCTTCAATATTGGTAAAGGTCCACCCAAAACCTACAAAAGTTGACATTGTCAATACTTTTGTTTCTAGAATCTAACAAAGTGTAGAGAATGCCAAGCACAGGTTGTAGAATCACCTAAAATCAGCAACAAAAATATATAGATGCACATCCTATGTACATGGAGTTTAGTGTTGGAGATCAAGTTTGGATATCCACAACCAACCTCATGTTAGTTGGCCCTTGTAAGCTCAGACCTCATTTTATTGGGCCTTTTCCTATCTTATGTCAAATTAACACAATGGCCTATCACCTTGAGCTACAGCCACATATGAAGATTCATCTAGTGTTCCATGTTTCCTTACTATGTGGATATCCATCCTAATTGCACCACTTCCTTCCATAAAAGAAGTTAAACCTTATCCAACACTTAGCACAAAGGAATATGAAGTCAAACACATTCTCCAAAAATGCATCTATGGTACCCACCATCCATGGGTGGAATATCTCATACATTGGAAAGAGTAGCCATTGTATGAGGCAACATGGAAGCCAATAGCTAACTTGACCCATTCAACAATGTTAGAGCAATCTTTTGAGCAACAGCTTTGCAACAAGGATGTTGCATTTTAAAAGGAGGAGGTTTGTAATACCATTGGCTGTACATATTATATATACATAGAAATTGGCTTGGTAATATCTAGAAGGATACTGTATATGATGATCTAAGTAGATCAGATAGAGGTGTCACCAAAATAGTATTTCTACTAAGGTTGAGGTCAAAAACAACCTAAAAACTTCAAAGCTAATTTTGGAGACCTAAACAAATGAATTAGGCCTTGAAAAATTTGTGGTTTGTTCTCCTTTGGAAAGAGAGGCATGCCTTCTTCCCTCCTTATTTGTCTCAACAAGAGCTTTCTAAAAGGTACCTCACCTATGTTGTTCTAAGCTTCCTATAAGAAGCTTCTCCGAAGATTCTCCATGATCAAACTTGTTTAACCAACTAGATAAAATAAACATGTCACCAATCCATACAACTAATCTAAGGGTGGAGCTTGCTAACATGTCACCAATCCAATGTATTTGATCCAAGGGTAGAGCTCACTTTGAGGGGACTCTTTACTATATAATAAAGACAAGGTGCTTTTTGGGAGCATCAAAGTATTAAAAAATGAAATCTTGTATTTCTCTTATATTTCTTCTCTTTTGTTTCTCTTTGGGGTTCTCCTATCCTTAGAACATTAGATTTGGCCATTGTTATTGGGGTTTGGGATAAAAAAAATTTGCATTACATGGTCATTCCTGAAGGTATGTACTTGACTTTGTAATGCTTTCATTATCATCTTGATCACCAAAAACTCATTCAACATCCCCTACATTCCTTGCATTAGATCCCACAACTCTGGCTCCATATTTGTACACACAATAGATTCTCAATCAATACTGCCTACTTCAATTGAGGGTTAATATGATCACTCAAGAAGGGGTATAGATAATCTGGATTACCATTGGGACTACCATTGAGATTACCATTAGAACTACCATTGGGACCTCAGAGGCTATCACTTGTTGTGACAAATTAACACATATCACTTATGTGGTAATCAGGTAAATAGAGTTTGTTCCCATAGAGATACAAGTCAGAAAAAGTCAAATATAAAGTAAAAAGTAACAATATGATCCTTCTCGATTTTGTCTTTAATCTCTCAGGTAAAAACTACACCCAAAAGAGAATAACAAGCACTACTTATAGTCTCATCACAAATAAGCACTCCACAATCACAACTCCGTCAAATTCTATCCAAACACATCTTGATTGTGATGATTCAGATTCTTCCAAAGATGGCAACTTCACTACAAAACAACTTTGCCTCAAAATTGTGTTCCGCTCCTCCACTAAAATCACAACTTCCTTGATTGAAATTGCTTTGCATCAATCCTGCACTACACTCATAAATGAAAAATACTATTGACACTACAATTCCTTGTAGATTTGTCAAGGCACTGCTTTGATTGCACTTCACTCAAGATCAAACACACAGAATGAAGATCAAGGCTATGGAATCCAACATCCAACAAGCACACTAACTTGCACTTCAAAATTCTATGCATACTCACAAACACAAACACAAGATTGATACTTGGAATTAAGCACAAGCAATGAGCACTAAGAAACAACACGTTGCTTTATCTATCTTCAAAAATTACAAATGTTGAACAACATTATGCTGAAAATGCCTCCTTTTAATAGGCAAAGCACTTTGATAGTTATCTAACTAACATACCATTCTACAACAACTTTACCAACTTATAGATCCAAAATGACAATGCACCTCTTCATATCTACCTCTTCATAGCTCAAATTTGTTATTACTCCGATCCAATGTCAACCTTGATGTTAGCTTCCAAACCCAAAGTAACTTCACACACTTCTTTATCTTTGGGTCTATTTATTATCACTAAATATTTTACCAATTCTCCTACACCTTCATGCTGAATTTCAATTAAAGACATGTGTAATCTATCTACATCTTTATCTTCTAACCCTTTGGTCTCTAATGTCTCAAGTAACTGATCCAAAGACACCTGCATTCCTACATTTATCACTTTAATCTTCTTATCTCTCTTCACACTACTTCAAAGTTTCTCTAACTTTAAATGTACTAAATCTAATCTAAAACACACATTGTCTCCTACTTCTAACATCTTCCTATCTACTTGATCTCTTAAATCAATTAATAGTTTATTGAATTCAATATCTTTCACATTCTTCTTCCTCATCTCTTGCATTAGCAACTTCAACTTGTGCAGTCTTGATTCCTCCAATTGACACTCAAACATTGTTCCAAGCATTGCCTTCACCCCCACCACCACTTCTTCAATTGTCTCCTATCTCGGCATTTGCAGCTCTCTTGCTCTACTAACAACTCCTCACAATACGTCTTTACTTCATATTCTAACTTGACCTTCAAAGCTTCCTTCTCCTTCACACTATTACCAAGTTGCTCTTCTATTCCTCCAACTTAACCACGCAATTGCTCTTCTTTCTTGATTCTACAAAGCAAACTCCCTCTGCCAAGCTCTATCTTTTTTTGCCGCCCTTGTTTAAACTCTCCAACTCTTGCTCCATTATTGCTGCCATTGCTTTCAAGTGAATGACCTACACTTGCATGTCATACATTTCTGCCCTCAAAGTCTTGGTCTTCTCTACCTGCTCCCTTCTTTCTTCCTCTTGCTTTTCCTCTCTTCACAAAGTCCCTTATCAGGCTTTCAATCTCCTTCCTCCTAAGCTCTACTTTAGTCCTAAGTTCTACTAATTCCAGCTCTCCATGTATTAACTTTCTTCTCAACTTTAAACTTTCCTCACTCATATACTACACTACTGCAAATTCTCTTTCACTTCTAAGTGATCTCTCTTCAACTCTTCCCTCTTCTTTAATTGCAACAACAACGGACAAACTACCAATGACAAATATTCTACCCCATCAAAGTCCCTTGAACTCTCAGAGTCTTGTCTCCTTACTTCTTCTACTAGAGCTTTACTCCAAAGTTGTAACCTCTTCACTCTCAAGGCCATGTCATCCAAGCTCTCCCCCTTCTCCACTATTGGACTTACATTGCTCGCTTCTACACCCGCACTAGGAACACTCCTCCTTGATCTTCTACCCTTATGGAACTCCAACTTTGGCTTGGCCCCTGTAATACTCCGAGGACAAGAGAAGAGAGAAAACACAGATTGCACACTCAAACATTTGATGCCCCAAGGGAGCACCTTCTCTTTATTATATAGACAAAGAGGATCTCCTCCAAGAAAGCTCCACCATAGGATTAGGGACACAGATAGGTGACATGTCAGCAAGCTCCACCCTTGGATTACTTACTTGGATGGGTGACCTGTCTGGTCTAGGTCCTATCTGGTTGGTCAAACGAGCTTTGACCAGAGGGAATCTTTTAGGGAATCTTCTTGTAGGAATCTCAGAATCATATGAGTAAGGTACCGTTGGAAAGCTCTCGATGAGACAAACCAGGGGGGAAGGGAGGCCAGCCTTTCCTCCATTGGGGGGGGGATCTGCACATTTTCAAGGCCTAATTCATCCGTTTAGTCCTCCGAAATGGCCTTCAAAGATTTCAGGCATATTTCGGTTCCTACTCTATTAGTAGAAGTCCCCTTTTGGTGATACCTCTTTCTGATCTGTTTAGTCCATCATGTGTAACATCCTTCCAGATGTTACCAAACCAATTTTCACCTTTAAATCATATGTCTAGCTATTGGTTCTAAGGTTCTCAAGTCTATTTTGGTTTCTGCCCTATTAGTAGAAGTACTCTTTTGGTGATACTTCTATCTGATCTATTTTGACCATCATGTATAACATCATTCTAGATGTTACCAAACCAAATTTCACATCTAGATCATATGGCTAACCCTTGGTATTACAGCCCCCAAGGTCTCTTCCAACTCCATGTTTGGCAATTCAGGGCATAGGTTTCCTCCTCCTTCCATATGATCAATCACCACATGGAACTCCTGTTCTTCATTATCAACATCATCTTTGGCCCGTTCCTAAACTTCTGCCTCACCTTCACTTCTGCTGCTCAACGCTTTGCTTCATAGCATCAACTCCAGTTCTTCTTCTTCTCTTGAGTCTTTTGACTTGTACTCGGCTTTCCCTTCCAACTCTTCTACTCTTGATGACTCATGAATTACCACATCTTTCCTTGGGTTCAACTTTCTTGTCTCCTTTGGCCGAATTGGCAACATGCTCTCCTCAGGATGACTCCACTTCCTTGTCTTCTGGATGTCATATACTACCCTCATGTGTTGCTCCGTTCTTGCATAGTATTCATTGCTACTTTAAATATGTTGGATATTCTGCTATTCCTCCTCATCTGCAACATTTTGTAAGTCTAGATGAAAGTGAGACACCATCTTGCTTTGCTCAGTCTCTTTCATCAGATTCAGTCCAAAGTAGAAATGCGCATTGAATGGCACCAAATAGTGAGGAGCATCTCAATCTCTCCAACACCACACCATCTATTGCATTCTTTGGTGAAAGCACTTTGCCCAACTCACCGGTGCTCTTGCAAACATCTAGTGAAAGAACACCGCTTGGTGCTTCATCACATATGTTGTGCAATCCGGCTTGAAGAGTGCCATCATCACCTCAATGATGCTTTGCCTAACTCATGATGATTTGTACCAAGAAGTATTGGCTTTATACCTATTCTTTGTACTTGGCACAATGAAGGAATTCCAAATTTTTGTTTGTCTCCTCCGTAGGCTCTTCTTCCTAAGGAACATCACCCTAGTTTACTCACCGTCCTCTCTTTCCAACACCAATCTCCAATCCAACTCTATCCATCAAGCCAGATTTCCTCTCTTCTCCTCAGTCTTAGGCCCTTCCTTGCAATCACTTGTAGCTACTTTTGCCATGAACCTTGGAGAACTCAAGTTCCAATTCCAAGCCAAAAATGTGATACAAAGCCTACTAAGTACTTTGCTACCATATCTAATCTTTGAATAATTGGGTTCCTTATTGCAAGCAACGGACTCTTCTTCTCACCCTTCCTCGGCATTGTGTGACCTCTAACTGAAGGTAGCTAAAAGATAATTCTACCCTCTCCTGGTCTTGAGATCCTAACTCCCTCAAAACTGTTAAATATCAAACTATCAACTAGATTCACTACATGCACTCCTTCGGGTCCGCTATTCAGTAGCTTAGGATACTTATGTGACATTTTGAAATCCCCTTGACAAATTTTTGATTTTATAGTGCTTTTTTGATTGGTCATTCTTTTGTGAGTATTCATTGAAACTCACACCTTTTTGCATGAGTTCATCTTGGCATTGTCAAGATTTAGTCATTCGTGCCTTAGCCATTTTCTTACCTGTCCTTTCTTGATTGAAAAATCTAAAGGAAAGTTTTTACACTATCTTCACATTGGGTTGATCACCTCGGGACAAAGTTTCCTTACTTTGGATTTCTCTGGCCAAGTATGATTTGAGTATTTTGGTTCTAACACAAAGTCACTCTATTTTGGGTTCCAAATCAAAGACACAATTCTCCTTCTTTCAATACCATTTGGGTTCAATACAAATTTGTCTGTACACTTCTTCTTCAAAATAGAAAAAAACAAAAAATGTGGGTACCACACTTGTTTATAATATTCTTCACCAGAATTGTAGACTACAAAATCTCTAAACATCACTTTTGGTCTGACTACAAAATGGATTTTTACTTGAGTGTTGAAAGGGAGAAGATTATATATTTAGATCCATTGGATCAGAACAAAGTGTAAATTGTAAAATCTTACTCTAGATCATATATCACCATGAGTAGAATTAGAAGGTTTAGTGAATTCATTACTATGTCCATGAACTCTTCTCCAAAATGATAAATATTCTCACTTGCTCATGCTGATGTATATAATATTGAAGTAGAATAGATTCAAGAAAGGAAAGTGAGGTGCAAGAAATTGCCCTTCAAGAGCATTCATCCCATCCTCTCTCCCAAACACCCAAATTTATTGATTGCACTATTTTTCCTCCCCTTGAAATTACTCAATCTCAATAGCTCCAATATCTCCAAGAGTGTGATCCACTGACTTGGATTAAAACATCTGCTCTGAAACCATTGTAATGTTCTAAGGATAAGAGAAACACCAACAGAAATACAAGGTTTCATTCCTCATTCCTCATACCTTTGTCTGATCTACTTAGACCATTGTATATAAAATCCCTATAGATATTATGAAGCCAATTTCCACCTTTGTATAATTTGTCTAGCTAATGGTATTATAGCCATAAACCAAATTTGAATCGAGTAGTAAATCATCTTCTCCCGTCATCAACTAATAAAATTTGTAATTCCCAAGAGCGTATGCCTTCTTGAACTTTGAAATTGGAGTGTTTTAGATTTCTTGACACACCCTTAGCCATTTATTATCACTTTTATATACACCAAAATCATGTCTAGCAGCAAGAAATCTTCTTCCCATCATCAAAAAACAAAACTTATAATTCCCTAAACACCAAATAACAGAATCATCATTCTTATGAGTGGATACGTTCTAGCAACTTAAAATTGGAATGTTGTGCATATTTCTTGACACACCATAATTCCTCAAAGCTATAGCAAGCATTGTGGCTTTTGTGAAGTCCTCTCTTACTTCTCATCTTTGACAATGGACAAGGTTTTCCATCAAAGTTGTCTATTCCTTGTAGAACAAGACAAATTCTGTTAAATTCATAGCTAGAGTGTTGAAATTTGTCTGACCTTTTGCTCCTAGGGAATATTCTTAGAATAAATGACTACAATAATAAAAAATTAAAGCAATCTTATAGTGTTGAAATTTTTTTGACCTTTTGCTCTTAGGGAATATTCTCTAGAGTACATGACTACAATAAAAAACATTTTAAGCAATCTTATATGTGCAAGCTAAACATAGGCTATGAAGGCCAATAGCGTAATCTCTTATCTTCATTTGACCTTTAAGTCTTTTGAGTAAGTACTTAAGGAAAATTGCTTTGTCTTGTAATCAAGAGCATAAACTTAATTCACCAAGTATAGGATGTAGTGTCCGATAAAGTTTATGGATATTGTACCTAATGTTGAACGGATTATGATTTTGATAAATTATCAAACAATCAGAACTCCTATTGATGCTAAGGGAGGTAATTCTAAACTTCAAGAAAAAGTTTTTTTTAAGGTGTGCATAGTATTTCTCTTTACTCTTACTTGGCCGCTTGATTATAAGAGCACAATAGCATGATACTTGCAATCATTTGGACAATTTTAGGTTATTGTGAGTATTGACAATGGTTTATAAGTCTTCCCTCTAAGGTTATTTTAAATACCATGTTACCATGAATACCCATAAGGATTTACAATCTCCTTCCATTAACTTGTACTCCATAACTATAAGTTAATCAAGAATTCCACTAATTTATAACCTCCATTAATTTATAGGATTACTTGTCTACCCAAGGTTTAACTAAATGGAGTGAAGATTGTACATATATGTACATTGGTTTTTCAAAACAATCTTAATGTACCAACTAGAATATTTCACAACTTTACGCATGGAAATATGGGCATATATGAGCATGGATAGTTATTTAGATTGCAAAACTTAGTAGGCGAGATCATAGGGCTCTTGAGAATTTTAGCCTAAATTTGATTCTTGGTTTGACTATTTCTAGCATCTATATCTACCAATATCTCAACTTGTCAGTTTAAAATAGGTGCCAAGATATCAAAGAGCTAATATGGATGAGCATCTCCACAAATCAAAATAAAATAAAATCTGAAGTGAAAAGTTTTAATATTGGGTTGGTATCCATATAACTAATTAATGACTGCAAGTAAATTACAACATTTGCATTCATTTATATAATTAATTAACAATTTGAAGTGGTAATTTTTGATTTGAGCCCATTCTTATAATACCTCAAGATATTATAAGATATTATGAGACAAGTTCTTTTATGAGCCAGTTCTTAACATGTGACTAGATGACTTGAAGTGACTATTTCTGATATAGATTGCCAATAACTAAACCAAGATATGGTTTGGTGTGAGGAGTTTTGATTCAGATAACTTTTACATCATCAACATATATACAAACATGGACTAGCTTCTACAACATCTAGAAATGATCTCAAGTTTAAAGACAATATCATATAGGATGAAATTTGTATCTTCAATGAATGACCTAAAGTCGTAAGTTCTAATTTGGATTGATTATTGTAACATGAACAAATCTTATTAACTTAAAAATCATCTATAACATCCACAAATAATCTGAAGTTTAAAGATTAGTTTTAATATAGGATGGCACCTATATATATTGGATGACCTTAATTGATGAATTTTGATAAAGCTGTTTTTGTAACATCTACATATGTTATGAAGTTAATGATTAATTTTGATAAGGTTCAATATTTATATAATCAACCAATGATACAAAGTAAGCAGTTTTGATTTAGTCCTTTTTGGCCTCTTTAATAAATTTATAGATATACTTAGTTATTGATACCATCTATAGATATATTAAGATTAACAGATGAACTTCATTATGTGCAAGTGTCTAAAAAATCAAAAACTGATCTAAATTAAAGGGTTTTGATATATGTACTTCTACATCACCAACAAATGTATAAATATGAATGTCACTTACAATATCTTTAGATGAGCTTTAATTTAGAAATGAGCTTTGATATAGGAAGCTATTCATATAAATGATAGTTGACATAAAAAGGACAAGTTTTGATCTATATAATAAAGTATTGTTTGTAAAAATGTTCTTAAATATGGGTAAATTATAAATTATCCTTAGATAAAAAAATTTATAAACAACATCTACAAAGGAACTCAAGTTTTAAGATCATTTCTAGTATATGTGTGCATTTATATAATCAATGGATGATTTATGATAGATAGGTTTGATATGTAAGTATCTTAACAATCTATAAATGATGTAAAGTAATTAGTATTGGTAAAGACCACTTCTATTCCATGAATGTATATAAAAATGGATAATGACATAGGTTTTTATCTATATAATTATTAGATGATCTAAACCAATAAGTTCTAATATGGATTTACATCCATACTATCTATAAATTAACTATCCATGAATTAACTAGAGTTTTGATATAGGACAAATTTTATAAACAATTGTAGATAAGCACAATTAGTAATAATAAAATCATACACACTACATGGAAAAGAAGGAAAATAAATTTTAATGGATCCATTATAAATATTTTAGATATATATTGAATGATTTGGAATATTTTTTACTACATTAAAATCTATAGATGATTGAGTTGTATCTTGTGAGAGGGACTTAACACTTTTGATCTCAACAATATCCACTTTTATCCTACTTGTCAACACTGTACTGATGACTATCCACCATATCTATCTTACTAACTTTGGACTTTACTGAACTCTGAAGATCCTTTCTTAGATTACACATCTTTCAATTGTCAAAAGACACTTTATTTACCTTTCTTGATTTGTAGAAACTGAACATTTTCTCCTCAAAAATAAGGTTGGTAATGGATTGAAAATCAAACTTGAGTTAAAAAGCTTGATTTTTTGAAGTGTCTAAAATTCAAACTTCAGATTAAAAGCTTATTATTTGAATTATCTAGATTATTTCAAACTATGATTATCCAATCTTTCTAAAACTTCAAGATAAGAGATGATCATACAAAATCCTCCACTTCAAATCAATGTTGATTGGTTTAAGACTAACTCTTAAATTCCAAATGATAAGAAATTTCAACCTAGTTGTACATTATCAATAGAATTGATTGTATTGGACTAGTCAATAGCTTGAGAATTAGTTCAATGAATCACCTTTTATCACACCAATAAGTCTATGATGTAAATGAAAAATTACTTTATGATCATTTTCATATCTTTTATGAAAATCATAGATCTTTTAAGATTGCACAAAAGGTGCTTGGTAACAAGTAGACTAGTTGTAGAATAGGATTCTCACCAACCAAATTTTATTCAACACAAACAAACAATTTTTAATAATGTAACTAATTGTAGCCATTTGCTTCAAATGGCTACATGAATTTTTATAAGCATTGCTTCAATCTTGTGACTCTAATTTGGATTGATATGGTAACTTAGAATTGAAAGTAGCTAGATTTGGGCAAGCAATCATCCATCATTAGGTATGGCTTACCCTATATGGTTCAATTGTACACCATACTAAGATTGTATTATAATTTTATCTAGAAAATTTAATAGAAACTCATAAAGGTATAGTGCATCACAATCAAACTTGATCTGATAATATAGGTAAGGAAATTATATTATTCAGATATTTTATATAGCAAAATTTTTATCTTGGTTTAAAAATGTACCAATAAGATGTCAATGCTATATTGAGAAATTACTTCAAAAACATGGAAATCAAAAACTTGACTTAAGGATGTAGAGAAAAGATGTGGTGCTTGCATACACAAACCAAGACCACATATGCTTCATTCAAGGCAAGAATTGGAGAAAAAATAATCCTCACAAAGGTACGTAATAATTTTAAGAATGGAATGATATTCAACATAAAACAAATGGTAAAATAGCATTCATCCAACATGAGCTCAAGAAGATTGTATAATAATGGGTTACCAAAGACATGATACACACCAAATATGAAATCACATGATTATAGTTTTGGGAAAGTCCACAAAACACCATGAGGTCTGTTCAAAATTAGGACATCTTAAATAAAATGAAAAAGCCAAAACTAGTTGATAAGTGAAAGCACATTATTATAGATATGCACAAACATTGAAATCCACTCAATGTTCAAGAAAGAAGCTAAAGATTTAAAATATGTTGTATTTGCTCTAATTGTAATGTTTACTTTGGTATCTATTCCTTTGTAGATGGTCTAGATAGAGACTAAAATGTAAGATCAAATTTAGGTTTGAATTTTTGCCAACATGTTTCTTGATTTAAAGTAGTTCTTCAAGAACAAAAATCACATCTCTTATCAAATTGTTAGAAAGATGTGGATTTTTATTTGACAAACAATGTTGGTTAGTATACAATAGTTATGGATTGGCACCTATAAAATTTCAAGGATCCAAAATTAAATATATAGGTTAGAGAATATTAGATTCTTATTGGAAGGAGCCTTGCTTTTATTATGGCAATATAATTGAAAATAAATTAAGAATTCATCCTTGGCTTCTATCTTATTATGAAATATTGTAAAATATAATTTGAGCTTTAGAAAACACGTCTTTAGCTTAAAAATATGTAGAAATGTATAGAAATCTATGGAAAGTTGGATTAAGGGAGTAGATTCTTCAAGAAGTCTTGTGTTGTAACATACTTTATTGCATGTATGCTCTCTTGTGATATGCAAATTGGTATTATGAATAGTTGAAGATAAATTATGAAGTTTAACCAAGTGGATTTTGATCAAGTCTGAATTTTCAAGGCTAATTTTGCTAGAGCTAGTGAAAGCTAAGAGCAATTGATTGAGTTTATCTAATTATAGCCAAGTGGATTTTGATCAAGTCTCTCTAATTATGGTAATTTAGTCAAATCAGACTATATTAGCCATGATTATAGCTAGTTATAGCCAAGATCAATTAGTACTATTTAAGAGGAGTTTGAAAGAGTGAGCATCACTAAATTGAATTTAATGTATTGACTTTATAGTATTCTTAGATTATTAGCTTTGAGAAAAGAGTGGAGAGCTTTAGTGTATGTAAGCTTTTATGCTGGAAATTTTCTTATAGTCCATGGATAGCTTATGAAGGATCCGTGACTTAGTTTTTTGTTCAAGATAAGATAATATGCTTATATGGATTACTCCCATTGTATATTCATACTAGTTTATCAAGAAGATAGACTTGCTAAAAAAGTTTTTTCTTCCCTTGACCAGCATATATGCTTATAAAGAACATTTTGGATTTTATATTATTAATTAGACCATGCAATTAGTCTAGTTAATGTCAAAGATGGTCCAAAAATATTTCTCTTACAATTTCATAAACCAATTTTGTAATATTAGTCTCCAATGGTGTACTACACTCATCTCCATTTTTTGCCGTCAAAACTAGGCCTCATAGAACTAAATTATCTAAGACTCTACTAAGTTCAAAAAGACTTTTTAATGTTAAGCTACCAAGCAATTTATAAGTAAAAATAAAGATCCTCATCTTTATCTTTGTTAAATATGCTTTCTACAAGAAGTGAAGGTTGAGAATAAGATTTAAGTCTAGGATCCACTAAATATATATATTTTCTCTATATGCTCATGATCTTAACACACTTTTTCAATTGGGTTAATTTTCAATCTATTAACCTAACATCACATTTAAAATAGATAGCTCTTGTATTTATATTTAATTAGAAGTAGGATAAGAGGTTAGGTTGAAATAGGTACAAATAAATAATATATTATAAGAATGATTTTGGACAGAATTTCAAGTTGGGAAAATTCATTTAGGTCTAAATTGAGCCATAACACAAGGTAATAGATGCAAGCAAATATGAACATGAATGTTCTATTGATTGGGATGATACTTATTGGTTGGATGCCTGTTATTCCTGCTCAATGGAAAATGTATTTATAAACTCCCAGTAGGAATATAAGTCTTGAGTTTGAGGTAATCACCGAGGAGAATAAATGATCTGAACAATTAAAAAATAGAGTTATATATAAACAAAATAGATTCAAATTAGACCATCACAGATTATGATGCAAATCAATACTAACTTGTAAGAAAGTGTAGGTTATTTACTTGCAAGTCTTAGTGAATTATCAATCATGAATGAAAAATTGGAATGTAATCTTATGCTTAGAGACATAATCAAAGGAAATAATTTAGATGAAATAATAGAGATAATTATTTTATAATTTCTATATATAGCTTAAAAACCTTGAACATCTAATATAAATATTTTTTACTTAAAGTGCCTCTAAAATGAGTGTATAAAAATACCTACTATTTTGAATGGGGTGTGGTAGATATAAATGAGGCTTAGTGATCAATGAAAATAATGCTTGTTGGTTGACCAACCTATGGAATATAATAGAACCCTAGTGTTTAAAAGCATACAGAGAGCAATTTCACAATATGAACTAGCACATAAATTAAAATATTATATTCTCACATGGATAGATGGTCATCTAAAAAATGTAGAGAACAATATTATTATGCTCTTACCTTACTATTGGTCCTGATGGATACTCAAACTCATAGTCAAGGCATTGTATCCAAAAATTATTAATACAAAACCTTTAAATGATAGCCCCAAATCCACAATTCTTCATTTAAAAGAGAAAGGTTAGACAATTATTCTCTAGAAAAAGTCTTTTCTTCTTTGTCTTCGAGTAAGAAGACCAAGGAAGTGCAGTTCTTTCAAAAGACAATAGAAAAAAATGGCTTGTAATACTTCATAGATTAAAGACAAACTCTATGATACTTGAGAATTACATTAAAAACTATTTTATTTTTTTATAATGTGCATATAGTAATATATAATAGAGACAAATTTTGTCTTGTCCCATACTATTTGAAACTATTAGAAAGATATCTTAAAAAAAAATAAAAAATTATAAAATTCCGAGAGTAATCTTCCTTTAGAGCCTAAATATATTTATATATTTGTATATTATGTAACTTGAATTAATGTGCCAAAGAGATCTGCCTGGTTTAGGATATTGGAATAAAAAAATTTAATGTAGGGTTTAGGTTCTAATACCTCTTACTAAACTTAGTAAGTAAAAGGTATTATATCAGAACTACAAAAATAAGATCAGTTTGCACATCTATAGCTTCAGATCTTTCTTAACTAAATTTGGCAAAAACTCTAAGAAGAGTTGATTGCAATAGATATATTTTAGCCTATTAATATATTTATCAGAATTATATATATGTATATATATAGATATATATATATATATAGAGAGAGAGACATATATATATATATATATATATATATATATATATATATATATATCAGACATATTGCTTTTGTAAAAATAATAGCCAAGTCCTTTTAGAATTCCTCATAGAAAGTAAAAGAAAAATTCAAGTGCCCTTAGAAAAAATACCCAATAAGGTGTACATCCTTATACAGACTTACACCTTTGACATATGTTTTTGGTCCACCTTCTTTGCCTTCAATTTTTAGAGTCTATAAATTTTTTGTTCAAATACTTATTTTGATTATATCTAACCTCTTTGGCCAAACCAATTAAGGTATTGTTTGCCTTGTCAATTTTATCTCTTTCTCTATTAACCATAACTCAAATTTAAAATAAGATTCTTACTTCTAATTATTTTGCTATTGTCCTTGATCTTTCAAAAAAGGTTTAGTTTGAGCAAGTGGTTTGCACAAACTTAATGTGTTGCTTCTCTACATTGTTTTTGATTTTATTTCCTACCAATAATTAGTACAATTTCTAGAGTTGACCAACAATCTTAATCAAGTCACCATTATAGATCAATTGTACAAGTAGCTCAAACATATAAAAAATCAATAAATATGTGAGTTTTTTGTCCTTGAGGACTTTCAATATTCTTGCAAATGCATTTAAATCAAATCAGTTGGAAAAATAAGCTATTGTCTCTTTTCAACTTTACTATTCTATCTCTTAAGGCTTACCTAGTGCAACAATGAGTTTGTTTCCAATCATCTAAAACTTCACATAAAAATATATCAACCTTCTACATGCACCTATCTTCAATCTGGATATTTGAGATTGCAAAACATTTATTTATTATTCTATAGTAATAGCATGTTCTTGTAAGCTTAGTTTATCTCCAACTAATTGTTCCATTTTCCATCTCTAAAATAGGTGAAAGAATTGATTTCCTTGTAGTTCTTCCTAAAATGCTTCTTGAGTTGCTCAAAGAGGATTGTACAACCAATAATACATCCATCTCATACATAAAAATTTTTGAAAAAATTGAAAAGATAATAAAAATGGAAAACACTAAAAATACAGACTTTCATTCATGGTATAGACAAGCATATTAATTCCAAATTCAAGCAAAGTGGAAACAATGTCCATATAAATACAGGCTAGCATCGTTTGTTAGCAGGCCAAACATGCACTAGTGCAAGTTAAGCAAAAAAAAACCATGGTTTATCTTCACTCAAGCAAAGAGAGAAGAAAGATCTTATAAATTTGAATTTTCATCTATAGTATTTGCAAAAATTTCATATTTAAAGTCAACCAAGTATATGCCAAATATCACAAAGATATGGACTAGCATCTATTTTAAGTACTTCACATACTTTCTAGAGCTAGTTAACAAAGAAACAAGTATCTTTTTAACTTCTTATTGTCCATCTTCTTGCCAATGAGAATTACCAAAACCTTCAACTCTCTTGATGTAAAATATAATTAATGGTGTTATTTACTAAAATTTTAGTATTTAAGTACTTAGATAGTTGAATGATCAAATTTTTTTCTTCTTTGTCCACTTTGTCCACATTACTTAACAATTATGCACTTATATATACTTCCACCTACCTAGAACTTTTAAAATTGAATTTCACAAAGCTTAAGTTGAGTGTTAACTGATTATGAGCCAATAGTACATGTCAAAATATTTTCTTTCTATTCAATCAAGATTCTAGGAATTAGTTTTTAAGTTCTTATTGTCCATCTTCTTGCCAATTAGTATCTTGAAGACATTCAATTGATCCTTTAGTATTCACAAAATATAATTTGAAGCTTTAGTGGATACACTGATTGATCCAAAATTCAACTTGGAGTTTTGACTCTCTTGGTGTAAAAAGATAATTAATGGTGTAAACTATTAAAGTTATAATACTACTTAGATAGTTGAATGATGAATTTTTTTCCTTAATTTTCCAATTTATCCACATTACTTTACAATTCAATACTTGTATATCCTTTTACCTATCTAGACATTTTGAAAGTAAATTTCTCAAAGCTTGAGTTGAGTGTCAACCAATGATGAGCAAATAACCTATGTTGAAATTTTTATTTTCATTCAATCAAGATTCTATTGCAAAATCCAATGTAAAAGTAACTCTTCTTAGAAGGTTAATGTAACATAATAACTTCCTCATTGCAAAATTTTAATGGGGATCATAAGGATATGAAATTTTCAATGCAAGGAACACACCATCATAATATCTTAGCTTTTCCACTCAATTCAAATGTCCCTTTGCTTGATCATGCACTAGCTCTACTGACCAGCACTATATACCATGTATATAGATTTATTGAATATTCAATAATAAGAAGGAATTTTTTTAATTAACATCATGAAAAAGAGTTCAAAAGCTTAAAGTTAAAATAATTTATACATATATAATTTTGTGCAAACACTATACCCTAAACTAAGGTAGAATATATAGAAAGATTTAGTCAAGGTGTACATTCTTCTCTAATTCGTTGGGAGAGAATTCACCAACTTCTTAATTCTTTTCCACGATGTAAGTAAGGAGTAAAGATCTATCTTGCATGTGTGACAAAGGAAATGGTATTACGTCCTTTACATTATGATTACAAAACTTTACATATATTTATCAATATATATAAATGCATATTATAAAAAATAATCAAAAAATATTCTTCAATCTTGATTGAATATATCAAATTAACAACAAAACACTCGATAATAAAATATAATACATCATTGAAATACTAGATTTATCACATACCTCAATATACTAACAATAATTCAACTAACAAGATATTTGGATGGTTTTGATATTGTAAATTATTTATAGTATTCCTGAAAGAGATTTAAACCACACAAATATTAGTATCCTCAAATCTTGACTAATACATATCTATTATCTTGATATAGATAGGTATTTATAATAACAACTTGGTAGCTTATGAATAGTAATAATAGTATGTGTAGTAATAATCATATGTGTTTTGATATGTCGCATTATCAATTTATTATGCAAACTTCTATAGACCTTTGACACCCTAGGGTATTACACTAGCCAGAGTTGTATTTTGGTTGTATTAGAAGTATCTCTAAGTAAGTTCTTATAGCTAAAAAAGAGAGGAAAGATTCAATTGTATTTTTTGACAACTCAATAGAAAACAATTGTAAATTACAACCATATTATATAGAGCAGATCTCTTAAGAGTATATTATATTAGATTTTGATCTTATCATTGGTTTTTAATTGATTTATATTGGAGTAAGATCTCTATTTTGGGTTTTATATGTCAAATTCACTTGATATAGAGGACATATAAAAGTCCAATTGGTTTGACCAAGTTAGGCAACCTTTGGTAAAGGAGGTAGGTCAAGTTAGGAAAGTTTGACTTGACATTGGAATGTGTTTCCTATAGAATATGCTTAGAATATGCTTAGAACGTGTCTCTAGTCTCATAGTTTATATTTATAAACTATGAGACCAAAGACACGTGTGATGGCTTATTGACCTAATATTTCTTACATAGTGTAATAAGGTAAATTATGGATTTACCAAGGTATGTATTATGGTGACTTTGGTGAGTTCATAAGGAGAGGCATAAGAAAGCAAAGAAATCTATCCTTAGTGAGCTTGGAACATAAAGTGAATGAGATGAATGAGGCCTTGGAACTACCATCTTTATCTAAGAAGTAAAGAGTGGCATTTTTTACTTGAAAATACTACTCTTACGGTTGTTGATCTTGGAGGAACCTCTAATTCTAAGGGCACTTTTGTAAGTGCAAGGGAAAGACCTTTTACATCAATATTGGTGAAGTCTTTGCTTATGGGGTGTAATTTGGGAAGAGCCTTGTTATAACAAAGTGAATTGTTGATCTGGAAGATAAATGATGAATGATAATGATAATGAATGTGAATGATAGATTATTAAAGAGAGAAGTAGATTTTATTTTGAGTTGTTATCCTTGATGATACTCAATATTAACTTGTTGTTCCTTCTAGGACATTGTGCATATACACATTTTCATTTAAGTTAATTTGTGCAAAGATAAGTGGTATTATTTAATATATAGACTTGCATACCCATGTTATTTTTCTTGTATCTTAAGCGTATGATCAACTTTATCTCATTATGCTATATCTTTCTCTTTACAATTTGAAATATAGATTAACATCTATAATTTACTTGGTAATTCATGATATGTATGGTCATTGATACATATCCATATGAAACAATGAAATATAAAGCTCGGAAGACTCAAAGAGTCAAAAGGCTGGAAACACAATACAAAACACATGAAATGTGAGCCTAGGCCAAAGCCTAGAGCATCTGACCAATTTGTAACAAATTGATCCGATGTAAACTAATCTCTATCATATATTTCCCTAATGCTAAAGCTTCAACCTGTAAGAGAGTAGAGAAATCACTCCAAGTAATCTGATGTCTAACTCTGATCTGCATGTAACAAGGGCAATTAACAAACACATGGTGCTCATCTTCAACTTTTCTCATAGTACACAATTTGCAAAGTTGCATGGAGTGCTCTATCTGCTGCCAATGTCCTTGTTCTACTTCTAGTCTATGAGAACTAGTTCTATATTGAGCAATAACATGTCTAAATGAAGTAGAAATCCTAGCCAAGAGATAATCTTGCTCAAAATACACCAACATAGGATTTATAAACTGTTGGTAGAACACCATCTTGGTACCGGGTTGCTGCCATAAGCAAAGTAAGAACTGCTCCTTGATCACTTCTCGTAGTGCAATGGGCTCCAATCTCCAATGTCGCTCAGAAACATTCCACCTTGTGGCATATGCAATCAGATTTGTATACCAAAAAATAGATAGAGTGGCACAAAAAGCTTGGTAGGGAAGTCTCTTATGCTCCATGGACCTCACCTTAGTGGCATATGTGAGAGCTAAGAACAAAGCTTTAGCCTCAAGAGGCAAAAACCCAGTTTCAGCAAGCAGCAATACATAAGGAGTTTGAGTCCTCACCCCAAGTTCATCACACAAAAACAATTTTTGAATTTTTTCCACCTTTTGCCACCATGTCTTCTTAGTACCTGCACAAGAGATTTGAACAACACCTTCTTCAACTCCTATGTGGTAAGATGAGCAAGTCTAGAATGATTCATGAGTGAATACAAAGCTCTAAACCCTACATTGATTCTCATCTTCACACAAGTAGACCAACTATAGTCATGAGAAAACTCAAGGCCCAAGTACTTATAGGAAGAAACCCTGCTCCAATTTCTGTCCATCAAAAAAGAAAGGTGTGACACCTTTGGAACCCACCACAATCACCTTGGAATTGTCAAGGTTCACCTCCATCTTTGTTTGATTGCAAAAGCAAAGAAGAGAATCCAACAGCTTTTGTAAACTTTGTGGATTGGTGGAGAGAAGCACTACATCATCCACATAAAGGAGTGCATGTATCATCAAAGAGCCAACCTGTACACCTATAGCTCCAACTTCCATGAGTAGTCTCTCTAGATCATCGATGAAGATTCCAAACAAAGTTGGAGATAAAGAACAGCCTTGAATCACACCCATTGTGCTAAGGACATCTTGAGAGCTCAAAGATGAAAGTCTCACAACCACTTTCTCATAGAGTCTAGAGATAGCACCAATCAGATCAGCTGAAACACCAACTTCAATGAGTCTCTCACTTAGAGATTTCTTGAGCACCTTATCAAGGGCCTTCCTGAAATCAATAAATGAAACATAGAGAGCTCTCCCAACACCTTTAGATTTCCACCACAAAACATAGAGTAATAATAGGTGATCCAAAGTACTAAAGCCTGATCTGAAACCATCTTGGCACTTAGCTCAAACTTTGTACTTTTCAGCCCAAGTACTCAACCTAGACTCCAAAATTCAACTATAAAACTTGGCAAAGATACTGCCAACCAGTATGGTACGGTAATTGGCAACAACATCTCTCTGGCCAGACTTGTGAATAGGAACTAAATTCTTCAAGCACCATCTATCAGGAAAGCCACACTTGATTTCCTCATTCAAATGAGAAGTGAGTACTGAAATCAATTGGCTACCGCCCCACTTTAGAAGTTCAACACATAGTCCATCAAGGTCTTCAGCCTTACCATTGGCCAACTTCTTCAGTTGGTACTTGAAATTAGCTTCAGAGATAGTGAGAGCAGATCCAAGGCAAGGTGCCATGCTTGGAGCATCAGGGAAAAAGTACAGATCTTTCTGATAGTCACAAAGCTCCAAGTGTGGCAATGGAGATGGAGATCTGATGGAGCAATGGTTTGCCCAAGAATCCTCCGTAACTCCATCTCCATCTCCAGCAATGGAGATGGAGATCTGATGGTTACCTTCTTCCAAAAAGCCTTGGGTTTGCTCCTCAGTTCAGTGCTCAACTCAACCTCCTTGAGTCTCAAAAATGCACGCTTTTTGCACTTGACCAACTTTCTGTATGAAACAAAGGCCTGATTTTGTACAATCTGATCAAGAGACCTATCCATAGCTTTAATCCTTGCCATTTTGCAATCAGCATCATACCACCTATTTCAAGAGAGACCAAGTCTCTTCCTGTGAGAACCTCTTGGAAACAAAGAAGTTGATGTAGATTAAAGAAATTCAACCAACTGATCACTACGTTGTTGAAAATCAGAACTCCACGTCATAGAACTCAATTTCCCTTGGATAGCTTGTTGGTACGAATCTCTCTTGTGAAAATCTTGATGAAGTTTTCCTCTAAAGGCATGGTCAATAGGTAATGTGGTTCTATTGAGGCAAGGAAGAAGGATGACACAAGATAGAGGTGCATGGTCAGATTCTGGTTGAGGATCTAAAACAACAAAATCTGAGACAAGGTGGATATCATTAGCTGAAGTGAGCATATAATCTATGGTGCTTGATCCACCTGAGGCAAAGCATGTGCTTTTACAAGTTTCTGGAAATTGAGAAAGGCCATTCAAGATCTTCAAGCTACAATTGGTACCAAAGCTCAAAAAGTGCTCACTCATGGAGTTGGACATAAGATCTTTGCAAGAGCGGGACCAAGCACTAGAATGGTCTATCAAGCTTTGGAAAGGATCATTCTCAAGGTCACTCAGCTCAGGGATCTGAGAGGCTTGGATCCTTGCATTGAAATCATCAAGAACAAGTACTACACCTTTACTTTGAAACTCCAACACATCCTTTGTCAAGGAGTAGAAAGGCTGCATGGTGTTGAGAACTCCACTTGAATAGATTGGTGATATCAATGGAGAAAAGTAACAAACAGCAAGGAAGCAAGGTGTGGCAACTCCTCCAATCCTCAGCCATTGGTATTGTCCACTTGAATCTTGACCTATCAAAGAGACTGATTTTTCAAAGCCAAATCTGACGTAAGTAGCAATACCTCCAAAGCCCCTTCCTTTGTGTTGTCTTTGCTTGTTCCAGGTTGAACCAACAAGAGTGAAACCTTCAATATCTTGAATGGTATTTCCTTCATGTTCCCATGTCTCCACAAGATTGATCAAATCAACATCATCCCACAAAGGCTTAGCACTGGAGTACTTGGTATGTGTGAGGCCATCAACATTCCAAAACAACACTCTAAGGGTTTGGGATTTCTATGCAGTAGTTGAGAATTTCTTTTGAGTAATCACAGCTCTATTATAAGATTATAAGATGATAATCAATGGATATAAAGCCCAAAAGACCCAAAGAATCAAAAGGCTAACTACATAATACAAATTACATGCATGTGAACCTAGGGAAAATCCTAGAGCACTTGACTAATTGTCAATATCTTATGTAAATTGATCTCTATCATGTAATTTTTTAACACCCAAGCCTCATTCTCTATGAGAATAGAGAAGTCTATAATACTAATTTGATATCAAATTGTGATCTTCTCATAACAAGAGCACACAAGAAATATATGATGCTTCATCTTCCCCATTGAAAACAATGTGCAAAGCTGATTAGAGCGATCTATATGCTTCTTACACCCTTCTTCTACAATAAGCCTATGAGAGCTAGTCTTCTATTGAGCAATGATATGGCTAAGTGAAGTGGATATCTTAGCCAAAAGATAATCTTATTTATAATACACCAATATAGAACTCATAAATTATTAATAGAACATTGTCTTGGTACCAGGTTTGTACCATAGGTACATTAGAATTGATCCTAATCACCTCCCATATATGATATATTAATGCCCTTTTTTTGTCTTCTCTTAGCAAGATATCTTGTATTATTAGTTTTAAGATAGATTTTCATCTATAGTACTTTACAAAACGCTATAGTCAATATGAACCATTGCAATATATAGAATTTATCTCATGCTTATCTTCATCCAACCTTCATTCTCATATAGGCATGCATCTATAGTCATGGGATCATGTGTAAGTCTTATATTTCAGTTTCTTGTGTGTGCTAAGCATACTAATTAATATTCTTATCATATATATTGTCTAAGGTTGAGATACTTCTCTACTTTTTTTGAATCATATGGTCAATTTAAAATATCTATCTTTTATCTTGTCCTAATGTGAGATCATTCTCTATATGGTATGATATGGATTAGAATCTAAAGCCTTTTCACTACACCATATTGTCAATATAAGCCTTTTTGTAATATATAGATTTCATTTCTTCATCACCAATACTCAACCATTATCCTAATATAGAATAACATCTATAATCATGCATTTGTGTGTAGTCTTAGATACCTATATTCTTATATGTAGTAAATATGTGGTCTATTAAGTATCCTTATTGTGCATCTCATCCAAGATTGACATCCTATTTTGAAAGGGTTTGATACTCTTAATATCCTTAATGTGCATCTTGTTCAAAATTAAGATCCCACTTTGCATGGCTTTAATATAGATTGGCATCTATAGTCATACACTTGTATGTTGGCCCAAACATCAATGTTCTTATATAGGGTGAAATATGGTCCAATTTCATTTTTTATTCTTTTATCTTATCTCCAATTGAGATCCTACTTATTGTTATTAAAATTTGCATCTATATTGCATGCATACAATTCTTTGTTATCATATTTATTTCTTTGTATGTCATATGATTATCAATATTTTTGTATTTTTTAGATATGGTCCAATATCTTTAATCATATGCATATACATGCAATCCTAAATGCTAATTTTCTAATGCTAATGTTTTGAGATTGGATGTACAATCTAATATTGGACTCTATGGTAGTTCTTTGCTTAACACTGTAGTGAGCATGAACTTCTATCACATGTTTAATTTTGAGGTAACTCAAGGTTGTGTTGTGTGTATATACATTGCTACACAACATACATCGCTGTAAACATCATACACTATAGAAACACAACTCACACATAAGTCATACATAGACTCTAAAGTGCCACAATAATCAGATTGCTTAACATTCTCAACTCAACTCAACTCAGATCAGTACTTGATCTGTCACTCTATAAACTGCCAACAATTGGGCATTGATTACAGTCAAGCCACACCCACTCAAGCATAGAGAATCCAGGTGACGCTCGCCGGCCTCTGTCCACCATAGCCAGGAGCTCGAAGGCTCAACATCAGAGAAGTGAGCTCTCTGGAGCTCACTTCAAAACTATACCCCCTAGACTTGAGCTAGCATTGAAACCCTAACGGTCCCGTTGATGGCACACTTGACGGTGCGAACGGTGCAAAGTGACGGTGGGCCCCACCGTGAAGTTAGTACCCCAAACACAAAATCTAACCATCAGAAAGTAGTCTTTGAGAAACTGCTAGAATAACTCTAACTACTATCACTAGAACTCCAGTGTCCGAGCATCTAGATGTGGAACTACAAATGGCGTGACAGTTGTCGTGCGTATATACATCGCTACACAACATACATCGCTGTAAACATCATACACTATAGAAACACAACTCACACATAAGTCATACATAGACTCTAAAGTGCCATAATCGCCCCCCTAGCTGGCGGTTAGGTCCCTCTAACTCCAGATCGCCATCTACTCTAAGTATATGGTATACCCTCTAATGGGCAAAGATCAAGAGGCCGGGTGCTATGGAGCCCCATTGTTAGTCGCCTGTCTGCAATCTATACCATATAAAGAATGAACTAGCTATAGGTCAAGTACATCTAGGACATAACCACTGTCCTTGAGGAACCATTGTGAGGGGAGGAGTCATACATGCCATATGCCATCGTCCCGAACAGCTATCACACACTAACATAGTAGCAGCTCCACCGGAAGAGCCACATAACATACACCTCAAGCTTGCACGTACAAGTGCCAAGCTTGGGTCCATGGTACCATCAATGTTTGGGAGGTGGCATGGCGCACAATTGCGCACATGATCCTTCCAAACAACACCATCACGTCCTTCTAACACAAAGACTCCAGATGGCAAAACCTCGCGCACTCTCAAGATAGTGCGGCCTGTAGAAACATCAAGTGTCGTCGGTGCTGTTTGCTGTAGATATACATAGTTGCATGGATGAAATCGACGGATCAAAGGTCTATAACCTCCTCCTCAAATGGTAGCATAGCGTAAAGTATCTCTATGCTGAGCAATTGCCAAGTTCTCAAAGGCCATCGGCATCACTCTCCAAAAGATCTCTGCCCGCTGAGAACATGCGCTCATCCATACATCGGGGTCATCCAAGTCCAAAACTACAATAGCATCTTGACGAATGGCTACAGGTAAATCTGGATCTCGTCCATAGAGTAGAAAGTATGGAGAGAAGGATGCTAAGGAGGCTTGCCGGCTGAACCGATAGCCCATGGCCAACCAAGGTAACTGGAGATCCCAATCTCCCAAGTGGCCTCTCTGCAAACCATACTTTCACAATCGTCTCTTCACCGTCTGAACCACTCTCTCTGCTAAGCCATCTGCCTCAAGGTGATCTTAGGATGTAGTACGATGATCAATCAAAGCCTTGTCACACAAGACCTAAAACTCTCCCAAGAACTCTATACCCTGATCAGTCAAAACCTCAGCTGGTGCACCAAAATGACTAAGAACTTGATCCAGGAACGAGTAAGCTGTCCCTTCACTAGACTTTTCAGGAAGTGCCACCAACTCAATCCACTTGGAGAAGTGCTCCACCATCACCAAAACATACCGATGATGTCTCACAGTCAACGGTAAAGGTCCGGCAAAGTCCAATCTCCAATGGTAACCCAATCCCATGATAGGTAATGGGTGTAATTGTGGCGTAGGAGCATTAAATGATGCTCTAACTCGGTCACAAACCACACATCTGGCAGCAAACTGTTGTACCTCGGTCTGCATACCGCGCCACCAATAATGACTCTGAAGTAAGCTATACATACGCTTTACTCCAAAATGTCCTAGCTCCTCATGAGCATGACGGACCAACTGTGGTCTCTGAGATGGAAGTGGTACTACTCGCACTCTACCATCCTCCCATACACGCAAAATGTGTCTACCCTCCAATCTGAACCGTCTGGCTCGCTAAAGAACACGGTTTCTCTCCTTGGCCCCAACTGTGCCACCCACAGCACCAGTGCAAAGATAGTCCATCACTAAGCCATCATCATGAATGTCTCACTGAATTGTACCGATATCTTCACTCTCTGGATCTGTGACCTCAATAACTCCTCCTGTATGCACTGAGAGAGATACCACCAAAGCCTCTGCAAATATACACAGAGAGGCCAATGCATGCCAACCTGGCACCATCTCCTCATCTGTCTCACCATGCCAACATGCTCTGATCTGATCCTGCTGGCTGGGACATGGGTTTCTACTCAACCCATCTGCATCATGGTTCACCACTCCAGGTCTGTGAACAACCGTGAAATCATACTCCTGTAAAATCAGAGCCCATCGTGCAAGCTTCCTTGAAAGCTTGTCGGACTCCATCAACCACTTCAGCGGCTGATGATCAGTGATGAGAGTGAAGGGGTTACTAAATAGGTAACATCGGAAATGTGCTACTGCCCAAACTGCTGCCAAGCACTCTCCCTCATATGAACTATACTTTGCCTCCGCTGAATTGTTGGAGTGACTAGCATAGGCCACCACAAACTCCTTCTCCTTATCATTATGTTGGGTGAGCACCGCTCCAAGCCCCAACATACTCCAATCAGTGTGAACCTGAAATGGTCGTCCCCTGATTGGTCTCCTCAAAATAGGAGCAGATGTCAACCTCTCCTTGAGCTCTACAAAAGCTCTCTCCTGCTCATCTCCCCAACACCACTCCTGTGTAAGCTTGGTCAGCTTTGTCAAGGCCTTGGCAATGGCACTAAATCATCTAACATAGCGGCGATAGAAGTTTGCCAACCCAAGGAATGCTCACACTCTGCTCACATCCGTAGGCCAAGGAATACGTGCAATAGCCTCCACCTTGGTCTGCTGAACACCAAGTCCTCCGGGGTAGATAATGTGACCCAAATACTCAACCTGCTCGTGGAAGAACCTACATTTCCCAGGATGTAGATTGAGTTCTCATGCTCCTCCACAATAGTGCTATAAACCAAAATGTCATCAATATAGCACCGAGCAAAATCCAATCCACCTAGGATCCTATCCATGACCCTCTGGAACTCAGCAGGAACATTCTTCAACCCAAATGGTAAGAACCTCCACTGATATAACACATCCTTGCCGTGAGGATCAATAGCCCAAAATGCTATCTTGGACTTATCCTCCTCCCTAATCGGCAACTGATGATATCCCGCTCAAAGATCCAAAGTACTGAAGACCTTTGCATGCCCAATCGCATAAAAAATCTCCTCCGGTGTAGGCATGGCATACCGATCAGCCCTGTCGGTTGATAGGACGGTAATCTCCACACATCTGCCTATCTGTATAGTTGCCATGCATATCCTTCTTGGCTGGCATCACTGTCGCTGATGCATACTCTCCATGTGAAATCTCTACCAAACTAGCCTCAAAAAGGTCACTACTCCAGCTCTGAATCAATGTCCTCTCCATCTCACTATATCAATAAGGACGTCGGAAAATAGGTGTGTTGCTAGTCAGCTCAATCCGTATACCAAATCCCTTTAGAGCACCCAAATCCTTCATACTGAAGGCAAAACAACTTGTGTGACTCCTCAAGAACCTCCAAACCCTCCATCTTTCTTCTCCAGTAAGCTTGGGTCCAAGATCTGGCTCCCAAGTATCCTCTGTAACTGTAGTAGGAGTGGAAGACATACTGACTGACTGCTACACTGGGCCCTTGGGAGCAATAGTGTCATGCTCCCAACCACTAGAGGTCCCAACCTCAGTGTGAAAAACTCCCTCCACTTTGGCTGCAAGCTCCACACGTCCTCTGGCTGCATCCCATGTGGACCAAGGGTGTAATCCAAGTAGCCCACGCTCACCTAGATGGACTCCAAGTAAACCACTCTCCCTAGTAGCTACTGGATGTGTCCCAAGAATACCATGTTCACTCAGTCCATCGCCCCCAACATGTGCCTGAATTGTCTTGATAGGCACAGGGCTCACAAGTGTCCGAGTGGTGATGCCTATCAAGCGCATCCTACGCTGCTCTGTAAGCCGGCCTGTCTCTCACTCAGGATGAACCTCTGATGGCTATTATGGTAGCGCACCATGGACTAAGAAGGCAAGGAACCCCAACTCCATCATACTCCTCCAAGGCTAACACTCCAAGACTCAAGACATTGCTCACTAGAGAACTCAATGAGAGAGAGATAGTTGCAAATGAAAGGATGATGAGTACCTCCTCACCCCTTGTTTATATACTTGTGAAATAGTTACGTACCAAAGTTACTAATTACCATTGTAACTCAAGTTACTAGACTAAAAGTCAAGTAAAGTCAAAAAGTAGAAAGGAATATCCATTCACATGGGCATATTCCCCTAAGCATGTGGTCTTATCTTGACCCAACCACTAAAGCAAGGATTCCTTCACATGGGCTATCCTTGGACTAAAGAAGAATCCAAAACAAAAAGGCTTGCGGGCCTAAGAGTTCTCAACTCTTTCCCCAAAGCCAAACACTTAGGAATAATACCAAGTCAACACACTAAAATCCAAAATAGTGGTGCTCATCTTTTCTATTTCCTCTAAAGTAAGGTCCCATCTATCTTAGCTATGACTAACTTTAGCTAACCATGACTAATATAGAACCATCCTTTATCTTTATATAAATAATATCTCTTAAGTACTTGTAATACCAAGCTAAATATCACAATACCACACACATGCACAAATGGGTGTTACAGCTCTACCAAGCCAAGGCTCACAATCCAGGTCAAACAGTTCAGATCCATAGCCTGACCTAACACCTGATGCCTAGATGCCTCTGACATTGCTGGAACAGCGGTAATACTGGTGTGAAAACCCATTGCCCGCTCTCTCTCATCAGTGTTGGGCTCCACCAATTGCTGTAACTGTGAGTCCCAAACAAGTCCAAGTCTTCCCTCTCAAAAAGCATGAGAGCCTGGGAAACTCATGAGTGTGGGAAATGCAGCTCTAGGCTGTCCAACTAGGTTCACCATTGCCATTGGTGACCTATCAGCCACTACCACTATCTGAGACTGACATCCAACATCCAAGATATCATCAACAAGAATGTGGTCTAGTTGTTGAATCCCATCATAACTACGCTGTAGAACCTCTCTAGGTAAGAGGTTTGTCCACCAAAGACAAAGACGATGAGCCCGTGATCCCACTCTGGCTGCATCTAACAATACAGCAGGTCCCATCCATGAATGGACCTGATGTGTACTTGTAACCACTCTAGTGCGAGAATCACCCATCAATGGACCGTTCTCCAAAAGGTAAGTTGGAGAAACAGACTGATGAACCTAGAGATGTTGTAGTATCCGTAACATCTCCCAAAACACACCAAAACAAGGATCTTGAAGACCCAAACCGCGGCCCGCACGTGTATGTCCTTGACATGGCCATCCAAAAATCACCAAGTGAATAGGCCCATGTCTCTCTAGGTCATGTGCTCCCAGTAAGGAAATGTCTCTTGGTAGGGCCTTTTGGTAACCTTTGACTGCAAACATCAGTAATAACTCCGGATACCGATAGGCCAAGTGTGCTACATGATGTAGAGAGACTCGCCAAGCAGTCTCATCTCTCTCTACATACAAGTACCTCTATACTCGTATACCCGCCTGTAACACTGCAGCTAGTCCGGTGCTGATCCCACCAAACAACTCCAATAGGCATATCCCCTCTATTGGATACTGCCAAGCAATGAGTGTGGTATCCAGAGGTGTCAAAGTAATTGCCTCTGGAGGCTCATCCTCACACTCATCCCCTGATGGTATGAAGGCTCCACTCCAAGCCTGCTGCACCAACTGATCTACATGCTGCTGCAATGCCTGCTCTGAACTCCACAATGGAACATCCAAGGTGGATGGAACAATCCCACTCGTACTCCATAGCCGAGTGATCTCCTCTGGTACTGGAGTATCCTCTGCATGGGCCTTCCCCTCCAACAAGTCACCAGGCCAAGTAACTGCACCGCTGAAAGCCAAAACTAATGCTGCCATGGTCTCGGACTATAATGAGCCAAGACTGCCACTACTGAAGCGTACTGGTAGGCAACATACCCATCCCTCACCAGACTTCCAACCAAGTCTATAAGAGGTTGTCTCCTCCCAATAGTCAATGTTGAAACCCATAGGGTATAACACTGCTCCCCCAACTAGCACATCATATGACTCAGCTATCGTCGCAATAGCCTGAGCTCTCACCACCGAGCTATCAGTCGGATGGCCAAGCTGAACCTGGACAACAAGCTCTCCACGTGTGATGTACTGTGTCAAACCACCACCAAGAGATGTCTGGAGCTGAAATGGACACCTCTCCACATTGGTCTGCCATAACTCCAGACCGACAAATGCAGCCTTCCCCAACATAAGGGGCTGCGCACCAGAGTCTAACAAGACTCTCTGTGGTGTATAGACCTTCCCTAAAGGTCCCACCAAACAAAAAATCCCCCTCTGGTTATCCAATAGGACAACACCAGGTGTAAACCACGCTCTCAAAGGCCGGTCTAGCCGGCAACTCCTCCAGTCTAGCCGCTACTGCCTGCCATAAACCACTAGTCACTAAACGGATCCCATGCTCCTCAAACAAGTCAGCTCCACTACCAACCACCTCTACTCTAGTAGTAGGAACTGTATCATCCCTACTCTCACACAACGTGCCAGCCAACCGGAACACTGGGGTGGGTCAACTCCCAATATAAACATGTCACTGGCTGAAAACAAAGGATGCCGCATAATCAGCTGAGCCGCCCCCAACATCATGCTAGACTCAATCTGTGTAGTAGTAGGTGGTTGACTAGTAGGTAGTCCGTCATGTACTCCATCACCGCCTACCACACCTACACTGGGATGTCTAGGAACCATGGATGTCGTTTGCAATGCCTCAGATAGCATGAAAGACTGGGGAAGTCTGACCTGTCTCCCAACCTCTCCTCTTTGTGGGTCCAACTCCATTGAAGCTCCTCTAGGCTCTGGAGCACGTACTGCACTCCTAGTCACTGCTGTAGATGCATCCACCTGTGCTGCTCCGCACATGAAGTCCAAAGCATCTCTATCACCAGCATATGAGGTGGAAGCCTCAGCACCCAAATCTGATCTCCTCTGAGCAATAGCCATACTAGCCAATCTTTGCTCCAACTGCTCAATCCAAGTAGCCATAGCTGTGTCAGAAGTAAGGGCAGGTACTGCACCCCTACTAGATGTAGATCCTCTACCACCTTGTCCTCCATGAATTGGAGCTCCTCTAGTACCTGCCATAGCAGCCCTACCACTCCGTAACTCCGGGTGTAGGTCAAAACACCGGTCACTAGTGTGACCAAATCTGTGGCAATGCTCACACTGCCTCTGTGCTGGCTGTGATGCACCAGAGGTATCAGGTCCACTGCCCTGAGTACACTCTCTCCTATGGTGAGGTCCACCACAAGTCCAACAAGCAATACCACCACTCATTGGCTGCTGCTGACCTGAAAATGAGGGTAAGGGTCTAACTCCACTAGGCCCTCCACTCGCTCCATAGGATCTGGGCTGTCCACCCTGTCCTCGAAAACCAATTGGGCATAGTGCACTCTGCTGCACTCTAGAAGAAGTCACAACCGTGGATGCGGCCTTCCTACCAAATCCAAATGACACCACTCTCTCCTCCACCATGTTGAGCTCAATACGCTCAGCCAAACCAAAGACTATTGCCAAAGTGGGTGAAGTAACCTACAACAACGTAGCATCACAAACTCTACGTCGCAACTCCCTATCCAGTATCCCATACCAAAATTGGACTGCCTGGGCCTTAGTAACTCCCTGAGTGAAACTGATCAGCCGCCTCATGCAAGTGTATGCCTCGTGTAGGCTCTCTCCAGCCTTCCGCTGGAACTCCTGCAAGCTCCTCAGCTTGTCAGTCCGCACTCCCTGGTAGTTCTGCCTCAAACATAGGAAGAACTCCACCATGGGGTTAAACCCCAGTACCACACCACCTCTTGCAGCGGTACCTCCACTCGTAGTAGCACTATCTCCAGCTAGTGCACCTCCACTAGCTCCACCCACACTACTTGAGTTAGAACTCGTGGGTATAGCCGATCTACTCCTGGCCACCAAGTCTAAAGTGATGGAGACATAGTGTGGAGACCAATATTGTCTCCATAACTCAATCTCCTCCAAATGAGCTCTCCTGAACTCATGGTAATCATCCATTAGTGGACCCTCCAAGTGCTGAAACAACCCCTTCCATGCCATGAAGGGCGTGAACAAAGTCGGGTTCCGCATCTACTGCAGATCACACCAACTATCAAACTCCTGGATGAAGTCATCCAACTCAATGGTACCCACTATACCAGAGTAATGGCTAGGGCCTTTGGAGGCCCCATAAATCTTGTCCATGTCCCACAACAACGGTGCGGACACACCAAGTGCACTCTCAATTGAATCAACTCCTGTGTCGAACTCCAACTCAGAGTCAATCTCCTCCCTCATTAGGACCTGAGATACAGGCTGATACTGAGCACCACTCCGAGTAAACCCACTACGTACTACAGGGCTAACTCCTCTGGAATCATCAAAGAACTCTGTCGTGACAAAGTAACCACACCAGCAAACCCAAACCACCAACTGCAACCGCAAGTCGCAACCGCAAGTACCCCACCAAGTACCAACACTATCACGTGCCAACACCAACTAAACACCACCCACTAATGTAACTCTAACCAAGATAACTACACTAGGGGAAGGGCAACCTGTAACCTGCCATCATAACACACACTCTCACGGTCTGCAGGTCATCACTTCCTGCTTCATCGGAGAGAAACAAAGGTAGTTTGACTGATCATCACTCCAGCCTCACCACCGAGAGCACACCAGAGCACCAACACTCAAAAGTCAGGGCACCTCACACAAACATGGTGCACAAATAGAAAGTAGAGAATGGAGGGGATCCAATCACAAGAAATCTAAACAAAAACCCTCCATCTCATAACACAACACGGGACTGACTCTACCACCATTTGGCATTTGACATAAGAGAGTGTTCGGATCTAAGTCCTAAGCTACTAGGATCACCAAGAATGGGATCAAACTGCCTCTCCTAGCCAAAGCTACATGTGTATAGATAACAGTGGCGCAGTCACTAGGACAACAAGTGAGGGTGGACCAGTTGGCTAGGGCACCAGTCTAGGAACAAGAAATCTAGGGGTCAAATCCTGTCACGCACAATCTAATAAGAAAGGCAGATTTTGCCAACCAATGACCAAGATCTACTCTAAACTAGCTAGCCTCACGCTAGCAAGCTGGCCCTTTTGGCCCTTCTAGGTCTTCATAGCCTCTCATAGCCCACAGCCCTATGCCTCAAAGCCTTTAAATGCCCAAATGAGGCCTTTCTTGTTGCCACTTCAAAACGTCCTCCAAAATTGGTGAAACTTCTCCAAATCTGCGAAAGTCCTCCAAACTAGCAAAAGTCCTCCAAATTTGGCCAAATAGCAAAAACTCCTCCAAATCTGGCCCAAAATCTGACGTAAACCCTAAATTTGGCGGACCCAAATCTGGCCCAAAATCTGACATAAAATCTGACGTAAACCCTAAAGATGGCTGTCCACCAAATCCCCTGCTAACTTTCCACTCGAGCCAAATTGACAAAACGGGTTTTTCCAAATCACAATTTCATGAGAAGAGCTTCCCAACTCCACCTTCAATTTCACTTTCTGAGCCCAACTCGCAGCAAATTGGTCCTACCTTCACCTCTTGAGCTCAAAATCACAACACTGCTTGAAAATTGCTCCTTCTTTGCTCAAAATTTGGCCAGCGCTTCCTCACACCGTCCGCCTAACTGCCAAATCTGCATCACTTGAACGAGCTTTTGCACACTAGGGAAACATAAAACTTGAATCGAGCTACCACGATCCACCAAGCTTGGAGATACCACCAACACTCAACGTTCCTGCACCCGATTTCCCCCTGACTTCACTTCTCTAATGTAATCAGATTGCTTAACATTCTCAACTCAACTCAACTCAGATCAGTACTTGATCTGTCACTCTATAAACTGCCAACAACTGGGCATTGATTACAGTCAAGCCACACCCACTCAAGCATAGAGAATCCAAGTGATGCTCGCCGGCCTCTGTCCACCATAGCCAGGAACTCGAAGACTCAACATCAGAGAAGTGAACTCTCTAGAGCTCACTTTGAAACTATACCCCCTGGACTCGAGCTAGCACTGAAACCCTAATGGTCCTACTGACGGCACACTCGACGGTGCAAACGGTGCAAAGTGACGGTGGGTCCCACTGTGAAGTCAGTACCCCGAACACAAAATCTAACCATTGGAAAGTAGTCTCTGAGAAACTGCTAGAATAACTCTAACTACTATAACTGGAACTCCAGTGTCTGAGCATCTAGATGCGGAACTACAAATGGCGTGATAGTTGCCCAAATACAAGTAAAATTGTTAAGAAAAGGTTAAGAAAAGGTCATATTTAAAATGACAAAAAATGAAGAAGCATCATTATGAGAAGCATCACTATGTCACAATTCATTTATTATTTCCTATTCAACCTCTTGGTCAAGAACTACTCCCATAAGTGGGTAGTGTCACCTTGTATTGTGTACTTAAAAAAAGGGAAAACTAAATATCTCTTTCAATATAAGTAAATTCCAAATCAATCTTGAATTTCATTGATGGCTCACTTCACACCAAAGGTCTCTTTGCCCAAAGGCATATACAACACTTTCCCAAAGGCACAACTCCAAAGGCATCTTCTTGTTGACCAAATGCCCTTGCATTTTGATTATGTGGTATTCTCAATGCTTAGATCTAACTTGATTCTTAGCATATTTGTTCACTCCTTTAGCTCCCTCAAGAATCAAACATTGTGATCAAGTAAAAATACACCTCTTTTTACTCTAGCACTTGTGATCATAGTGTCAAATTCTAACCACTACTCAATGAACCATTCAACAACATTCAAAACAAAGGGATTACAATGTTGCAAAGAATTGAACTTGGTTGTATGTGAAATTTTATGGGTAAGTAAACTTGAAAATTATTTGGCCATGGCCTGATATAAATGTTCTACTTTGCCCTTAACAATTAAGCAAGTAGTTTCTTGGTAATCTCTATCTCTTCATACATAACTCACTTAGGATTCTAATCTTATATTATCCTAATCACATGTAGGTTAACTAGGTGCCTTACGTATGTCAAGGAAGATGTCAAATATTTCCTAAAGTAAATATGAAATATGAATTCTTTGGACTTAGAATTCCAAAGTCTTACTCAACAGCTTAGTCATGTATAACACCAATGTTCTTTTACTTGGAATATTTATAACTACAAATTTTGATAACTAATAGTAATATCTACAACTAAGACTGCCTTTATGTTACTCAAGCATGATTTTATCTCCTTCAATGAGGTGTAGCATCTTTGGCCCAATGCTTTATTGCAAAGAATTACATTTGCCCTTAAAATCCCTAAGGAGAAGTTTGGTTTATTCTTTCTATCCATCTACTTCTAACATATAGGGCTCATATACTTGTCTAAATTTCTTATTTTTATGCTCCCTAAATTTAATTGCCAGCTAGTCCATTCTTATCCTCCTTTTATCATGCAATGAAAGAGGCAATTTGTCTTCTTATTCAAAGAGCTCTTGCATCAAGAAGTTAACCTTCTTTGCCTCTTCCTTGTATAGGTTTTAGGCCTTGGCTATTTCCTCCCTTGCCTCATGTGCCTTTTCCAATATAGACCTATTTATGCATACTTTGCACTAAGGTACTATAACCTATAATTTTTGAGCACTCCAATTTGTATTGGAGGAGTAAGAGCTCTATTAGTTTGCTTCCACCAATTGCATCAAAAAACTAGCCTCCTCCTTGACTTGCATTGGGGTTGATTGGCTTTCTTGGCCTTCATCCTTTGCTCATACTTCTTATGGAGGGACTTTGGCTTCTTGTATTTCTTGAACTTTGGCTTTGACTTTGACTTCTTCCTCTACATCTGTCTTGGGCCAAAGTCTTGGTTCTAGATGGTCTTCCTTATCTTCTTGCTCTTCTTCCTATACTTTGGGTTCTTGGTATTTTTTCATCAACCATGTTTGTGGTGCATCTCTTGATTTGACTATAGACTCTTATAAGGTGAAACATCCTTCTTCTTCCTCTTCTTCTTGGTCCTCCTCTTTGAAGTCTTTTGCCTCTTCTTTCAAAGAGACATCTATCACTTGGGAATCCTTCCTTGGTCTCTTAACTAGTATTGGAGACTTTGTTGGAGTTGTCTAGTTCTTTTATGCATTTGCCTTTATGGTGGTGCCTTCTTCATCTATTGTATAGGGGAAAATTCTCTAATTGATGCAAACTTAACATCTGCATCTTTATACTTCTTGATCATCAATTTCCCCTTTGGCTATGAAGCAAGGTACCTTGTTGGTTGGAAGTGGCTAGGGAACCTCTTGTACTACTTCATAGTAAATTGAACCTTATGTAGAAATTGATGGCAAAGGAAGCTAAGTATGTTACTCCACCAGCTTCTTCAAAGTCTTGGTGGAGGCTCCTTGCTTGAAAGTAGACCATATATACCCAATTCATAGGTTCTTCTTAGTACATGTACTGGAAGAAGACAGCTTGGCTATTTGTTAGGTAAGTTGTTTGTTGAAGCTTGAAAAGCTTCATAATCACTTCAACAATCACTCTTTGGGCCGGATCCTTATAAATCCCAACTCCCCAACATTGTTCTTTTGCCTCTTCTCTACAAGGGTTGCTTGCTTTCATTTGTGAGTACCTTGTGTACAAATTTTTTTTCTAGGATCATGGCTTTAAGTGGTCTTGCATTGGGTCCCATTGCATTTCTCCAACTCTCCACTCCAATTGTAGGTGTTTGATCTCAAGGTTTTCTCTCCTCTTCCTCCTCATCTTATGTATCATCACAAAGTCACTCAATTTCCAATTCAAGAGCAAGAAGCCATGTTTCTTGTTGTGGATTGCCCGTTTATTTATTGTAGGACTTTAGAAAATTGCTTTGGAGATCTTTCTCATAGGTTTTTGCACAAATACCATGTTTCCAATCAAAGGTGTTTAGGGATGAATGCAAAGAATGGACAACTACAAAGCTAGGAAAACTAAGAATGCTACAAAGACTTGGAAATCCTTTAGTTCATCCAAATATATAAATGAATTTGCTCTATGGAAAGTGAGATATGTTGGTTGGTAATTGGTTTTACATGCAATTTCCTTAGTAATTCAATTGATATGGGGTGGTTGAGCACTCCTCCACACATGTCAAGCCCTTTGTGAGTAGTCCTTTTCTACACGTGCAAAACATTTGTAAATGGTCTCTCTCACACATGCAAGGCCATCACAAAATTCAAAATAATATTCCTTAAAGGCAAATGATCTTTGGTTGCAGTTCTTTAACCAAGTGGTGGTTCATTCAAATGTATGTATGATCTTTGGGTTCATTGATATTTAGACCAAAGTTATTCCGGTATAATAATCCTCAAGATGAAGCTTTTGCGCCAAATTTACTCAAACTTGAGTTCCTCACCTTTGACAAACATATCCAATTTTCTATGTTTTTAGAGGCCTTTAGCTTTGAGCTTCTACCACTCATAACTTTGCATAGACAAACAAGTTCATGTAGTGCACTTCAACTAAGAAATGTCCCTTCATAAACATTAAATTAGGTTGTAAAATCTTTATAAACAAGAGTGAATTAATAACAAGACAAATTTTGTGAAAATATGGGTACCACACATTTACTCCATTTCTAAAAAAACCCAACCATTGATTTAATGAAGACTAACATCTACTACATATGTTGATTTGATTTCTCATTATCTTTAATACTAGTTACTATTCTTCTAATATGGATATTTTGTTCTTTTAGTCTAGATCACCCTCTATGATGTTACATTATATTACAAAAATACAAATCTATATTCCTTCTCATATTAAAATGCATATAATATATAAAAAATGTAATCTAAAATTCAACAAGGATTTAAATATAGATTCATATCTACAATGGAATGCTCAAAGAACATGTGGTGAGTAATTTTTATAGTAAAGATATGTAATATGAATCAAGAACTATTGAGCACCATATCAAGTATAATATGTCCTTTGTAGTCACAAAGAAATTTCTCACAATTCAAGATGGATGAAAATGATAATCTTTAATGAAAACTTCCAATGAGCTAAGAATTCAATATTATTGCTTGTCAGATGGAAGGATATAGTTTATAGCTAAAAAATAAGTCCAAATAGCTATAATAAATAAATAAATATTTATTTATTTATTTATTTTACATGATTCTAGAATGATAATAATTGAAATATATAATGTTGGTAGAGCAAAACAAAGATAAAATTATGAATTCAAGGAGAAAGGAAAAGCAAAGAAGAGAAGTCAAGAAATTCTATCAATTTGCCAAGATCCATTATCCAAGTTAATTATAGATAAATGTCCCTTGAGAGTTAAGCAATTTAATTGAATATAAAACAAGACAATATAGTAGGATTAAAAATCACAAGTAGAGTAAGAAAGAAACTTAAGTCATAAAACAAAACATTAAGTGGATATGTGAATCTAGTTTGCTACTCTCACTCTCAAAGAGATTGGTACATTAAAGAGCAAAGCATGGTCAAGTAATGGATAAATGAATCCAATAAATATCATCAGGAAGGAATAAAAACATATATTAGCTAGAACAATTTTATTCTTTTTGTGTTGGTTTGTTAAAATTTTGTAATATAAATTAATAGAAACTATAATTTTTTCACTTGGATCAAGTACACCTTACTGCACAATATTGATAAACCTTTTGTATTTTTCTACAAGTTGCGATAAGATTCAATTCAAGTCTTAAATTTGTGGCAATATACGGTATTATTATGAGTCTATAGTTGATTTGCTAAATAATTTACTAGAAAAAAAATTACTTGATTGTCATCTTGTATCTAAATATTCATTAAAATTATAAATTTTGTCTTGACTTCTCTCACACCTCCAAAGAACTTTTCCCACTTCTTTCATGCTTTACATAATGTAAAAAGTTTCTCATGTTTCATGGAATCAAAATTCTATTTCAAACCAAATAGAATGCTATGTAATAAGTACTGATAACAAAGTTCAAAGACAAAACATTCAAAATATCTTCTTTTTGTTTGAAAATTTCTAGTTGCAATGGTCTTAAGATTTTAAAGTTTTCTAATTTTCTAATCCTTAGATTTCCATTTCTCCAAGTGATACAATGATTATCTTCACAATGAATATGTTATATTTTTATCAGGATTAGTATGTATATTTTTATCACTTAAAGGAAGTTGACATGAAAATACAAGGTTATGAATTTGGATAAATTGTTGATTTTGAGTGCTTGTATGGCTTAATAAATTTTTTTAAGGTAGATTGAGAGTGGAAATGCTAAGAGGGAATTTTTATTCATTCAAGCAAATATTTAGTATGGATACCATTACTATATTGCTAAATGCTTTGCTAACCCCTCACCCAAGAGTATATATTATGAATTTATATTCTTATTATTCACTAAATAATATGTGATTTCAAGGATACATGAACATCAATGATACCAAAAACTTGATATTTAGATATCTATTTGCATCTAAGACTTTCATAACCTCTTTGTTTTATTTATAGATATGCATTAACATCTCAAAGATACATTTTGGAGTTCCACTTTAATAATCTTACTTACCTTTAAAAGAAGATGGTTGCATACTATAGTAGGTACTTATAGTACGAATGTAGGTACTGAAAACTGCCATTGGGGATGATAGACAAGAAGGTCAAAGACAACGGATTGAGATGACATGGGGGGATGAGTGCATGGATGGGGACTATGGGAGGAGGGACATAGATAGGGACAATTCATAGGAATGGGGGAGGAGACATGGATGGAGATGACAAATAGGGATAATAGGCAGGAATAAGGAGGGGAGATCAAGGGGAGTGTGGGTTCTTTTATGCCCCATCATGATGCACATGGCTTATCTTAGTAGAATTTATCTAATAACTTGCGTACAAATAATCCTATAAAATCACAAACATGAGGTTTGCAAACTACATGTGATTGTAGGATTTCCTTTATATTTGGCTATCATTATGATTAATATCCAATTTTTTTTATATAAAATCATACCAAAATATTTTTCTTCAAATAGCTAGCATCCAAAAATCAATATATAATAAGATTAGAAACTATATGACTTGTATTAAATTGCACAAGATTAGATCAGATTGGAATGAGGAATAACTATTGGATATACATTAACATTGAAGCAATTCCACAAGATTTAAGAGTTGTTATTTTATTTAAAGTACTTCAAAAATATGGGCTAGCTTCTAGAGGATCCAATTGTTGCAAGAGTTAATTTTGATTGTATACATAGATAATGTGGCGTATTTACTATATTTTGAAATCCCATACAAGTCTTGCACTACTCATAAAATTACTTTACTCATGAAATGGGATTATATTACTCATGAAATTATACCCAAGCATTCATGCAAGAGTATATTTGAATGCATAGGATGGTAAAATCCATATGCTCTTATAGGAACTCCTTTATGCTCCTTTTCAGTGAGGTAATTTAAAAAAATTCATACATAAGAATTCTTGCAAAATTATATTTACATACATTGAGAGATCTCTATGTGTTCTCCAAGAAGCTCTTTATGATCCTTAATAGAATTAGATTAGCATGAGTATCTTTATTGAATCTTTTGGGTATAATTACACAAATGGAATGGTATCTTATTGTTATTGCATGATAGTTATGTAAATATTATAGAAGAGAAAGATACATATGATTGTTTGTAGAAGTAAATGAACATCTAAAAATCTTGCCCAAAATGTGGGGTGATGAACTATGTGAAATGATGCTTGGGTATTATTAGAATGCACAAGTCAGAGATCACCCTTGGCTGGAATATAAATTTGGTTCCCATAGAATAGAAGGCATTCCTTGAAGGAGAAAGTGTTGTACTCCTTGTCGCATGCTACAAGACAACCTTGTACCATCTGAAAGAGAGGATCTTGTTGTAAATTAGTCTTAAAAAGTTGAACTTAAATAATTGTTATGTAGCAATCTCAAGTTGGACTTTGGAATCAATTGATACCATCTTAACTGCCACCGTGATGAGAGGAAGAGACTTAAAATAAGGTGGTCATGATAGGGCCTTGGGAATGATATGGAACTAGCCAAGTTTGTACTCAGGTTTGATGTCAAACATGTAGTTATTCCTTCCATCGATGATGTTGAATCTTTGTGTGTTCCAAGTGTAATGTTTGCAACAAAGGTTTGTGATCAATTTGCATGATCTCTTGTTTCCCCAAAAGATAATGTCTCTATACCTTGGTTTCATATACCATTTCTATTTGTTCTTGATCTTGAGTAGAGTAATTAATTTTTTTTGTATTTAGTCTACAAGACACAAAGGCAATGAGATGTAATCCATCAGGGAATTCCTATTGCAACACAACTCCAATTGCAAAGTTAGAAGTATATAAATCAACTACACAAGGTAGTTGAGGATCATATGGTTGAAGAATGTGTCTCAAAGACACCATTTGTTTTACCTTTTGGAATGCTTCTTTGTGCTCGTTGGTCCGTTGAAAGCTTGAGTTCTTTTCCAAGAGATTGGTCAATGGTGCGGCTACATAAGCATAATTGTAGATGAACTACTAGTAAAAATTGGCTAATACATTAAATTCCCGTACTTCTATAGCATCCTTAGAGTGGGCCAATCAATGATGGCCTTGATTTTCTCCTCTTCCATCTTGATTCTCTCCGATGAGATCTTGTGACCCAAGAAAGTAACCTCCTTCTGCCAAAAGGCACACTTCAACTTCTTGCAATAAAACTTCAATGGTCTTAGTTGTCTTAGGACTTCTTGCATGTGATTTGTGTGTTTTGCCACTATCTTGCTATAGATTAAAATTTCATTCAAGAACACCACCACATACCAATCCAATAGTCCATCCAACACCTTATGCATCTGATCCATGAAGACTTTTGGAGCATTAGTGAGCCCAAAAGGTAGAACTCTCCATTAAAAATGCTCATACCTTGTGCAAAAGGCAGTCTTTTGCATATCCTCCCTATCAATGAGGATTTGCCAATAGCCATTACAAAGATCCAACTTGGAGAAGTATTTTTCTACACTCAATTGATAAAGCAAGTGATCAATTTGAGGCAAGGGATATGCATTCTTCATTGTTTGTTTACTGAGCCCACAATAATCAATATAGAAACAAAGTCCTCCATCCTTCTTTGGAACAAATAGTATTGGTGCTTCCCAAGGAGATGTACTATGTTGTATGAAATCCTTCTCCAAAAACTCTATAAGTGCTATTCAAAACTCTCCAACTCCTTTGGTGAGAGCTGATAGATTGGTCTACTCAATGGAGTATTCCCTAGCAATAACTCAATCTTGAAAGGCATACCATGATTGGAGGTAATCCATTTGGCAAATCATCCAAAAACACATCTGAAAACTCTTGGACTATTTGATCAACCATTGCTTGATGAGGTTTTTGATCCTCATTAGATCCTTTGTGCACAATTGGCTTTATCCACATCATAAAAATAGACTTATCTTCCTCCAAAGCTTGCTCTATGGTTGCTTCATTGACAAATTTCCCACCTTGGGACTCATCTTCATCCAAAGCTTGCTCTATGACTACTTCACTGATAAATTTTCCATATTGGGACTCATCTTCCTCCAAAGCTTGCTCTATGGTTGCTTCATTGACAAATTTCCCACCTTGGGACTCATCTTCATCCAAAGCTTGCTCTATGACTACTTCACTAATAAATTTTCCATATGGGGACTCATCTTCCTCCAAAGCTTGCTCTATGGCTACCTTCCCAATAAACTTCTCATCTTAAGACTTACTATTCTTAGGTGTCTTACTCAAAGGTGCTAGACAACCTAATCAGAAATTTGTACCTTGGTGTTGTACTTGAGTTTATCATCAATTCCAATCAAATTGAACCTTATGACATTCAAGCCAAGGTAGACCAAGAATGACATCATAGTGTAGAAGAGCCACTACAAACCTCATATACTCCAAATATTCTTTCCCAATCTTGAAAGTAACAAGATACAATGTACGGAATGTAGAACCATTTCTACCATCTGCCATCATCAATCTACTTCCAATTACTGGCTTGATAGGAATACATAATTCCTTTGCTAATTGCATGGACAAGAAATTTTCTAAACTTCTAGAATCAACCAAAATTATACAATTATGATCAAATATTATGCCTTACAAGTGAAGCAAACGTGCATCAGTCAAGCTTTCAATCCCATAAGAATTAATCAAGTTCCAAATAGGCGGCTCAAAATCTCCTATTGGGATTCTTCATTTCCTTGATCATTTTTCTCCATAAACAACATCTGGGCAACTTGTCAAGGTTGCCCATTCTTGAGCGAACATTCAACGATACAATGTCCAATTTGGCAATAATAGAAACAACTACCATTTTGTCACAACTTTTCTCTATTAATAATGCCAAATGGTCTCCATTGAATGGTATCAATCTCCATTAGTGCCGACTTCTCCACCCATGTGGAGTGTATTGGTAGGTTTGTGGAGGTGGAGGTCAAGACCAAGTTGTTACAACCAAGGAATCAAAGGATTTAGCCAATTTTATGGTTTCCTCCAAGTGTTGTGGCTCTTACATAGTTACCTCTAATTTGGTTTGTGACTTCTAGCTTCTCACAAATTGATCTAGAGCTTCACCTTCAAGTATATCTAGAATTTGCATGATGTTGTTCTAGAATTGTGTGATGTAAATTCTTACTTAGCAAATTTGCTTCAACTCTGCCAACCTATCTCATGTGGCTTGTGTGGCATTTATAGCTTAGAATTAACCAATTATTACACTCTTGAATTCTGCTTATGTCAAGATTGGTGCAACAATTTGCCATCTAGGTCTCTTCACTCAAAATTGCCACCATAGCTTTGCTACTCCATCCAATTGGTTGGAAACCAAGAGAATCTATTTTTGTTCATCTTGAAGATTGGTAGCTATAAAATAACATTTTCAGTAAAAAAAAAATCTCCACTACACTTGAGAGATTCTTTCCTTTAAAAACCTTGGATTTTGGAAAATGGATTTGGTCTTCTCCTTCTCAAATTGGTACTCTCTCTATGTGCTCTTGTCATCAATGATCTTGTTCATCCAACAATCAAGTAAGGTGTTTGATTTGTTATTGCATCGCAATGATAACCTTGAGTATTGATGCCATGGTTACTACTCTATCACACTACCTACAATCCATCTAATAGATGCAACACAATTATTTTTCTCCATAAGTTACAATCAGAAGTACCAAGATGATTATACTCAAAAAATCCTACCCAAAGCGTGAGGTGATGAACTATGTGAAATGATGCTTGGGTAGTACTTAGATGCAAAAGTCCCAATGGTTTGGTGGAAATGGATTTGGTGGAAATGGATTTGGTGGTCCATAAATTCCGTCCATCTCATTCGTGCTCTCATACCAATGTCAAAAACCAATACCGAGGAGAGAAAGAAGAGAATGGAAGATCACATCGGGACACTTTAGTGTGGGAAACTCCAAATGCCTAGCATGAGCTTTGGCTTTGGTATTTATAAGAAACATACAAAGCTCTTGAGAAGCTTCTCAAGAAGCTTCCTTGAACCACTTTCTTGGAGTCCAAGCAAAGTTAACTAAAAAGCTTCTTGAGAAGCTTCCTTCAAGAAGCCACACACTTGGCGTGCAAGTTATGCTAGTTGGAAGCTTCTAGAAGCTACCTACTTGGGGTGCAAGTTAAGCTAGTTGGGAAGCTTTCCAAGAAGCTTTCTAGATACTTCTAAAATATTTTAGGCTAATTTGGCCTATTCATTACTTTGTTAACCATAACTAACTTCATTGCTAAACTCCATATTGTTATATAGCCACTATTTGGAGTTTGACATGATAAGAGTAATTATCTACTCCTACATTACCATGATTACAAAGCATTAGATCAAATGTCCTCTCCTAGCCATAGTTAAACATGTATATACATGAGTCCACTTAAGACAACAAGTAGGAGTAGATCATTTGGCTAAGGAGCATATTCAATAAATAGAACTCTAGGGTTCAAACCTTACTATGCCCAATAATTGATGGATAGATTGATTTTGACCAACTATTACTAAATGTTTTGCTAACTTTGCTAGTCTCATGCTGGCATTGGCTTCATAACTATGCCAAATGAATCCTTTCTTTTTGGGAATCCAAACCTCTTCCAAATCTAGAGTAACTTTGCTAGTCTCATGTTAACATTGGCCTTCATAGCTATGCCTCAACTATGCCAAATAACGCCTTTCTTTTTGCCAATCAAAACCTATTCCAAATCTAGATTAACTCAAGGCAACTAAAAACTCTCTTTAGATCAAGTTGACTCCACTCAATCCAAAAAATCTCTCTAACTCTCTCTCTAATTTTGGTCAACTTTTTCAAATCCCATACAAAATTGGGTAACCTCTACCAACTTTCTCTAGATCTGGTTGATTTTTGCCAAATCAAACCCTAACTCAAGTAAAATTTGCCAAATTTGACTCAAACCCAAAGATTTGGAAGATGCACCTCCATCAAATCTACCAAAAACTTATGGAACCTCTACCAACTCTCTTCCCAAATTTGGTCAATCTTTGCCAAATGCAGCACTAAATCTAGCCAAATCCTCTAACTTGTGTCCAATTCAAAGGAAGAAAAATTCCAAATCCCTAATTTGGAAAGATGGGTTCACAAATATAACCCTAATCAAAGGAAGAAGAATTCAAAATCCTAATTTGGGAAGATGGGTTCACAAATAAAACCCTAATTTTGACCTTGGTCCAAATATATGACCAAAAATCACCAATTTCACACACACTCAAATCTGCTCTCCAATCAACAAAAATGGACACTCATGCCTCCAATCAACCTCAATTTTGTGAAGCATTGATACCACTTCCGCATCCAATCCACCTAACTATCAAATTGACTATCAAATCTAACAAACTCAAGGTGCTTTGGTGTATGATCACTCAAATATCTAACCATCAAGAAAAATTATGACATGATCAAAAGTACCAACAACACCAACACCTGCTAATGCCCCAATTTCCCTACTCACTTCTTTTGTGTAATCAGATGATCAAAAATCAGATCTCAATACTAATTATTGATCTCAATAATCTCTTTAAACAAGCAATGATTACACCATCAAGCCACACCTACCTAACTCAAAGAATCCAAGTTGCATTCATTGGCCTTTGTCCACTACAACCAAGAGCTCAAAGGCTCAACAAAAAAGAAATGAGCTCATTGGAGTTGCACTTTGAAGTACACTTCCCTTGGGAAGCTAGAAAGTCTAGCCCTAAGGGCATATTTGATACTAATAACGATCCAATTGGTGATGTTTAGAGCACAATCAAAAACCATACCATAATAAATAGCCACCACCAAATAACCCATGAGTAGCTATTGATATAACTATGGGTACAAAGATACTCACTCCATTTTCCTAGCAAACTTGCTTAAGCGCTACAAATATTTTGACAAAGACAATAATAATTTTGGATGAGAAAAATATTTTTTACCTATTTAACTAATAAGGATATTATTTTCATCTTGGAGACAAGTTCTTATAAATTTTTATGCTTTTATGTTCATTAATAGTGGATGAGTAAATAATATGGAGTTTTTGAATGACATGGTTAACAAAACTATATGGTGGTTTATAATTGTGGTAAAGTCAAAAGAAATAAGTGAATGTTAGTAAAAAACTCATCATGTTGAATAAAATTAAAATTAAAAATAAGTCTCATTTAAGAATTAAAGTGCTCAAGCAAAAGTTGTAGCTACTAGAAAAATATTTAAAAGACATCAAAAATATTTATTCTATATTGAAATTTGGAAAGTAATGCTTTCTCAAAGATAAAGCAACTCATAGTTGAAGCACCATTTTTTTTCTTTAATCAAAGGACGCTCATTGATGTTGTTATGACATATAATAAATACCTAAGATATCATGGTTTTAGATGATGTTCTATCTATGAGGTAAGAAGCAAACATAAAGAAAAGAGTTTTGGTGAAGAGAATATGATTCCATCAAATGATTGTACTATGTCATTACCTTTGTTAAGAAAGCTTGGTAGGGAAGTCTCTCATGCTCCATGGACCTCACCTTGGTGGCATATGTGAGAGCCAAGAACAAAGCTTCAGCCTCAAGAGGCAAAAAACTTATTTCAACAAGCAACAATACATAAGGAGTTTGAGTTCTCACCCCAAGTTCATCACACAAAAACAATTTCTGAACTTTCTCCACCTTTTGCCACCATGCCTTCTTAGTACCTGGACCCCAAATCTGAGCACCATAGCAAACCACCGGCTGCACAAGAGATCTAAACAACATATTCTTCAACTCCCATGTTGTAAGATGAGCAAGTCTAGAGTGATTCATGAGTGAATACAAAGCTCTAAACCCTACATTATTTCTCATCTTCACACAAGTAGACCAACTATAGTCATGAGAAAACTCAAGGCCCAAGTACTTATAAGAAGAAACCCTGCTCCAAACGCTATCCATCAAAAAAGAAAGGTGTGACATCCTTAGAACCCACCACAATCACCTTGGATTTGTCAAGGTTCACCTCCATCTTTGTTTGATTGAAAAAGCAAACAAGAGAATCCAATAGCTTTTGTAAACTCTTTGGATTGGTGGAGAGGAGCACTACATCATCTGCATAAAGGAGTGCATGAATCATCAAAGAGCCAACCTGTACACCTGTAGCTCCAACTTCCATGAGTAGTCTCTCTAGATCATTGATGAAGATTTAGAACAAAGTTGGAGATAGAGAGCAGCCTTGAATCACACCCATTGTGCTAAGGACATCTTGAGAGCTCAAACTTGAAAGTGTCACAACCACTTTCTCATACAGTATAGAGATAGCACCAATCAGATCTGGTGAAATTGCAACTCCAATAGTTAGAGATTTCCTAAGCACCTTATCAAAGGCCTTCCTGAAATCAATAAATGCAACATACAGAGCTCTCTCAACACCCTTAGCTTTCCACCAAAAAACATGGAGTACCAATAGGTGGTCCAAGGTACTAAAGCCTGATCTGAAACCAGCTTGGCACTTAGTTCAAATTTGTACTTTTCAGCCCAAGCACTCAACCTAGACTCCAAAATTAGACCATACGACTTGGCAAAGATTCTACGAACTAGTATGGTACGGTAATTAGTCACAACATCTCTCTGGCTAGACTTGTGAATAGGAACTACCTTCTTCAAGCACCACTTAGGAAAAGGAGACAACATTGAGTGAAATGTACCTTCATAGAGTTGCATGAATAAATTGCTATAATTTATAATTCTTCTTGCTATCTATAGTTACATAGGGTATATTGCCTTTCAAATATTAGGAGGGAAGTTTCTCAAAAGAGAGAAGAAAGACATTTCATAAGTAATTTGATTCTCTTGTTGGATGGAACAAAATTAGTGAGTTATAGTGGAAAAGTAATCTATATGACAACTTGGAATTGATTCGTTGACTTGGAAAAAAATTTGAGTTAGAGCTTTGTGTTATGAGAATCTTGTGTATCAACATTCTTCAACAAGGACAACTCAAGCTATTTAAATTGTGAAGATTATAATATAATTATTAGATGATACAATTCCAAATAAGGAAAGAATGATGATGGATGGTAGTCAATTGGAGTAACTTTTTGCTTAATTTGCATGTAAGAGACCAAGTTTGTGAAGATTTTTATATTCAAAGTCAAGCAATAAGATTTGAACAAACTTCCTAAGTAGCCATGATAGTAACTAAAATAATGCCTTATATGAACATAAAAACAATGATTCCTTTGTTTTGAGTGCACTATGAATTGATTTTAAGTTGATAGTTAATTGATAGTTACAAGTTCAATTTGTTATATATGTTAGAATTTAGGGGTTATCTTGTTCAATAGATATCATTTTAGCTGTGTATTAGGATCATTTATATTTTTCACATGGTCTAGATTAAACATTTTTATAAATAATAGCATATTTGATAGATGATATCTCTATATCAATACTTATGGATACTAGTAAATATATAAATTTTTTGATCTTATGCTTGTTAATTATGATTTAAATTATAAATATCATTAATTAAACCATATATGAATAAATTATTATATTGATATAATACTATACAATTGTATGTTAACTTCTAGATGCCAATCCATGTTCAAATATTTTCTTGTTTATGAAAGAAATTGAAAGCATTTTGATATATGACATATGCCTAGCACAATAGTACAAATCAAGATTAGCATATACAAGATATAGAATGACACTATTGGTTCCTTATGTGAAGCTTTGCACTGTTTAGAAGAGTTAAAGCAAGCAATAAGAACCTTCTACTGTAAATTTTCACAAGAAATCCTTACATAGTTGTAGGAAACTAGAATTTTTACTTTAATACAAGAGATATAATATCAATAATTTTAAGAAATTGTAAAATATATTCAATAATCAATTGGAAAATCTTGGGTTTGACCATAATAAAATTTATCACTAGGTTTTATCGTTGGCCAAGAAGGTTTGAAAGGAGATCTATGTTGCTTTTCTAGTTCCTAAATATAAACATGAAGACCATTGAAACTATGTTCAACAAAGCTTAAAAAATGATGAGGAAATTTGACAAATATACATTTAAACATGTTGTGAAATCTTCATGATACTATAAAACCTAGACTGTTTGGATAATGTTCCAAGATATATCTAATTTTAAATCTTATTTATAGAATCTTTTGATTGAGGAGTAACATATGTTTCAAGATATTTAAAAGCATATAGGATTTTTAAGTTTATCAAGGTTCTTGAAAATATGCTTATAATAGCTCTACAAGCTATGTAGCAAGAATAACCTCTTGATAAAAGGAGATATAAATTTTTTTGTGTAATGAGTTATGGACCTACTCATTCTTGTGTACCAATGATCTCCCTAAGAAGATTTCAAAATTGACAAAAAAATATAGGTGAAATCTTCAAAAAATCATTAAGTTCATCAAGTTTTTCAAGGAATTGCTATGAATTCTCCAAGTGTGGCTATATCTTTGAAGGTGCTTGCATAGCTTTGAAAGAAGTCAATTGAGGAAGTCCATTCAGATTTCCTTATGGTGCAACTCAAAATGCATAAGTTTGTCCTTGTTTAACAAGTACTCTATTCAATATAATTCCAAATTTTTTGGCAAACATTATGCACAAGATTTATTAACATATCTTGATGAAGGAATTTCAAGATTTTTAGCACAATCCATTGATAACCATTGTAAATATAATAAAATTTTCATTAGAGAAAATCTGAAGGTAATTCAATATTGTCTTTGGTAATATAAATTTTTTTACTACCAAGGCCAAAAATTTGTGTCCATAAAGGGGATAAATTTATCTAAAAGAATTAAATGAGGTCAATAGATAATGAGAATTAGTTCTAAAACACCCATTTATGCAAGTATGCTCTATTGAAATATTTTTGTATTGCAAGTAGTTGAAATATATAATTTACATGGAGTTTAACCAAGCCTCCAGATTATCTATAATTAGCCAGAATTATTCATAGCAAAGATACAATTGTCTATATCAAAGTATATTACAGGTACTATTTAAAACTCCTAAGACTTTGAAGTAGTAAACACTCTTATTTTGGATTCTACTGTATTGAATCTATATTATTTATAGATTTTTGGCTTTGAGTAAAGAATTGAGAAATATGGGCACTAAAATCCATTTAGTGCCCATATTTCTACAAAAAAAGGATAGCCCTACAAAAGCATGAATGAATCCTTGACTTAGTTGTTGAGTGAAGATAATATCACATGCTTATGAGATTTTCCTATAAGTTTAGGTATTCATTCAGAATTTGGACTTTGGACTACCTTTTGCCTAATAAATTAAATTATTCTAATAATTAGTAAATTTTTTGTATAAGTATATAAACAAGGAATGAGGAGGCACCTATTATTCTTTCATTTACAATTATCTCTCTCATTGAATTCTCTAGTGAGTAATTGCTTGAGTCTTGGAAGTGCCTTGTAGGTTTTGCTTTAAAAAAGTGTGATAGGAGTTTGGTTTCCTACCCTCTAGTCCATGGTGCATTATCTTAATAACTATCAAAGGTTTGTCCTTAATGAGAGATGATCAGGCTCATAATTCACTATCTAATACTTAATAGCTAATTCATTCAAGTAGATCCTAGAATTTTTTGGAAGCATGCAAGTATGAGAAGTATGATTCAAGGAATTAGAGATTAGTAAGTAGGTTAAAGCAAAGATATGTTCTTGTTATGAAATTATAGCATTATTTATTGATACCAAGCATCTACAGGAAGGAGTTACATTGTCTATACTTTGTTGAACTCTACAAAATCTAAAGAGAAACAAGGTTTAAGCTTAAGAATCCTTAGGACCTATGCTGATCATATAGATATATATGAATTATAAACTAGTTTGAGAAAAATCTTCACATGTAAGTCCATATCTAATCCTTCAATGGATAGGTTTTAGATCATAGTCAACATCCTTTATAATTTGTGGAATTTCAAAGTACATTTAGATGCTAGTAAACCCATTATAAATGGGTGGATTATGGAAATTATGGAATGGTTTTATAGTATTGTTTTTCTTATACTATAAAACCATTCCATAATTTTGCTCTGAGTTTATTTAGATTGTTTGTCTAGGATCTGTTGCAAACTTAAGTCCTTGACAAGAAATTTTATAATAATATGTTCTCAAGGAACTATTCAAAAGACAGTTTCTTAAATGCTAGTTTGTATCTTTTTATCCTTTTTCCAGTTGAAAGTATGAAACTATTCTGACTTTTAATATTATAGATGAAGTTACATATCCATACTAAATTGAAAGTTGATGAAAATCTCAATGCATTAAATGAAATTCATAAAATTTAGTTATATATATATATATAGATATATATATAGAGATATATATATATATATATATATAGATATATATATATATATATATATATATAAAAACTCATATATGTGTGTATCTTTGAACTTGTGTCCTTAAATGGTTGATTACAAATATAAGGTTTTTGTTTCATCTCTTGAGTGCATAGATAATCAAAAATGAAATTCAGGTAAAAATATGGTTATAGTTAGATTCCAATACATAGTTATATTCCTTAATCCAAGTCTAGACCCTCTGGTTGTATACAAGGAAGTGTTTTGATGATTGACCATTAGTGGTGGTCAAATGTTTATTTATTATCGACCTTATACGATGGTCATGAACCCTTGTACACTATTTATGTACATGGGATTGATATTTAGATATCATTATATAGTCATATTCCTCCTTTAAGTTCTAGATCCTCTTTGAACTATCTTCAAAACTTTATGATTATAAACTTTATAAATGCAATATTTTTTCACAATTGTCCTCAAAGAAGATGTTGGTTTTAGGATTCAATCCATACACATATTTGCAAGCCAAATGGTATTATGGTAATATCTCAGGTACAAAACTACTAAAGATGCTTGGTAGGCCATCTTAATTCTATACTGATATTGTGAGAGCATGTTAAAATATTTAACCATATCTATTTACTTGTCGGTTACATACAAATGCAAGTTCATATCTACATATACAAAACCCTATTTTGAGACTCATTGCTTGCTTGATTCCACACTCCATTAACTTTTGATGATGAGATTCAAGTATTTGATCAATATTTGTGCCATACTACTTATGCTTAGATGCTAATTATCTTCATTCTTCTTTCAATTTCGCTATCTTCTTTAAGCAATCATTTTAATATTGTGAAAGGAAGGGAGAAGCAGAAGGAAAAGAAGCCTATTCAAGCATTCAAATTCCATATCTCTCCAACCAATCAATATTAAGTTCAAGCAATCAATGTTAAATTGTGAAAGGAAAGGAACTATAAGGAAATGAAATTTGTATAAGTTAGCAACACATATATTTCTTCTATATGATTCTCTATTGAGAGAAGTTTAAAGCAACTTGTAAAAATTAGTTTAGGTACATCCATGTAGGAAGTCTTAAGTAATGAAAAAAGGAGATGATAAAAGGACTACCATTAGCTTTTAAATTGCAGTCTATATCTATAATCTTCATCAAATGCCTAATCCTTATGTATAATCTACTTTCAACTGGTTAATCAACATACCAATTCTTGATATATAATTGATTGATCAATGATAATGCCACTTTCAACTTGGAATTTTTACATAGGATGCCTAGACTACTAATTTATAAGTTGCTCGGACTTCTCTCAATCTGAATCCAACTGCATGAACCAAAGACGCTTCTAAGGTAAAATTCTTTTTCCTTTCCTTATCCTTTTTAGCAATGTAACCTTTTATTATGTCTTTAATTAGACAGTATGTTTTTGAAAACTAACTTGGATTCCACTCTTAGATTCTATACTCCTACTCACACTCAAAATGTTATATATATATATATATATATATATATATATATATATATATATATATATATATATATATATATATATATAAATAAAGGATAAGGAAAGGAAAATTTTTTTTAAAGTAATTTCTAATATAAGCTATTTTTTTTCCTTTCCTTATCCTTTTTATCATTGTAAGCACATAGCTTATATTAGAAATTACTTTGATAGTTCCTCCAAGTAGAAGTATTGTCACTTTCTTTTCACCTTCTATTGATATTTCTAGCTATGTTTATATTTCAGCCTTGTGATCTCTTTCGATAGACTCAATATTGTAAACCGCACATGGTGAGATGTCATATAGTTTGATACACTAGAAACAATCCATTATGATTAATTATCTCTTGAAGCAAGTAAACACATTTCTTCATCGGTGTCTTGTTGTCTTACATAAGAAGAATTCTCTTTTGGGCTACTTTTCTCATTGAACTCTTTGATGTTACATTTACAAGAGAAATTCCTTGGCTTCATGCTCATGCGCTAGTTACAATTACCTTGCTTGTGCACCTTTCTTTGTTCCTCAGTGGCCTTCAATTTTTTCATGTTTTTATTCTTAATATTGTCTAAAGTTATATGTGGTCATTTTCTAAGCTTTGCTCTTGCACCTTAAATCTGATTTTGAGAGAGAGGGAATTTTTTATAAAATAATGGAGTAAACTTCTTTATTATCAATGTAGTGTTCATTAATCATCTCATTGTCATTGATATGGGTTAGATTAGCTTTACAATCAAACTAAGGTGAGTCATATGCTTTACGCTTATGGAATGATCTTTAATCCATGAAAAAATTGAATAAGGTGGTCCGAAAGGTTAAGGCTTGGTTCAAGTTTATACTTATCTCAAGAATACAGAAAGCACCTTGGGCCAGCTCACGCATTTGCGGGACATTCCATCACGATTTATTTGGTATGTACTATTACTTGTTTTCTTGACTTTGGGCGTATATTAATAGCATAATTAACTGGCAGACTAATAAATTTTTATTTTGTGTTCCCTACAACCCTATGTATCTATAACAATAAATACAGTATTGTGTTCCTTTATGACTTCACGATAAATGTTTCTCCTAATTGCTTGCTCCCTTGTAGAATTTGCCAGTTTTACATCCGATCCAATAGACCCGATAGACTCGAGTGCCTTATCCATCGATCGCATAGTCTGAAAAGCATTTTCACTTTTTCATTTGCACCTTAGTTTATATGACTCATTCAATACTTCGTTTTATCATGACAAATGATTCTACTGAAAACTCACTTGAGTACCCTACTGTGTTGCGTAAGAAACATATACGATATCTTTATTTCTGCATTTTCATCCTTAGTCTAATTCATTGAAATATAATTGATTAATCCTGATATGAACTGTAGGAAATAAGGAAGTTTTGCTCAAATTTAAGTCAGATCTCTTTGTTTCTTCATTTTCATCGTTGGCTAACCTGTTGGTACTATACTTGAATGATCCTAATATGACTTGTCGAATATAAGGAAGTTTTGCTTACATTTTGAGTTTGCTGATCTTACGTAGTGAAATATGATTGATATGAGTACTTTTCGTGCATAGAATAATAATATGAATATATTTATGTGAAAGAGGAACTTATCTTCATCATGATTAGCAGGAACGATTGTTTTGAAAGAGTGCGATGATGGCGGAGTTACATCAACCGAGTATGTTGGAAATACTCGATGGCATTAGAAAGTAATAGTTTAATAGTATTACACAGCGTTGGAGCAAGTTGGAGCAAATTATCGACGGGTGAGGAAAGGAGCAGCAAGACTTGCTCAAAGAGATCTAGCTGTACATTCTGAACAGATCACAACGCGAGTGGTGGGTGAGGGAGGGGAGTCGCTGGATAAGATTTGAATGAGAATGTCAAGTCATTGTTTGTTTTTGAGGCTATGTCAAGAATTGAGATCTAGCCTTGTCAAACTAAATACTCTTATAAGACGACCAGCTCCTCCTTGAAAGATGAGGGTAGGAGCAAATTTATGTAGGTTAGCAACTGGTGTGAATTATTTTCGTACAAGAGACCGATTTGGAATCGACAGTCAACCTACCAAGAAGCTATGGAAGAATGCCTTACCAATATAATCCAGATATTGAGTTCTCGACTTTTGAAATGGCCAAAATCAGATGAACAACACTACTTTCAGAAGGTTCTCTTAGAAGATGTGGATTACTGGGTGGGAACAGTCGATTGAAGCATATGTGAGAGTGTACACCTAAGGGAAAGGAGATGGCTCTTGAGTTTTACAGCTGAAAAGGTTACCACCGTAAAAGGCATTTCTTTCAAGGTATTTGTGATGTAGAGTTGGATATTGTCTAGATTTATTTCGTATTTGTGTTTAAAATCATACTTAATTAATTGGTATGAACTAACTTAATTAGAATTTCCTTTAAAGCTTTATTATCAACTAACTTTATCATACAACTCGAGATGGATATAAAAAAATACTGTCTTTTATAGTCTAACAATGATTAAGACTACAATTGTCAATATTGAGTCACAACATTGGAAATTCACAAAGTTGGACTGATATTTCATATTCAGATACTTTCCTAGTGTATATGCTTTGTTGGAACATATAAAATTAATGTTTGTAATTTTTGTGACAGTTATTTCTTTCCAAGTTGGCTGGATGGTGCCTTTTTATTTTTTGTCACAATTTCATATTTACCTTTTTTTATAATTTATCATTTTTCCTCAGGAAAATAGTGATTTTGTTAACAAATTTTCATCTTCATGTTACTTATTTTTTATTTCAAAAGTACATGATTTAAGAGGTTTATAGCAGCAATTTTCATAAAAATTTATTTTGAGTGTTACGCACCATTTCATACTAACAAATTTTAAATTTAGAGTTTATGTGCATATTTTTCCTGGCTTAATAGGATAAGTCAAAACATTCTCATAATATCTTCTTTTACGTTACTTTTCGTTACTCTGAATCTGCAAAACGATGATCATTTAACGTTTACTTCCCACAACAACCGATAATCAGATTGTCTTATCATAGTATTTCTTTGTTTGGACGATCTAGTGATATAATACCATTATTCACAGCATATCTGATCTGAAGTACATTCAAACTAATGTGCAAAGCATACATCTCAGATAATTGGAACTCCTGAAGTCTTCACTAAAAGTCGCCAACACATTACAGGGCATTCCTTACGATAATGATTGCAGTGAAGCAACGACCGGAGTGGAGCTTTATAAATCCTAAATGTCAAAGCCACCTCAGATGACGGGCGGTAAAATAGAAAAGCCCAACACTCCAAGATACCCAGACATGTGAAGTCATCGAATACAAGAGCCTAGAGTGTTGCTCGGCCAGCCAGTGAGTAAAATGTTCAAGAGTACAGCAAATCTTTACAACACAGAGAGGAGAGTGCGACGATGGTGAGTCGATCATGGTACAGATTGGTAGCAGCGGCAGCAGGAGACTCCTAATTTAGTACAAAGCAACGTTGGGATTATGGACAAGTCCTAATGGATTTTCAAGTTGGTAAGAACGTTGTTGTTGACGGGGTCGGACAAATGATCCAACAAGTTCTGGAATGGCCCAACACCAGTGAAGATAGCTTGAATGAAGTATCCGAGGATGGCAAGCATGGCAAGACGACCGTTCTTCACTTCCTTAATCTTCAGATCCTTCATCGACTTTTCGTCCTTTCCGAAGCCCAAAAAGTTGAAGAGGGGACCTCCGGGGTATGCAGGGTCACCTGATCCTCCAAGTACCTTCTCGAAACCCAAAAAGTATTGCTTTCCCATGGATCCGGGCTTGTAGTAATCCTGTGCACGCCTGTGCTCGGCGAATCCCATCAACGCCATCTCAAGGACGAATAGTGTGTAGGGGTCAGCCCAGTAGCTGTACGCTCCGAGTGGGGGGATAACTCCTGTTTGGAACCAAGGGATAGCGGTCTCCTGGGGGATCAGACCGAGCTTCCCGAAAATCTCAGGTGCGATAGCACCGGCAGCTCCCAACATGGCGAAACGTCCGTTGATGATCTCAGCATATCTCAACCAGTTAGGGTCGATAAAACCTCCAGCACCCTGAGGGTCAGACAATCCCAAGGGATCGAATCCGTAATCTCCTGGAAGTCTGAAATTGAGAGCAAGAGTGTATGCCAAGACTTAGTCTGCGACATTCAGACGAAGAACTTGAAATAAATGACAGGATGTTGGTAAGAGGTATAGGTGTGTACTAATACTTACGAGCCATCAAGATAAGTAAGACTTTGCTCTGAGGCGAACAAAAGCTGCCTGTTGGCCTGCATTGCGTCGGTTCATGTCAGCATCGTGAGTATAGTTGTATTTATGAATGGTCAGTTCTCATCCTAATGCAACAAACACACTTGAGCGACCTGCTTACTCCTCCTACAGGTACCCTCTCCCACTAGAACTCTCGATTAAAATATCATAGTCAGTAAGCTCCTCTCCGCGCATTCCTGACAAAGCGACATTCTACCAAGAAAGTAACTTCCCGACTGGAGAAGGATTCCGTGTGACGAAGAGGAACATGCAAGGATTACCTTGACTGGCTTGTCGGTGGTTGCCCTCACTACAACACTGGTGCGAGTAGCGTGCTTTCCGATGGGAGCTACTGAAACTTTGAGAGCGCTTCCGCCCATCAGCCTTTGCTCCTTGGCTGGAGCGAACACGGCTCCGGCCATAGCCTTGCACGCCACGGTGGTTGCCATTGCTACAAACCAAATGTCACTCGAGCTGAGCTGCCTGTGCTGGCGGTGTAACAGTTATGCTCTCTGGGATCGATCCCGGCTCAGAAACGTGAGCAAGGTTTCCTACTCTCAAATGAACTCCTATCAAGGTGCTAAAGGGATCGTTCCACCCTCTTCTCTTAGCTGACCACTGCAATCCTCTCCTGCAGCTTGGCGAGCGAATCACCGAATCGAGAAGGGGCCGAACTAACGCCTGCAGGCCCTCACGATAACAAGGAGAAAGTTCTGCCAATCAGGCTGCACCCGCCATCCGTTCCCTCCAATCAGAGCTAAGATTGGGTGCTGATGTGGCACACCCTCACCGGAACTTGGCTGTCCTGGGACCGTCGATTAGCGCCAACGATCCTATCGAAGCCTAGAGACTCCATGATCCTCTCAGCCATAAGGTGCTTGAACACATCTGAACCGTCGGGGCCGAGGATCTCAGCCATCCCTTTATGATATATGCAATATCCAGGACCAGTTGTTTCCCTCTTGAAGGGAGGAGAATGGTTTTGACGTCTTCCCATCGGCCGCCCTCATTGGGTCGCTCTTCTATTCTGTAGCAATATCCAACTATCCATTTTCTAGCTAAATTTAACTGGTAATCCATGAATGGTCACCCTTACCAGTAATAATTCTAGGTATGTAGATACAGTAAACTTATATGCTAATCAATACTTTGACACAAGAAATCCACGACCCTTAGTTCCTCCTGCTTTCACATGAAATGTTCCATCAGCAATCTTCGTTGAATAACAACAGTGTTGTAAACTCGGCTGAAAGTCTTAAAGCATTTCGCTTCGTGTAAAGTACTCACTTTCATGTTCTACTTGGTTCGTAAGTTGGTGTCTTTAGCTCTGAGATGCATTCTAACATGGCAGGCAAACGGGGTATCTAGCTATTGTAGGAAACTAGGGACAAAACACTGCAATGGGTGTCATACTTCTACTAGTGTAAACTCGTCCAGAACGCATAGAGGATGCCGTCCTAGGAGGATTGCAAGATTCTTGACCATATGGTATTGGATGAGAAGTACTCCAATTCCTAGCTTCTTGATGTATTTGGGCAAATGATAGATTCATGATAAAAAGTTTTATTGCACAAAGCGTGGAACTCCATATGGCGGTTGGAAACTCAATACTATTCATGAGCACCAATGTCCAAGAAACATGAGATACTCTAGTATTGATACGTTGTTTCTCGTGCTCTAATGTTGAGTGTGGTCAAGTCAAGCAGTTGGTCAGGTTGACTGTTGCTATCCCTTCAGCTAATTGATTAGTCCTTCAACTAAATAAAGGTTTGGGAAATTCTGTCTGATGTCAAAAGATCGTTTGTTGGAAATGTTTTGGATGGTATTCACCTTCGCAATATGTTCCCCATACAAAAAGCTCTCTTTTATATTCGTGCACGCAATCTACCTCACTCCATTGATAGTTAGTTATTCAATCTCTCTGTAAGTTCTATCAATATTTAAATTGCAAAGAGTGATCCTGGAAAGGACTTAACTTGTTGATAGATGATTATGAGATAGGATACTGATAAGCCCGATCGTAAGACAGAAGCCCAGTGAGAAACCAGGATAGAAGTAATTTGATTTGTATAGCTTATAGTTAAAGGTGAAGGGACAAGGAAGCAAGACTGAACGTTCAGCCCAACGGACAAATATACCATGGTTCGAAAAAATACGTCTTGTACGAGTTTTGCTTGTTATCTATCTCAATAAGTCCTTAGAACTCAGGGTGCAGAGACGTTGCTGGTCTCGTACCTATTACTCGTTTGACATATACTTTGTACTAATCTTTGTGAAGCGGTCTGCGCTGAACCTTTCAACTCCTGTCTATTAATCACTAGTTTCACAGCGATTGAACTTGCACTCGTACCTATGCCACAACTGTGAATTAACGATCGCTCGAGCGACACGTCCGCCTAAACTGATATTCAAGATCTATCCTACAGAGGGACGAGGAGTTGAAAGGTATCTTGCTTGGAACAACCCGTCGACCATTCATAGCCAAGTTGTGGGATCAAATGGAACGGTTCTTTCCATACCTGTCGCTAGCGCACAGTTGACCACCCACAATAGCGATTTCCTCCTTCCATCCTTTCTTCGGCCAGACTCTTCTCCAAATGGGTTCAAGAGATACTTCACAGATTCAGTCCAAATGTTAAAGGCAATAGCTTACATGGCGGGCCGAACTTTGTGGAATGCTAGTCTTTTAACGACCACAAATGAGGCCCATTACAATATGATTTAAACTAACAATATCTGTAATCATTTGTTCTCCTTTATTCGTCCTTTATGAGATGGACTGGAGGCAGAGACTCAAATTGCCAAGGAGATCTGGACTCAGGGGATCTTTCAGCTGGTTCTAGTTCTGTGAATAGCCTCGATGTGAGAAGGATACGTCTGTGTCAAAGTATATTTATGGCAAGTGTCCTTAAAGCTAGTGATACAGTGTATGGGTTGACTGACTCTAGAATCAGAGGATCAATTACGTCTATTTTCATAAGAGCCCTTGTACTGTGTCAAGATAAAATGCGCAATATCAACTTCAGTTTCAACAACGACCAGCGTTGACACATGAGTTCGAAACAGAGAAACAATTCCATCATCGTGACAAACTCCACCTTATGAGATCGAGCGTGACCTTATCCCTGTGTTCGGGTTTGGAATGTAAATTGTTGCTATAACGATCTTTCTTGGAGCTTGTATCTCAGGACATTACCAATGATCCTGGAGAACAAAACAATTTATATTACCATGGTTGGTGTCTCCAAACCAGGACAGTTTTCATGGCCAATCAAAACATAAGAGCAAGATAGACATAGAGGCCCAATCTGACGTAGGTAAGGGGTGACCACTGGCTAGATTTTGAGGGGCGCAATCATGTATTATGCAGTGGAGTCCTTGATATGCATGGCCGGTAATATCAACACAATAAACTCATTATAATCTGGGTTCAAACTTCCTTCTTCACTCGTGTTCTGCTTGCTAGATTCCTCCTTCCATCATGACTAGGAACATTTACCAGCCCCTACTGGAGTATATTCAACTACCTGCTGCCTTGCTTCGTTCCCTGCAAGAACTTAAGCGGTGACTGACACTCAGATGCTAGTTCATCTTGTAGTACATAAATCTTCAGTATCAAGTTTACAAGCCAACTTTCGAAGGTTGTGTCGGTACTCATGTAACGCCTTAACGGACTTATTTTGCCATCCTGTTTAAGTTCTGTCTCACTTCAGATGAATAGAAACTTCAAGGTTTATGTAAATCGTCTGCACATGGTTGATTTAAAACTCGAGTCATATATACACGGCAGAGTGAACAAAGCTAGATATCTCTATGGACAGTTAGAAGTTTATGCATCCCTCATAAGACAGGTATGGTAACTGTCAACTTTGAAGCAGGATAGGCAAAGGCTGCAAGATGCATGAACTTGACTGCAGGAACAAAGTTCGTTCAGGAATCAGCTGCCGATGTCGCCGCAAGAGAAGCACTTGGCTGGAAATACATCTGAATCTGTCTAAGTGTTTCAGATAGTGGCCATAAAAACTCGTGAAACTATTGTTCTCCGTCAATCCTGGCCTATTGAAAATTCTGTGTTCTGAACCGTAGTTATACACAACAGCAAAAAGTCATACACAAAGATGTGAGGATACGTATATACTTCAACAGAGCAAGAAAATTTGTTCCTTTCTTCGCATTGCGTTCGCTCTGCTTTTCTACTTGAAGTTACTGGATTTGTGCTCCTCAGAAGAGAAGGTGAATATAACTATTCAAATTTCTTTTGCACACCACAAACTAAATTCTCTTACCACAATTGCATATCCTTCGAATCTCAAGTTTTGGAAACAGAAAAACGTGATTGAAAAGCTTACTTTTAGGTGTTCGTGAATGAGCCTTACTTCTCTCTTTTAATCTCGTGTTTTATGAGCTTACACCAAAACCTATACTCTCTTAACATTCTTGCAAACCCTCCAATTTCAATTTCTTTTCCCTTGTTTTGGAAGGTATGCATATGTAGTAGAAGGTATAGTTTTATAAGTTTCGTGACCTGATCTCTCTCTTTCAACCCCGTGGGCTGACAGATAAAGAAACATTACAGTGGACTAGGTCTCCCAGGCGAGCCTTACGATTTCTCAGATTGTTACAGTAAGAGGGCCATGAACGAATCAACAACAATGCTTTTCCTCCCTGCAAGAGTTGATCGAGTGTAAGATCTCAGGAGTCACCCGTCATAAGGAGAACTACTTAGTCAACTGAACCAACTGTACCGTCATGTCAGAGCATCCAATCTCTATTACCAAATGATAGTTTTCGTGGAGAACGAGTCTCCCTCATCTTCTGTAAACCGGAGCACTAGATCCTATAATCCCAGGCAAATGCTCTCAGTACGACATTACTGGCAGGAGGCAGAAGATCAATCACAAGCGAAAACCCAATACCAAAGCCAATACCAGTCTGTAGAAAAAACACAAGCAAACCGCAGAATACCAGCGGTTCTTTGGAAACGAGCTTTCTCCCCAAGAATTCCACATCGAATCCGAGCATTGATGTTCTGGTACCTTTCATCTCGTGCTAATTGAAGTACTATATCCGACAATTTGATGCAACTGCTCTAGGGACAAAGTTATGGTAGCAAGTACCAATTCAAACACAAACAAGAACCCTAGAATAACTCGCTAATCTTACTGGATCCAAAGAGAAGAACCGAGATGGTAGGGAAAAGTTGACAGAAGATTACCAAGATTTGAAACAAATTTGGCTACACAGGCAAGCCAAAGAATCTTCGGCATGAAGCTTACAGGGATTCACCACCAAGCTTGCTCTCATTATACTGGTGGTGAAACCATAAAGCCAAGACTCGACGACCTTCAGGACCAAACCTTCAATCCTTCAAGTAACCGAAGACTGGTGGTAAACCTGGAGGCCGGTGGATCCGCAGAGGATAGAAGTAATCATTCAAGGTATCTCCTTGACGAACTAATACATGATAGGGTCTCCATGATGTTAGTGGGGGTGAACAAGCGGAACATACCTGGGGTCCAAAATTTCAAGGTTGAAGAACGGGGCTCAAACAGAACAAAGTACATTACAATTTATATCTTCGACGGGTTAAAGTATTCACTACGGGTAATAAAGAAGATCTTTACTGCCCTGTAGAAAAACTCCTAGTAGCGTGCTGCTGATGCCGAACATTTTTGTACGTAGCAGAATACCCGGCTTCTGTCATCACTGGATACCCTCACACCAGGGGAATTACGGTCCATACATTTACATCCGTTTTGTAATCGCTTCAAAGCCTCTAACTTATCAAACCTCGACCCACTTAAATATCCATTATGACTATTAGGCGCCTGACAATGTGCAGCAACATGAATTTGTGAAGGCTGAAACAAAAAGATCAAGGACATTCGGAGCTGAATGTTTGAAAAATGTATAATGCATATGGAAGGTTACAACTACACACCAGTACTACTGTTTGGCCCAATTGATTCACTTTCACAAACATCTGCGTCGTGTAACAAATCTGCGTAAATTAACCGTAAGATCATCTGCTGCAAAAATAATAGGCTCCTAATTTACAGAACCTATATAATTGATATTTGGTTCTACAAATCCATCATTAATCGACACCTAAATCTACTCGATACATTCCTGTCCTTACATGTCACTTGCGACAAATTTGTTTTAAGAAGCATGTATGGCCTGCATTTTCACTGCAAAACTGAACAATCTCTGTGGACTACGACATATTCATTGCTTCAATCACACGCAGTATCAGACAAAGAAAACACTAAGATTGCAATGTAGTTGGAAGATACATGTAGAAATACCAGTCGGACCTTGACCTTATATCACACGGTAGTCCAAGGAGGCACATCAAGAAGGTACAGTAAACCTTCACAAGGCCAACTTCTCGAGGCTCGTACTTACTACATTCAATTCGCTCAACGTGACAATCTCACAGACGTGATCAGTCAATGAAACGAAGTCCTTCGCTCCAGTTTCTCCCCCGTGAGCGCTCCCAGTAGCTTCAACAGATTCAAAAATATAATTGCTGAAGCGAAGATTTCGAAGACAACATGAAGTCACCCATACCGAAGTCAGAAACGACGAGAAACTCTGCCCTCTGTATGGTATAAGCCATGTCACTTTCTGCACGCCATGTCATCCATATGCACGAGGGCTTTAATCGGCCCACCTACAAGATGACACGTCAACATAAAAACACATTCCGACCGCCATGAGCTTCGAACGAAAGGACAGAAGAGCCTGTTCATGACGTTTTCAATTGATTTTGGTACCGAGTAAAAAGGCGACCGCCTAGAAAACATGAAGGATGGGGAAGACCCCTTCAACCAATACAAGGGTGAGACAAAATAGGTAAAGTGTGGCTAGGCTCCAATAGCATCAACATGAGAAATCTGCCCCACCGCACTTAAAATATTAGAGTTATGCAAATCTTAAGGTATACAAACTACTAGAGTATCAAAAGAAGTATCATCTAGTTTGATTGTTCTCCTATTGATTGCACTAGGCAACGCTCTTAGAGTTATGCAAATTCTAAGGTATACAAACTACTATGGCATCAAAAGAAGTATCATCTAGTGCGATTGTTCACCTATAAATTGCACTAGCCAATGCTCGCTGTAGAGTAATGGAAACAATCTGTCTAAACTATGCATCAAAGTATGAGAGTGAGAATGAAACACCGGTTGCCTAACTTGATAGCTCTCATACACTCCTTGACAAATGTGTATAATGCCATGTCCATCGCTCCATATAACTCCAAGGTTAGAGGAACAAGAGGTGACCTTGTTGGATATCTCTATACTTGGAGACCTTCCGTGTTCATACTTTGCTCATTGCACATCCAAGGGATGAGTAATCAATCTTTCCAAACTGCATCTTGCATAGGGTCCTCAACCACAACATCCGCTATTGTCACTTGATCATCTCAGACCAAATATAAGTTGGCCTTGACATGTGTGGTCTACAAAGCATATGCGCACTCCCTTCAAGCAAGGTCTCCACTTTTTGTGCCATAACAGACACTATATCTCTGATTGCATCATGAGTAGCTATCCTATGGCCTCCAAAAGCACATCATATCATATGGACCGCTATTGCATCTAGTGTAGAACCACATTCACAAGTGAGTAATGAAGATAGATGCAAATGGACCAAACCTAGGCAAAACCTCATCGATGTAGAGAAGGTAGTTGGTGCAAGTCAAAATGCTCTAATACATGGTCAAGCTAGGATCCAAGGGCTTGCATTCTATGCAGGAGTAAGAGCGGAGACATGCTGTAGTAGCCAAAGGAATGGACAAGTCGGCTAAGTGAGAATGTAGTGTATGTTGACACTATCACTCCATCAAGAAAACTGCAAACCTTTGGTCCATTATGATTGTAGTTAAACAAAGGATGGAAGGTCCTCTCGTGCCTATGGGAATAGACCATCTCTCATCTACCACAATAATATATAGAGAGAAAAGGATCCCTCTTTCACCTCAATCACATGCATCTCCAAAACTAGCCTATCAGCAACCACAAAGTGGAAGGAAAGTAGGAATGTCAAGAGAGCACAACTACCCAAAAATGCTATAGGTTCCATCTCCTCCATAGATAGTAGGCCTACCCCTCTACATGAGATTGGTAGATATGTCTATCTATGTGCCAAATCTCCTATCACACACTCAAATTTCCTTGGTCAAATGAATCTCATAATCCTCTTATCAAATGCTCTTAAATGTGTTAGGAAAGTCAAGGAAGGGCCGTGCAAAGAAGGTAAGTTGGTTGACATGCAATACTAAAGAAAAGTATCCCAAATGTGTAATCTTCCAAGGATAAGAGACCTTAAGAGAAACACAAGAGAAGAAATACAAAACTTCACACTCAATATTTTGATGCCCTAAAAGAGCACCTTGACTTTATTATATAGCAAAGAGGATTCCCTTGAAGGAAGCTCCACTCTTTGATTACATACATGGATAGGTGACATACCTGTGAGCTCTACCTTTAGATGAGTTGCATGCATGGGTGACATATTGATCATCATCCTATTTGGTTGGTCAAACAATCTTTGACCAAATGGAATCTTTAGAGAACCTTCTTATAGAATCTCAAAATTACATGGATGAGGTACCATCTCACAACGAGACAAACAAGGAGAATGGAAGACCAATCTATTTTTCTTAGGAGGGAGGGGGTTAATTAGCACATTTTCAAGGCCTAATTTATCCATTTAGGCCTCCAAAATTGGCTCTAAAGTTTTCATGCTATTTTTGACACCTACCATATTAGTAGAAAGACTCTTTTGGTGACACCTCTATTTGATCTACCTAGCCTATCATACATAACATCCTTCCAGATGTTACCAAGCTAATTTTCACCTCTAGATAATAGGTCTAGCTATTAGTATTACAAAATACCACCTATGGATCTCTTAGTAGATGACCATCCACATGAAGAATATCCTCTACAAGAGCTATGTCTAAGAAGCATGTGACAAAATCCTTGGATCCTACTAGCACTCCAAGAATATGTAGTCATTTGTAGATGTAATACACTCCTTTAGAAGCTAAAGGTGAATGTAATACTACAAGGACAAGAGAAGTCTTCAAGAGAGATACAAGAGAGAAAACACAAATTTCACACTCAATCCTCCGATGCACCAAATGAGCACCTTCTCTTTATTATATAGCCAAGGAGGATCTACTCCAAGGAAGCTCTACCATAGGATTAGGTACACGGATAGGTGACCTAACAACAAGCTCTACCCTTAGATTACTTGCTTGGATGGGTGAGATGTTGGTCTTGGTCCTATCTTGTTGGTTAAACAAGCTTTGACTAGAGGGAATTGTTTAGGGAATCTTCTTGAGGAATATCAAAATCAAGTGGGTGAGGTACCATTGGAAATCTCTTAGTGAGACAAACCAAGGGAAGGAAAGGCTAGCCTTTCCTTTGTTGAGGGGAACAATTTACACATTTTTGAGGCGTAATTCATCCGTTTAGGCCTCCAAAATTGCCTTTGAAGTTTTTAGGCCTATTTTGGCTTCTATGCTATTAGTAGAAGTTACCTTTTAATGATACCTCTATTTGATCTATCTTCTCTATCATGTGTAACATCCTTACAAATGTCACCACCCCAAGTTTCACCTTTAGATCATATGCCTAGCTATTGATTCTAAAGTTTCCAAGCATGTTATGATTTATGGCATATTAGTAGAAGTACTCGTTTGGTGATACCTCTAGCTTATCTACTTAGTTTATCATGTATAACATCGTTCTAGATGTTACCAAACCAAATTTCATCTCTAGATCATCTATCTAGCTATTGGTATTACAGTGAGAAGGGGTACCTAAAGGAGACCATATTCTTGTAATACCAATAGCTAGACGTACTATCTAGAGGTGGAAATTGGCTTGGTAACATCTGGAAGGATATCATGTATGATGAACTAGGTAGATCAAATAGAGGTGTCATCAAAAGAGTACATTTACTAATAGGGGATGTGCCAAAATTAGCATGAAAACCTCATAGCAAATTTCAAATACCTAAATGAATGAATTGGGCCTCAAAAATATGCAAATTCCCCCTCACCAAGGAAGATAAGGCTGGCCCTCCTTCCTCCCTGTCTATCTCATTGAGAGATTTCGAATGGTCCTTAACCCATACAATTCTAAGATTCCTATAAGAAGATTCCTTAAAGATTTCCTCTAGTCAAAGATTGTTTGACTAACCAAATAAGATCAAAACCAACATGTCACCCATGCATGCAACTAATCTAAGAGTAGAGCTTGCTGACATGTCACCTATCCATGTATCTGATCCAAGGGAGGAGCTTCTTTTGAGGGAATCCTCTCTGTTATATAATAAAGTCAAAGTGCTCCTTTTGAGGCATCAAAGGATGTAGTGTGAAGCTTGGTGTTTCTTCTCTTGTGTTTCTCTTAAGGTTCCATGTACTCAGAAGTTGACAAAGGTATCAAAGTAGGTGTTTCAATCCAAGAGAGTGGATCACCCCTCTTGGAGGAACATGGACTACTAAGATTGAGTAATTTTAAGGAGAGAAACCGTAGTGCAATTGATAGCTTAGGAGTGTATTAGAGAGAGGATAGGATGGAGGCTCCAGGAGGACAATATTAAGCACCCCGCTTTCTGTTTTTTATTCCATTTCATATAAAGATTATCTACATCCAACGTGAGCAAGTGAGATTATATCGTGTTTTCCATTTCAAAGTAGAGTCATGGATATAGTGATGAATCCACTAAACCTAATGAGTTTGCCTATGTGATAAACAATAGAGAGTAGGATCTGATGATCTATATTCTGTCATGATGGATTTGAATATACCAAATCCTCTCCTTGTTAACACTCAAGTAGAAATCCATTATGTGGTTAGACCAAAAGTAATGTTTAGGGATTTCATAGTCCAAAATTTGGTGAGGAATATTATAAATGAGTGATAGACTTTGAAGTCACAATGGTAGTACTAATAGTCCATGCCCTATCTTGAATGATCATATTAACCCTTTATTGAAGTAGGAAGTAACAATTGAGCAATTGCTATATGTAGGAATCATGGATCCACAATTGCAGGAATTGATGCAAGGAACGCATGGGATGTTGAACAAGTTTTGGGAGATCAAGATGACCATAGAGGCATTGCAAAGTCAATTATGTACTTTCAAGAATGATTAGGCAATGCATGAAGGGGAGACATCCCAAAACCCAATACTAGCAGCCAAAGTATAAGGAGAGTCATTCATGCCAATGACACCAACTTTGATCAACAATGAAGCCTCATTGTTATTGTGGATGAAGGAGACATGAAATAAAAAGCCTTACAAGGGACAAAATTCCATGGGTATAGTGAGAATTGGATTTCAAGAATGAATTAATACTTTTGATTATTCATAATTGAAATAACCAATCATTTTGCATGCATCATTGCATATGGGTACTTGACTAATAAAGCCCTCACACGATACAATACATAAGAACAATCAATGTTGGAAGAAGGAAGAGAGATCATTTAGACAACCATGTAGGAATGCTATTGAAGAACTTCCAATTTTTCTACTTCAAGCCCAATAGTATCGAGCTTGAAGTAGAAGAATAGGGTACAAGAGTATGTGGATATATTCCTCAATCTACAAGATGCAATAATTGACATGAGTACAACAAAAGCCTTGGACAATTTCAAATGAGGGTTAAAAGAGCAAATTTGCCAAGAAGTAATGGTATAAAACCCTCGCACAATTTTGAAGCCATTGCTTGTGCTCAAAGAATAACAAGGGCGCTTGGAGGAGGTGAAGGGGTAGTGCCAACTCAACATTATCAGGATGAGACAAAAAAATTTTGGTGGACCAATTCCTATGGAATTCAGCAACATATGCTTTTGAGAACAAGGAGCATGACTGCTCCAAGGACAACGGGGACGGTTCAAAGAAAGGATAGATGGGGTCCCACAAGGGGAAGAGATTTGAGCAGAACAATGTTGTTGTTACAATTGTGGCTGAGTTTGGCACCTAGCCATCAAGTATCATACTTGTTTTCCTAGAGGCCCTCAACCTCTATATAAGTGATCTTTCAACAACATGGAGAAGACAAATTGAAGGAGAGGATGTAGAAATCACATAGGAAAACAAAGATCACCATTAAATGTACCTCATGGCCTTAAGAGCTCAATAGAGAAGCAAAAAGTGGGGAAAGAAGAGGACAAGTGCACAAAGATTGAGGAAGACAAACTCATGATTGATTGTCATAAATGGACTCCTAAAAGGCTATTAGATGAGAGAATTGATAGACCCTAAAGCAACAAAGAATTTCTTGTCTTTCTCTATTGCAATAAGGTTGGGGATTGATCTAGAGAAGGATGAGAATGAAGAAGTAGAATTATCTAATGGGTAGACAGAGAGGATTGAGGCATTACCTAAAAAGGTTGCACTCTTTATAGGAGAGTGACAAGCGATATTGTTAGCTCATTATGATGCAATCTTAGGTATGCCATGGATGGAGCCACTACAGCCACACGGTTGATTGGAGGAAGAAAGTAGTGAGAACTTGCTAATGAAAGATCAAAAGATAGAGCACACAAGTAAGAATTACCTCTTTATGCTATAGGAGTACCAACTATTTGTAAGAGAGAAAGATGTTTCATGGGTCTTATAAGAGAAGTCTAGAGAGCACAACTTGATAGACAAGTTCTTGAGAAATTGAGCAATGTGGTCAATGAGTTTCAAAATGTCTTCTTGGATGACCTACCCTTAGGATTACCATAAAAAAGGAGAGTAGATCATAAAATTGAGATAATTCTTGGGAAGAGACCTCCTTGTAAGGCCCCATATTGTCTATCACCTCATGAGTTGGAAGAGTGTAAGGCTCTAATTGAGGATATGCTACAAAAGGGGTTTATCCAACCAACATATCACTATATGGGGCTCATGTCTTGTTTGTGAAGAAAAAGAACAATACAATGCATATAAGCATTGAATATTGAGGCTTAAATCAACAAACAATGAAGAACAAATACCCATTACACCGCATGGATGAACTATTTGATCAACTCAATGGGGCAAAACACTTCACTAAACTTGATCTACGGAGTGGTTACAACCAAATTTGGATTGTGGAGGAAGATTTCCACAAAATTGCCTTTCAAATGAGGTATGGTCACTTTGAGGACTTGTGGTGCCCTTTAGCCTCACCAATGCACCGCCAACTATCATGAGTTTGATGAATGACATAATTTGTCCACATGTGGATAATCTATTATCACTTTCCTACATGACATACTTGTCTACAATAAGACAATGATGGAGCACAAGCAACATCTACTAGAACTCATTTAAATTCTATGACAAAATCAATTGTACACCAAAATCTCAAAGAGCAAGTTTGGCAAGTTTGAAGTAGACTATTTGGGACATAGAGTAAATGCAGAAGGTATGCAAGTGTTAATAGATAAAATAGAGGTAATTTAGAAATGGATCTCTTTAGAAGATCATACTCAACTCTCAAGAGTTTCTTGGGATTGATAAGGTTCTATTGTTGATTTGTCAAGGACTTCTCTTAGGTTGCATAGCCTCTAACAACACTACTTGGCAAGGAGAAGAAATAGATACAAGGAACCACACAAGAATTAGCATTTCAAGAATTGAAAGAGACATTACTATATGCACCAATCTTGAAATGGTATGGCCCAAAATGTCTAATCAAGTTGGCTATAGATGCATCAAGCAGAGCAATAGGAGGAGTCCTACAACAAGAGTAGGAGTCATACAACAAGAGTGGCATGATAGATAGCACCCAATTGCATATTTCTCTCAAAAATTATTACCAATAAAATGCAATTATCACACCACCAAACAAAAAGAGTTGGCCATTATCCTTGCAACCAAGCATTGGAAGCACTATCTTGGCAAGAAGACATTTGTAGTAAAGACAAACCACACACTTTTAGTCTACCTCAAGATACAAAAAAGATCTATCTCATTGATAGATTTGCTATGCAAAGTGGAGTCAAAGGTCCAACATGACAATCAAATATGTGGAAGGAAAGAAGCAACTTGTAGATGCATTTACCCAAATGCCTATGGCAAACAATTTGGTGGTAGAGGTCAAGATGAACCCTAAATTTTGGCCAAGGATTCTTGTTGCTACAAAAACTAACCCGTAGATTGTAGGAGCCTGATCATCCACAGAAGTCACTAGTACCCAAGGAGTTGCTTTTCATGATGGTAGGTTGTGGATCCCAAATGATACGGATATAAGAATCACCATCTTAGCAGAATGTCATGATTTTGCCATTGCAAGTCACATTGTTGTGTTGTGGTTTGTGTAGCCTATGAAAAAGTAAATTAATATGATTTATCTCCACATTAGTGGAGTAGGTTGTATGATGGATCCCATGATTGAGTTGTTGCCATATGAGCAATCTATGTTTGTATATGCAATTTGCCACGTGGGTTACGATCTTATCTTTTTCAAGAGCTGCAATATATTTAGGTGGTGGAGAGTTAATAATTTGGGAGAAGGGAGAGGAGGTTTTTAGTTAGTGGAGTCTTGAGCAAGAGGAGGATGTTGAGAGTGAGAGTTATAGCGGAGCATGGAGACTAGGCATTGGAGAGAGCCATTGAGTAGGAGATGTCTCATGCTCTCAATCTGTCACTCCCAAATCCTTTACTCATTAGGCTTTAGATTCTACATTATGACGGCTTACAAGATTGGATGGTGACACATTTCAAGACGGTATTCATGGAATCAATGATGGAAAACCTGGATCTCATTGTCCTTTTAGTACTTACTTATGAGCAAGTATGAGATCTAACTATTTATATGGTCTTATAGATGGAGAACAACTAAATTTTGCTCATGAGCTTCAAGGTGGACTTGTGGGATCCATTTGTCAAAAGTGAAGAGACTAAATGACAAACTTGTAAGAGATTAGGTTCCCAAGTGGAGAACTCGGGAGTTTTTGGACCATCAAGGAAGTTCAAGGAGGGCATTCAAGGAGTGAAGACCATAGTTGGAGAGAGGAGCTGACAGGCTACAATTTGGAGATAGAAATGAGACAATTTGACTAGATTCTAGGAGGGATATCATTAATTGAATCAAGGAGGGTAGAATTTATATCAAAGAGCATAAAGTAGGCAATTTGGAAAGCTTTGTGAAACATTTTCATGAATTGTCATTGGGGTTTGAGAGTAGAAAAAGTGCTTATAGTGCTGAGCTCAAGAAATTTTAGTTTTGGGTCAATCTCAAATTAGATTTGGTTGATTGAAGTTGGTGCTTTTGGGATGTAAGGTATTGGAGAAGAGTTGATGATCAGGTTTGGAGTTTTGATCACTTCCCAAGTTGTGGTTCAAGTCACCTTATAAAAATTTCCAATGTTGTTGATGGTTTTTAGGTTTTGCACCTCTGTGTGAAGATTTCATGTGAATTACTCAAAAGGAGAATTCAAGTATACATGGATCTTGGATCAAGTATACTTGGGTATGTAGAGCTCACAAGTTAGCCTAACTTAGGAATTAATCCATATCTAGGGAATGGTGTTGGATTAGGCCATCAAACTCTACAAAAGGTTGGACAAGAGCACAATAAGCTATTGTAGAAAATTTGGTTGGCTTTGATTCCATGGAGAGTGGGAGTTGATGCAATAAGTGTTACTGAAATACTGTCGTAAGCTGAATAGAGCAATTCTATCTTCAATCATGAATGACTAGCAATTCTTCTACTTTTTGTGATTTTGATTGAGGATTTTAGACTTCTGGAGTGCTTTTGAGGATCAATTGTAGCTCTTATTTACAAATTTGTGGAAAAGTTGCCAAGAACCAAGAGAAAACCCTAAATTAGGGATTCCAAAATTAGGGTAAAAACTATAAAAAATTGGCCAAGTTTGAGAGCTTGTCAAGGGAGTTGACATCATCAGATTGTAGATTATCTCATATAATTGGAAAGCTTATCTCAAAGGCTTTCCATATAATGCAAGACTACTTGGATCAAAGTCACAAACAAAAGATAATGTCCATATGAGTTTTGCAAAATTTTCCCAATCAAAAAGACATAGAAGTTCCACACTTAGATTAGAAGTTGGTTGAAACCTAAAGAACAAATTGGAGGAAGCTTGGAGTAATATTTGAAATTAGCATGATGACAAAGCAAGAAGGCTCTGAAGCTCTTTTCCAACAAAAAGTACAGAGAATTATTGCCAAATTCTTGTGATTGGATCATCTTTATGCTTGCATGCCTATTTGTATGCCTGTTGGCTTGGATTGGTGTGCAAGAGTTATGCTTAGGTTCCTTTCTTTGAGGTGTGATGTGTTTTTCTCCTTGGAATGCTGGAAGTTATGACCAATAGACCAAGAGTGCATGTTATGATGATAAGTTACTTCCCTACCCGATAGAAGGAAACTTAGAAACAAGAGTGCAGGGTTCTACTAGTTGGGTATAATATGCGCTCAGATTAGTAGTGACAAGTCTATGCACGACGTCTGATAAACTCCACAACTAGGCATCCTATGTGTTCCCAAAGAGAGAAAGGCAAAGTATAACAATGTTGGAGTGGACAAGACCTTGGATGGAGCCAAATGCCATTACTATTGGCCCAAGATGAGCAATGATGTGATGGAGTACATTTGTAGCTACCTACTTTTCCAACAAAGTAAAGGTTATAATCAAGCTTCCATAGGACTCCTTCAACCCCTTCCTACTCCTATACAACATTGGGAACATGTAAGCATGGATTTGGTTTGCAAACTGCCCAAGACCACCTCAAGGTTTGACTCCATTGTAGTCTTTGTTGATTGACTCAAAAAAATGATTCATATGTGTCCTACCACCAAGAATGCAACTACTCCACAATTAGCTCAATTGTACTTAGATCTGGTTTTTCTTACCATGGTTTGTCTTGATAGTGCTCATCATTGATAAAGACACTCAATTCACCAATTTGTTTTGGAGAACCCTCTTTGGTTTTACCAAAACCAAATTGGCTATGTCCATGACTTACCATCCACAAACCAATAGATAAAGAAAGTGGGCTAATCATACTTTTGAAAACATGCTCCAAGGATTCACCGTAGAGGAATAAGAAAGGTGGGACAACTTACTCTCATTGGTGGAATTTGCATACAACAATTTAATGAATGCATCCACATAGGCTACACCATTCTTCCTCAAATATGGAGAGCATCCTTTCAAATCTTTGAGCTTGATAAAGATCCTCATGGTGGATACCAAGGTGGATGCCGTCAATACTTTTGTTTCCAAAATCCAACAAGGAGTAGAGAATGCCAAACATAGGTTGCAGATTGCCCAAAATTGACCAAAAAAAGTATGCAAATGCACATTGTGTGCACATGGAGTTTAATTTTGGGGATCAAGTCTTGTTATCAACAACCAACCTCACATTAGTTGGCCCTTGCAAGCTCAGACCTTGTTTTACCTTTTCCTATCCTTTGTTGAATTGATGCAATGGCCTATCACCTTGAGCTATGGTCACACATGAGGATCTATCTAGTATTTCATATTTTCTTATTATGTAGATATGCACCCCGACCACCCCACTTTTCTTCCATACAAGAAATTAGACCTTGTCCAACACTCATTGATGACATGGAGGAATATGAAGTCAAATACATCCTCCAGAAATACATCCATAGTACTCACCATTGCATGTGGAATATCTTGTACATTGGAAAGGGTACCCCTTGTATGAGGCAACATGGGAGCCTGCAACCAACTTGACCAATGCACCAGTGGTAGTGATCCATTGTAATACCAATAGCTAGATATATTATCTAGAGGAGAAAATTGACCTAGTAACATTTAGAAGGATGTTAGGTATGATGGGCTAGGTAGATCAGATAGAGGTGTCATAAAAAGAGCAGTTATACTAATAGAGCATGAGCTAAAAACAACTTTAAAATGTAATACCAATAGCTAGATATATGATCTAGAGGTGAAAATTGGATTGGTAACATCTAGGAGGATGTTATTGATAATAGACTAAGTAGATTAGATAGATGTATCACCAAGAGAGTACATCTACTAATAGGGCAAGAGTTGAGAATAGCCTATGTAGCAAAGGGTTGTCTCATCAAGGGCTTTCTTATGGTACCTCATCCATGCAATTTAAAGATTCCTATAAGAAGATTCCCTAAAGATTCCCTCCAATCAAAGATTGTTTGACCAACCAGATAGGTTCAGAACCAACATGTCATGCATGCATGCAACTAATTTAGGAGTGGAGCTCATTGACATATCACCAATCCATGTATCTGATCCAAGGGTGGAGCTTTGTTTAGTGGAATCACCTTTGCTATATAATATAGTCAAGGTGCTCCTTTGGGGCATTGGAGAATTGAGTGAGAAGCTTGTGTTTCTTCTTCTATATTTCTCTTAAGGTCTCTTATCCTCAAAAGATTACAATGGTATTAGAGCAGGTATTTCAATCCAAGAGAGTGGTTCATCCCTCTTGGAAGAACAAAGGCTATTGAGATTGAGTTATTTTTGAGGAGAAAAACCTAAGACAATCAATAGATTAGGAGAGTGATAGAGAGAGGATGGGATGGAGGCTCTAGGAGTACAATATCTGGCACCTTGCTTTCCATTCTTGAATCTATTCCATACCAAGATTATGTACATCTAATGTAAGCAAGTGAGAGTATATCTTATTTACCATTTTAGAGTAGAGTTCATGGATATAGTGATGAATTCACCAAACTCGGTGATTTTGCATGTGGTGATCTATGACAAGGAGTAGGACTTGAAAATCTTCATTGGTGAGGAATATTATCAACAAATGATAGCGTCTTAAGTTCCAATAGTGATTCCAATAGTCCATGCCACTTCTCAAGTGATAATATTGACCCTCTATTGAAGTAAGAAGTAGCGATTGAGTACTTTTTGTGTAGGAATTATAGATCCACAATTGCAAGAATTGATGCAAGGAATGTAGGAGATGTTGAATGAGTCTCAACAGATCAAGATGACAAGATGATCAAGATGGAGGCATTATAGAGTCAAGTATGTACTTTCAAGAATGATCAAGCAATGCATAAAGGAGAATCACCCAAAACCCAATACCAACATTTGAAGTGCATGGAGAATCACTCATACCAATGACATCAAACCCGATCAACAATGAGGCCACATTGTTATTACGATCAAGAGGACATGCAATATCAAGCCTTACAAGGGACATGGTCAATGGGAGTAGTGGAGAATTGGATTTCAAGAATGAATCAATACTTTTAATTGTCCACCATTGAAATCACCAGTCACTCCATAGGTGTGTTCACATGTGGGTACTTGACTGATAAAGCCCCCACATGGTATGATGCTTGGGTATGATCAATGTTGGCAAAAGGAAGAGAGGTCACTTGGATGGCCATGGAAGAAGAGCTATTGAAGAACTTCTAAACTGTGGATTATGTGCAGATGGCCCACACTTGACTATGAGGTTGAAGCAAAAGAATAGTGTACAAGAGTACATGGAGACATTCCTTGATCTACAAGTTGCAATAACAAACATGAGTCCAACAAAAGCTCTAGCAATTTCAAAAAAAGGTTAAAGGAGCAAATTTGCCAAGAAGTAATGGTACAAAACCCTCACATGGTTTTTGAAGCCATTGCTTGTGCTTGCCAATAGTAAGGGAGCTTGGAAGAGGTGAAGAGGTGGTCTTGGCTCAACATTATTGGGCCAAAACCCAACACTTTGGTAGGCTAGTTCCTATAGAATTGGGCAACATTTGGTCTTGAGAACGAGGAGCACAACCACTCCAAGGAGAACATGGATGGCTTGAAGGCAGAAGAGATGAGGTCCCATGAGGAGAAGGGACTCAAATATAACAACATTGTTGTTACAATTGTGGTTGAGTTGGGCATCTAGTTGTCAATTGTCGTACTCAATTTCCTAAAGGCCCTCGGCTTCCATACAAGCAATCTTTGAAGAACAAGGAGAGATAAATTGAAGAGGAGGTAGAAATCACATCAGAAAACAAAGATTGCCAATAAATGTACCTCTTGACCTTACTAGCTCAATGGAGAAGTGAAAAAGTGGGCAAAACAAGAAGATAAGTGCACAGAGAGTGAGGAAGACAAACTCACAATTGACTATCATTAATGGAGTCTTAGAGGGTAATCATATGAGAGTGTTGATAGACCTTGGAGCAATAGAGAACTTCTTGTCTTGCTCTATTGCAATAAGGTTGGAGATGGATCTAGAGAATGATTAGAATGAAGAACTAGAATGGCCTAATGGGTAGACAAAGATGATTGATTTGCTACTTAGAAAGGTAACACTCTCTATAGGAGAGTATTAGGAAGAAATTGAGTGGCAAGTGATATGGTTAGCTCGTTATGATGCAATCTTAGGTATGTTGTGGATGGAGCACTATAGCCACATGGTTGATTGGAGGAAGAAAGTAGTGAGAACTCATCAATGGAAGATCATTGAGATTAAAGACAGAGCACAAAAGCAAGAATTAACTCTTTATGTCAAAGACAACAACTATATGTAAGACAAATAGATGTTTCATGGGCCTAATAAGAGAAGTCTAGAGTGCAAAACTTGAGGAACAAGTTTTTGAGAAATTGAAAGATATGGTCAATGAGTTTCAAGATGTCTTCTTGGATTACCTACCCTTAGGATTACCACAAAAAAGGAGAGTAGATCACAAAAGCAAGATAATTCTTGGGAAGACACCTCCTTGCAAAGCCTACATTTTTTATCACCTCATGAGTTGGAGGAATGTAAGACTCAAATTGAGCATATGTTGTAGAAAGGGTTTATCCAATCCAATGTATCACCATATGGGGCTCAGGTCTTGTTTGTGAAGAAAAAGGATGATATAATGCACATGTGCATTGACTATTGAGACCCAAATCAATGAATGGTGAAGAATAAATATCCCTTACTCCGCATGGCTGACCTATTTGATTAACTCAATGAGACAAAACACTTCATCAAACTTGATCTATTGTGTGGTTACAATCAACTCCAATTTGTGGAAGAAGATATCCACAAAATTGCCTTTTGAACAAGGCATGGTCACTTTGAGTACCTAGTGATGCAGTTTGGCCTCACCAATGCATTGGCTAATTTCATGAGTTTTATGAATAATATATTTCATCCATACTTGGATAAATCTGTTATCATTTTCCTAGATGACATCCTTATCTATAGTAGGACAATGATGGAACACAAGTATCATATGCGAGAAGTCCTCCAAATTCTATGACAAAATCAATTTTTATGCCAAAATCTCAAAGTGTGAGTTTGGCAAGTCTAAAGTAGACTATTTGGGTATAGAGTAAGTGCAAAAGGTATCCAAGTGCCAATAGATAAAATAGAGGTCATTAAAAAATGGAGTGCTCTAGAGGACCAAACACAACTCAAGAGTTTCTTGGGATTGATAGGTGTAATACCAAGAGCTAGCCATATGATCTAGATGTGAAATTTGGTTTGGTAACATCTAGAATGATGTTATACATGATGGGTCAAAATAGATAAGATAGAAGTATCACCAAAAGAGTACTTCTACTAATAGGGCAGAAACAGAAATAGACTTGAGAATTTTAGAACCAATAGCTAGATATATGATTTAAAGGTGAGAATTGGTTTGGTAATATATGGAAGGATGTTACACATGATGGACTAAACAGTCAGAAAGAGGTTTCACCAAAAGGGGACTTCTACTAATAGAGTAGGAACCAAAATATGCTTGAAATCTTTGAAGGCAATTTTAGAGGCCTAAACGGATGAATTAGGCCTTGAAAATGTGCAGATTCCCCCCCCCCCAATGGAGGAAAGGCTGGCCTTGCACTCCCTCTGCTTTGTCTCATCAAGAGCTTTCCAATGGTACCTTACGTGATTTTCAGATTCCTACAAGATTCTCTAAAAGATTTCCTCCGGTCAAAGCTTGTTTGACCAACCAGATAAGACCTAGACCAGACATGTCACCTATCCAAGTAAGTAATCCAAGGGTGGAGCTTGCTACCATGTCACCTATATGTGTCCCTAATCCTATGGTGGAGTTTCCTTGGAGGAGATCCTCTTTGTCTATATAATAAAGAGAAGGTGCTCCTTTGGGGCATCAAATGTTTGAGTGTGCAATCTGTGTTTTCTCTCTTCTTTTGTCCTCAAAGCATTACAATGGTATCAGAGCAAGTGTTTTAGTCCAAGAGAGTGGATCACCCCTCTTGGAATAACACAAACTACTGAAATTGAGTAATTTGAGGTGGAGAACATAGAGTAATTGCTAGATTTAGAAAGGACTTTAGAGAGCGGATGGGATGGATGTGCCAGGAGGACAATTTCCTGCACCTAGCTTTCCATTCTCAAACCCATTTCACATCAAGGTTATGTACATCCAGCGTGAGCACATGAGGGTTTTGCTAGTTTATCACTTTGGTGCAAAATTCATGGACATAGTGATGAACTCACCAAACCCGGTGATTCTACCTGTAGTGATATATGACAGAGAGTAGGATTTGTCAATCTACATTCTATTATGATAAAATGGATATGAATGTCCCCAATCCTCTCTCTTTCAACACTCAAAAAGAAATCCGTTATGTAATGAGACTAAAAGTGATGTTTAGAGATTTTGAGGTCAAGAATTTTGGTGAGGAGTATTATCAATGAGTGATAGCTTTTGAGGTCTCAATGGTAGTTCCGATAGTTCGTGCACCTTCCAGAGTGATTATTGACTATATATTGAAGTAGACATTAGCAATTGAGTGTTGCAAGAACCATGGATCCGCAGTTGCAAGAGCTGGTGCAAGGAATGCAAGGGATGTTGAATGAATTTTGGGAGATTAAGATGACCATGGAGACATTACAAAGTCAAGTGCAGATCCTCAGGAACGAACATCCATGCAAGAAGAAGAGCCGTCTCAAAACCCAGTACTTGCGATTGAAGTACTTGGAGAGGCACCCGTGCCTACAAACCCTATCAACAATGAAGCCACATTGCTACTCCGGATGAAGAAGACCTGCAATATTGAGCCTTACAAGGGGCAGCGTACGATAGGAGCAGTGGAAAATTGGATCTCGAGAATGAATTGATATTTCCGATTGTTCTCAATAGAGATCACAGAGCATGATGGAGGCGTGTTTGCATGTGGGTACTTGACCAATAAAGCCCTCATATGGTATGATGCTTGGGAAAGATCCATGTTGGTAGAGAGAAGGGAGGTCACATGGACAACAATGCAAGAAGGACTACTGAAGAATTTCCAATCGGTGGATTCTATGCAGATGGCTTGAACCCGACTATGGAGATTGAGACAGAAGAATAGCATACAAGAGTATGTGGAGACATTTCTGGATCTACAAGTTGCAATTACCGACATGAGTCCAATAGAGGCTCTCAACAATTTTCAAATGAGGGTTGAAAGAGCGGATTCACCAAGAAGTCATGGTGCAAAATCCTTGCACGGTATTTGAAGCCATTGCTTGTGCATAAAGAATAGCAAGAGCATTAGGTGGAGGTGAAGGAGTAGTTCCACCTCAACATTATTGGATAGAAATGCCACACATGGGTGGACCAATACCGATGGAATTAGGCAACCTTTGATTTCGAGATCGAGGAGCACGACTGCTTCAAGGAGAGCGGGGACGAGTAGAAGAACAAAGAGATGGAGTCCCACAAGGAGAAAGGACTCAAGGAGAACAACGCCGTTGTTATAATTGTGGCCGTATTGGGCATATATCTATCAACTATCACACTCATTTCCCTAGAGGCACTTGGCCTTCGTACATGCTATCTTTGAACAACATGGAGAGGCATATTGAAGAAGAGGAGGTGGAAATCGCTTTGGAAAACAAAGATCACCAATAAATGTACCTCGTGGCCTTACTGGCTCAATAAGGAAGCAAAGAAGCAAGGGAAGGAAGAAGAATAATACACAAAGATCTCAAAAGGCAACCTCACAATTGATTGTCGTGAATGGAATCCTAGAAGGTAATCAAGTGAGAGTATTAATAGATCCGGGAGCAACAGGGAATTTCTTGTCTTGCTCTATTGCAATAAGATAAGGAATGGATCTAGAGAGAGATGGGAGTGAAGAAGTAGAGTTACCTAATGGGCAAACAGAGAGGATTGAATCATTACTTAGACGGGTAACCCTCTCTATGGGAGAATATCAAGAAGCAATTGAGTGGCAAGAGATATAGTTAGCTCGTTATGATGCAATTTTAGGCATGCCATGGATGGAGCAATACAACCCTATGGTGGATTGGAGGAAGAAAGTAGTGAGAACCCACCATTGGTCAATCATTGGGGTTAAAGAAAAATCACACAAGCAAAAACTACCTCTATATGTCATAGGGACGACAACTATCTGTAAGACCAATAGATGTTTCATGGGTCTAATAAGAGAAGTCCAGAGCGCACAACTTGATGGACAAATTCTTGAGAAATTGAAGGATGTGGTGGATGAGTTTCAAGATGTCTTTCTTGATGATCTACCCTCAGGATTACCACCAAAAAGGTGAATAGATCACAAAATTGAGACACTCCCGAGGAAGACATCTCCTTGTAAGGCCTCATATCACCTATCACCTCATGAGTTGGAGGAGTGTAAGACTCAAATTGAGGAGATGCTGCAAAAAGGGTTCATCCAACCTAGCGTATCACCATATGGGGCCCTTGTCTTGTTTGTGAAGAAGAAGGATGGTACAATGCGCATGTGCATTGACTATCAGGGTCTCAATCAGCAAACAGTGAAGAACAAATACCCCTTACCTTGCATGGATGACCTGTTTGATCAACTCTATGGAGCAAGATACTTCACCAAACTGAACTTGCGGAGTGGTTACAATCAAATCTGAATTGCAAAGGAGGATGTGTACAAAATTGCCTTTCAAACCAGGTATGGCCACTTTGAGTATCTTGTGATGCCTTTTGGCCTCACCAATGCACCTGCCACTTTCATGACTCTAATGAATGACATATTTTGTCCATACTTGGATAAGTCTGTTATCGTCTTCTTGGATGATATCTTAGTATATAGTAGCACAATGACAAAACACAAACAACATCTACGAGAGGTCCTCCAGATTCTAAGACAGAATCAATTGTAGGCCAAAATCTCAAAGTGTGAGTTTGGCAAGTCTAAAGTAGACTACTTGGAGCATACAGTAAGTGCAAAGAGGGCATACAAGTATTGATAGATAAAATAGAGGTCATTCAAAAATGGAGTGCCCCAGAAGATCAGACTCAACTTAAGAGCTTCTTGGGGTTGACGAGATTCTATCATAGATTTGTCAAGGACTTCTCCAAGGTTGCACAACCTTTAATGGCACTACTTGGCAAGGGGAAGAAGTGTACATGGGGAACTGCACAAGAGGTGGCCTTTCAAGAATTGAAGGCCACCTCTTGTACCAATATTGAACCAATATTGAAGTACCATGACCCAAAACATCCAATCAAGTTGGCTACAGATGCATCAAGTGTAGCAATAGGAGCAGTCCTACAACAAGAGTGGCATGACGGATGGTATCTAATTGCATATTTCTTTCAAAAGTTGTTACCGGCAAAGCGCAATTAGCATACCATAGAATGAGAAGAGCTGGCCATCGTTTTAGCAACCAAGCATTGGAAGCACTACTTGGGCAAGAAGGCATTTGTAGTAGAGATAGACCACAAACCTCTAGTCTACCTCGAGACGCAAAAGGATCTATCTCGTTGCCAAATTTGGTGGGCAGAGTGGCGACAATGCTTCAACATGACAATCACCTACGTGGAATGTAAGAAACAACTGGCAGATGCATTCACCCGCATGCCAATGGCAAACAACTTGGTGGCAGAGTTTAAGATTAACCCTGACTTCTGGCCAGAGATTTTGGCTGCTACAAAAACTAATCCACAGATTGTAAAAGTGCAATTATCCAAAGGTCTCACCAGCACCCAAGGACTCACCTGTTGAGATAGCAGATTATGGATCCCAAATGTCCCAGAATTACACACCACTATTCTAGTGGAATTTCATGATTTGGCCATTGCAGCTCATGTCGGAGTGGACAAGACCTTGGATGCAGTCAAGCGCCATTACTATTAGCCCAAGATGAGCAATGACGTGATGGACTACGTGTATAGCTGCCTACTTTGTCAACAGAACAAAGCTTCTAATCAAGCTCCTGCAAGGCTCCTTCAACCTCTCCCCACTCCTACCCAACGTTGGAAACAAGTGAGTATGGATCTCATTTGTGAATTACCCAAGACCACCTCAGGGTTTGACTCCATCCTGGTCTTTGTGGACCGGCTCAACAAAATGATTCATGTACGCCCTACCACCAAGGAGGTGACAACTCCACAACTAGCTCAATTATACTTAGATGCAGTCTTTGCTCACCATGGCTTGTCTAGAGTACTCATCACCAATAGAGGCACCCAATTCACCAGTTTGTTTTGGTGAACACTCTTTGGTTTCTTCAAAACCAAGTTGGCAATGTCCACAGTTTACCACCCACAAACAGATGGCCAAACAAAGCGGGCTAATTGCACGATTGAATATATGTTACGCGGCTTCACCTTAGAAGAGCAAGAGAGGTGAGACATCCTACTCCCCTTGGTGGAATTCACTTACAACAATTTAGTGAATGTATCCACCCAAGTCACTCCATTCTTCCTCATGTATGGTGAGCATTCCTTCACACCTTCTAGCTTGATGAAGATCCATCCAGTGACTACCAAGGTTGATGCAGTCAACACATTTGTTTCTAGAATCCAACAAGGTGTGGAGAGCGCCAAACACAGATTACAGATTGTGCAAAATTGACAGAAGCAATATGCTGATGCACACCGTAGGCACATGGAGTTCAATGTTGGGGATCAAGTGTGGCTATTGACAACCAACCTCACATTAGTTGGACCTCCTAAGCTCAGACCTCGTTTTATTGGGCCTTTCTTGATTCTTCATTGCATCGGCGTTGTGGTCTATCACCTTGAGCTACCGCCACACATGAAGATCCATCCAGTGTTCTATGTCTCCCTACTATGTAGATATGCTCCCCGATCAGGCCAGGATCATTCCACACAAGACATTCAACCTTGTCCAACACTCATTGATGGCATAGAGGAATATGAAGTGGATCGGATTCTCCAAAAACGCATGTGTGGTACTCGCCATCCGTGGGTGGACCATCTAGTACAATGGAAAGGTTACCCCCTCTATGAAGCAACCAGGGAGCCCGATGCCAATTTGGCACATGCATTGCTATTGGTGCAAGCATTTGAGCAACAATTGCACAACGAGGACGTTGTGTCTTAAAAGGAGGGAGGTCTGTAACACCCATTTGTGCATGTGTGTGGTATTGTGATATTTAGCTTGGTATTACAAGTACTTAAGAGATATTATTTATATAGAGATAAAGGATGGTTCTATATTAGTCATGGTTAGCTAAAGTTAGTCATAACTAAGATAGAGGGGACCTTACTTTAGAGGAAGTAGAAAAGATGAGCACCATTATTTTAGATTTTAGTGTGTTGACTTGGTATTATTCCTAGGTGTTTGGCTTTGAGGAAAGAGTTGAGAACTCTTGGGCCCGCAAGCTTTTTTGTTTTGGATTCTTCTTTAGTCCAAGGATAGCCCATGTGAAGGAATCCTTGACTTACTGGTTGGGTCAAGATAAGACCACATGCTTAGGGGAATATGCCCATGTAAATAGATATTCCTTTCTACTTTTTGACTTTACTTGACTTTTGGTCTAGTAACTTGAGTTACTATGGTAATTAGTAACTTTGGTACATAACTATTTCACAAGTATATAAACAAGGGGTGAGGAGATACTCATCATCCTTTCATTTGCAACTATCTCTCTCTCATTGAGTTCTCTAGTGAGCAATGTCTTGAGTCTTGGAGTGTTAGCCTTGGAGAAGTATGATGGAGTTTGGGTTCCTTGCCTTCTTAGTCCATGGTGCGCTACCATAATAGTCATCAGAGGTTCATCCTGAATGAGGGATAGGCCGGCTCACATTTTTGGTTCCGTTGCCGGGACCTCTCTAGAAGGTAAGATAATGTTCCGCGTTCAATTCTACATTAGGCAGAAGGAGGCTATGAGAGCTCACTTGGAGAGAACATTAGGAGAGGAGAGGTATGAACTTATGTTAGAGAACCAAGATTCATTTGTATACCATGTAGTTCATTATGATGTCTTTGAAGTGATTTTGTACATCTTGTACACATGAGAGGAATTGGAGAGATTATGTGAGGTGGATTGCAGATTTTGGGGATTAAGGTGATTTTGGGCAAAATCTCAAGTTTGAGATCTGGACTTGAAATTTCTACACATAATAGCTTGGGTTATCTTTCAGTTAGAACACTTGAAATTATTGTAAGAGCTACTATGCACACTAGGCTAGAATTTTTGAAAGTTGATAGGGTAAAGTGCTCCCGCAACTGCATGCTCTATGGAAAATTGTATAGAGTCTACCATTTCTTCAATTTTCAATGAATTTTCCTGAAAATTTCCAACAAAATTCAGTACATTATATTTTACCTTTTGCCACAAAAATTAGAGAAAGATCATTCTTGCGCAAGGAGTTATGAGTTTTTGAAGTGAGGGGGGTGGTTTTCAGACCAAATCTGAAATATGTGTGTTGAATAGAAATGTGTCTAGGCCAAATGGCTTGATGAAAAGATCTGAAATTTTGCAGGGAGAGACGCCCTAGAGTTTTGATCAAGTGTGAAAAATTTCAGAGGACTGTGACATAATTTTTGGGAGATTTGAGTGACATTGTGAGGAAGGGTCAATTCTGCAGAGTGGAGATCTCATGCATGAGGAGTTTGAGATCAACAAAAAACATATTTGAGTGTTTAGATTCATCTTGGGAACATGGAGTGTCATCAAGAGTGGAAATTGAGATTATGCAAGGTTCCCCAAGGGTTTGAGGTGATTGTAGGGGTGGATTTAAGGAAAAGACAGTTTACAATAGAATTTGAGGAGAGTGTTGAGAGGATCCAAAAACCTACACCACTTGGAGGAAAGAGTGAGTCTAAGTGCTTTCTGTATGGAGAGAAGGGACATAAGGCAATTTCATGTCCATTGACCTTTGAGAGCAAGAGATTGAGGGAAAGGAGAGGCTTACTTGACTTGGGTTTGCATGTTGGACCTTTTTCACCAAGATTGGGAGGGAGAAGATCTAAGACCAAGGAGTTGTGTGAGGTTTGTGGAGTTGAAGGACTTCCAAAAGGACATGAGTGTAGTGGAGTAAAAGCACTTTTGGAAACTTTGGTGAAAGATCTTGGAGAGAGTCTTAGTACAGCTACAGAAATACTACCACATTCATCAACTAGTTCTCAAGATTAGTGATGGAGATAATCTTTCAACTTATGGATATCCATGAGGGTTCGATTAATATGCACTCTAGGATTTGATGTTGCTATAGAAATCTTGGAGCAACCTGAACCTTTTGTGTTCCGAGGGTGAATTACTCTCAAATGGTGTTAGTCATGTATATACTCTATTAGTTATAGAGTGAGAGAAAAGAAAAGAGAAAAAAAAATTTTGAGAGAAGAAAAGATAGTGAGAGGTTAAGGTGGGGAAACTTCCGGTTTTCTTTGGCAAGGATGGAGAAGATGTGGAGGCCTTTGTGATAGACTTCAAGAGAGCTTGCATAGGAAATAATGAGAGGAGGAAGAATGAGTGGGCCTCATTAGTACCAGATTTCTTTGAGGATGCTGCACTTACATGGTATGAGTCAAAATACCAAAAGAGAGAGGGGAGAGATGGAGAAGAGGAGTCTTGGGAGACTTTGACTTTAGCACTCATTGAGAACTTTCTTCCTGATGAGAGTTATGAGAGATTGATGAGTGAGGTTACATTTCTCAAGCAAGAAAATGGAGAGAAAGTGAGAGTCTATGTGGAAAGAGTGGAAAAGTTAGAGTCCAGATTTTGCATAGTGTTGAGGAAGGGTGGGGATGATGTGGAGACTACAATCATTGGCATAGGGGCCATGCTCACCAAGAATTTTGTGGGAGGGTTGAGACCACAAATTAGAAACAAGGTGAGATATGAGAAACCTTCTTCCAAGGTTGAAGCTATCAAGATCGCAATTTGTATGGAGGAGAGTTTGGAAGGGGATGAGAGTGATTTGGTGGTGAAGAAGGTTGTGCATCCTCCTCAAGGCTACAAGTATGGTGGAACTTATGATACTTTGGTGACAAGGGTTGCACCACAAGTAGTAGTTGCTCCAATTCTTGCAACTCCACCAAAGGATCCACTTCAAACCATCACAGAATAACTTGCGGATCTCAAGATCAATGTAGTGCAACTATGGGAGAAGAGAGAGGTGGATCAGAATATAGGGAGAGGGCCTAGGAGTTATGGAAAATATCCATATAGAGGAGTTCAACCAGCCAACAATTTCAATGATAGAAATTGTTTTGGTTGTGGAGGAAGAGGCCATATCCAAAGGAATTGCCCAAATTCCACTTACCATGGAGGAAGGGGTTATGAGGGATCCAAAAGAGGGAAAGAGGGTGGTAGTGAAACCCAAGTGGCTCCTAATCCAAACAAAGGTAAGGGGATAGCATCCATAGATGTGGTGGAGAGCAAGTATGAGAAGGGAGAGTGCTCAAACTCCAAGAGTCTTAATTTGGAGCTTTTGGCACAAGAGAAGAAGAGAGCTCATTTTGCAGAGGATGTTCACTCTTCTCAAGGATTTACTCCAAGCAAGGATACTCCGATGTCTACTAGGAGCACTCGCACCTCAACACCATCAACAGCAAAGACTCCAAGGAAGAAGTTGGAGATGGAGGACTTCTTGATCTCAAAGCAACAATGGAACTACAATGTGTTGGAGGATGTTGGTAGTCACAAGGCTAACATCACAGTAGGCCAATTGATTGCTTTGAACCCTACCTTGAGAAAGGAGCTTAGAAGTGGTTTGAGTTCTATAAGGAGCAAGAAGAAGAAGAAGGCAAAAGCTCCAGTATCAATGGGGGTGGTGGATGCCAAGCCAACACCATGGAAGGCTTGTGAATATACCTCCAAGATTGATGTGAGAGTGAATGGTCACAACATCAAGGATGCATTGGTTGATGGAGGATCAACATTGAATGCCAGGTTAGAAAGGTTGATGAAGAAGTTGGGTATGATACCCTCAAGACCTTCAACATTTGTGGTGAGCATGGCAAACAAGCAACAAGTTTGACCAGTAGGGGTGATGGATAACGTGGTAGTTCAGTTATGGGAGTTCAAAATCTCATGACTTTCCAAGTCTTGAAGGATTCAAGCTATGACTTACTTTTTGGAAGGCCATGGTTGAGAGCAGCATGCACAACTGATCGATGGCACAAAGTGTACTTGAGGATTGGGCCATCAAACCATAGAGTCACAGTTCCTATGACTAACACCACCAACACTTCACATTCAGATACACCATCTTTTGATTATTGGGAATCAGATTTTGAAGAAGGAGCTTCAAGTCTGGACACAAGCATGGAAGAGGAGACTCCCACGGAGGAGGATGAATCTGAATCTGATTCAGATGTGTATCCCTTGTGTGCTATGGATTTTGCACCTAAGCCAGAGGTTTTGAAGGACCCAGAAAAATCACCATTGACACTTGAGGAGGTAGAGAGAAGGTTAGCTACCCTCAAGTATGGCCCAAATGTTACCAAGGAGGAGAAGGTGAAATTTGAGGAGATTTTCCGCAAGTTCATCCATGTGTTTGCTTTTAGTTACAAGGATTTGAAGGAAGTCACCTTGGAGGAGCACAAGATAGAGGTGGAGTCACATGCAAGACCAATCCACCAAAAGCAACGTCGCATTAGCACACCAATATCTTTGGTTGTGAAGGAGGAGATTGATAAGCTCAAGGAAGCTGGATTTATCTTTGAGGTAGAAAATTCAGAATGGGTGTCTCTAATTGTCACTGTGAAGAAAAAGAATGGCAAGCTTTGGGTATGTATGGATTACAAGAAGCTCAATGCTATTACCAAGAAGGACTACTACCCATTGCCATTCATTGATGAGATCTTGGAAGAAGTTGCAGATCATGAGAGGTATAGTTTTGGAGATGGTTATAGTAGATATAACCAAATCAAGATTGCACCAGAGCATCAACAACTCACCACATTCACCACACCTTGGGGAACTTACGCTTTCAAGGTCATGCCTTTTAGGCTTTGCAATGCTCCAGCCACATTCCAACGGTTCATGAACAAGGTATATGAACCTTTCATTGGGAAATTTGTGAGAGATTTCATTGATGACTTTTGTGTCTATGGGAGCAAGGAGGAGCACTTTGAGCACCTAATCAAAGTCTTGCAATGCTTGGATGAGGCAAATGCATCACTCAACCCAGAGAAGTGCATTTTTGGATGTGAAGAAGGTCTAGTTTTGGGGCACATCATCTCCAAGGATGGAATAGTAGTTGATCTTGAGAAGGTGAGGAAAATCTTAGACCTTCAAGCTTGACAAAGTTACGCCAATTCTTGGGGATGGTTGGATACTATAGGAGATTTATCTTCTCATTTTCCAACAAGGCTTATGCATTGACCATCTACATGAAGAAGTGTGTAGATTACATGGTGATTTCGGAGGACAAGGAGGCTCTCAAAGCTTTTGAGGAGCTCAAGCAATCCCTTGTTGTAGCTCCAATTCTTGCTAAACCTGATTGGAGTAAGCCTTTCATCCTCTACACTGATGCTTCTAATGTAGCTATAGGATGCACTCTTAGTCAATTAGACCAAGATGGGCATGATCATCCAATAGCTTATGCTAGTAGGCAGATGGTTTCAGCAGAGAAGAACTACTCTGTCATGGAGAGAGAAGGGTTGGCAGTGATCTTTGGTCTCAAGAAGTTTAGACACTACTTGATTGGAGGGAAAGCCACCATTGTCATGGATCACAAGGCTTTGAAGTACATCTTCAACAAGCCTTATGTTGAAGGGAGACTAGCAAGGTGGATGATACTCTTGTTTGAGTATGACTACACCATTGAGGATAGGCCAAGAAAGAAACATGCAAATGCTGATTTGTTATCTAGAGCCTATGATCATGATGGAGATGAGCCAGTGGATGATTCCTTCCCGAATGAGGAGCTCATGACAATCTTAGTCACTCAAGAGGTTCCAATGGAGTACAAGGAGATTGTGGATTTTGTGACAAGAGGTAACTATCCAGAAGGGATGCATGCTAGGGAGAGGAAGGCCCTTGCAGCAAGATGTAGACCTTACACAATGGTGGAGGATATTCTTTTTCACCAAGGAGCAGATGGTCTACTTTGAAGAGCAGTGGGTAAGGAAGAGTCTATCTTACTCATAAAGGAGTTTCATGAAGGTTTAGTATGTGGAGGACACTTTGTAGGAAAGGTGATTGCTTTCAAGATTCTAGATGCAAGTTACCATTGGAGAGGGATTTTCAAGGATTGTCTTGATTATTGCAAAACTTGTCATGTTTGTCAAGCGTTTGCTAGAAAGTCTACATCCACTCCACCACTTAGACCAATTGTATTGCTAGGACCTTTTGAGAAGTGGGGAATTGATTTTGTAGGTCCTCTCAATAGAACCCCAAGGAACAATCAGTACATTGTGGTAGTTACTGATTACCTTACCAAGTGGGTTGAGGCTAGACCATTGAGGGACAAGAATGAAGATGAAGTGGGTAGATTTCTTTATGAACGCATTATCACTAGGTTTGGATTCCCTTTGGAGTTGGTTTTTGATAGAGGAGGAGAGTTTATAGGAAGCATTACTACAGCCATGCTACAACATTTCTCTATCACACATAGAGTAACTACATCCTATAAGCCAAATTCCAATGGCTTGGCAGAGAGAACCAATCAGACCTTGTGCATGATGGTGGCCAAAGATGCAAAAATAGAGAGGGCTAAACATCATTAGGACAAGAGGATTCATGCAGTTTTGTGGGAGTATAGGACAACCATGAAGACTTCCACCGGATATTCTCCATTTCAATTGGTGTATGGTATTGAGTCCACCTTACCTATTCACTTTGATCTTCATACCTTCCAAAGCATTCATAGGAGATTGAAGAAAGCACAAGGAGGTGATGCAGAGAAGTCAAGGAAGGATCAACTCATGGAGTTGGAAGAGGCAAGAGCAATTGCTATGGTTTGAGTGGAGCAAGCCCAAAGGAAACAAAAGGAGAGCTATGACAAGAGGCAAGGCAAGAAGAAGGTGGAGACTTTCAAAGAAGGTGATTGGGTAATGTTGTTTGATTCTATTCGATTCAAGAGAGTGCAAAAGAAGTTTTTGCCTAAGTACTTTGGACCTTTCACAGTGGAGAAGGTGTGGGGCAATTACACCTATGATCTCAAGGAGTTGGGAAGGAAGACACTTTGATAGGATTAACCATGATAAGTTGAAGATGTACCATAGAAGGTAGAGAGACCTTCACTTTGAGGACAAAGTAAAAACTTAGTCCGGGGGTAAATGTAACACCCATTTGTGCATGTTTGTGGTATTGTGATATTTAGCTTGGTATTACAAGTACTTAAGAGATATTATTTATATAGAGATAAAGGATGGTTCTATATTAGTCATGGTTAGCTAAAGTTAGTCATAGCTAAGATAAAGGGGACCTTACTTTAGAGGAAGTAGAAAAGATGAGCACCACTATTTTGGATTTTAGTGTGTTGACTTGGTATTATTCCTAGGTGTTTGGCTTTGAGGAAAGAGTTGAGAACTCTTGGGCCTGCAAGCCTTTTTGTTTTAGATTCTTCTTTAGTCCAAGGATAGCCCATGTGAAGGAATCCTTGACTTACTGGTTGGGTCAAGATAAGACCACATGCTTAGGGGAATATGCCTATGTGAATGGATATTCCTTTCTACTTTTTGACTTTACTTGACTATTGGTCTAGTAACTTGAGTTACTACAGTAATTAGTAACTTTGGTACGTAACTATTTCACAAATACAAACAAGGAGTGAGGAGGTACTCATCATCCTTTCATTTGCAACTATCTCTCTCTCATTGAGTTCTCTAGTGAGCAATGTCTTGAGTCTTGGAGGAGTATGATGGAGTTTAGGTTCCTTGCCTTCTTAGTCCATGGTGCGCTACCATAATAGCCATCAGAGGTTCATCTTGAGTGAGAGACAGGCCGGCTCACAAGTCTGTAATACCAAGAGCTAGCCATATGATCTAGATGTGAAACCGGTTTGGTAACATCTTGAATGATGTTATACATGATGGTCAAAATAGATAAGATAGAAGTATCACCAAAAGAGTACTTCTACTAATAGGGCAAAAACCAAAATAGACTTGAGAACCTTAGAACCAATAGCTAGACATATGATTTAAAGGTGAGAATTGGTTTGGTAACATCTGGAAGGATGTTACACATGATGGACTAAACAGATCAAAAAGAGGTTTCACCAAAAGGGAACTTCTACTTATAGAGTAGGAACCAAAATATGCCTGAAATCTTTGAAGGCAATTTTAGAGGCCTAAACGGATGAATTAGGCCTTGAAAATGTGCAGTTCCCCCCCCCCCCAATGAAGGAAAGGCTAGCCTTGCCCTCCCCTTGCTTTGTCTCATCGAGAGCTTTCCAACGGTACCTTACTCACGTGATTCTGAGATTCCTATAGGAAGATTCCCTAAAAGATTTCCTCCGATCAAAGCTTGTTTGACCAACCAGATAGGACCTAGACCAAACATGTCACCCATCCAAGTAAGTAATCCAAGGGTGGAGCTTGCTGACATATCACCTATCTGTGTCCTTAATCCTATGGTGGAGCTTCCTTGGAGGAGACCCTCTTTGTCTATATAATAAAGAGAAGGTGCTCCTTTGGGGCATCAAATGTTTGAGTGTGCAATCTGTGTTTTCTCTCTTCTCTTGTCCTTAGAGCATTACAATAGGGTTCTATTTTCAATTTGTCAAGGACTTCTCCAAGGTTGCACAACCTCTAACAACACTACTTGGCAAGGAGGAGAAATGGATGTGGAGAACCGCATAAGAATTGACCTTTTAGGAATTGAAAGATGCATTACTACATGCACCAATTTTGAAATGGAATGACCCAAAATGGCCAATCAAGGTGGCTATGGATGCATCAAGCATAGAATAAGAGCAATCTTACAACAAGAGTGGCAAGATGGATGGCATCCAATGGCATATTTCTCCTAAAAGTTGTAATTAGTAGAACACAACTACCATACCACCAAACTAGAAGAGTTGGCCATTGTCCTTGCAACCAAGAAGCACTATCTTGGTGAGAAAGCATTTTTTGTGGAGATAGGCCACAAACCTTTAGTCTACCTTGAGACACAAAAAGATCTTTTTCATCAAAAAATTTGGTGGGCAAAGTGGAGACAAAGGTTCAACATGACGATCATATATGTGGGAGGCAAGAAGCAATTGGCATATGCTTTTACCCAAATGCCTATGGTAAACAATCTGGTAGTAGAGATCAAGATGAATATCAAATTTTGGCCAAGGATTCTTGTTGCTATGAAAACTAATCCATAGATTATAGGAGCTCAATCATCAAATGGCATCACTAGTACCCAAAGACTCACTTTATGTGATGGTAGGTTATGGATCCCAGATGACCTAGACATTAGAACTACCATCCTAGTGGAATGTCATGATTCCGCCACTGCAAGTCACATTGGCATGGACAAAGACTTTGGATGTAACAAAATGCCATTACTATTGGCCCAAGATGAGCAACTATGTGATGGAGTGTGTTTGAAGATACCTACTCTATCAATAGAATAAAGCTTCTAATCAAGCTCTTGCTGGACTCCTTCAACCTTTTCCAACTCCTACACAATGATGGGAATAAGTAAGCATGGATCTAGTTTGTGAATTGCCCAAGACTCCCTTTGGATCTCACTCCATTGTAGTCTTTGTTGATTGACTCAACTAAATGATTCATGTGTGTCATACCACCAAGGACATGACCGCTCCACAATTAGCTCAATTGTACTAAGATGTAGTCTTTTTTCACCATGGGCTATCTTGAGTGCTCATCACTTATAGAGGTACTCAATTCACCAATTTTTTTTGGAGAACACTCTTTTGGGTTCTTCAAAACTAAATTGGCAATGTCCCTGACTTACCATCTACAAACCAATGGGAGATAGAGTGGGCTGATTGTACTATTGAAGATATGCTCTAAGGCTTCACCCTAGAGGAGCCAGAAAGGTGAGACACCTTACTCCCATTGGTGGAATTTGCATACAACAATTTAATGAATGCATCCACACAAGCCACACCATTCTTCCTCATGTAGGGAAAGCATTCTTTCACACCTTTGAGCTTGATGAAGACCTACCCGATGGATACCAAGGTGGATGCCATCAACGCTTTTGTTTCCAAAATCCAACAAGGCATGGGGAATGCCAAATACAGGTTGTAGATTGCCCAAAATTGAGAGAAACAATATGAAAATGCACATTGTTGACATTTAGAGTTCAATGTTGGGAATCAAGTCAGGTTTTCAACAACCAACCTCATATTAGTTGGCCCTCGCAAGCTTGGACCTTGTTTATTGGGTATTTTCCCATCCTTTGTCAAATTGAAGCAATGGCCTATCACTTGGAGCTACCGCCACACATGAAGATCCGTCCAATATTCCATGTGTCCTTATTACATAGATATGTACCCCGACTGCACACTTTTCTTCCTTACAAAAAATTTGACCTTGTCCAACACTCATTGATGACATGGAGGAATATGAAAAGCACATTTCCCAAAAATGCATCTGTTGTACTCACCATCCTCATGTGGAATATTTTGTACATTGGAAAGTGTACCCACTATATGAGGTAACATGGGAGCCAACAGTCAACTTGACCAATGCAACATTCTTAGTGAAATCTTTTGAGCAACAGCTTTGCAACAAGGACGTTGCATCTTAAAAGGGGAGAGGTTTGTAATACCAATAGCTAGATATATTATCTAAAGGTGAAATTTGACTTTGTAACATCTAGAAGGATGCTAGTTATGATGGGCTAGGTAGATCAGATAGAGGTGTCATAAAAAGAGCACTTTTTCTAATAGAGCCAGAGCCATAAACAACTTGAAAATGTAATTTCAATAGCTAGACATATGATCTAGATGTGAAAATTAGATTGGTCACATTTGGGAGGATGTTATAGATAATGGACTAAGTATATCACATAAGGTATCACCAAGAGAGTAATTCTACTAATAGGGCAAGAATTGAGAATAGTTTGAAAACCTAAGCGTCAATTTCAGAGGCCTAAAAGGATGAATTAGGCCTTGGAAATGTGTAGATTCTCCCCAATAGAGGAAAGTCTAGCCTTCTTTCCCTCCCAAGTTTGTCTCTTTGAGAGTTTTCCAATAGTACCTCACCCATGCAATTTGGAGATTTTCATATAAAAAGATTCTCTAATTATTCATTCTAGTCAAAGATGGTTTGGCCAACCAGATAGGATTAGAACCAACATGTCACCCATGCATGCAACTAATCTAAGGGTGGAGCTTGCTGACATGTCACCAATCCATGTATCTAATCCAAGGGTGGAGCTTCCTTTAAGGGAGTCTCCTTTGATATATAATATAATCAAGGTGCTCCTTTGCGGCATTGGAGGATTGAGTGTGAAACTTGTGTTTCTTCTCCTATGTTTCTCTTAAGGTCTCTTATCCTTGAAAGAGTATATCCATATAGTTGGCCAAATGCTTTGATTCTTTGGTTACAACAATTCAATCTTGACCTTGACTTCCACAGAACCTACCAATACACTACATACGGGTGGAGGAGCCGATACCAATGGAGATTGATGCCATCCAATGGTAACCACTTGGCACTATAGATAAAGAAAAGTTGTGAAAAAATAGTGGTATTTTATTATTGCCAAATTGGAAATTGCATTGCTGAATGTCCACTCATGAATAAGCAACCTCAACAAATCACCCATATGGAGTTTGTGGAGCAGAATGATCAAGGAAACAAGAAATCTTAGTAGGAGATTTTGAGCCGCCTACTAGGAGCTTGATTAGTTCCAACAAGATGGAAGGCTTAACCTATGATAACTTACTTCACTTGCAAGATATGATATATGATCAAGGTTGTAGGATTTTGGTTGATTCTAGAAGTTTAAAGAATTGTATGTCCATACAATTAGCAAAGGAACTATGTATTCTTATCAAACAGATTGATGATAGCAGATGGTAGAAAGGGTTATGCATTTCATACCTCACATCTTATTACATTTAGTATTAGGAAGGATTATTTAGAGTGTTTGAGATTTGTAGTGGCATCTCTACCTTATGATGTCATTCTGGGTTTACTTTAGCTTGAATGTCATAAGGTTGAATTTGATTAGACCTAACAATAAATTCAACTACAACACCAAGTTAAGAACTTTTGATTAGGTTGGCTGGCACCTTTGAGTAAGACACCTTAGAATACTCAATCTCAAGATGAGAAGTTTTTTAGGGAAGTAGCCATAGAGCAAGCTTTGAAGGAAGATAAACTCCAAGATGTGAAGTTTATCAATAAAGCAGCCATAGAGCAAGCTTTGGAGGAAGATAAGTTTGTTTTGGAGGTGTGGATCAAGCCAATTGTGCATAGAGAACCTAAGGAGGGGCAGAAGCCTCATCAAGCAATGGTTGATAAAAAAGTTCAAAAGTTTTTAGATGTATTTTTGGATGATCTACCAAAGGGATTACCCGCCAACTATGGTATGTCCTTCAAGACTAAGTTGTTGCCAAGAAGTAATCAAGTAAGTAGAACCATCTATTAGCTCTCACCAAAGGAGTTAGATGAACTTTGAACAACATTGACAAAGTTGTTGGAGAAGGATTTCATATGACATAATACATCTTCTTCAAGAGCACTGGTATTATTGTTCCAAAGAAGCATGGAGGACTCTACTTTTGTATTGATTATTGTGGTCTCAAAAACAAATAGTGAAGAATGCATATCCCTTGCCTCAAATTGATGACTTGCTAGATTGATTGAGTGGAGCACAATACATCTCCCAATTTGGATCTTTGAAGCAACAATTGGCAAATTCCCATTGATATAGAGGATGTACAAAAGACTACTTTTTGCATAAGGTATGGTTACTTTGAGTGGAGAGTTCTACCTTTTGGGCTCACTATAGTCTTCATGGATTAGATGCATTGGGTGTTGGATGGGCTATTGGATCAATACGTGGTAGTGTTCTTGGATAAAATCTTAATCTATAGCAAGATAGAGGAAAACATGCAAATCATGTGCAAGAAGTCATGAGATGAGCACGTCAATGGAAGTTCTACTATAAGAAGTCCAAGTGTGCCTTTTGGCAAAAAGAAGTTACCTTATTGGGTCACAAGATCTCATTGGAGGAGATCAAGATGGAAGAGGAGAAAATCAAAGCCATTATTGATTAGCCTACTCCAAATGTCGTGCATATATACATCGCTACACAACATACATCGCTGTCAACATCATACACTATAGAAGCACAACTCACACATAAGTCATACATAGACTCTAAAGTGCCACAATAATCAGATTACTTACCACTTTCAACTCAACACAACTCAAATCAATACTTGATCTGTCACTCTATAAACTGCCAACAATTGGGCACTGATAATAGTCAAGTCACACCCACTCAAGCATAGAGAATCCAGGTGATGCTTACTGGCCTTTGTCCACCATAGCCAGGAACTCGAAGGCTCAACATCAGAGAAGTGAGCTCTCTGGAGCTCACTTCAAAACTATACCCCCTAGACTTGAGCTAGCTCTGAAACCCTAACGGTCCCATTGACGGCACACTCAATGGTGCAAATGGTGCAAAGTGACGGTGGGCTCCACCGTGAAGTCAGTACCCCAAACACAAAATCTGACCGTCGGAAAGTAGTCTTTGAGAAACTGCTGAAATAACTCTAACTACTATCTCTGGAACTCCAGTGTCTAAGCATCTAGATGCGGCACTACAAATGACATGATAGCTGCTGTGCGTATATACATTGCTACACAAGATACATCATTGTCAACATCATACACTATAGAAGCACAACACACATAAGTCATACATAAACTCTAAAGTGCCACAATCGCCCCCCTAGCTGGCGGTTAGGTCCCTCTAACTCTAGATAGCCATCTACTCTAAGTATATGGTATACCCTCTAATGGGCAAAGATCAAGAGGCCGGGTGCTATGGAGCCCCATTGTTAGTCGCTTGTCTGCAATCTATACCATATAAAGAATGAACTAGTTATAAGTCAAGTACATCTAGGATATAACCACTATCCCTGAGGAACCACCATGAAGGGAGGAGTCATAGTTGCCATATGCCATCCTCTCAAACAACTATCACACACTAACATAGTAGCAGCTCCACCAGAAGAGCCACATAACATACACCTCAAGCCTGCACGTACAAGTGCCAAGCTTGGGTCCATAGTACCATCAATGTTTAGGAGGTGGCATGGCACACAATTGCGTACATGATCCTTCCAAATAACACCATCATGTCTTTCTAACACAAGAACTCTAGATGGCAAAACCTCACGCACTCTCAAGATAGTGCGGCCTGTAGAAACATCAAGTGTCGTCGGTGCTGTCTACTATAGATATACATAATTGCCTGGATGAAATTGACGGATCAAGGGTCTTTAACCTCCTCCTCAAATGGTAGCATAGCATAAAGTATCTCTATGTTGAGAAATCGCCAAGTTCTCAAAGGCCATCAGCATCACTCTCCAAAAGATCTCTACCCGCTGAGAACATGCGCTCATCCATACATCGGGTCATCCAAGTCAAAACTACAATAACATCTCAATGAATGGCTGTAGGTAAATTTGGATCTCGTCCATAGAGTAGAAAGTATGGAGAGAAGGATGCTAAGGAGGCTTTTTGGCTGAACCAATAGCCCATGGCCAACCAAGGTAATTGGAGATCCCAATCTCCCAAGTGGCCTTTATGCAAACCATACTTTCACAATCCTCTCTTCACCGTCTAAACCACTCTCTCTGCTAAGCCATCTGCCTTAGGGTGATCTTGGGATGTAGTACGATGATCAATCAAAGCCTTGTCACACAAGACCTGAAATTCTCCCCGGAACTCTATACCCTGATCAGTCAAAACCTCAGTTGGTGCACCAAAATGACTAAGAACTCGATTTAGGAACGAGTAAGCTGTCTCTTCACTAGACTTGTTAGGAAGTGCCACCAACTCAATCCACTTGGAGAAGTGCTCCACCATCACCAAAACATACCAATGATGTCTCACAATCAGCGGTAAAGGTCTGGCAAAGTCCAAGCTCCAATGGTAACCCAATCCCATGATAGGTAATGGGTGTAATTGTGGCGTAGGAGCATTGAATGATGCTCTAACTTGGTCACAAACCACACATCTGGCAACAAACTACTGTACCTCGGTCTGCATACCGTGCCACCAATAATGACTCTAGAGTAAGCTATATGTACGGTTCACTCCAAAATGTTCTAGCTCCTCATGAGCATGATGGACCAACTGTGGTCTCTGAGATGGAAGTGGTACTACTTGCACTCTACCATCCTCCCATACACGCAAAAGGTGTCTACCCTCCAATCTAAACCGTCTGGCTTGCTGAAGAACACGGTCTCTCTCCTTGGCCCCAACTGTGCCACCCACAACACCAGTGCAAAGATAGTCCATCATTAAGACATCATCATGAATATCTCGCTGAAATATACCAATATCTTCACTCTCTGGATCTGTGACCTCAATAACTCCTCATGTATGCATTGAGAGAGATACCACCAAAGCCTCTACAAATATACATAGAAAGGCCAATGCATGCCAACCTGGCACCATCTCCTCACCATGCCAACGTGGTCCGATCTGATCTTGCTGGCTGGGACATGGGTTTCTACTCAACCCATCTACACCACGGTTCACCACTCCAGGTTTGTGAACAACCGTGAAATCATACTTCTGTAAAATCAGAGCCCATCGTGCAAGCTTCCTTGAAAGCTTGTCAGACTCTATCAACCACTTCAGCAGCTGATGATCAGTGATGAGAGTGAAGGGATTACCAAATAGGTAACATCAAAAATGTGCTACTGCCCTAACTGCTACCAAGCACTCTCCCTCATATGAACTATACTTTGCCTCCGCTGAATTGTTGGAGCAACTAGCATAAGCCACCACAAACTCCTTCTCCTCATCATCATGCTGGGTGAGCACCGCTCCAAGCCCCAACATACTCCAATCAGTATGAACCTGAAATGGTCGTCCCGTGATCGGTCTCCTCAAAATAGGAGCAGATGTCAACCTCTCCTTGAGTTCTACAAAAGCTCTCTCCTGCTCATCTCCCCAACACCACTCCTGTGTAAGCTTGGTCAGCTTCGTCAAGGCCTTGGCAATGGCACTAAATCCTCTAACATAGTGACAATAGAAGTTTGCCAACCCAAGGAATGCTCGCACTCTGCTCACATCCGTAGGCCGAGGAAAACGTGCAATAGCCTCCACCTTGGTCTGCTAAACACCAAGTCCTCCGGGGTAGATAGTGTGACCCAAATACGCAACCTGCTCATGGAAGAACCTACACTTCCTAGGATGTAATGTGAGTCCATGAGATCTCAACCTCTCAAACACCTCCAACAATTGTCTCTCATGCTCCTCCACAGTAGTGTTATAGACCAAAATGTCATCAATATAACACCGAGCAAAATCCAATCCAGCTAGGATCTGTGAGCCGGCCTGTCTCTCACTCAGGATGAACCTCTGATGGCTATTATGGTAGCGCACCATGGACTAAGAAGGCAAGGAACCCCAACTCCATCATACTCCTCCAAGGCTAACACTCCAAGACTCAAGACATTGCTCACTAGAGAACTCAATGAGAGAGAGATAGTTGCAAATGAAAGGATGATGAGTACCTCCTCACTCCTTGTTTATATACTTGTGAAATAGTTACGTACTAAAGTTACTAATTACCGTAGTAACTCAAGTTACTAGACTAAAAGTCAAGTAAAGTCAAAAAGTAGAAAGGAATATCCATTCACATGGGCATATTCCCCTAAGCATGTGGTCTTATCTTGACCCAACCACTAAAGCAAGGATTCCTTCACATGGGCTATCCTTGGACTAAAGAAGAATCCAAAACAAAAAGGCTTGCGGGCCCAAGAGTTCTCAACTCTTTCCCCAAAGCCAAACACCTAGGAATAATACCAAGTCAACACACTAAAATCCAAAATAGTGGTGCTCATCTTTTCTACTTCCTCTAAAGTAAGGTCCCATCTATCTTAGCTATGACTAACTTTAGCTAACCATGACTAATATAGAACCATCCTTTATCTCTATATAAATAATATCTCTTAAGTACTTGTAATACCAAGCTAAATATCACAATACCACACACATGCACAAATGGGTGTTACATTTACCCCCGGACTAAGTTTTCACTTTGTCCTCAAAGTGAAGGTCTCTCTACCTTCTATGGTACATCTTCAACTTATCATGGTTAATCCTATCAAAGTGTCTTCCTCCCAACTCCTTGAGATCATAAGTGTAATTTCCCCACACCTTCTCTACTATGAAAGGTCCAAAGTACTTAGGCAAAAACTTCTTTTGTACTCTCTTGAATCGAATGGAATCAAACAACATTACCCAATCACCTTCTTTGAAAGGCTCCACCTTCTTCTTGCCTTGCCTCTTGTCATAGCTCTCCTTTTGTTTCCTTTGGGCTTGCTCCACTCGAACCATAGCAACTGCTCTTGCCTCTTCCAACTCCATGAGTTGATCCTTCCTTGACTTCTCTGCATCACTTCCTTGTGCTTTCTTCAATCTCCTATGAATGCTTTGGAAGGTATGAAGATCAAAGTGAATAGGTAAGGTAGACTCAATACCATACACCAATTGGAATGGAGAATATCCAGTGGAAGTCTTCATGGTTGTCCTATACTCCCACAAAACTGCATGAATCCTCTTGTCCCAATGATGTTTAGCCCCCTCCATTTCTGCATCTTTGGCCAACATCATGCACAAGGTCTGATTGGTTCTCTCTGCCAAGCCATTGGAATTTGGCTTATAGGATGTAGTTACTCTATGTGTGATAGAGAAATGTCGTAGCATGGCTGTAGTAATGCTTCCTGTAAACTCTCCTCCTCTATCAGAAACCAACTCCAAAGGGCATCCAAACCTAGTGATAATGCGTTCATAAAGAAATCTACCCACTTCATCTTCATTCTTGTCCCTCAATGGTCTAGCCTCAACCCACTTGGTAAGGTAATCAGTAACTACCACAATGTACCGATTGTTCCTTGGGGTTCTATTGAGAGGTCCTACAAAATCAATTCCCCACTTCTCAAAGGGTCCTAGCAATGGAATTGATCTAAGTGGTGGAGTGGATGTAGACTTTCTAGCAAAAGCTTGACAAACATGACAAGTTTTGCAATAATCAAGACAATCCTTGAAAATCCCTCTCCAATGGTAACCTGCATCTAGAATCTTGAAAGCAGTCACCTTTCCTGCAAAGTGTCCTCCACATACTAAACCTTCATGAAACTCCTTTATGAGTAGGATAGACTCTTCCTTACCCACTGCTCTTCGAAGTAGACCATCTGCTCCTTGGTGAAAAAGAATATCATCCACCATTGTGTAAGGTCTAGATCTTGCTGCAAGGGCCTTCCTCTCCCTAGCATGCATCCCTTCTGGATAGTTACCTCTTGTCACAAAATCCACAATCTCCTTGTACTCCATTGGAACCTCTTGAGTGACTGAGATTGTCATGAGCTCCTCATCCGGGAAGGAATCATCTACTGGCTCATCTCCATCATGATCATAGGCTCTAGATAACAAATCAGCATTTGCATGTTTCTTTCCTGGCCTATCCTCAATTGTGTAGTCATACTCAGACAAGAGAATCATCCACCTTGCTAGTCTCCCTTCAACATTAGGCTTGTTGAAGATGTACTTCAAAGCCTTGTGATCCGTGACAATTGTGGCCTTCCCTCCAATCAAGTAGTGTCTAAACTTCTTGAGACCAAAGATCACTGCCAACCCTTCTCTCTCTGTGACAGAGTAGTTCTTCTCTGCTGAAACCATCTGCCTACTAGCATAAGCTATTGGATGATCATGCCCATCTTGGTCTAATTGACTAAGAGTGCATCCTATAGCTACATTAGAAGCATCAGTGTAGAGGATGAAAGGCTTACTCCAATCAGGTTTAGCAAGAATTGGAGCTACAACAAGGGATTGCTTGAGCTCCTCAAAAGCTTTGAGAGCCTCCTTGTCTTCCAAAATCACCATGTAATCTACACCCTTCTTCATGTAGATGGTCAATGCATAAGCCTTGTTGGAAAATGAGAAGATGAACCTCCTATAGTACCCAACCATTCCCAAGAATTGGCGTAACTTTGTCAAGCTTGAAGGGAATGGAAGGTCTGAGATTTTCCTCACCTTCTCAGGATCAACTGCTATTCCATCCTTGGAGATGATGTGCCCCAAAACTAGACCTTCTTCACATCCAAAAATGCACTTCTCTGGGTTGAGTGATGCATTTGCCTCATCCAAGCGTTGCAAGACTTTGATTAGGTGCTCAAAGTGCTCCTCCTTGCTCCCATAGACACAAAAGTCATCAATGAAATCTCTCACAAATTTCCCAATGAAAGGTTCAAATACCTTGTTCATGAACCGTTGGAATGTGGCTGGAGCATTGCAAAGCCCAAAAGGCATGACCTTGAAAGCGTAAGTTCCCCAAGGTGTGGTGAATGTGGTGAGTTGTTGATGCTCTGGTGCAATCTTGATTTGGTTATATCCACTATAACCATCTCCAAAACTGTACCTCTCATGACCTGCAACCTCCTCCAAGATCTCATCAATGAATGGCAATGGGTAGTAGTCCTTCTTGGTAACAGCATTGAGCTTCTTGTAATCCACACATACCCGAAGCTTGCCATTCTTTTTCTTCACAATGACAATTGGAGACACCCATTCTGAATTCTCCACCTCAAAGATAAATCCAGCCTCCTTGAGCTTATCAATCTCCTCCTTCACAACCAAAGATATTGGTGGGCTAATGCGACGTTGCTTTTGGCGGATTGGTCTTGCATGTGACTCCACCTCTATCTTGTGCTCCTCCAAGGTGACTTCCTTCAAATCCTTGTAACTAAAAGCAAACACATGGATGAACTTGCGGAAAATCTCCTCAAATCTCACCTTCTCCTCCTTGGTAACATTTGGGCCATACTTGAGGGTAGATAACCTTCTCTCTACCTCCTCAAGTGTCAATGGTGATTTATCTGGGTCCTTCAAAACCTCTGGCTTAGGTGCAAAATCCATAGCACACAAAGGATACACATCTGAATCAGATTCAGATTCATCCTCCTCCGTGGAAGTCTCCTCTTCCATGCTTGTGTCCACACCTGAAGCTCCTCCTTCAGAATCAGATTCCCAATAATCAGAAGATGGGGTATCTGAATGTGAGGTGTTGGTGGTGTTAGTCACAGGAACAGTGACTCTATGGTTTGATGGCCCAATCCTTAAGTACCCTTTGTGCCATCGATCAGTTGTGCGTGCTGCTCTCAACCATGGCCTCCCAAGAAGTAAGTCATAGCTTGAATCCTTCAAGACTTGGAAAGTCATGAGATTTTGAACTCCCATAACTGAAACTACCACCTTATCCATCACTCCTACTGGTCGAACTTGTTGCTTGTTTGCCATGCTCACCACAAATGTTGAAGCTCTTGAGGGTATCATACCCAACTTCTTCATCAACCTTTCTGACATGGCATTCACTGCTGATCCTCCATCAACCAATGCATCCTTGATGTTGTGACCATTCACTCTCACATCAATCTTGGAGGCATATTCACAAGCTTCCCATGGTGCTGGCTTGGCATCCACCACCCCCATTGATATTGGAACTTTTGCCTTCTTCTTCTTCTTGCTCCTTGTAGAACTCAAACCACCTCTAAGCTCCTTTCTCAAGGTAGGGTTCAAAGCAATTAATTGGCCCACTGTGATGTTAGCCTTGTGACTACCAACATCCTCCAACACATTGTAGTTCCATTGTTGCTTGGAGATCAAGAAGTCCTCCATCCCCAACTTCTTCCTTGGAGTCTTTGTTGTTGATGGTGTTGAGGTGCGAGTGCTCCTAGTAGACATAGGAGTATCCTTGCTTGAAGTAAATCCTTGAGAAGAGTGAACATCCTCTGCAAAACGAGCTCTCTTCTTCTCTTGTGCCAAAAGCTCCAAATTAGGACCCTTGGAGTTTGAGCACTCTCCCTTCTCATACTTGCTCTCAACCACATCTATGGATACTATCCCCTTACCTTTGTTGGGATTAGGAGCCACTTGGGTTTCACTACCTCCCTCTTTCCCTCTATTGGCTCCCTCATAACCCCTTCCTCCATGGTAAGTGGAATTTGGGCAATTCCTTTGGATATGGCCTCTTCCCCCACAACCAAAACAATTTCTATCATTGAAATTGTTGGCTGGTTGGCCTCCTCTATATGGATGGTTTCCATAACTCCTAGGCCCTCTCCCTACATTCTGATCCACCTCTCTCTTCTCCCATAATTGCACCACATTGATCTTGAGATCCGCAAGTTGTTCTGTGATGGTTTGGAGTGGATCTTTTGGTGGAGGTGCAAGAACTGGAGCAACTACTACTTGTGGTGCAACCCTTGTCACCAAAGTATCAGAAGTTCCACCATACTTGTAGCCTTGAGGAGGATGCACAACCTCCTTCACCACCAAATCACTTTCATCCCCTTCCAAACTCTCCTCCATACGAATTGCGATCTTGATAGCTTCAACCTTGGAAGAAGGTTTCTCATATCTCACCTTGCTTCTAATTTGTGGTCTCAATCCTCCCACAAAATTCTTGGTGAGCATGGCCCCTATGCCAATCATTGTAGTCTCCACATCATCCCCACCCTTCCTCAACACTATGCGAAATCTGGACTCCAATTTTTCCACTCTTTCCACATAGACTCTCACTTTCTCTCCATCTCCTTGCTTGAGAAATGTAACCTCACTCATCAATCTCTCATAACTCTCATCAGGAAGAAAGTTCTCAATGAGTGCTGAAGTCAAAGTCTCCCAAGACTCCTCTTCCTCCTCTCTCCTCTCTCTCTTTTGGTATTCTGACTCATACCATGTAAGTGCTGCATCCTCAAAGAAATCTGGTAATAATGAGGCCCACTCATTCTTCCTCCTCTCATTGTTTCCTATGCAAGCTCTCTTGAAGTCTCTCACAAAGGCCTCCACATCTTCTCCATCCTTGCCAAAGAAAACCGGAAGTTTCCCCATCTTAACCCCTCACTATCTTTCTTTTCTCTCAAATTTTTTTTTTTTTTTTTTTTTCTTTTCTTTTCTCTCACTCTATTACTAATAGAGTATATACATGACTAACACCATCTGAGAATAATCCACTCTAGGGAACACAAAAGGTTCAGGTTGCTCCAAGATTTCTATAGCAACATCAAATCCTAAAGTGCATATTAATCTAACTCTCATGGATAGTTTATCCATAAGTTGAAAGATTATCTCCATCACTAATCTTGAGAACTAGCTGATGAAGGTGGTAGTATTTCTGTAGCTGTACTAAGACTCTCTCCAAGATCCTTCACCAAAGTTTCCAAAAGTGCTTTTACTCCACTACACTCATGTCCTTTTGGAAGTCCTTCAACTCCACAAACCTCACACAACTCCTTGGTCTTAGATCTTCTCCCTCCCAATCTTGGTGAAGAAGGTCCAACATGCAAACCCAAGTCAAGTAAGCCTCTCCTTTCCCTCAATCTCTTGCTCTCAAAGGTCAATGGACATGAACTTGCCTTATGTCCCTTCTCTCCACATAGAAAGCACTTAGACTCACTCTTTCCTCCAAGTGGTGTAGGTTTTTGGATCCTCTCAACACTCTCTTCAAATTCTATTGTAAACTCTCTTTTCCTCAAATCCACCCCTACAATCACCTCAAACCCTTGGGGAACCTTGCATAATCTCAATTTCCACTCTTGATGACTCTCCATGTTCCCCAAGATGAATCTAAACACTCAAACATGCTTTTTGTTGATCTCAAACTTCTCATGCATGAGATCTCCACTCTGCAGAATTGACCCTTCCTCACAATGTCACTCAAATCTCCCAACTAATATGTCACAGTCCTCTGAAATTTTCCACACTTGATCACAACTCTAGGGCGTCCCTCCCTGCAAAATTTTAGATCTTTTCATCGAGCCATTTGGCCTAGACACCTTTCTATTCAGCACCCATATTTCAGATTTGGTCTGAAAACCACCCCCCTCCTTTCAAAAACTCATAACGCACTGCGCAAAAATGATCTCTCTCTAATTTTTGTGGCACCAGGTAGGATACAATGCACTGAATTTTCTTGGAAATTTTCAGGACAATTCACTAAACATTGAAGAAATGGCAGACTCTGTACAATTTTCCAGAGAGCATGCAGTTGCGGGAGCACTTTACCCTATCAACTTTCAAAAATTCTAGCCCAGTGCGCATAGAAGCTCTCTCAATAATTTCAAGTGTGCTAACTGAAAGATAACCCAAGCTATCATGTGTAGAAATCTCAAGTCCAGATCTCAAACTTGAGATTTTGCCCAAAATCACCTTAATCCCCAAAATCTGCAATCCACCTCACACAATCTCTCCAATTCCTCTCATGTGTACAAGATGTACAAAATCACCTCAAAGACATCATAATGAACTACAGGGTATACAAATGGATCTTGGTTCTCTAACATAAGTTCAGCCCTCTCCTCTCCTAATGTTCTCTCCAAGTGAGCTCTCATAGCCTCCTTCTGCCTAATGTAGAATTGGACGCGGAACATTATCTTGCCTTCTAGAGAGGTCCCGGCAACGGAACCAAAAATGTGAGCCGGCCTGTCTCTCACTCAGGATGAACCTCTGATGGCTATTATGGTAGCGCACCATGGACTAAGAAGGCAAGGAACCCCAACTCCATCATACTCCTCCAAGGCTAACACTCCAAGACTCAAGACATTGCTCACTAGAGAACTCAATGAGAGAGAGATAGTTGCAAATGAAAGGATGATGAGTACCTCCTCACTCCTTGTTTATATACTTGTGAAATAGTTACGTACTAAAGTTACTAATTACCGTAGTAACTCAAGTTACTAGACTAAAAGTCAAGTAAAGTCAAAAAGTAGAAAGGAATATCCATTCACATGGGCATATTCCCCTAAGCATGTGGTCTTATCTTGACCCAACCACTAAAGCAAGGATTCCTTCACATGGGCTATCCTTGGACTAAAGAAGAATCCAAAACAAAAAGGCTTGCGGGCCCAAGAGTTCTCAACTCTTTCCCCAAAGCCAAACACCTAGGAATAATACCAAGTCAACACACTAAAATCCAAAATAGTGGTGCTCATCTTTTCTACTTCCTCTAAAGTAAGGTCCCATCTATCTTAGCTATGACTAACTTTAGCTAACCATGACTAATATAGAACCATCCTTTATCTCTATATAAATAATATCTCTTAAGTACTTGTAATACCAAGCTAAATATCACAATACCACACACATGCACAAATGGGTGTTACAGATCCTATCCATGACCCTCTGGAACTCAATAGGAGCATTCTTTAACCCAAATGGTAAGAACCTCCATTGATATAACACACCCTTGTGGTGAGGATCAATAGCCCAAAATGTTGTCTTGGACTTATCCTCCTCCCTGATCGGCAATTGATGATATCTTGCTCAAAGATCCAAAGTACTGAAGATCTTTGCATGCCCAATTGCATCAAAAATCTCCTTCAATGTAGGCATGGCATACCAATCAGCCATGGTCTGTTGGTTGATAGGACAATAATCTCCACACATTTGCCTATTTGTATAGTTGCCATGCATATCCTTCTTGGCTGGCATCACTGTCTCTGATGCATACTCTCTATGTGAAATCTCCACCAAACCAGCCTCAAAAAGGTCACTACTCCGGCTCTAAATCAATATCCTCTCCATATCACTATATCGATAAGGACATCGCAAAACTAGTGTGTTGCTAGTCAGCTCAATCTGTATACCAGGTCCCTTTAGAGCACCCAAATCCTTCATATTGAAGGCAAAACAACTCGTATGACTCCTTAAGAACCTCCAAACCCTCCGTCTTTCCTCTCCAGTAAGCTTGGGTCCAAGATCTGGCTCCCAAGTATCCTCTATAATTGTAGTAGGAGTGGAAGACATACTGACTGACTGCTACATTGGGCCCTTGGGAGCAATAGTGTCATGCTCTCGACCACCAGAGGTCCCAACCTCTGTGTGAAAAACTCCCTCCACTCTGGCTGCAAGCTCCACACGTCCTGTAACACCCATTTGTGCATGTGTGTGGTATTGTGATATTTAGCTTGGTATTACAAGTACTTAAGAGATATTATTTATATAGAGATAAAGGATGGTTCTATATTAGTCATGGTTAGCTAAAGTTAGTCATAGCTAAGATAGATGGGACCTTACTTTAGAGGAAGTAGAAAAGATGAGCACCACTATTTTGGATTTTAGTGTGTTGACTTGGTATTATTCCTAGGTGTTTGGCTTTGGGGAAAGAGTTGAGAACTCTTGGGCCCGCAAGCCTTTTTGTTTTGGATTCTTCTTTAGTCCAAGGATAGCCCATGTGAAGGAATCCTTGCTTTAGTGGTTGGGTCAAGATAAGGGGAATATGCCCATGTGAATGGATATTCCTTTCTACTTTTTGACTTTACTTGACTTTTAGTCTAGTAACTTGAGTTACTACGGTAATTAGTAACTTTGGTACGTAACTATTTCACAAGTATATAAACAAGGAGTGAGGAGGTACTCATCATCCTTTCATTTGCAACTATCTTCTCTCTCATTGAGTTCTCTAGTGAGCAATGTCTTGAGTCTTGGAGTGTTAGCCTTGGAGGAGTATGATGGAGTTGGGGTTCCTTGCCTTCTTAGTCCATGGTGCGCTACCATAATAGCCATCAGAGGTTCATCCTGAGTGAGAGACAGGCCGGCTCACAGTCCTCTAGTTGCATCCCATGTGGACCAAGGGTGTAATCCAAGTAGCCCACGCTCACTTGGATGGACTCCAAGTAGACCACTCTCCTTAGTAGCTACTAGATGTTTCCCAAGAATACCATGTCCACTCGATCCATCACCCCGAGGTGATGGACCGAGTGGTGATGCCTCTCAAGTGCATCCTGCGCTGCTCTGCCAAGCCAAGGCTCACAATCCAGGTCAAACAGTTCAGGTCCATAGCCTGACCTAACACTTGACGCCTGGATGCCTCTGACACTACTGGAATAGCGATAATACCGGTGCAAAAACCCATCACCCGCTCTCTCTCATCAGTGTTGGGCTCCACCAACTACAGTAACTGTGAGTCCAAACAAGTCCAGGTCCTCCCTCTTGAAAGGCATGAGAGCTTGGGAAACTCATGAGTGTGGGAAATGCAGCTCTAGGTTGTCCAACTAGGTTCACCACTGCCATAGGCGACCTATCAGCCACTACCACTGTTTGAGACTGATGCCAACATCCAAGATATCATCAACAAGGATGTGGTCAAGTCGCTAAATCCCATCATAAGCGCATTGTAGAACCTTTTTGGGTAAGAGGTTTGTCCACCAAAGATGAAGACAATGAGCCCATGATCCCACTCTAGCTGCATCTAACAATACAATAGGTCCCATCCAAGAATGGACATGATGTGTACTTGCCACCACTCTGGTGCAAGAATCACCCATCAAAGGAACATTCTCCAAAAGGTAAGTTGGAGAAAAGGACTGATGAACTTAGAGATGTTGAAATATCCGTAACATTTCCCAAAACACACCAGAACGAGGATCCTTAAGACCCAATCCTCTAACAGCACATGTATGTCCCTGACATGGCCATCCTGAAATCACCAAGTGCATAAGCTCATGTCTCTCTAGGTCATGCACCCCCAGTAAGGAAATATCTCATGGTCGGGCCTTCTGGTAACCTCTAACTACTGACATGGGTAATAACTCCGAATACCGATAAACCAAGTGTGCCACATGATGTAGAGAGACTCACCTAGTAGTCTCATCTTTCTCTACATACAAGTACCTCTGTACTCGTATACCCGCCTGTAACACTGCAGCTAGTCCGGTGTTGATCCCACCAAACAACTCCAATAGGCATATCCCCTCTATTGGATATTGCTAAGCAATGAGTGTGGTATCCAGAGGTGTCAAAGCAATTGCCTCTAGAGGCTCATCCTCACACTCATCCTCACACTCATCTCCTGATGGTACAAAGGCTCCACTCCAAGCCTATTGCACCAACTGATCTGCATGCTGCTGCAATGCCTCCTCTGAACTCCACAATGGAACATCCAAGGTGGATGGAACAATCCCACTCGTACTCCAAAGCCGAGTGATCTCCTTTGGTACTGGAGTATCCTCTACATGGGCATTCCCCTCCAACAAGTCACCAAGCCAAGTAACTGCACCACTAAAAGCTAAAACTGATGCTGCCATGGTCCAAGACTATAGTGAGCCAAGACTGCCACTATTGAAGCGTACTAGTAGGCGACATACCCGTCCCTCACCAAACTGCCAACCAGGTCTATAAGAGGTTGTCTCCTCCCAATAGTCAATGTTGAAACCCATGGGGTATAACACTACTTCCCCAACTAGCACATCATATGACTCAGTTATTGTCGCAATAGCCTGAGCTCTCACCACCAAGCTATCAGTCAGATGACCAGGCTGAACCTGGACAACAAGCTCTCCATGTGTGATGCACTCTGTCAAACCACCACCTAGAGATGTCTGGATCTAAAATGGACACCTCTCCACATCGGTATTCCGTAACTCCAGACCGACCATTGCAGCCTTCCCCAACATAAGGGGTTGCACACCAGATTCTAACAAGACTCTCTGTGGTGTATAGACCTTCCCTGAAGGTCCCACCAAACATAAAATCCCCCTCTGGTTATCCAATAGGACAACACCAGGTGTGAACCGTGCTCTCTCAAAGGCCGGTCTAGCTGGCAATTCCTCCAGTCTAGCCGTTGCTACCTGCCATAAACCATTGGTCATTGAACGGATCCCATGCTCCTCAACCAAGTCTGTTGCACTACCAACCACCTCTACTTTAGTAGTAGGAACTTCACCATCCCTACTCTCTCACAACGTGGCAGCCAACCAGAATATTGGGGCTGGGTCAACTCCCAATGTAAACATATCACTGGCCAAAAACAAAGGACGCCGCATAATAAGCTGAGCCGCCCCCAACATTATGCTAGACTCAGTCTGTGTAGTAGCAAGTGGCTAAGTATTAGGTAGTCCATCATGTACTCCATCACCACCTACGACACCTGCATTGGGACGTCTAGGAACCATGGATGTCGTCTGCAATGCCTCAGATAGCATGAAAGACTAGGGAAGTCTGACCTGTCTCCCAACCTCTCCTCTCTGTGGGTCCAACTCCACTGATGCTCCTCTAAGCTCTAGAGCACGTACTGCACTCCTAGTCATTGCTGCAAATGCATCTACCTGTGCTGCTCCGCACATGAAGTCCAAAGCATCTCTATCACCAGCATATGAGGTGGAAGCCTTAGCACCCAAATCTGATCTCCTCTGAGCAATAGCCATACTAGCCAATCTCTGCTCCAACTGCTCAATCCGAGTAGCCATAGTTGTATCAGAAGTAAGGGCAGGTACTGCATCCCTACTAGGTGTAGATCCTCTACCACCACCTCTACCACCTCGTCCTCCATGAACTGGAGCTCCTCTACTACCTGCCATAGCAGCCCTACCACTCTGTAACTCCAGGTGTAGGTCAAAACACTGGTCACTAGTGTGACCAAATCTGTGGCAGTGCTCACACTACCTTTGTGCTGGCCGTGATGCACCAAAGGTATCATGTCCGCTGTCCTGAGTACACTCTCTCTTATGGTGAGGTCCACCACAAGTCCAACAAGCAACACCACCACTCACTAGCTGATGCTGACCCAAAAATGAGGGTAAGGGTCTAACTCCACTAGGCCCTCCACTTGCTCCATAAGATCTGGGCTATCCACCTTATCCTCAAAAACCAACTAGACGTGGTGCACTCTACTGCACTCTAGAAGAAGTCACAACCGTGGATGAGGTCTCCATACCAAATCCAGATGTCACCACTCTCTCCTCTACCATGTTGAGCTCAATACGCTCAGCCAAACCAAAGAACACTGCCAAAGTAGGCAAAGTAGCTTGTAACAACATAGCATCACGAACTCTACGTCACAACTCCCTGTCTAGTACCCCATACCAAAAGTGGACTGCTTGGGCCTCAGTAACTCCCTAAGTGAAACTGATCAGCCGCCTCATGCGAGTATATGCCTCACTTGTAGGCTCTCTCCAGCCTTCCGTTGGAACTCCTGCAAGCTCCTCACCTTGTCTGTCCGTACTCCCTAGTAGTTCTGCCTCAAACACAAGAAGAACTCCACCATGGGGTTAAACCCCGGTACCACACCACCTCCTACAGCGGTACCTCCACTCGTAGTAGCACTATCTCCAGCTAGTGCACCTCCACTAGCTCCACCCACACTACTCGAGCTAGAACTTGTAGGTACAACCAATCTACTCCTAGCCACTGAGCCTGAAGTGACGGAGACATAGTGTGGAGATCAATACTATCTCCATAACTCAATATCCTCCAAATGAGCTCTCCTGAACTCATGGTAGTCATCCATCAGCAGACCTTCCAAATGCTGAAACAACCCCTTCCATGCCATGAAGGGTGTAAACAAAGTCGGGTTCCGCATCTACTATAGATCACACCAACTATCAAACTCCTGGATGAAGTCATCTAACTCAATAGTACCCACTATACCAGAGTAACGCATAGGGCCTTTGGAGGCCCCATAAATCTTGTCCATGTCCCACAACAACGGTGCGGACACACCGAGTGCACTCTCAACTGAATCAGCTCCTGTGTCAAATTCCAACTCAGAGTCAATCTCCTCCTTCATTGGGACCTGAGATCCAAGCTGATACCGAGCACCACTCCGAGTAAACCCACTGCGTACTACAGGGCTAACTCCTTTAGAATCTCCAAAGAACTCCATCGTGACAAAGTAACCGCAACAGCAAACCCGAACCACCAACTGCAACCGCAAGAACCTCACCAAGTGCCAACACCACCATGTGCCAACACCACCAAGTGACAATACCAACTAAGCACCACCCACTAATGTAACTCTAACCAAGATAACTACACTTGGAGAAAGGGCAAACTGTAACCTGTCATCATAACACGCACTCTCACGATCTACAGGTCATCACTTCATGCCTCACCGGAGAGAAACAAAGGTAGTCTGACTGATCATCACTCTAGCCTCACCATTGAGAGTACACCAGAGCACCAACGCTCAAAAGTCAGTGCACCTCACACAAACGTGGTGCACAAACAAGAAGCAAAGAATGGAGGGGATCCAATCATAAGAAATCTAAACAAAAACCCTCTATCTCATAACACAACACGGGACTGACTCTGCCACCATTTGGCATTTGACATAAGAGAAGTTCGTATCCAAGTCCTAAGCTACCAAGATCACCAAGAATGGGATCAAACTGCCTCTCCTAGCCAAAGCTACATGTGTATAGATAACAGTTGTACAGTCATTATGACAACAAGTGAGGGTGGACCAGTTGGCTAGGGCACCAATCTAGGAACAAGAGATCTAGGGGTCAAACCCTATTGCGCACAATCTAGCAGGGAAGGCAGATTTTGCCAACCAATGACCAAGATCTACTCTAAACTAGTTAGCCTCACGCTAGCAAGCTGGCTTGCTGGCCCTTTTGGCCCTTCTAGGCCTTTGTAGCCTCTCATAGCCCACAACCCTATGCCTCTAAACGCCAAAATTCAGCCAAATGAGGCCTTTCTTCTTGCCACTTCGAACCTCCTCCAAAATTAGCAAAACTTCTCCAAATTTGTGAAAGTTCTCCAAACTAGCAAAACTCCTCCAAATCCGGCCAAACATCAAAAAATCCTCCAAATCTGGCCAAAATCTGACCAAAATCTGACATAAAATCTGACATAAACCCTAAAGTTGGCTATCCGCCAAATCCCCTGCTAACTTTCTACTTGAGCCAAATTGACAACACGAGTTTTTCCAAATCACAAATTCATGAGAATAGCTTCCCAACTCTACCTTCAATTTGACTTTCTAAGCCCAACTTGTAGAAAATTGGTCTTGCTTTCACCTCCTGAGCTCAAAATCACAACCATTGCTCAGAATTTGCTCCTTCTTTGCTCAAAATTTGGCCAGCGCTTCCGCACACCGTCCGCCTAACTGCCAAATCTGCATCAATTGAACAAGCTTCTGCACACTAAGGAAACACTGAACTTGAATTGAGCTACCAACAATCCACCGAGCTTGGAGATACCACTTACACTCAAAGTTCCTGCACCCAATTTCCCCCTGAATTCACTTCTCTGATGTAATTAGATTGCTTACCACTCTCAACTCAACACAACTCATATCAGTACTTGATCTGTCACTCTATAAACTGCCAACAACTGGGCACTAATTACAGTCAAGCCACACCCACTCAAGCATAGAGAATCCAAGTGACGCTCGTCGACCTCTGTCCACCATAGCCAGGAACTCGAAGGCTCAACATCAGAGAAGTGAGCTCCTTGGAGCTCACTTTGAAACTATACCCCCTGGACTCAAGCTAGCTCTGAAACCCTAACGGTCCCACTGATGGCACACTTGACAGTGCAAAGTGACGGTGGGCCCCACCGTGAAGTCAGTACCCCAAACACAAAATCTGACCATTGAAAAGTAGTCTTTGAGAAACTGTTGAAATAACTCTAACTACTATCACTGGAACTCTAGTGTCCGAGCATCTAGATGCAGCACTACAAATGGCGTGACACAAAGGATGCCATAGAAGTGTGGGTATTTAATGGATTTGCAAGTTTTTATTGTGGTTCATCCACTACTATTCTCATGTGGCAACACCATTGATAGACCTCTTGTGAAAGAACTCAAGCTTTCAATGGACCACCAAGCACAAAGACACATTCCAGAAGTTGAAACATATGGTGTGTAATACCAGGGTTAGCCATATGATCTAGATGTGAAATTCGGTTTGGTAACTTCTAGAATGATGTTATACATGATGGTCAAAATAGATCAGATAGAAGTATCACCAAAAGAGTACTTCTACTAATAGGGCAAAAACCAAAATAAACTTGAGAACCTTAGAACCAATAACTAGACATATGATTTAAATGTGAGAATTGGTTTGGTAACATCTGGAAGGATGTTACGCAGGATGGACTAAACAGATCAAAAAGAGGTATCACCAAAAGAGGACTTCTACTAATAGAGTAGGAACCAAAATATGCTTGAAATCTTTGAAGGCAATTTTGGAGGCCTAAATGGAAGAATTAGGCCTCGAATATGTACAGATTATTCCCCCCCCCAACAGAGCAGATGCTAGCCTTCCCTCCCCCCTGCTTTGTCTCATTGAGAGCTTTCCAATGGTACCTTACGTGATTCTGAGATTCATACAAGAAGATTCCCTAAAAGATTCCCTCCGGTCAAAGCTTGTTTGACCAACCAGATAGGACCTAGAACAGACAGGTCACCCATCCAAGTAAGTAATCCAAGGGTGGAGCTTGCTGCAGGTCACCTATCTGTGTCCCTAATCCTATGGTGGAGCTTCCTTGGAGGAGATCCTCTTTGTCTATATATAAAGAGAAGGTGCTCCCTTGGGGCATCGAATGTTTGAGTGTGCAATCTATGTTTTCTCTCTTCTCTTGTCCTTGGAGTATTACAATGGTATCAGAGCAAGTGTTATAGTCCAAGAGAGTGGATCATCCCTCTTGGAATAGCACGAACTACTGAAACTGAGTAATTTGAGGTGGAGAACATAGAGTAATCGCTAGACTTAGGAAGGGCTTCAGAGAGCGGATGGGATGGATGCACCAGGGGGACAATTTCCCGCACCTAGCTTTCCACTTTCAAACCCATTCACATCAAGGTTATGTACATCTAGCGTGAGCAGATGAGGGTATCGCTAGTTTATCACTTTGGTGCGGAATTCGTAGACAAAGTGATGAACTCACCAAACCCGGTGATTCTACCTGTGGTGATATATGACAGAGAGTGGGATTTGACGATCTACATTCTATTATGATAATATGGATATTAATGTCCCAAATCCTCTCCCTTTCAACACTCAAGTAGAAATCCGTTATGTAGTGAGGCCGAAAGTGATGTTTAGAGATTTTGTGGTTAGGAATTTTGGTGAGGAGTATTATCAACTAGTGATAGCTTCTGAGGTCCCAATGGTAGTTCTGATAGTTTGTGCGCCTTCCAGAGTGATTATATTGACTCTATATTGAAGTAGACGTTAGCAATCGGGTGTTGCAGGAACCATGGATCCGTAGTTGCAAGAGCTGGTGCAAGGAATGCAAGGGATGCTGAATGAATTTTGAGAGATTAAGATGACCATGGAGACATTACAAAGTCGAGTGTAGATCCTCAGGAACGATCAAGCCATCCAAGGAGAAGAGCCGTCTCAAAGCTCAATACCTACGACTAAAGTACTTGGAGAGGCACCCGTGCCTACGAACCCTATCAACGATGAAGCCACATTGCTACTCCGGATGAAGAAGACCTGCAACATCGAGCCTTACAAGGGGCAGCGTACGATGGGAGTAGTGGAAAATTGGATCTCAAGAATGAATCAATATTTCTGATTGTTCTCAATAGAGATCACAGAGCATGCTGCAGGCATGTTTGCATGTGGGTACTTGACCGATAAAGCGCTCACATGGTATGATGCTTGGGAACGATCCATGCTGGCCAAGAGAAGGGAGGTCACATGGACAGCAATGCAAGAAGGACTGCTGAAGAATTTCCAATCGGTGGATTTTGTGTAGATGGCTTGAACCCGACTATGGGGATTGAGACAAAAGAATAGCGTACAAGAGTATGTGGAGGCATTTCTGGATCTACAAGTTGCGATTATTGACATGAGTCCAGCAGAGGGTCTTGACAATTTCAAACGAGGGTTGAAAGAGCGGATTCGCCAAGAAGTCATGGTGCAAAACCCTTGCATGGTATTTGAAGCCATTGCTTGTGCGCAAAGAATAGCAAGAGCATTACGTGGAGGTGAAGGAGTAGTTCCACCTCAACATTATCGGGCAGAAATGCCACACATGGGTGGACAAGTACCAATGGAATTGGGCAACCTTCAATTCCGGGATCAAGGAGCACGACCACTTCAAGAGGAGCGGGGACGGGTAGGAGAACAAAGAGATGAGTCCCACGAGGAGAAGGGACTCAAGGAAAACAACGCCGTTGTTACAATTGTGGCCGTATTGGGCACATATCTACCAATTGTCACACTCGTTTCCCTAGAGGCCCTCGGCCTTTGTACAGGCAATCTTTGAACAACATGGAGAGGCACATTGAAGAGGAGGAGGTGGAAACCACTTTGGAAAACAAAGATCACCAATAAATGTACCTTGCGGCCTTACTGGCTCAATAAGGAAGCAGAGAAGTGAGGGAAGGAAGAAGAATAATGCGCAAAGATCACGAAAGGCAACCTTACAATTGATTGTCGTGAATGGAATCCTAGAAGGTAATCAAGTGAGAGTATTAATAGATCCGGGAGCAACAGAGAATTTCTTGTCTTGCTTTGTTGCAATAAAATTGGGAATGGATCTAGAGAGAGATGGAAGTGAAGAAGTAGAGTTACCAAATGGACAAACAGAGAGGATTGAATCATTACCTAGACGGGTAACCTTCTCTGTAGGAGAATATCAGGAAGCAATTGAGTGGCGAGTGATACAATTAGCCCATTATGATGCAATTTTAGGCATGCCATGGATGGAGCAGTACAACCCAATGGTGGATTGGAGGAAGAAAGTAGTGAGAACCCACCAATGGTCAATCATTGGGGTTAAAGAAAAATCACACAAGCAGAAACTGCCTCTATATGTTGTAGGGACGACAACTGTCTGTAAGACCGATAGATGTTTTATGGGTCTAATAAGAGAAGTCCAGAGTGCACAACTTGCTGGACAAATTCCTGAGAAATTGAAGGATGTGGTGGATGAGTTTCAAGATGTCTTTCCCCATGATCTACCCTCAGGATTACCACCTAAAAGGCTAGTAGATCACAAAATAGAGACACTCTCGGGGAAGACACCTCCTTGTAAGGCCCCATATCGCCTATCACCTCATGAGTTGGAGGAGTGTAAGACTCAAATTGAGGAGATGCTACAAAAAGGGTTCATCCAACCTAGCATATCACCATATGGGGCCCCTGTCTTGTTTGTGAAGAAGAAGGATGGTACAATGCGCATGTGCATTGACTATCGAGGTCTCAATCAACAAATAGTGAAGAACAAATACCCCTTACCTTGCATGGATGACATGTTTGATCAACTCCATGGAGCAAGATACTTCACCAAACTAGACTTGCGGAGCGGTTATAATCAAATTCAAATTGCAGAGGAGGATGTGTACAAAACTGCCTTTCAAACCAAGTATGGCCACTTTGAGTATCTTGTGATGACTTTTGGCCGCACCAATGCGCCTGCCACTTTCATGAGCCTAATGAATGACATATTTCGTCCATACTTGGATAAGTTTGTTATCGTCTTCTTGGATGATATCTTAGTATATAGTAGCACGATGACAGAACACAAACAACATCTACGAGAGGTCCTCCAGATTCTAAGACAGAATAAGTTGTATGCCAAAATCTCAAAGTGTGAGTTTGGCAAGTCTGAAGTAGACTACTTAGGGCATAGAGTAAGTGCAGAGGGCATTCAAGTATTGACAGATAAAATATAGGTCATTCAAAAATGGAGTGCCCTAGAAGATCAGACTCAACTTAAGAGCTTCTTGGGGTTGACGGGATTCTATTGTAGATTTGTCAAGGACTTCTCCAAGGTTGCACAGCCTTTAACGGCACTACTTGGCAAGGAGAAGAAGTGGACATGGGGAGCCGCACAAGAGTTGGCCTTTCAAGAATTGAAGGCCGCCTTGCTACATGCACCAATCTTGAAGTGGTATGACCCAAAACGTCCAATCAAGTTGGCTACAGATGCATCAAGCGTAGCAATATGAGCAGTCCTACAACAAGAGTGGCATGACGGATGGCATCCAATTGCATATTTCTCTCGAAATTTGTTACCGGCAGAGCGCAACTACCACACCACAAAACAAGAAGAGGTGGCCATTGTTCTAACAACTAAGCATTGGAAACACTACCTGGGCAAGAAGGCATTTGTAGTAAAGACACACCACAAACCTCTTGTCTACCTCGAGACGCAGAAGGATCTATCTTGTCGCCAAATTTGGTGGGCAGAGTGGCAACAATGCTTCAACATGACAATCACCTATGTGGAAGGTAAGAAACAATTGGCAGATGCATTCACCCGTATGCCAATGGCCAAAAACTTGGTGGTAGAGGTTAAGATTAACCCTGAATTTTGGCAAGAGATTCTAGCTACTACAAAAACTAATCCACAGATTGTAGAAGCTTAATCATCCAAAGGTGTCACCAACACCCAAGGACTCACCTTTCGGGATGGCAGATTATGGATCCCAAATGTCCCAGACTTACGCACCACCATTCCAGCGGAATGTCATGATTTGGCTATTGCAGCTCATGTCGGCGTAGACAAGACCTTGGATGCAGTCAAGCGCCATTACTATTGGCCCAAGATGAGCAACGACGTGATGGACTATGTGCGTAGCTGCCTACTTTGTCAACAGAACAAAGCTTCTAATCAAGCTCCTGCAAGGCTCCTTCAACTTCTCTCCACTCCTACCCAATGTTGGGAACAAGTGAGTATGGATCTCGTCTGCGAATTACCCAAGACCACCTCAGGGTTTGACTCCATTGTGGTCTTTGTGGACCAGCTCAGAAAAATGATTCATGTACGCCCTACCACCAAGGAGGTGACCGCTCCACAACTAGCTCAACTATACTTAGATGCAGTCTTTGCTCACCATGGCTTATCTAGAGTAGTCATCACCGATAGAGGCACCCAATTCACCAGTTTGTTTTGGCAAACACTCTTTGGTTTCTTCAAAACCAAGTTGGCCATGTCTACAGCTTACCACCCACAAAAAGATGGCCAAACAGAGCGGGCTAATAGCACAATTGAAGACATGTTACGCGGCTTCACCTTAGAAGAGCAAGAGAGGTGGGACACCCTACTACCGTTGGTGGAATTTGCTTACAACAATTTAGTGAATGCCTCCACCCAGGTCACTCCGTTCTTCCTCATGTATGGTGAGCATCCCTTCACACCTTCTAGCTTGATGAAGATCCATCCAGTGACTACCAAGGTTGATGCAGTCAACACATTTGTTTCTAGAATCCAACAAGGTGTGGAGAGTGCCAAGCACAAGTTACAAATTGTGCAAAATCAACAAAAGCAGTATGCTGATGCACACCGTAGGCACATGGAGTTCAATGTTGGGGATCAAGTGTGGCTATCAACAACCAACCTCACATTAGTTGGATCTCCTAAGCTCAGACCTCGTTTTATTGGGCCTTTCTCGATTCTTCGTCGCATCGACGTTGTGGCCTATCACCTTGAGCTACCACCACACATGAAGATCCATCCAGTGTTCCATGTCTCCCTACTATGCAGATATGCTCCCTGATCAGGCCAAGGTCCTTCCACACAGGACATTCAACCTTGTTCAACACTCATTGATGGCATAGAGGAATATGAAGTGGAGCGGATTCTCCAAAAGCGCATGCGTGGTACTCGCTATCCGCGGGTGGAATATCTAGTACAATGGAAAGGTTAACCCCCCTATGAAGCAACTTGGGAACCCGCTGCCAATTTGGCACATGCACCGGTGTTGGTGCAAGCATTTGAGCAACAATTGCGCAACGAGGACGTTGTGTCTTAAAAGGAGGGAGGTCTATAATACCAAGGGTTAGCCATATGATCTAGATGTGAAATTTGGTTTGGTAACTTCTAGAATGATGTTATACATGATGGTCAAAATAGATCAGATAGAAGTATCACCAAAAGAGTACTTCTACTAATAGGGCAGAAACCAAAATAGACTTGAGAACCTTAGAACCAATAGCTAGACATATGATTTAAAGGTGAGAATTGGTTTGGTAACATCTAGAAGGATGTTACACAGGATGGACTAAACAGATCAGAAAGAGGTATCACCAAAAGAGGACTTCTACTAATAGAGTAGGAACCAAAATATGCCTAAAATCTTTGAAGGCAATTTTGGAGGCCTAAATGGAAGAATTAGGCCTCAAAAATGTGCAGATCCCCCCCCCCATACAAAGGAAAGGCTGGCCTTCCCTCCCCCTTGCTTTGTCTCGTCGAGAGCTTTCCAATGGTACCTTACGTGATTTTGAGATTCCTACAGGAAGATTCCCTAAAAGATTCCCTCCGGTCAAAGCTTGTTTGACCAACCAGATAGGACCTAGACCAGATAGGTCACCCATCCAAGTAATTAATCCAAGGGTGGAGCTTGCTGACAGGTCACCTATCTGTGTCCCTAATCCTATGGTGGAGCTTCCTTGGAGGAGATCCTCTTTGTCTATATATAAAGAGACGGTGCTCCCTTGGGGCATCGAATGTTTGAGTGTGCAATCTATGTTTCTCTCTTCTCTTGTCCTCGGAGTATTAAATGGTGTCTTCAAGATCTATTCTTCAGCCATATGACCCTCAACTACCTTGTGTGGTTGATTTTGATGCTTCTAACTTTGCCATTGAAATTGTGTTGCAATAAGAATTTCAAGATGAGTTACATCACATTGCCTTTGTATCTCATTGCCTAAACATTGTCAAAAGGAATTACTCTACTCGAGATCAAGAACAACTAGCAGTGGTATATGCCACCAAGGTTTGGAGACATTATCTCTTGTAACAAGTGATAATGCAAACCAATCCCAAATCCTTGTTACGAACATTATATTTGTAGCACATGAAGAGTCAACATCATCAATGGGAGGAACAACTACTATTGTCTGACATCAAACTTGGGTATAAACCTGGTTGGTTTTATGTCATCCTTGATGCACTATCACAATAACCTAATTTAAAGTCTCTTCTTCTCATCATGATGGCAATTATGGTGGTATCAATCAATTCTAAATTCCAAATTGAGTTTAGGACCGCTTTACAATAGGACCCTTGTTTCAGATGGTACAAGGCCATCTTACAACATGCAATAAAGAGTACAACACCTTCTCCTTCAAGGAAGATCTTTTATTCTATCTAAACCAGATCTATGTTCCAGCCAAGGGTGATCTCTAACTTGTGCGCCTTCAAGAAACCCATGACTCATCAATCATTGGTCACATGGATGTATACAAGACCTTGGATACACTCCAACATCAATGGAGGTGGCTCAATATGGCACAAGATGTTCAAGATTTTGTTTGATATTGTGGGAGTTGCCAATGCAACAAGGCCAACAACCAAAAACCAAGTGGACTCCTTCAACCACTCCCCATCCATTACTTGGTGGGAACACATGAGCTTAGTTCTCATCACATACTTGCCCAAGACAAAACAAGGTCATATACCAATTGTGGTGTTTGTGGATAAACTTAGTAAGAAAATCCATTTGGCACCAACTTTTGATACCATGGATGCTCCAACATTGGCATAAATCTACTTTGACAATATTTTCAAGCATCATGGGATGACTTGTGTACTCATATACAATTGTGATCTTTGATTCATTAGAAAAATTTTGTAAGCACTCTTCCAAAGACTTGGCACCTAGCTTACTTTGTCCATGACCTATCATCCTCAAATTGATAGACAAATTGAACATACATATCACACCTTGAAAGATGTGCTTTGTGCCTTTATCAATGTTCACTATACTAACTAGGATGAGAATCTTGTAGCTACTAAGTTTGCTTATAGTAATTCCAAATAGGTAAGCATCAAATTCTCTCCCTTTTTCCTTACTTTTAGCCAAGACCCACTTGTTCCAAATTCCTTTCTTACTCTGCTTCATCTCATGTCTCTCATACTTCCACATTCTTGACCACCATATATTGATCCCTACAACAAGCCAAATCCCATCTCCTTGTTACCCAAAATTATCAAAACAATATGCAGACCAAGACCATCATGATCTCACTTTTCAACTTGGTCATGCTTTCTTCTAGTAAACTACCCTACCTATGTGATACCCAAGTTCATAAACTTGCTCCTAAGTGGTTAGGTCTATTTGATGTCACCCAGATCATTTCTCTTATTGCTTTTTGACTTGCCTTGCCTTCTCATATGCAAATCCACCCTATCTTTCACATTTTAAAACTAAAATCCTTTATTTCTAATCCATCTTCCTTTTCTCTTGTGTCCAGCCCCCTCCTCCTCTTGTGCTTATCAACAATCATGAAGAGTATGAAGTTGATCATATCCTTGCACGTCGCCACATTCAACATGGCCGCCAACAACATACTGAGTACAAGGTCTTTTGGAAAAGGTATTCTCTTTATGATGCCACTTTAGAGCCTCTTTCTTATTTCCAGAATGCACAAATGACCATCCAAGAGTTTAAAGCTTCAATAGTGATGAAGATATCACCAACTAGTAGTGGGAGATATGTAACAATGTTGAATTTACCAACAAGTTAGTCAAGACTAACAAAGTAGCAAATTAGCTTAGAATATTCTAGAAGCATCTAGGAAGCTTCTTGGTACCTTCCAAGTATTGGGTAATGTATGCAAAATGGTAACTCATAGGAAGAAGTTTCTTGGGAAGCTTCCTAGCTAGCTTAGCTTGCACGCCAAGTAGAAGACTTCTAGAAGGAAGCTTCTTGGGAAGCTTCTTGGCTAGCTTAGTTTGCATGCCAAATAAGTGGTCTCTAGAAGGAAGCTTCTTGAGAAATCAAGTTAATCGAGAAGCTACTTGCGAAGCTTCTTTGTTAGCTTGACTTGCACTCTAAGAAAACAGCTTTGAAAGCCTTGTATATTTCCCTATAAATACCAAAGCCTAAGCTCATGTTAGGCATTCAGAGTTCACTCATTCAAGTGCCCAATGTGATCTTCCATTCTCCTATTCCTCTCCTTGGTCTTTTACAATAATAAAGATACCATCAAGGGAGTAAGACAAATAAGAACCATGCTAACTCATCCAAGGAATCACATGCAAAATGATCAAGTGGTAGGCAAAAGCCTATTTAACCTCATCATGGAGTGTAGGAGGGAGCCTATGGAATAGACGTGGTCATAGAAAACTAGTCTCAACTAATTCCTAAACCCACTTGAGATACTAACTACTTCCATGACTTGATTGGTATCCTCAGAATGGTCAACAAAGGAATAGAAGCAGTATGCATAATCCCGAGTGTCACCAATGTTGATATGGTTGCTCGCCTCACATGAACATCCCAAGTGGTCTAATTATAGTCCTTGTGCATCCTTCCCACATGGATCTTTACCCTTGCAAGGTAAATTGTAAGTGACACACTGGGCATGGTGTATACCGAGTTGCTCTAAGCAACCACACAAGGAAAGTGTACCCATGGCTAGCACAAAAAAAATGATAATAACACATGATGCTCCTCTTAGTATCTCCCAATACCTACAAAACCACAACCTTTCATATCCCAACTCACATGACTAAATATTATCTTTCCAAATTAAAATTAATTATAAACTCTCATAACTTTGATTCTCATCTCAAAAAATTTAAAACTAAATTGTCATGGAATTAAAGTACAAAAATATTAGAATTGAAAATTCATGACTCATTACTCTCAATATGAAATAATCACTTTTAATGTGAAATAATCATTAAAACCCTACAAAACCTAAAATTATTCATAATTTTCTATTCAGTTCTCCATAGATCAATCTATATATCCATGCAACCGAAATTGAAAATAGGAATTGAAAATTGGATTGAATCTACTATTCACCCATGTACTATATACTATACTATATATATGTACTATATATATATATTCACTAGTCTTTACTAGTGAGCCCTCTTAAAATCTAAAATTTTGTTTTCTCTCATCCATATGGGTAATGAAAATGGGATATCACCTTATTGCCTTTGAAGAGGAAAAGTGGACTGATCTTCTAGAGATAGGAATGTATGGAGTAAAAGCCTTAGAAGAAGCAAAAGATAGAGGTCTAGATAAACGAGTTTGACCAAATTTTAATTGAGGGAGGGAACTCCCTGTAATCTAGGTAGTCCAACGAACGAAATCAACGAACGAAATGGGGCGAAATGGTATCCAAACGGCGAAGTGTTTGTGTTTGGTTTGACCCGTGGGACGAACGATACTGGCCAGCCGGATAGGCACAGACCAGAAGTTTGAATTTGCCCAACTTCCCAATTCGTCGGGGCAAGCCGCATACCGTGTATCTGAGCGCAGTGTGAGAACCACCTCTGGTATCAAGTTTGCGGCATTTCGCCCGAGGCGAACATCCCCAGCAAAAGGCTTTACTCCGTCCGCTGGGACGTAACTGCGGTTCATGGCAGCGGTTTAGGGGCAGGAAGATAAGGCTGATAAATATATCCACAAGGCGAGAAGACGAGACGACTCTTGGAACTCGTGTGTCCCGGTGGTGGTAGACGAACGTCGCCATAGCTACATTCCAGTTTGTCTTCTCAGTTTCGGGAATAGAGGGGTGATTGAATACACCTGCACTCAAGAAACAGGAGTTTTGTACAGCTGTGTAGCTATGGCAGCCCTCGCCGGAACTTCCTGTGCTGCAGGTGCAGCTGCGTCGTCCTTCTGCGCAGTACGGACTAAAGCCACTTCCAATGCTCGCTTGGTCGCCATGCCCTCTGTTGGTAAGTACACTCTTCAAAAATTCCAAGGGTTTACGGATAGAATCGTGAATTGGGGGGAAATTTTCGAGGGTTTTGGACAGCGACAGGGGCAGATACGATCAATTGTTGCTCTTTTCCGAAACTGTTCAAAACATGATATTATCTTTCAGAAACTTTCACCGGAAAAGAGCAATAAGCCCGTGTTAATCACAGTTCGTGTCAACTGTATTGCGTTAATCAAAGTACAATTGAGTAGGAGCGTTCGGAACCTGTTACAGTGCGAGCATAATGAAGGCATTGCAAACTTTCTTTGCGTGAACATTATTCAGTCGGCATGGACCTGTCTTCCGAATCCTGCAGGTCTTCCAGCTCTGAGGTTGGCCCGCGTGATTTACATCGCTGAAAAGAGAACGGAACGTAAGCAGGGAATCGTGAGAGCTGTATCTGCAGCAGCTGAACCCGAGGGCCCGGCCGTAGCACCATCTGCAGATATTCCCCTCCCCAAGAAGATTGGAAAGGGAGTTGTTAGGTTGAGGCTTGCAAGGTTGGGAAGAAAGAAGAGACCATTCTTCCGAATTGTCGCAACTCACAGCAGCTGGCGTCGTGATGGAAAGAACATTGAGTTGTTAGGACACTACGACCCCCTGCACGGTATGTGATCTTTGTCCTTGCACCTCTCGGTAAGTGTAACTACTTTCGGAAATGGATAAGAAGCTGGCAGTGTTGGTCGCCTCTCTTTCTGAGGGCAGTTGTGAGTTCATCTAAAATTTTAGTGGCAATAGAAGCGTAGAATTTTTGAAGCTATTTTACGTTCAGTGTAGTTCTGTGTGTCATGAGGTCCTGGTATACAGCTGCATATATGTTTCTGTTAATTGAAAAGAACATATTGGCGTCATAAGTGTGCTGTTTTTCCTGAGACGATAATGCAGCTGAAAAACGATGGAGCTGATTTCTTTGTCGCAATTTTCAGGACCCAACGACCTAGGAATAGTGGTGAAAGCCGACAGAATCAAGTAAGTTACTGACGCTTTGATTTTAATAACGTGTTGCTCCTCTCTACTTCAAGTGATTCCCTGCCTGATAATATCCATCCTCACTGAAGCCAGTGTTTAATTTAGAATTCAAGCAGCACCAGTGTACACTGAGTGTAAAATCGGTAGTCGTCCTCTGATTCACCTGTTTGATGCCTGGCTTCTTATTATCCAGGTATTGGCTGGGAGTTGGTGCTCAGCCATCGGACACAGTCGCCGGGATCCTACACAAAGTCGGAATCTTGAAAGCTCCCGTACCTGGGGAAGTTTCGCAGTAGACATCATGAATTATTTTATTTTACACCACAAGCTCTCAAATAGGCCATTGTTAGATTAAGTTCTTCAAAATTTTATTCAAGTTTCATGCCACCACACAATTTTGTACCAAAGTTCGAAGTGCGTCTGTTTGTGACATGATGTTGCGTTTTGTGCCCTACACAAGTTCCGACATCGATTTGTTCTACTCTTATCGTGTACATTCAACCTGCCTCCCTTCGTAACTTTCATGATCTCCTGGACCTGAATGATCTCAAAGAGGGACTGTGAGTTTGGCCCGCACTCCTAAGACATTGGAACTGATAACTATTTAAAGTACCGACTGTGACAGTAATTCTGGGGACATGCTGCGAAGTCAGTAACGGCATCAAACAGCCTCACGGAGCAGGGAGGTAAGAATCCATGGTGTAAAAGTAGTGCCTGACCTGGCCTGTCCATCTCCGTTTTGTGGATGTATTGTCGTAGGTCTGTCCACTTCCACCGAGTTCTCTTACAATCGTAATGGGAAAAGCAGAGTGAACATAAAGAGTTCGATGCTTCACGTCTAGATAACTTTCATGACGTGGATACGTCATAGACGTGGATACTTTCACGTTTAACTACCGCAGTCCATCATCATCCAGGGCGGGTTGTGCAGGCTACTGCTTACGATGTGTCGGACTTCGTGTAGCATTTCGCGCTTTAAACCCTGATTTTCTTCATCTAGGTGTCCATGGTGATGGCCTTGAACCTCTAAATGCAGCAGCATGGTCATCACTTCTCTTTTACTTGGGACTGTGTCGGGATATTCTTCGATTGGTCTACCTTCAGGATCACGATGTCACAATGTCCGTGTAGATTCTCTCTTTCTGACAACATTTTTGAGAAGTTTTAAGCCCCAAATCTATGTAAATTACTGAGGGGTGTGCGGAAAAGTCCCAAGTTTTATCACTAAAGAAGTGAAACTACTCAAAATCACTCTGAATAGGTCTCATAACTTGCAACACGAAGCCATAGACTCAGCGCTCTTTAAAGTCCAGAGGAACTCTTCGGCACTGGTAGTTCGAACCGTTTCGAGCTCATTCTAACGTCCTAGCTCGCATCATTTTGTCAAAGTGCTTTAGTTGCACTGATCAGTTTTACACTGAGCATGTGCCTTTTGTAAACTCTTAAGCACTTGAGAGGATTGTGAGTTGATCTTTCAAACGTCATTACCGATGGTTCAATCGAGAGAAAACCGAAAGTACTGGAGGATCAACGCAAGATGGAAAGCAGTGGATTCTGCAGTAAGGACCAGGTATCCCTCTCGACGTGATTCGGTTTCTCAGGGGACGAGATATATATCGGTCCATGTATTTGAGACCTGCACCTGATAAACACTCTGAAGGATTTTCTGGATCTGTCGTTCGTATTCAGCAGTGTTCAAAAGTGCGTGTCCCGCCTGCATTAACTGGAGGCATCATAAGCTGTACTATATCGTAAGCCCCTCGGACCCAAACTGAACAGAGGTCCGTCCCCTTTGCTGTAGTTCATGTCCGTATCCGCGGTATATTAACTGAAGGGTTGTCCACTAGACCAAACCTGGAATGTTGACGCTTTGGTTCCTCTCGCATTTCAAGAAAGTTGCAAAGTGAAAGTTGAAATCAATTTGCAAACGAAAATGAGTACTCTTTTGGGGTACACATCGACTGCTTCCATACATATCAGGATTTATATCTTGATCGAAACATATCTAGTGACAACTGATTACAAGCGTTGCTTTGAGCGAGTTTATAACTTTAGTCTCAAACAAACACATGATGTCGAAGTTGCACTCGTGTCTTAACTTAAAGTTCGGAAGGATTTATGCACATGTTCTCAAGCATATGAGATGACCTTGGGAACTGCAATACTACTACCTCGGTATCGAGGATATGAAACACAATTCAAAATAAAACTTGTTTTGTCCAGAGCTGTAGCTCGTTATCTCAATCCCAGGGCATTTCAAGAGGAAAGAAGATCAGTTGCTAAAGTTGAACTCATCTTTGTCACGACATTTGTACATTCGAAGCTAGTTTGTTCGGACTTTGGAGTGGTAGTGTTTGTACTTATAGGTATTTTGGTAGTTATTCATAGACTATTTGTTGGTAATCCGATTCATATTAGGGCTATTGAGCACATTGTGGGATCCGTCATCACTTGTACCGTTCACACCCTCGGATGCGCCATCAGTGGTGTCGTTAGGGCTAGAGACCTAGATAGAGCAAAAGGGTATACTTCCAAAATGTAGTTCCAAAGAGCTCACTTCTTTGATGTTCAATTTTGAGTTCTTGGCTATGGTGGACATAGGCAAACAAACGTTACTTGAAGTCTCTTAGCTGGAGAGGGTGTGGCTTGACTCTAATTAGTGCTTGATTGTGGCAGATTGTTTGCATATTGTTAAGTGAAAAAATCTGAATTGAATTTGATGCGGGAGAAAAAATGAATTGATTACATCAAAGAAGTGAGTGTAAGGAGAAATCAGGTCATGATTAGCTAAAATTAGTCATAGTTAAGATAGAGTGGAATTTATTTTAGAGGAGGTGAAAAAAATGAGCACCACTATTTTGTATTCTAGCATATTGGTTTGGTATTATTCTTAAGTGTTTGGCTTTGAGAAAAAAGTAGAAAACTCTTGGACACACAAACCTTTTTATTTCGGATTCTTCTATAGTCCCAGGATAGCCCATGTGAAGGGATCCTTGACTTAGTGGTTTAATCAAGATAAGACCACATGCTTAGGAGAATATTTCTATGAGTATGGATATTCCTTTCAACTTTAAACTTTATTTGACTTTTAGCCTAATAACTTGAGTTACTCCAGTAATTAATAACTTTGGTGTGCAACTATTTCACAAGTATATAAACTAAGGGTGAGGAGACACTCATCATCCTTTCATTTGCAACTATTTTTCCTTCATTGAGTTCTCTAGTGAGCAATAGTTTGAGTCTTGGAGTGTTAGCCTTGGAAGAGTATGATGGAGTTGGGGTTTTTTGCCTTCTTAGTCCATGGTGCGCTACTATAATAGCCATCAAAGGTTCAGCTCAAGTGAAAGGTAGGTTGACTCGCATTTTTGGTTTTGTTACCGAGACCTCTCTAAAAGGCAAGATAATATTTCATGTACAATTTTATATTAGATAAAAGGAGACTATGAGAACTCACTTGGAAAAAACATTAGGGGAAAAAAGAGACGGTTGAACTTATGTTAGAGAACTTGGACCTATTTTTATATCATGTAGTTCATTATTATATTTTTGAGATGATATTGCATATATTATACACTTGAGAGAAATTGGAGAGATTGTGTGAGGTGGATTCCAACTTTTGGGGATTATGGTGATTTTGGGCAAAAACTCAAGTTTGAAATCAAGACTTGAAATTTTCATAAAAGATAGCTTGGATTATTTTTTAAGTGAGACACTTCAAATTATTGTAAGATCTGTTACATGTATTGAGATAGAAGGTTTAGAAGGTGATAGGATAAATTATTCCCGCAAATTGCATGCTCTTTGGAGTTTTGTATAGAGTTTTCCATTTCTTCATGTTTCATTGGATTGTTTGAAACTTTTCAAGAAACTTTAGTGCATAATATTCCACTTTTTGGTCTAAGAATGAGAGAGAGATTGATCTTGCGTAGGAAATTATGAGTTTTTAAGGTAAAGGGGTGATTTTTAGACCAAATTTGAAATATGTGTTCTAAATAGAAAGGTGCTTAGGGAAAATGGCTTGATGAAGTGATCTAAAATTTTGTAAGGGAAGATGCCCTAGGATCTTGACCAGGTGTGCAAAATTTCAAAGTACTATGATATACAGATTGAGAGAATTTAGTGATATTGTGGGGAGACATTAATTTTGGAGAGTTGAGATCTAATGCAAGAGTTGAGATCTCATGAGGAGTGTGAGAGTAACCAAAAGCATATTTGAGTGTTTAAATTCATATTGGGAACATAAAGGGTCACCAAGAGTGAAAGTTGAGGCTATGCAAGGTTCTTAAAGGGTTTGAGGTGATTGTAGGTTGATTTGAGAAAAGAGAATTTAGAATAGAATTTGAAGAGAGTGTTGAGAGGATCCAAAAACATACACTACTTGGAGGAAAGATTGATTCTAAGTTATTTTTATGTGGAGAGAAGAAATATAAAGTAAACTCATGTCCATTGATTTTTGAGAGCAAAAGATTGAGAGAAAGGAGAGGTTTTCTTGACTTGGGATTGCATGTTGGACCTTCTTCACCAAGATTGGGAGGGAAGAGATGTAAGAACAAGGAGTTGTGTAAGGTTTGTGGAATGGAAGAACTTCCAAAAGGACATGAGTGTAATGGAGTAACAGTACTTTTGAGACTTTGGTGAAAGATCTTGGAGAGAGTCTTAGTACATCTACAAAGAACCTACCACTTTCATCAGCTAGTTCTTAAGATTAATGATGGAGATAATCTTTCAACTTATAGATAAACTATCCATGAAGGTTTAGTAAATATGTATTTTTGGTTTTGATCTTGCTATAGAAATCTTGGAACAACCTAAACCTTTTTTTTCCTAGGGTGGATTACTCTCAAATGGTGTTTGTCATATATATATTCTAGTAGTTATAGAGTGAGAGAAAAGGAAAAAAATGACTGAGAGAAAAGAGAATGATAATGAAGGGTTAAGATGGGGTAACTTCTGGTTTTCTTTGGCAAGGATAGAGAAAATTTGGAGGCCTTTGTGAGATACCTCAAGAGAGCTTGCATAGGAAACAATGACAGGAGGAAGAATGAGTGGATCTCATTATTATTGGATTTATTTGAGGATGTTTCCCTTACATGCTATGAGTCAAAATATCAAAAGGGAGAGAAGAGAGATGGGCAAGAAGAGTCTTGGGAGAGTTTGACTTTAGTACTCATTGAGAACTTCTTCTAGATGAAAGTTATGAGAGATTGATGAGTGAGGTTACCTTCCTCAAACAAGGAGATGGAGAGACAATGAGAGTTTACGTAAAAAGAGTAGAAAAGTTAAAGTCTAAGTTTCACATAGTGTTGAGGAAGAGTGTGGATGATGTGGAGACTACTATGATTGACATAGGAGCCATGATCACCAAGAATTTTGTGAGAGGTTGAGACCACAAATTAGAAAACAAAAAGAAGAACTCCTAAGAGAAAACCTAGAAGAAGAAACACAAAGCTTCACACTCAAAACTCCGATGCCCCACAGGAGCACCTTGTCTTTATTATGTAGCAAAGAGGATTCCTTCAAAGGAAACTCCACCCTTGGATCAGATACATGGATTGGTGACATGTCAGAAAAATCTACCCTTAGATTAGTTGTATACATGGGTGACATGTTGGTTTTGGTCCTATTTGGTGGGTCAAACAAACTTTAACTAGAGGAAATCCTTAGAGAATCTTCTTGTAAGATTCTCATAATTGCATACCATTAGAAATCTCTTTCCAAGACAAACAAGTGAGGAGGGAAAGCCAATCATCATTTCCTTTGGGGTAGGAAAATGTATCTTTTTAAGGCCTAATTCATCTATTTAGGCCTCCAAAATTGGCTCTAAAGTTTTAGGTTATTTTTGGCTTTTGCCCTATTAGTAGAAGTATTTTTTTGGTGATAAATCTCTCTGATCTACTCAGTCCATCGTATATGAAATCCTTCCATATGTTACCAAGCCAATTTTCACCTCTAGATAATATATTTAGCAATTTGTAACCTTCTCGCTTTTAAGATGCAACGTACTCATTGTGAAGTTGTTGCTCCAAGATTTCACTAACACTGGTGCATGGGTCAAGTTGGCTATTGGCTCTTATGTCACCTCATACAAAGGGTAATCTTTCCACTATATAAAATATTCCACACACGGATAGCAAGTACCACGGTTGCATTTATGGAAAATGCGTTCAAGTTTATATTCCACTGTTCCATCAATGAGTGTTGGACAAGGTCAAATGTTTTGGATAGAAGGAAAGTGAGGTAATCAGGAGGAATTACTTGGTCAATTTCAAACTATAAATGCCACCCGATCTGCATGAGATAAATTGGCAGAGTTGAAGCAGATTGGCTTTGTAAGGAGTTACATCACACAATTTTAGAACATCATCATGCAAATTCCATATATACAAGAAGGTGAAGTTCTGGATCAATTTGTGCAGGGATTGAAAGCACAAAACCAAATTGGAGATGACCATATGGGAACCACAAAACATAGAAGAAGCCATGCAATTTGTTGAGCGCTTTGATTCCTTGGTTGGGATAACTTGGTCTTGAACTCGATCTACACAAAGCCTACCAGTACACTACGCATGGGTGGAGGAACAAGCACCAATGGAGATTGATGCTATCCAACAAAGACCACTTGGTACAATAGATAGAGAAAGATTACGAAAAAATAAAGGTTGTTTCTATGCAATGTCCACTCAAGAATGGGCGACCTTGACAAGTTGCCCATATGGAGTTTGTGAAATAGAATGATCAAGGAAATGAGGAATCCCAATAAGAGATTTGGAGCCATCTACATGGAGCTTGATTAGTTCCAATGGGATTGAAGGCTTGACCTATGCAAGTTTGCTTCACTTGCAAGGTATGATATCTAATTGGGGTTGTAAGATTTTGGTTGATTCTGGAAGTTTAGAGAATTGCATGTCTATGAAACTAGCAAAGGAATTGGGTATTCCTATCAAGCCAATAATTAGAAGTAGATTGATGATAGCAGATGGTAGAAATGGTTTTGCATTTCTGTACCTCACATCCTATTACTTTAAGATTGGGAAGGAGTATTTGGAGTGTATGAGGTTTGTAGTGACACCTCTACTATAACAATGTGGAGTTTAGCGACGAAGTTAGTCGGGCTTACAAAGTAGCACATAAGACAAATTAGCCTAGAATATTCCAAAAGTATCTAGGAAGCTTCTTGGGAAGCTTCCTGGCTAGCTTAGCTTGCACCTCAAGTAAATAGCTTCTAGAAGCTTCCAATTAGCTTAGCTTGCACACCAAGTAGGCAACTTCTAGAAGGAAGCTTCTTGAGAAGCTTCTCAAGGGCCTTGTATGCTACCTATAAATACCAAAGCCAAAGCTCATGCTAGGCATTTGGAGTTTTCCCTCATTCAAGTGTCCCAATGTGAGCTTTCATTCTCCTATTTCTCTCCTCGGATTTGGTCTTTTACATTGGTATTAGAGCAAGAATGGGATGGATGGAATTTATGGACCACCAAATCCACTTCCACCAAACCATTGGGATTTTTGCATCCAAATACTACCAAAGCATCATTTCACACAATTCATCACCTCACACTTTGGACAAGACTTTCCACATATGATCACCATATTTGAGGAACCCTTGGTACTTCTGGTTGTAACTTATGGAGAATGGTGGACGTGTTGTTTCTATGTGTTAATAAATTAGATAGATTGGGAGTGGTGTGATAGAGTAGCAACCATGGCGGTAATACCCAATGTTATCCTTGCTATGCAACAACAAATCAAGCACCTTACTCAATTGTTGGATGAACAAGATCTTTGACAATAAGAGCAAGTAGAGAGAGTACTGATTTGAGAAGGAGAAGATTGGATTAGATTCCCTAAACCCAAGGTATTTGAAGGCAAGAATCTTTTGGGTGTTGTGGAGAATTTTTTGTTTGATTGTGAATGTTATTTTGAAGCTAGCAATCTACAAGACGAGCAAAAATAGATTCTATTGGCTTCTAGCCAAATGGATGGAGTAGCAAAGCTATGGTGGAATTCCAAGTAGAGCAAGCGGAATGACAAATTGTTGCACCAATCTTGACATGGGCAGAATTCAAGAGCGCAATAATTAGTCGGTTCTAAGCTATAAATGCCACACAAGTTGCACGGGATAAGTTGGCAGAGTTGAAACAGATTGGCTCCGTAAGAAGTTACATTACGCAGTTCCAAAACACCATCATGCAAATTCCAGATATATTGGAAGGTGAAGCTCTGGATCAATTTGTGAGGGGCTTGAAGGCAAGAACCAAATTAGAGGTAACCATGCAAGAGCCACAACACTTGGAGGAAGCCATGCGATTGGCCAAAAGTTTTGATTCCTTGGTGGCAACAACTTGGTCTGGACCTTGACCTCCACATAGCCTACCAATACACTATACACAAGTGGATGAGCCAGCATCCATGGAGATTGATGCCATTCAACAAAGACCACTTGGCATAGTAGATAGAGAGAAATTGCAACAAAATGGTGGTGGTTTTTATTGTTGCCAATTGGTGCATTGCATTGATGAATGTCCACTCAAGAATGGACGACCTCGACAAGTTGCCCAAGTGGAAGTCATGGAGCGGAATGATCAGGGAAATGAGGAATCCTAGTAGGAGATTTCGAGTCACCTACTGGGAGCTGATTAGTTCTAATGGGATTGAAGGCTCATATCATACCTATGCAAGTTTGCTTCACTTGCAAGGTATGATATCTAATCAGGGTTGTAGGATTTTGGTTGATTGTGGAAGTTTAGAGAATTGCATGTCTATGCAAGTAGCAAAGGAATTGGGTATTCCTATCAATCTAGTGATTGGAAGTAGTTTGATGATGGCGGATGGTAGAAAGGGTTTTGCATTCTGCACCTCGCATCCTGTTACCTTCAAGATTGGGAAGGAGTATTTGGAGTGTATGAGGTTTGTAGTGGCACCTCTACACTATGATATCATTCTGGATCTACCTTGGCTTGAACGTCATAAGGTTCAATTTGATTGGAACCGACGCCAAGTTCAAGTACAACACCAAGGTAGAAATTTCTGATTAGGTTGTCTAGCACCTCTGAGTAAGACACCTAAGAATAGTCAATCCCAAGACCGGTACTGTTTGTTCCAAAGAAGGATGGAGGACTTCATTTCTGTATTGATTATCATGGGCTCAATAAGCAAACTGTGAAGAATGCATATCTCTTGCCTCGGATCGATGACTTGCTTGATCAACTAAGTGGAGCATGCTACTTTTCCAAGTTGGATCTTTGCAGTGGCTATTGGAAAATTCCCATTGAGAGAGAGGATGTGCAAAAGACTACCTTTCATACAAGGTATGGGCATTTTGAGTAGAGAGTTCTACCTTTCGGACTCACTAATGCTCCTCCAGTCTTCATGGATCAGATGCATCAAGTATTGGATGGACTATTGGATCGGTCCGTGGTGGTGTTCTTAGATGATATCTTAATTTATAGTAAGATAGAGGTAGAACACATGAATCATGTGCAAGAAGTCTTAAGACGACTATGACAATGGAAATTTTACTGCAAGAAGTCAAAGTGTGCCTTTTGGCAGAAGGAGGTTACCTTCTTGGGTCATAAAATCTCATCAGAGGAGATCAAGATGGAAGAAGAGAAGATCAAGGCCAGTACTGATTGGCCTATCCCGAAGGATGCTACAGAAGTACGGGCATTCAATGGATTGGCCAACCTTTACCAACAATTCATCCATTATTATGCTCATGTGGCTGCACCATTGACTGACCTCTTGGGAAAGAACTCGAGCTTCTAGTGGACCACCAAGCATGAAGAAGCATTCCAGAAGTTAAAGCATATTGTGTCTTCAAGACCCATTCTTCAACCATATGATCCTCAACTACCTTGTGTGGTTGATTTTGATGCTTCTAACTTTGCAATTGGAGCCGTGCTATAACAAGAATTCCCATATGGACTCCATCCTATTGCCTTTGTGTCTTGCCAACTCAATACGGCTCAACAAAACTACTCTACTTGAGATCAAGAACAACTTGCAATGGTATACGCCACCAAGGTATGGAGGCATTACCTCTTGGGGAAACAAGTGATCATGCAAACTGATCACAAACCATTGTTGCAGACCTTACATTGGAACACATAGAGAGTCAACATCATCGATGGGAGGAACAACTCCAACTGTATGATATCAAACTTGAGTACAAACCAGGTCGGTTCCATGTCATTCCTGATACTTTATCAGGACGACCTAATTTGAAGTCTCTTCCTCTCATCACAACAACAATTTCAATGGTGTCAGTTGACTCCAAGGTCCAAAACGAGTTTCAGTCAGCTTTACACCAAGATCTCTTCTTCCAAATGATACATGATCACCTTACGGCATGCAATAAGGAGTACAACACCTTCTCTATCAAGGAAGGCCTTTTATTCCACGAGGACTAGATCTATGTTCCAGCTAAAGGTGATCTTTGACTTGTGTGCCTTCAAGAAACCCATGATTTACCCATCACGGGTCACATGGGTGAGGACAAGAACTTGAGTACCCTCCAATGTCAATGGTGGTGGCCCAACATGATACAAGATGTTTGAGAATTTGTCCGATTGTGTGAGAGCTGCCAACGTAACAAGGCCAACAACCAGAAGCCAAGTGGACTCCTTCAACCACTTGCCATTCCATCCGCTTGCTAGGAGCATGTGAGCTTGGATCTCATCACATTCTTGCCAAAGACAAAACAAGGACAAACCACAATCATGGTGTTTGTGGATAAGCTTAGTAAGAAAATCCACTTGGCACCAACCTATAATACCATGGATGCCCCAACCTTAGCACAAATCTACTTCAACAATGTCTTCAAGCATCATGGGATGCCACGTGTAATCATCTTTGACCGTGATCCTTGATTTACCGGGAAGTTTTGGCAAGCACTCTTCCAAATACTTGACACCAAGCTTGCTTTGTCCATGGCCTATCATCCTCAAACTAATGGAAAAACCAAATGTGCAAATCGTACATTGGAGGATATGTTGCATGCCTTTGTCAATGTCCACCATACCAATTGGGATGAATGTCTTGCTGCTGCAAAATTTGCCTACAACAATTCAAAACAGTCAAACACCGGATTTCCTCCTTTCTTTCTCAATTTTGGCCAAGATCCGCTTGTTCTAGATTCTCTTCTTGCTCCTTATCCATCTTAGATTCCTCATACTTCTACATTCTTGACCACTATATCCCAATCTCCCCAACAAGCCAAGTCTCACCTCCTTGTTGCTCAAACCGCCAAAAAAATTATGCAAACCACCATCGTTGTGATCTCACCTTTGAAATTGGTGATAAAGTCATGTTATCCTCTAGTAACCTCCCTCTCCCAATTGATACCCAAGTTTGTAAACTTGCCCTAATTGGATAGGACCCTTTGATATCACCCAAATTGTCTCTCCTATTGCTTATAGACTTGCCTTACCTTGTCACATGCATATCCATCCTATCTTTCATGTTTCCAAGTTGAAACCCTTTGTTCCTAACCCATGTTCCTTTTCCTCTCGAGTCCAACCTTCCACTCTTCTTGTCCCTATAAATGATCATGAGGAGTACAAAGTTGATTGTATCCTCACACGTTGCCATATTCAACAAAGCCATCGCCAACATACAGAGTACAAGGTCCTTTGGAAAGGGTATCCCCTTCATGATGCTATATAGGAACCTCTTTCTCACCTTCAGAATGCACAAATAGCCATCTAGGAATTTGAAGCTTCACTGGCAATGAGGATATCACCAACTAGCGACAAGGGAATATGTAACAATATGGAGTTTAGTGACAATGTTAGTCGGGCTTACGAAGTAGCACATAAGACAAATTAGCCTAGAATATTCCAAAATTATCTAGGAAGCTTCTTGGGAAGCTTCTTGGGTAGCTTAGCTTACATTGGAAGCTTCTAGAAGCTTCCAACTAGCTTAGCTTGCACGCCAAGTAGACAACTTCTAGAAGGAAGCTTCTTGAGAAGCTTCCTAGTTAACTTGGCTTGCACTATAAGAAAGCGGCTTGAGGAAGCTTCTTGAGAAGCTTCTCAAGGGCCTTGTATGCTACCTATAAATACCAAAGCCAAAGCTCATGCTAGGCATTCATAGTTTTCCTTCATTCAAGTGTCCCAATGTGAGCTTCCATTCTCCTATTTCTCTCCTTGGATTTGGTCTTTTACAAAGGCTCATCCTTCCACCTGGTAAGACAAATTCTCTTGTGCAAAAACCAATTATTGCATTTGCTATATCCCAACCGGCATAGTAACTAGATCCACAACCCACTTGAAATGCATTGTGAGCAGATAGGTAGGATGCAATCCATCTTTATGTCAAATACCTGAGTATGTTTGGCAGATTTCACACATCTCCACAAACTGAACTACATCTTTGTACAGATTATGCCACCAATACTTCTCCTTTAGCTTGGAAAAGGTAGCATAAATACCCCTATGTCTAGTCCACAAACTCTCATGGAATTCTTTGATCAATAGCTTCTTGGTCTCCTCGTTGCATACAACCTTTAAGGAGGTTTGTCACTCTATTTAGCTTTTTTCCACAAATAACTCCCTTCCAAAAGGTAGTTGTATGCTTTTTGCCTCAATTGTTTGTACCAATCATCATTCTATTTTGGTTGCTTGGTCAAGGAGGTAAGGTAATGCCCAATATCCAGCCATTCTCCTTCATAGAGCTCCTCCATAAAAGAACTTGGGATGCTCATGCTCTCCTACTTGAGCCCTCAAAAGAAAGTAGTGCCTATAACTTTGGTATTGTCAACCATCAATTCCTCATCTTGATATTTAGCCCAAGATAGCATAGCAACTACTAGATTATCCTTGCTCACTATGTGTTGAATCTCAAGATTCAAGGACTTGATGTATGTTATCCACCTAAGCATTTCAATGTTTGGGGTATTACAATTTTTAATCATCCCTAATAGTGGTAAACAATCTATTTCTACTATAATTGGTGCACCAATCAAGTAGTCTTTCTTTGACTTCATCATTGTAACCACTCCCCATAGCTCTTGTTTAACTTGAGGGTAGGCTTTTTGGTGCTCACTCATCATCTTTGCTCCAAAATGTATAGCAAATCAATTTCCATCTTCATCATCTTGTCATATCACCCAATCAATAGCTACAAGACTAGTATCAATCATGAGTATTATGGGTTTTTTGTTCTCATAGCTGATGTGTCATAGTATAGATAGAAAAAACAACATTTTTTAAGGTTTTGAACCGCTCGTGTGTGTCTCCCTTCCCACCTAAACTTCTAACCTTTTTGTAATAGCCCGTAGAAAGGATCTGCTACTTAGGCAAAGTGTGGAATCCACAAATGATTAAACACGCAAGCTCCAAAAATCTACTTACTTTTGTTGGTGAGGTGCATGTGTTATTCATCCGTTGAATTGCATCCACCTTGCTTGGATTAGATTTGCAATCAAACCATCCACATAAATGCCCAACAATGACCACTTCTTCAACTCCAAACTTGGATTTAGCACTTGATAATATCACATGAGCCTCCTCAAGTTGTGATAGGATCTGATCACAATCTGAAATGCGATCAACAACAAACCTATATCACCCCCTTTGATCCACTACTTCATCTTTCTCTTCCTCTATGCAATATTTTATTGGAATATCATCCATAAAATGATTTTTTTTTCTTTGGAATGAACTCCTTAAGAATTTTATTCATTCCATTCACAATATGTGCAACAAAATTTGTTGCTCCTTGTGGCAACATACACATCCTCATCAACCCAATGGGGTCTTCATTGTGGTGACATCTTTACTCCCTTCAGCAAGTTGTAATTGGTCATAACCAGAGTGTAAATCTTCCAAGGAATATATGGCTCTACCCGCAAAAGCTTCAACACATTCTCCAACGAGTGGCTCTATTCCCGTGTTCTTGATTGTCACTCGATTCACTAACTGCATATCCTAAATGAATTTCAAAGCTCCATTCTTCTTAGGCACTATAAAATAGTGACTAGAATAAGGTGCAAATGATGTCTTGAGGATCTTTGCATCAATTTTCTTCTTTGGAGATCCATAAGTTCCGACATGTAAGCTCTAGGTACCAAAATGGGTCTCAAGTCCCAATGTGCATGTGGAATCATCAAGATGATCATTGGAGCCACAATACTTGAATCTACACACCCAATTCCAAAAAGCTCAAAAGAGAAAGCTTTCCTATGCCAACTCAACATCTCCCAAAACCTTTTCTTCTCCGTTGGTAGAAGAAAATCTGATGAACCAACCGTCAACTCCTTGAGTGTAGCTTCTATGAACTTGTAACCTATCTTATTTGGATCCCTTAAGCTCTTTTCCTTCTAAGCAAGTTGGACATGCTAATCAAAGTCACTTGGAAGAGGTTCAGCTATAGGCTTGACTTTTTTCTCCACACTCTTGTGTGTGGTTTCCACCTTAGCCTTAGAACCTAAAAAGGACTCTCTTGCTGAATAGAGCTTCCTTGAATGTATTTCCACCACCTTATCCTCATGCTCATGCTCAGGCTCCATCCTCTTGAGCTCTCCTAATAGATCTTCCAACCTTATCTCCATGTACACTCTTAATATTGTGTCAGCATCATCAATCAACCTCACTCTTTTTAGCTCTTTTTCATGTTCTTGCACAACTTTTTGCTTCCATTTGTGCAAATTGGCAAGTTATGTGTACACACTAACACTTTGAGAAAACTTCATCACTCTTAAGGTACATAAGGTATTTCCTCTTTGAAGCAAGAGCACCTTCTTTGACATACCACTATATTCTTGCCCTATAGCGGTACTTGGAGAAAATTCTTGATACTTAAAGTGACTCCACCGTCACTTTAAGTAGGGAACCATTCCTCAAGTCATCCCAATTGCGCTCATAGTTTGCAGGTACATGGAGAAATTGCACTATTTTCTTGCACTATTTTCTTGGCTTCTGATTCAAGCATAGGCAGAACTATCATCAAGGACTTTGGTCTCCATCTTAATCATTGTAATAAACGGTTGTCCAAGGATAACTTGGTATGATGTAGTCTCTTGAACAAAGAAATTTTGTTCAATAACTATATCTCCAACCTTCACCTTCACATCTAGGAAGGCACCATAGAGCTCTCCCTTGTTGTTTTTTGCTACCTTGATCACTAAATCGTGCTCTATATCAATTGGCCATTTTCCCTACTTGTAGAGCTCCTTGGAAACAATGTTGATTTCCGATCCGTGATCAATAAGAGCAACCATGGGATCTATCATACTGCCAATCTTGACTAGGGTTTCAATGGTAGCTTTAGCCCAATGTCCTCTTGTATAGTGACTAGGGATCCAACCATCATCACCCTCATCCTCTACAAATTTGACCTTACGGTTGTTACAATATTGAGTAAGCTCTAACTCCTCTTCTTTTTGTAACCATAGTATCAAGAGCGTTTGATACAACTTCTCCTATCAATTGTCACATGTCCTTGATGGTGTCTATGATGACATCATGAAACTCCTTCTTAGCAATTCCAAGGATCTCTCAAAGAGTAAACTCCACCTTAGCATTGAGTACTCTCTCTTCTAGTATTCCTTTCAAGTTAGTAACCACTTCAATATCCAATTGAAGCTTGTAAGTGGTGGTTTACCCTTCTCCTTCCCCTTCCCTTTCATTGATGTTTTAGAATCAGAAGGCAAGGTATCCTCCATGAACTCCTATTGTGAAGGTACCACTCCTTGCCTTTGGGGAGCACTCTCTTGATGGAGTTTATCTCCCCTGAACAATTTTGAGTTGATCTCTCATCACCAAGCTCTATGTCTTCTCTCCTTCATTTTTCTTTGATGATAGCTTCATGTTGGTTTCTTGCCAAGTAGGCATGAATAGACATAATATCCACTGGATCAACACACTAAGTGGCATTTTTTATTTCTGTAGCAACTAGCAATAGTTCTCTTCTTGTGGTTTTCCGCTACTCCATTGTATGTAGAGCATTGCTCCACATGCTTCTTGTATCTACATGCATCCAAAAAACTTCCTCTCCATTTCCTACTACCTCTACTCCATAGGTATTAGCCTCAACTGATGTGGTAGTTTGTATTGACAAGAAATTGTCCAACAGCTTCTGCATTTTCTCTTTCCTAAAATTGGTTTTTAGGATTTCCCTTATGTCTTTCAATGCAATTTTCCCATGTTTCTAGAAAACCACTCCTTGCTAAATACTATGAGAAAATTCACCACACTCCTTCCTGGTGTGTTCAGCTCTATCACACCAAATTCACCTTTGTACATAGCCTTACTTTGTCACCATTCTTGTTTTGGAACCGCTTCCTTTCTCCTCCAACCTTGCCAATTTGATTTGCAAATATCGCATTCCTTTCACCAAATCATCAATGGTGGTCTTTTGTTATGGAGTGGTGACAATTGGATTAGGGATAGTTGGTGTTATGGCAATAGGTTTCAATGGTTTCCTTGGAGCCATTTCAACCACCGGTGGTATTGCTTCCGGTCTTACCACCACTTTTCTTCTATGGTATTCTTGCTTGGAAAAAATACTCACCACTTTTGACACCTTCCTCCAATAAAATTTCAACCCACTATCCTCTGATCCATCCTCTAGCAAAATCTCCAACTCTCTTTGTAGCTCACTATCCATTGATTGAAGGAACAATTCCATCTTGTCGGTCTTAAGTATGAGCTTCTCCATTTGAGACAATTGTGAATATTGTCTCTCAAACTCCCAAAATAGCTCAGTTGCACTCAGCCCATAGGTAGTTTTGTTCACCTATGCCATGAATGACTTCTTTGTCACCTGATCTGCATCCTCCAAGCAATAATCCTCCTTCAAATGAAGAGAAAATCTCTCCCAACTACCTCCATGAGCTCAAATAATCTCCTTCATGTGTACATAGAGCTCCGAGATAATGGCAAGCAAAAATGTGTATCATCTCCCATTCAAGAACCTTGTTGAGCTCCATCTCCCTCAAGTAATACTTCAAGTAATTTTAGATGTTCCTCCCAAAAAATTGATCCAACATCCCTACCATCGATTACAAGGCTTTAGTAGCCAATGCCTCCTTACGTTCCACAACTTGGTGTTGTTGCATATATAGTGAAAATGCTCCAAGCATTTGCATTGTAGCTGGATCAAGCTGTAATATGGATGCCTATGTAGAGCTACTAGTACCCAAATTCCCTATTCTCTTGTCAGATCTTCCATCCATGTCCACTAACAACCTCTTTTTTCACTCTCTACCCCAAAAGTTTCACATCGAGTTCACCACTGGTGTACTTTGCCTTTCTCTCTCTAGGAACACAAAGGGTGCCTAGCTGTGGAGCTTATGGATTATAGGTTGTGTGTAGAAATTTCTTTACTAATCTAAATGCACGTGGTACCCAACCAATAGAACCCACCACTCTTGTTCCTAAGATTCCTTCTATCAAGTAGGGGAGCAATGGGCAACCTAACCTATCATCACAACATGCACTCTTGGTCTATTGGTCATTGCTTCCAACATTACCAAGGAGAACAACACAGCATACCTAGAAGGAAGGAACCTAACCGCAATGCTTGCACACCAATCCAAGTCAACTGGGCACACAAACAAGCATGCAAGCATCGAGAGGATCTGATCACAAGAATTCAACAATAATTCTCTGTGCTTTTTGTTGGGAAAGAGCTTCAAAGCCTTCTTGCTCTATCATCAAGCTAATTTCAACCTGTACTCCAAGCCTCCTCCAATATATTCTTCAGATTTCAACAAACTTCTAATCCAATTGAGGAACTTCTATATATTTTTGATGGGGAAAACTTTGTGCAACTCATATGGATATAAATTTTTCTATGTGACTTGGATTCAAGTGTTCTAAGATTCAATCAAAAGCACATGAGATAAGCTTTCCAAGGACATGACATAAGCTACAATTTCATTACTATAGCTCTAATGACAAGCTCTTAAAATTGGCCAATTTTTTGTAAATTTTCACCCTTTATTTGGAATCCTTAATTTTGGGTTTGCTTCTAGTTCTTTGCAACTTTCCCCAGATTTCTCACCAAAAGGTACACTTGATCCTCATAAACACTCCAGAAATCTAAAATCCTCAATCACAATCACAAAAATAGGAGAATTGCCATTCAATAATGATTGAAAATAAAATTTCTCTACCAAGCTTGGGATAGTATTTTCAATAAAACTTGTTGCATCAACTTTCACTCTCCTTGGACTCAAAGCCTACCAAATTTTCTACAATAGCTATTTTTGCCCTTTTCTAACTCTTTGTAGAGTTTGATGACCTAATCCAATCCCTAGATATAGATCAATTCTTGAGTTGTGCTAACTTGTTAGCTCTATAGATATACTTGATCCAAGGCCTTGAATTCTCTTTTCAAGGAATTCATATGAAACCTTTGCATAAAGGAGCAAAACTTAACCACCAATAACATTGGAAATTTTTACAAAGTGAATTGAACCAAAACTTGAGGAGTGATCAAAACTCCAAACTTGATCATCAACACTTCTCCAACACCTTACATCCCAAAAGCATCAACTTCAATCAACCAGATTTGATTTCAGATTGATCCAAAACTAGAATTTCTTTCATTTAGCACTATAAGCACTTTGTCTAATCTCTAAACCCTATTTTCAGATCATGAAAATGTTTCTTGAAGCTCTCCAAATTGCTTATTTTTTGCTCCTAGGTATGAATTCTACCCCCTTATTCAATCAATCATATCTCCCCAAAATCTACTCAAATCATCTACTTTTTGTCTTCAAATTGTAGCCTATCAGCTCTTCTCTCCGACCGTGGTCTTCACTCCCTGAATGCCCTTCCCAAACTCCTTTGATCATTGAAAAAGTCTCAAATTCTCCTCTTGGGACCCAATCTCTTACAAGTTTGTCATTTAGTCTCTTAACTTCTTGACAAATGGACCCCACAAATCCACCCTAAAGCTCATGAGAAAAATTGAGTTGTTCTCCATCTATAAGAGCACATAAATTGTTAAATCCCATACTTGCTTATAAGTAAGTACCAAAAGGACGATAGGATCTGAGTTTCTCATCATTGATTCCATGAATGTCGCTCTGAAATGTATCACCATCCAATGTCATAAGTCGTCACAATGTAGAATCTGTTGTGCTTATATACATCACTACACAACATACATCATTGTCAATATCATACACAATAAAATCACAACTCACACATAAGTCAGATCAAATCGTTTACAACTCAAATCAGATCAATACTTGATCTGATCCTCAATAACTTGCAAACAATTGTGCACTGATTACAGTCAAGCCACACCCATTCTAGCTAAGAGATTCCAGGTGACGCTCACCGGCTTTCTATCCACTCTAGCTAGGAACTCGAAGGCTCAACATCAGAGAAGTGAGCTCTCTAGAGCTGCACTTCCAGGGTATACTCTTTATTTTGACCTAGGTCTCATCCCAACGGTCCTGCTGATAGCACACTCGGTGGCACAAACGGTGCAAGTGACAATGGGTCCCACCATGAAGTCAGTACCCTAAACACAAAATTTGACCATCGGAAAGTAGTCTATGAGTAACTGCCAAAATGCCTCTAACTACTAACACTGGAACTCCAATGTCCAAGCAATCTAGATGTGACACTACAAATGGCATGATAGTTGTCGTGTGTATATACATTGCTACACGACTTACATCATTGTTAAAATTATACACAATAGAAGCACAACTCACACACAAGTCATACATAAACTCTAAAGTGCCACAATTGCCCTCCTAGTTGGTGGTTAGGTCCTTCTAACTCTAGATAGCCATTTACTCCAAGTATATGGTATACCCTATGATGGGCAAAGATCAGGAGGCCGGGTGCTATGGAGCCCCATTGTTAGTTGCTTGTCTGCAATCTATACCATATAAAGAATGAACTAGCTATAGGTCAAGTACATCTACATAACCACTGTCCCTGAAGAACCACCATGAGGGGAGGAGTCATACATGCCATATGTCATCCTCTCAAATAGTGATCACACACCAACATAGTAGCAGCTCCACTAGAAGAACCACATAACATACACCTCAAGCCTGCACGTACAAGTGCCAAGCTTAGGTCTATAGTACCATCAATGTTTGGGAGGTGGCATGGCATACAATTGTGCACATGATCCTTCCAAACAACACCATCACGTCCTTCTAACACAAGGACTCCAAATAGCAAAACCTCATGCACTCTCAAAATAATGCGGCCTATCAAAACATCAAGTGTCATTGGTGTTGTCTACTATAGATATACATAGTCTCTTGGATGAAATCAATGGATTGAGGGTCTATAACCTCCTCCTCTAATAGTAGCATAACATAAAGTATCTCTATGATAATCAATCACCAAGTTCTCAAAGGCCATGGGCATCACTCTATGAAAGATCTCTACCCGTTGAGAACATGCATTCATCCATACATTTGGGTCATCCAAGTCCAAGACTACAATAGCATCTTGACGTATGGCTATAGGTAAATCTGGATCTTGTCCATAGAGTAGAAAGTACGGAGAGAATGATGCTAAGGAGGCTTGCCGGCTGAACCAATAGCCCATGGCCAACCAAGGTAATTGGAGATCCCAATCTCCCAAGTGGCCTCTTTGCAAACCATACTTTTGCAATCCTCTTTTCATTGTCTAAACCACTCTCTCTGCTAAGCCATTTCCTCAGGGTGATCTTGGGAGGTAGTATGGTGATCAATTAAAGCCTTGTCACACAAGACCTAAAACTCCCCCAAGAACTTTGTACCCTGATCAGTCAAAACCTCAAATGGTGCACCAAAATGACTAAGAACTCAATCCAAGAACGAGTAAGTTGTCCCTTCACTAGACTTGTCAAGAAGTGCCACCAACTTAATCCACGTGGAGAAGTGCTCCACCATCATTAAGGCATACCAATGATGTCTCACAATCAGTGGTAAAGGTCAGTGAGGTCCAAACTCCAACGGTAACCCAATCCCATGATAGGTAATGGGTGTAACTATGGTGTAGGAGCATTGAATGATGCTCTAACTTGGTCACAAACCACACATTTGGCAAAAAATTGCTGTACCTTAGTCTTCATACCGCGTCACCAATAATGACTCTAGAGTAAGCTATATGTATGCTTTACTCCAAAATGTCATAGCTTCTCATGAGCATGATGGACCAACTATGGTCTTTGAGATGGAAGTGGTACTACTCGCACTCTACTATCCTCCCATACATGCAAAAGGTGTCTTCCCTCCAATTTGAACCGTCTGGCTTGCTGAAGAACACGGTCTCTCTCCTTGGCCCCAATTGTGCCACCCACAACACCAATGCAAAGATAGTCCATCACTAAGACATCATCATGAATGTCTCGCTAAACTATACCAATATCTTCACTCTCTGGATCTATGACCTCAATAACTCTTCCTATATGCATTGAGAGAGATACCACCAAAGCCTCAAAAAATATACAAAGAAAGGCAGATGCATGCCAACCTAGCACCATCTCCTTATCTGTCTCACATGCCAACGTGCTCCAATATAATCCTTGTGGTTGGGACATGGGTTTCTACTCAACCTATCTACATCACAGTTCACCGCTCCAGGTCTATGAACAACCGTGAAATCATACTCCTATAAAATCAGAGCCCATTTTGCATGCTTCCTTAAAAGCTTGTCGGATTTTATCCACCACTTCAGCAGCTAATGACCAGTGATGAGAGTGAAAGGGTTACCAAATAGGTAACATTGGAAATGTGCTATTGCCCAAACTACTGCCAAGCACTCTCCCTCCTATGAACTATACTTTGCCTCTATTGAATTGTTGGAGTGACTAACATAGGCCACCACAAACTCCTTCTCCTCATCATCATGTTGGGTGAGCACCGCTCCAAGCCCCAACATACTCCAATCAGTATAAACTTGAAATGGTCATCCTCTAATTGGTCTTCTCAAAATAGGAGCATATATCAACCTCTTCTTGAGCTCTACAAAAGCTCTCTTTTGCTCATCTCCCTAACACCACTCATGTGTAAGCTTGGTCAGCTTTGTCAAGGCCTTGGCAATGGCACTAAATCCTCTAACATAGGGGCAATAGAAGTTTACCAACCCAAGAAATGCTTGCACTCTGCTCACATCCGTAGGCCAAGAAATATGTGCAATACCCTCCACCTTGGTCTATTGAACACCAAGTCTTCCAGGGTAGATAGTGTGACCCAAATACTCAACCTACTTGTGGAAGAACCTATACTTCCTTGGATGTAATTTGAGGCCATGAGATCTCAACCTCTCAAACACCTCCAACAATTGTCTCTCATGCTCCTCCATAGTAGTGCTATAGACCAAAATGTCATTAATATAGCACCAAGCAAAATCCAATCCAACTTGGATCCTATCCATGACTCTCTGGAACTCAACATGAGCATTCTTTAACCCAAATGGTAAAAATCTCCACTGATATAACACATCCTTGCCATGAGGATCAATAGCCTAGAATTTTGTCTTGGACTTATCCTCCTCCCTAATTGGCAACTGATGATATCCCGCTCAAAGATCCAAAGTATTGAAGACCTTTGCATGCCCAATTGCATCAAAAATGTCCTCCAATGTAGGCATGGCATACCAATCAGCCCTAGTCTGTTGGTTAATAGGACAGTAATCTCCACACATTTGCCTATTTGTGTAGTTGCCATGCATATCCTTCTTGGTTGGCATCATTGTTGCTAATGCATACTCTCCATGTGAAATCTCTACCAAACCAGCCTCAAAAAGGTCACTACTCCAGCTCTGAATCAATGTCCTCTCCATATCACTATATCGATAAGGACGTCAGAAAACTAGTGTATTGCTAGTCAGCTCAATCCGTATACCATGTCCCTTCAGAGCATCCAAATCATTCATATTGAAGGCAAAACAACTCGTGTGGCTCCTCAAGAACCTCCAAACCCTCCGTCTTTCCTCTCCAGTAAGCTTGGGTCCAAGATCTGGCTCCCAAGTATCCTCTGTAATTGTAGTATGAGTGGAAGATGTACTAATTGGCTGCTACACTAGGCCCTTGGGAGCAATAGTGTCATACCCTTAACCACTAGAGGTCCCAACCTCTGTGTGAAAAACTCCTTCCACTTTGGCTACAAGCTCCACACATCCTCTAGTTGCATCCCAAGTGGACCAAGGGTGTAATCCAAGTAGCCCACGCTCACCTGGATGGACTCCAAGTAGACCACTTTCCCTAGTAGCTACTGGCTGTGTCCCAAGAATACCATGTCCACTCAGTCCATCGCCCCCAACATGTGCTTGAATCGTCTTGATAGGCACAAGGCTCACAAGTGTCTAAGTGGTGATGCTTATCAAGCGCATCCTATGTTGCTTTGCCAAGCTAAGGATCATAATCTAGGTCAAATAGTTCAAGTCCATAGCTTGACCTAACACCTAATGCATAGATGCCTCTAACACTACTAGAACAGCGGTAATATCGGTGCAAAAACCCATTGCACGGTCTCTCTTATCAGCATTGGGCTCCACCAATTGCTATAATTGTGAGTCTCAAACAAGTCCGGGTCCTCTCTCTTGAAAAGCATGAGAGCTTGGGAAACTCATGAGTGTGGGAAATGAGGCTCTAGGCTGTCCAACTAGGTTCACCATTGCCATAGGTGACCTATCAGTCACTACCACTGTCTTAGACTGATGCCCAACATCCAAGATATCATCAACAAAGATGTGGTCAAGTCACTCAATCCCATCATATGCACGTTGTAAAACCTCTCTGGGTAAGAGGTTCATCCACCAAAGATGAAGACGATGAGCCCGTGATCCCACTCTGGCTGCATCTAACAATATAGTAGGTCCCATCAAAGAATGGACTTGATATGTTCTCGCCACCACTCTGGTGCAAGAATCACCCATCAAAGGAACATTATCCAAAAGGTAAGTTAGAGAAATGGACATATGAACCTCAAGATGTTGTAGTATCCGTAACATCTTCCAAAACACACTAGAACAAGGATCTTGAAGACCCAAACCTTAGCCATCATGTGTACGTCCCTAACATGGCTATCCAGAAATCACCAAGTGAATAGGCCTATGTCTCTCTAGATCATGTGCCCCAGTAAAGAAATGTCTGTTGGTAGGGCCTTTTGGTAATTGCTGACATCAATAATAACTCTGGATACCAATAGGCCAAGTGTGCCACATGATGTAGAGAGACTCGCCTAGTAGTCTCATCTTTATCTACATACAAGTACCTCTATACTCGTATACCCGCCTATAATACCAAAGCTAGTCCGTTGCTAATCCCACCAAACAACGCCAATAGACATATCCCTTTATTGGATACTACCAAGCAATGAGTGTGATATCCAAAGGTGTCAAAGTAATCAATTTTGGAGGCTCATCCTCACACTCAACTCCTGATGGTACAAAGGCTCCACTTCAAGCATGTTCCACCAACTGATCTACATGTTGTTGCAATGCCTCCTTTGAACTCCACAATGGAACATCCAAGGTGGATGGAACAATCCTACTTGTACTCCAAATGTAAAAGACCAAAACCGAGGAGAGAAATAGGAGAATAAAAACTCACATTGGGACACTTGAATGAGGGAAAACTCCAAATGCCTAGCATGAGCTTCGGCCTTGGTATTTATAGGTAGCATACAAGACTCTTGAAGCTTCTCAAGAAGCTTCCTTGAGCCACTTTCTTGGAGTGCAAGCCAAGTTAACTAGGAAGCTTCTCAAGAAGCTTCCTTCTAGAAGCCGCCTACTTGGCGTGCAAGCTAAGCTAGTTAGAAGCTTCTAGAAGCTTCCTTCTAGAAGCTACCTGCTTAGGGCGCAAGTTAGATGCTTCTAGAATATTCTAGGCTATTTTGTCTTATTCTCTACTTTGTAAGCCCGACTAACTTCATCTCTAAACTCCATATTGTTACATATTCCCCCACCGCGAGTTGGTGACGTCCTTGTCACCAGTAAAGCTTCAAAGTCCTTGATGGCCCTCTGTGCATTCTGGAGGTGAGAAAGAGGTTCCCATGTGGCATCATGAAGAGGATACCCTTTCCAAAGGACCTTGTACTCCGTATGTTGGCGATGGCCTCGTTGAATATGGCAACGTGCAAGGATACAATCAACTTCGTACTCCTCATGATCATTGATAGGGATAGGAAGAGGGGGAGGTTGGACTCAAGAGGAAAAGGAAGAAGGGTTAGGAACAAAGGGTTTTAACTTGGAAACATGAAAGACAGGATGGATACGCATGTGACAAGGTAAGGCAAGTTGATAAGCAATAAGAGAGATAATGTGGGTGATTTCAAAGGGTCCTATCCAATTAGGAGCAAGTTTATGAACTTGGGTATCAAGTGGGAGAGGGAGGTTACTAGAAGATAGCATGACTTTATCACCAACTTCAAAGGTGAGATCACAACGATGATGGTCCGCATATTGTTTTTGGTGATTCTAAGCAACAAGGAGGTGAGATTTGGCTTGTTGGATAGATTGGGATATAGTGGTCAAGAATGTAGAAGTATGAGGAACCTGAGAGGAAGGAGGAGCAAGAAGAGAATCTAGAACAAGCGGATCTTGGCCAAAATTGAGAAAGAAGGGAGAAAATCCAGTGCTTGCCTATTTGGAATTGTTGTGGGCAAATTCTGCAGCTGTAAGACATTCATCCCAGTTGGTATGGTGGACATTGACAAAGGCCTACAACATATCCTCCAATGTATGATTGGCACGTTTGGTTTGTCCATCAGTTTGAGGATGATAGGCCGTGGATAAAGCAAGTTTGGTGCCAAGTATCTGGAAGAGTGCTTGCCAAAACTTCCCGGTAAATCAAGGATTTCGGTCAGAGATGAGTACACGTAGCATCCCATGATGCTTGAAGACATTGTCAAAGTAGATTTGCACTAAGGTTGGAGCATCCATGATATCACAGGTTGGTGCCAAATGGATTTGCTTACTAAGCTTATCCACAAACACCACAATTGCGGTGTGTCCTTGTTTTGTCTTTGGCAAGGATGTGATTAGATCCAAGCTCACATGCTCCCAACAAGCGAATGGAATGGCGAGTGGTTGAAGGAGTCCACTCGGCTTTTGGTTGATGGCCTTGTTCTGTTAGCAACTTTCACATGATCAAACAAAGTCTTGAACATCTTGTGTCATGTTGGGCCACCACCATTGGCGTTGGAGGGTGCCTAAGGTCTTGTCCACTCCCATGTGACCAGCTATTGGTAAATCATGGGCTTCTTGAAGGCACACAAGTTGAAGATCACCTTTGGCTGGAACATAGATCTGATCTGCATGGAATAAAAGGCCTTCCTTGAAAGAGAAGGTGTTGTACTCCTTGTCGCGTGCTGTCAGATGACCGTGTACCATTTGGAAGAAGGGATCCTGTTGTAGAGCTGATTGAAACTCATTATGGACCTTAGGGTCAATGGACACCGTTGTAATTGCTGCCGTGATGAGAGGAAGATCCTTCAAATCAGGTCGTCGTGATAGAGCATCGGGGATGACATAGAACTGACCTAGTTTGTACTCAAGTTTGATGTCAAACAATTGGAGTTGCTCTTCCCATCGATGATGCCGACTCTTCATGTGCTCCAAGTGTAAGGTCTACAACAATGGTTTGTGATCAGTTCGCATGATCACTTGTTTCCCCAAGAGATAATGCCTCCATACCTTGGTGGCATATACCATTGCAAGTTGTTCCTGATCTTAAGCAGAGTAATTTCTTTCAGCTGTATTTAGTCGGCGAGACACAAAAGCAATAGGATGTAGTCCATCTGGAAATTCTTGTTGCAACACAACTCCAATTGCAAAGTTAGAAGCATCAAAATCAACCACACAATGTAGTTGAGGATCATATGGTTGAAGAATAGGTCTTGAGACACCATATGCTTTAACTTCTGGAATGCTTCTTCATGCTCGGTGGTCCACTGGAAGCTTGAGTTCTTTCCTAAGAGGACAGTCAATGGTGCAGCTACATGAGCATAATAGTGGATGAACCGTTGGTAAAAACTGGCCAATCCATTGAATGCTCGTACTTTTGTAGCATCCTTCGAGGTTGGCCAATCAATAATGGCCTTGATCTTCTCTTCTTCTATCTTGATCCACTCTGATGAGATCTTATGATCCAAGAAGGTAACCTTCTTCTGCCAAAAAGCACACTTTGACTTCTTGCAGTAAAATTTCCATTGTCGTAGTTGTCTTAGGACTTCTCGCACATGATTCCTATGTTCTGCCTTTGTCCTACTATAGATTCAGATATCATCTAAGAACACTACCACGGACTGATCCAATAGTCCCTCCAACACCCGATGCATCTGATCCATGAAGACTGCTAGAGCATTAGTGAGTCCGAATGGTAGAACTCTCTACTCAAAATGTCCATACCTTGTGCAAAAGGCAGTCTTTTGCACGTCCTCTCCTTCAATAGGAATTTGCCAATAGCCACTACGAAGATCCAACTTGGAAAAGTAGCATGCTCCACTTAATTGGTCAAGCAAGTTGTCGATCCGAGGAAAGGGATATGCATTCTTCACGGTTTGCTTATTAAGCCCATGGTAATCAATACAAAAACAAAGTCCTCCATCCTTCTTTGGAACAAATAGTACCGGTGCTCCCCACGGAGAGGTACTATGTCGTATGAAATCCTTCTCCAACAACTCTGTAAGTGTTGTTCGCAACTCCTCCAACTCCTTTGGTGAGAGCCGATAGATTGGTCTACTCATTGGAGTACTCCCTGGCAATAACTCAATCTTGAAGGGCATACCTCGATCAGAGGGTAATCCCTTTGGCAGATCATTTGGAAACACATCTGTAAACTCCTGAACTATCCAATCAACCATTGCTTGATGCGGCACTTGGCCCTCCTCAGATTGTTCTTATGCAATCGGCTTGATCCACACCGCGAATACAGACTTATCTTCCTCCAAACTTGCTCTATGGCTACTTCATTAACAAACTTCCCTTCTAGGAACTCATCTCTCTTCCAAGCTTGCTCCATGGTTGCCTTCTTGGCAAACTTCCCATCTTGGGACTCAACTCCCTTCCAGATTTGCTCTATGGCTACCTTCTCAACAAACTTCCTATCTTGGGACTGACTATTTTTAGGTGTCTTACTCAGAGGTGCCAGACAACCTAATCGGAAATTCCTACCTTGGTGTTGTACTTGAATTTGACGTTGGGTCCAATCGAATTGAACCTTATGACGTTCAAGCCAAGGTAGACCCAGAATGATATCATAGTGTAGAGGTGCCACTACAAACCTCATACACTCCAAATACTCCTTCCCAATCTTGAAGGTAACAGGATGCGAGGTGCGGAATGCAAAACCTTTTCTACTATCCGCCATCATCAAACTACTTCCAATCACTGGCTTGATAGGATTACCCAATTCCTTTGCTACTTGCATAGATATGCAATTCTCTAAACTTCCAGAATCGACCAAAATCCTACAACCCCGATTAGATATTGTACCTTGCAAGCAAACTTGCATAGGTCAAGCCTTCAATCCCATTGGAACTAATCAAGCTCCCAATAGGCGGCTCAAAATCTCCTACGGGGATTCTTTGTTTCCTTGATCATTCTGTTCCACAAACTCCATCTGGGCAACTTGTTGAGGTCGCCCATTCCTAAGTGGACATTCAGCAATGCAATGTCCAACTTGGCGACAATAAAAGCAACCTCTATTTTGTCATAATCTTTCTCTATCTGTTGTGCCAAGTGGTCTTCGTTGGATAGCATCAATCTCCATTGGTACCGGTTCTTCCACTCGTGGTAATGGTAGGTTTTGTGTAGGTCAAGGTCGAGACCAAGTTGTTGCAACTAAGGAATCAAAACGCTCAGCCAATTGCATGGCTTCTTCTATGTTCTGTGGATCTTGCATGGTTACCTCCAATCTGGTTTGTGACTTCAATCCTCGCACAAATCGATCCAGAACTTCACCTTCTTGGATATCTGGAATTCAAATGATGATATTCTGAAATTGTATGATGTAGTTTCTCATTGAGCCAATCTGCCTCAACTCCGCCAATTTATCTTGTGCAGCTCGGGTGGCATTTATAGTCTAAAATCGACCAAGTATTGCATCCTTGAATTCTGCCCGTCAAAATTGGTATAACAATTTGTCGTTCAGCTCTTTCTACTTGGAATCGCCACCAAAGTTTTGCCATGCCATCCAATTAGCTAGAAGCTAAGAGAATTGTTTCCGCTCGTCTTGAAGATTGGTGGCTTCAAAGTAACGTTCACAGTTAAACACAAAATTCTCCACTGTGCTTGGAAGATTCTTGCCTTCAAACACCTTGGGTTTTGGAAATCAAATGCAATCTTCTCCGTCTCAAACTGGCACTCTGTCTATCTGTTCTCGTCGTTGCTGGTCTCGTTCATCCAACAATCGAGTAAGATGCTCAATTTGTTGTTGCATTGCAAGGATAACATCTGGTATTGCCGCCATTGCTACTACTCTATTCCACTACCCTCAATTTATCTAGTTGATTAACACATAGATACAACACTACCCTCAATTTATCTAGTTGATTAACACATAGATACAACACGTCAAGAAGCTTCCTTGAGCCGCTTTCTTGGAGTGCAAGCCAAGTTAACTAGGAAGCTTCTCAAGAAGCTTCCTTCTAGAAGCCGCCTACTTGGCATGCAAGCTAAGCTAGTTAGAAGCTTCTAGAAGCTTCCTTCTAGAAGCTTCCTTCTAGAAGCTACCTACTTAGGGCGCAAGTTAACTAGTTGGGAAGCTTCCCAAGAAGCTTCTTAGATGCTTCTAGAATATTCTAGGCTATTTTGTCTTATTCTCTACTTCGTAAGCCCGACTAACTTTATCTCTAAACTCCATATTGTTACACCAAATCCAAGTGATCTCTTCTAGTATTGGAGTATCCTCTGCATGGGTGTTCCCTTCCAACAAGTCACCAGGCCAAGTAACTGCACCACTAAAAGCTAAAACTGATGCGGCCATGGTCCAGGACTGTAGTGAGCCAAGACTACCACTAATGAAGCATACTGGAAGCAACATACCCGTCCCTCACCAGACTACCAACCTAGTCTATAGGAGGTTATCTCCTCCCAATAGTCAATATTGAAACCCATGGGTATAACACTACTCCCCCAACTAGCACATCATATGACTCAGCTATTGTCTCAATAACATGAGCTCTCACCACCGAGCTATCAATCGGATGACCAGGCTGAACTTGGACAACAAGCTCCTCACGTGTGATGTACTATGTCAAACCACCACCAAGAGATGTTTGGATTTGAAATGGACACCTCTACACATCAATCTTCCGTAACTCCAAACCGACTATTGTAGCCTTCTCCAACATAAGGGGCTATGCACCAAAGTCTAACAAGACTCTCTATGGTGTACAAACCTTCCTTAAAGGTCCCACCAAACGGAAAATCCCCCTCTAGTTATCAAATAGGACAACACCAGGTGTGAACCGTGCTCTCTCAAAGGCCGGTCTAGCTGGCAACTCCTCTAGTCTAGTCGTTGCTACCTGCCATAAACCACTGGTCGTTGAATGGATCTCATGCTCCTCAACCAAGTCAGCTCCACTATCAACCACCTTTGCTCTAGTAGTAGGGACTGCATCATCCCTACTCTCATAAAGCGTGAAAGCTATTATACTCCAATGACAAGAGAAGAGAGAAAACATAGATTACACACTTAACATTCAGTGTCCCAAAGGAGCATCTTTTCTTTATTATATAGACAAAGAGGATTCCCTCCAAGGAAGCTCCACCATAGGATTAGGCACACAAATCAGTGACATGTCAGCAAGCTTCACCCTTGAATTACTTACTTGGATGGGTGACATGTCGTTCTAGTCTTATTTGGTTGGTCAAACAAGCTTTGACTAGAGGGAATCTTTTAGGGAATCTTCTTGTAAGAGTCTCAAAATCATGTAAGGTACCATTGGAAAGCTCTCAACAAGACAAACCAAAGGGGAGGGAAGGCCTAACTTTCCTTAATCAGGAGGCAATGTGCACATTTTCAAGGCCTAATTCATTCGTTTAGGTCTCCAAAATTACCTTCAAAGATTTCAGGCATATTTTGGTTCCTACTCTATTAGTAGAAGTCCCTTTTTGGTGATACTTCTTTTTGATCTGTTTAGTCCATCATGTGTAACATCCTTCCGGATTTTACCAAACCAATTCTCTCCTTTAAATCATATGTCTAGCTATTGGTTCTAAAGTTCTCAAGTCTATTTTGCTTTTTGCTCTATTAGTAGAAGTACTCTTTTGGTGATACTTCTATCTGATTTATTTTGACCATCATGTATAACATGATTCTAGATGTTACCAAACCAAATTTCACATCTAGATCATATGGCTAGTTCTTGGTATTACAAACCTCCCTCCTTTTAAGACGCAACGTCCTCATTGTGCAATTGTTGCTCAAATGCTTGCACCAACACTAGTGCATGTGTCAAATTGGCAGCAGGCTCCCATGTTGCTTCATAGAGGAGGTAACCTTTCCACTATATTAGATAGTCCACCCGCGGATGGCAAGTACCACGCATGTGCTTTTGGAGAATACGCTCCACTTCATATTCCTCTATGCCATCAATGAGTGTCGGACAAGGTCAAATGTCTTGTCTGGAATGACCCTAGCTTGATTGGGGAGCATATCTGCATAGTAGGGAAACATGGAACATTGGATGGATCTTCATGTGTGGTGGCAGCTCAAGGTGATAGACCACAGCGCAGACATGACAAAGAATTGAGAAAGGCCCAATAAAACAAGGTCTAAGCTTACAAGGTCCAACTAATGTGAGGTTGTTTGTTGATAGCCACACTTGATCCCCCCACCATTGAACTCCATGTGCCTACGGTGTGCATTAGCATACTGCTTCTGTCAATTTTGTGCAATTTGTAATCTATGTTTGGTGCTCTATACATCTTGTTGGATTTTAGAGACAAATGTGTTGACTATATTGACCTTGGTAGCCATTGGCCGGATCTTCATCAAGCTAGAAGGTGTGAAGGGATGCTCACCATACATGAGGAAGAATGGAGTGCCCTGGGTAGATGCATTCACTGAATTGTTGTAAGCAAATTCCACCAACAGGAGTAGGGTGTCTCGTCTCTCTTGCTCTTCTAAGGTGAAGCCGCGTAACATGTCTTCAATCGTGCAATTAGCCTGCTCTGTTTGGCCATCTGTTTGTGTGGGTAGTAAGCTATGGATATGGCTAACTTGGTTTTGAAGAAACCAAAGAGTGTTTGCCAAAACAAACTGGTGAATTGAGTGCCTTTATTGGTGATAAGTACTCTAGACAAGCCATGGTGAGAGAAGACTGCATCTAAGTATAATTGAACTAGTTGTGGAACGGTCACATCCTTGGTGGTAGGGCATACATGAATCATTTTGCTGAGCCAGTCCATAGAGACCACGATGGAGTCAAACCTGAGGTGGTCTTGGGTAATTCACAAACAAGATCCATACTCACTTATTCTCCACGTTAGGGAGGCGTGGAGAGAGGTTGAAGGAGCCCTACAAGAGCTTGATTAGAAGCTTTGTTTTGTTGACAAAGTAGGCAGCTACGCACATAGTCCATCATGTCGTTGCTCATCTTGGGCCGATAGTAATGGCACTAGACTGCATCCAAGGTCTTGTCCACTCCAACATGACCTGCAATGGCCAAATCATGACATTCCGCTAGAATGGTGGTGCATAATTTTGGGACATTTGGGATCTATAATCTGCCATTATGAAAGGTGAGTCCTTGGGTGTTGGTGACGCCTTTAGATGATTGCACTTCTACAATCTGCAGATTAGTTTTTGTAGCAGCCAGAATCTTTGGCCAAAATCCAAGGTTAATATTAACTTCTGCCACCAAGTTGTTTGCCATTAGCATGCAGGTGAATGCATCTGCAAGTTGCTTCTTACCTTCCACGTAGTTGATTTACTTATTGAAGCGTTGTCGCTACTCTGCCCACCAAATTTGGCGACGAGATAGATCCTTCTGCATCTCAAGGTAGACTAGAGGTTTGTGGTCTATCTCTACTACAAATGCCTTCTCGCCTTGATAATGCTTCCAATGCTTGGTTGCCAGAACAATGGCCAGCTCTTCTCATTCTGTGGTGTGGTAGTTGGGCTTTGCCAATAACAACTTTTGAGAGAAATATGCAATTGGATGCCATCCGTCATGCCACTCTTGTTTTAGTACTGCTCTTATTGCTATGCTTGATGCATCTATAGCCAACTTGATTGGTCGTTTTGGGTCATACTTCTTCAAGATTGGTGCATGTAGCAAGGTGACTTTCAATTGTTGAAAGGCCAACTCTTGTGCGGTTCCCCATGACCACTTCTTCCCCTTGCCAAGTAGTGCCATTAAAGGTTGTGCAACCTTCAAGAAGTCCTTGAAAAATCTACAATAGAATCCCATCAACCCCAAGAAGCTCTTGAGTTGAGTCTGATCTTCTAAGGCACGCCATTTTTTAATGACCTCTATTTTATTTGTCAATACTTGAATGCCCTTTGCACTTATTCTATGCCCCAAGTAGTTTACTTCAAACTTGCCAAACTCGCACTTTGAGATTTTGGCATACAATTGATTATGTCTTAGAATTTGGAGGACCTCTTGTAGATGTTGTTTGTGTTCCATCATTATGCTCTTGTATACTAAGATATCATCCAAGAAGACAATAACAAACTTATCCAAGTATGGATGAAATATGTCATTCATTAGACTCATGAAAGTGGCAGGTGCATTGTTGAGGCCAAAAGGCATCACAAGATACTCAAAGTGGCCATACTTGGTTCGAAAGGCAGTTTTGTACACAACCTCCTCTGCAATTTGGATTTGATTATAACCGCTCTACAAGTCCAATTTTGTGAAGTATCTTGTTCCATGGAGTTGATCAAACAGGTCATCTATGCAAGGTAAGGGGTATTTTTTCTTCACTATTTGATGATTGAGACCTTGATAGTCAATGCACATGCGCATTGTACCATCCTTCTTCTTCACAAAACAAGACATGAGCTCCATATAGTAATACGCTAGGTTGGATGAACCCCTTCTGCAGCATCTCCTCAATTTGAGTCTTACACTCCTCTAACTCATGAAGTGATAGGCGATATAGGACCTTACAAGGAGGTGTCTTATCCGAGAGTGTCTCAATTTTATGATCTACTCTCCTTTTTGGTGGTAATCTTAAGAGTAGATCATCGGGAAAGACATCTTGAAATTCATCTACCATAGCCTTCAATTTCTCAAGAACTTGTCATCAAGTTGTGCACTCTAGACTTATCTTATTAGACCCATGAAACATCTATCGGTCTTATAGACAATTGCCATCTCCATAACATATAGAGGCAGATCTTGCTAGGGTGAATTTTCTTTAACCCCAATGATTGGCCATTGGTGGGTTCTCACTACTTTCTTCCTCCAATCTACCATAGGGTTGTAATGCTCCATCAATGCCATGCCTAAGATTGCATCATAACAAGCTAATTATATCACTCGCAACTCAATTGCTTCTTGATATTCTCCTACATAGAGTGTTACCCATATAGGTAATGATTCAATCCTCTCGTTTGCCCATTAGGTGAAATACTCCAAGGACAAGAGAAGAGAGAAAACACAGATTGCACACTCAAACATTCGATGCCCCAAGGGAGCACCTTCTCTTTATTATATAGACAAAGAGGATCTCCTCCAAGGAAGCTCCACCATAGGATTAAGGACACAGATAGGTGACATGTCAGCAAGCTCCACCCTTGGATTACTTACTTGGATGGGTGACCTGTCTGGTCTAGGTCCTATCTGGTCTAGGTTCTATCTGGTTGGTCAAACAAGCTTTGACCGAAGGGAATCTTTTAGGGAATCTTCCTATAGGAATCTCAAAATCACGTGAGTAAGGTACCGTCGGAAAGCTCTCGATGAGACAAAGTAGGGAGGAGGGAACGCCAACCTATCCTATATTGGGGGGGAATTTGCACATTTTCAAGGCCTAATTCATCCGTTTAGGCCTCCAAAATTACCTTCAAAGATTTCAGGCATATTTCGGTTCCTACTCTCTTAGTAGAAGTCCCCTTTTGGTGATACCTCTTTCTGATCTGCTTAGTCCATCATGTGTAACATCCTTCCAGATGTTACCAAACCAATTCTCTCCTTTAAATCATATGTCTAGCTATTGGTTCTAAAGTTCTCAAGTCTATTTTGGTTTTTGCTCTATTTGTAGAAGTACTCTTTTGGTGATACTTCTATCTGATTTATTTTGACCATCATGTATAACATGATTCTAGAAGTTACCAAACCAAATTTCACATCTAGATCATATGGCTAACCCTTGATATTACAGACCTCCCTCCTTTTAAGACGCAACGTCCTCGTTGCGCAATTGTTGCTCAAATGCTTGCACCAACACCGGTGCATGTGCCAAATTTGCAGCGGGTTCCCAGGTTGCTTCATAGAGGGGGTAACCTTTCCATTGTACTAGATATTCCACCCGCGGATGGCGAGTACCATGCATGCGCTTTTGGAGAATCCGCTCCACTTCATATTCCTCTATGCCATCAATGAGTGTCGGACAAGGTCAAATGTCCTGTGTGGAAGGACCTTGGCCTGATCGGGGAGCATATCTGCGTAGTAGGGAGACATGGAACATTGGATGGATCTTCATGTGTGGTGGTAGCTCAAGGTGATAGGCCACAGCGCCGATGCGACAAAGAATTGAGAAAGGCTCAATAAAACGAGGTCTGAGCTTACGAGATCCAACTAATGTGAGGTTGGTTGTCGATAGCCACACTTGATCCCCAACATTGAATTCCATGTGCCTATGGTGTGCATCAGCATATTGCTTTTGTCGATTTTGTGCAATCTGTAACCTGTGCTTGGCACTCTCCACACCTTGTTGGATTCTAGAAACAAATGTGTTGACTGCATCAACCTTGGTAGTCACTGGACGGATCTTCATCAAGCTAGAAGGTATGAAGGGATGCTCACCATACATGAGGAAGAACGGAGTGACCTGGGTGGAGGCATTCACTGAATTGTTGTAAGTGAATACCACCAACAGTAGTAGTGTGTCCCACCTCTCTTGCTCTTCTAAGGTGAAGCCGCGTAACATGTCTTCAATCGTGCAATTAGCCCGCTCTGTTTGGCCATCTGTTTGTGGGTGGTAAGCTGTAGACATGGCCAACTTGGTTTTGAAGAAACCAAAGAGTGTTTGCCAAAACAAACTGGTGAATTGGGTGCTTCTATCGGTGATGAGTACTCTAAACAAGCCATGGTGAGCAAAGACTGCATCTAAGTATAGTTGAGCTAGTTGTGGAGCGGTCCACTCCTTGGTAGTAGGGCGTACATGAATCATTTTGCTGAGCCGGTCCACAAAGACCACAATGGAGTCAAACCCTGAGGTGGTCTTGGGTAATTCGCAGACGAGATCCATACTCACTTGTTCCCAACGTTGGGTAGGAGTGGAGAGAGGTTGAAGGAGCTCTGCATGAGCTTGATTAGAAGCTTTGTTCTATTGACAAAGTAGGTAGCTACGCACATAGTCCATCACGTCGTTGCTCATCTTGGGCCAATAGTAATGGCGTTTGACTGCATCCAAGGTCTTGTCTACTCCGACATGAGTTGCAATGGCCGAATCATGACATTCCGCTAGAATGGTGATGCGTAAGTCTGGGACATTTGGGATCCATAATCTGCCATCCCAAAAGGTGAGTCCTTGGGTGCTGGTGACACCTTTGGATGATTGCGCTTCTACAATCTGTGGATCAGTTTTTGTAGCAGCTAGAATCTCTTGCCAAAATTTAGGGTTAATCTTAACCTTTGCCACCAAGTTGTTGGCCATTGGCATACGGGTGAATGCATCTGCCTATTGTTTCTTACCTTCCATGTAGGTGATTATCATGTTGAAGCATTGTCGCCACTTTGCCCACCGAATTTGGCGATGAGAGAGATCCTTCTGCGTCTTGAGGTACACTAGAAGTTTGTGGTCTGTCTCCACTACAAATGCCTTCTCGCCCAAGTAGTGCTTCCAATGCTTGGTTGCTAGAACAATGGCCAGCTCTTCTTATTTTGTGGTGTGGTAGTTGTGCTCTGCCGGTAATGACTTTCGAGAGAAATATGCAATTGGATGTCATCCATCATGCCACTCTTGTTGTAGGACTGCTCCTATTGCTACGCCTGATGCATCTATAGCCAACTTGATTGGACGTTTTGGGTCATACCACTTCAAGATTGGTGCATGTAGCAAGGTAGCCTTCAATTCTTGAAAGGCCAACTCTTGTGCGGTTCCCCATGTCCACTTCTTCCCCTTGCCAAGTAGTGCCATTAAAGGTTGTGCAACCTTGGAGAAGTCCTTGATAAATCTACGATAGAATCCCGTCAACCCCAAGAAGCTCTTAAGTTGAGTCTGATCTTATGGGGCACTCCATTTTTGAATGACCTCTATTTTATCTATCAATACTTGAATGCCCTAAGTAGTCTACTTCAGACTTGCCAAACTCACACTTTGAGAGTTTGGCGTACAACTGATTCTTTCTTAGAATCTGGAGGACCTCTCATAGATGTTGTTTGTGTTCTGTCATTGTGCTACTATATACTAAGATATCATCCAAGAAGACGATAACAGAATTATCCAAGTATGGACGAAATATGTCATTCATTAGACTCATGAAAGTGGCAGGCGCATTGGTGAGGCCAAAAGGCATCACAAGATACTCAAAATGGCCATACTTGGTTCGAAAGGCAGTTTTGTACACATCTTCCTCTGCAATTTGGATTTGATTATAACCGCTCCGCAAGTCCAGTTTGGTGAAGTATCTCGCTCCATGGAGTTGATCAAACAGGTCATCCATGCAAGGTAAGGGGTATTTGTTCTTCATTGTTTGTTGATTGAGACCCCAATAGTCAATGCACATGCGCATTGTACCATCCTTCTTCTTCACAAACAAGACAAGGGCCCCATATGGTGATACGCTAGGTTGGATGAACCCTTTCTATAGCATCTCCTCAATTTGAGTCTTACACTCCTCCAACTCATGAGGTGATAGGCGATATGGGGCCTTACAAGGAGGTGTCTTCCTCGGGAGTGTCTATATTTTCTGATCTACTCGCCTTTTAGGTGGTAATCTTGAGGGTAGATCATCGAGAAAGACATCTTGAAACTCATCCACCACATCCTTTAATTTCTCAGGAATTTGTCTAGCGAGTTGTGCACTCTGGACTTCTCTTATTAGACCCATAAAACATCTATCGGTCTTACAGACAGTTGTCGTCCCTATGACATATAGAGGCAGTTTTTGCCTGTGTGATTTTTCTTTAACCCCAATGATTGACCATTGGTGGGTTCTCATTACTTTCTTCCTCCAATCCACAATTGGGTTGTACTGCTCCATCCATGGCATACCTAAAATTGCATCATAACGGGCTAACTGTATCACTCGCCACTCAATTGCTTCTTGATATTCTCCTACAGAGAGGGTTACCCGTCTAGGTAATGATTCAATCATCTCTGTTTGCCCATTTGGTAACTCTACTTCTTCACTTCCATCTCTCTCTAGATCCATTCCCAATCTTATTGCAACAGAGCAAGACAAGAAATTCTCTATTGCTCCCGGATCTATTAATACTCTCACTTGATTACCTTCTAGGATTCCATTCACGACAATCAATTGTGAGGTTGCCTTTTAGGATCTTTGCGCATTATTCTTCTTCCTTCCCTTGTTTCTCTGCTTCCTTATTGAGCCAGTAAGGCCGCGAGGTACATTTATTGGCGATCTTCATTTTCCAAAGTGGTTTCTACCTCCTCCTCTTCAATGTGCCTCTCCATGTTGTTCAAAGATTGCCTGTACAAAGGCCGAGGGCCTCTAGGGAAACAAGTGCAACAATTGGTAGATATGTGCCCAATACGGCCACAATTGTAACAACGGCGTTGTTCTCCTCGAGTCCCTTCTCCTCTTGGGACTCCATCTCTTTGTTCTTCAACCCGTCCCTGCTCCCCTTGAAGCGGCCGTGCTCCTTCATACCGGAATCAAAGGTTGCCCAATTCCATCGGTACTAGTCCACCCATGTGTGGCATTTCTGCCCAATAATGTTGAGGTGGAACTACTCCTTCACCTCCACCTAATGCTCTTGCTATTCTCTACGTACAAGCAATGGCTTCAAATACCGTGCAAGGGTTTTGCACCATGACTTCTTGGCAAATCCGCTCTTTCAACCCTTGTTTGAAATTGTCGAGAGCCTATGCTGGACTCATGTCGGTAATTGCAACTTGTAGATCCAAAAATGCCTCCACATACTCTTGTACGCTATTCTTCTGTCTCAATCTCCATAGTCGGGTTTGAGCCATCTGCATAGAATCCACCGATTGGAAATTCTTCAGCAGTCCTTCTTGCATTGTTGTCCATGTGACCTCCCTTCTCTCGGCCAACATGGATCGTTCCCAAGCATCATACCATGTGAGCGCTTTATCGGTCAAGTACCCACATGCAAACACGCCTGCAGCATGCTCTATGATCTCTATTGAGAACAATTGGAAATATCAAATCATTCTCAAGATCCAATTTTCCACTACTCCCATCGTACGCTGCCCCTTGTAAGGCTCAATGTTGCAGGTCTTCTTCATCCAGAGTAGCAATGTGGCTTCATCGTTGATAGGGTTCGTAGGCACGGGTGCCTCTCCAAGTACTTCAGTCGTAGGTACTGGGTTTTGAGACGGCTCTTCTCCTTGCATGGCTTGATCATTCCTGAGGATTTGCACTTGACTTTGTAATGTCTCCATGGTCATCTTAATCTCTCAAAATTCATTCAGCATCCCTTGCATTCCTTGCACCAGCTCTTGCAACTACGGATCCATGGTTCCTGCAACACCCAATTGCTAACGTCTACTTCAATATAGAGTCAATTTAATCAATCTGGAAGGCGCACAAACTATCGGAACTACCATTGGGATCTCAAAAGCTATCACTTGTTGATAATACTCCTCACCCAAAATTCCTAACCACAAAATCTCTAAACATCACTTTTGGCCTCACTACATAACGGATTTCTACTTGAGTGTTGAAAGGGAGAGGATTTGGGACATTCATATCCATATTATCATAATAGAATGTAGATCGTCATATCCCACTCTTTGTCATATATTTTAACGGATCTAAACGGATTTTTCTTTAACCCCAATGATTGACCATTGGTGGGTTCTCACTACTTTCTTTCTCCAATCCACCATTAGGTTGTATTGCTCCATCCATGGCATACCTAAAATTGCATCATAACGGGCTAATTGTATCACTCACCACTCAATTGCTTCTTGATATTCTCCTATAGAGAGGGTTACCTATCTAGGTAATAATTCAATCCTCTCTGTTTGCCCATTTGGTAACTCTACTTCTTCACTTCCATCTCTCTAGGAATCTCAGAATCACGTAAGGTACGTTGGAAAGCTCTCGACGAGACAAAGTAGGGGGGAGGGAAGGCCAACCTTTCCTCTATTAGAGGGGAGAGTTGGCACATTTTCAAGGCCTAATTCATCCGTTTAGGCCTCCAAAATTGCCTTCAAAGATTTCAGGCATATTTTGGTTCCTACTCTATTAGTAGAAGTCCCCTTTTGGTGATACCTCTTTCTGATCTGCTTAGTCCATCATGTGTAACATCCTTCCAGATGTTACAAACCAATTCTCACCTTTAAATCATATGTCTAGCTATTGGTTCTAAGGTTCTCAAGTCTATTTTGGTTTATGCCCTATTAGTTGAAGTACTCTTTTGGTGATACTTCTATCTGATCTATTTTGACCATCATGTATAACATCATTCTAGAAGTTACCAAACCGAATTTCACATCTAGATCATATGGCTAACCCTTGGTATTACATTAGGCAACTCTACTTCTTCACTTCTATCTCTCTCTAGATCCGTTCCCAATCTTATTGCAATAGAGCAAGAGAAGAAATTCTTTGTTGCTCCTGGATCGATTAATACTCTCACTTGATTGCCTTCTAGGACTCCATTCACAACAATCAATTGTGAGGTTGCCTTTCGGGATCTTTGCACATTAGTCTTCTTTCTTCCCTTGCTTCTCTTCTTCCTTATTGAGCCAATAAGGTTGCAAGGTACATTTACTGGCAATCTTCATTTTTTGAAGTGATTTCTACCTCCTCCTTTTCAATGCGCCTCTCCATGTTGTTCAAAGATCGCCTCTACAAAGGCCGAGGGCCTCTAGAGAAACAAGTGCAGTAGTTGGTAGATATGTGCTCAATACGGCCACAATTGTAACAACGGTGTTGTTCTCCTCGAGTTCTTCTCCTTGTGGGACTCCATCTCTTTGTTCTTCTACTTGTCCACACTCCTCTTGAAGCGGTTGTGCTCCTTGATCTCAAAATTGAAGGTTGCCCAATTCTATTGGTATTGGTCCACCCATGTGTGGCATTTCTGCCCAATAATGTTGAGGTGGAACTACTCCTTCACCTCCACCCAGTGCTCCTACTATTCTCTACGCACAAGCAATGGCTTCAAATACCATGCAAGGATTTTGCATTGTGACTTCTTGGTGAATCCGCTTCTTTAACCCTTGTTTGAAATTGTCAAGAGCCTGTGTTGGACTCATGTCGATTATTGCAACTTGTAGATCCAAAAATGCCTTTACATACTCTTGTACACTATTCTTTTGTCTCAATCTCCATAGTCAAGTTCAAGCCATCTGCACAAAATCCACCAATTGGAAATTCTTCAACAATCCTTCTTGCATTGCTGTCCACGTGACCTCCCTTCTCTCTGCCAACATGGATTGTTCCCAAGCATCATACCATGTGAGGGCTTTATCGGTCAAGTACCCACATGCAAACACGCTTGCAGCATGCTCCATGATCTCTGTTGAGAACAATCAGAAATGTCGATTCATTCTTGAGATCCAATTTTCCACTACTCCCATCATACGCTGCTCCTTGTAAGGTTTGATGTTGTAGGTCTTCTTCATCCGGAGTAGCAATGTGACTTCATTGTTAATAGGGTTTGTAGGCACAGGTGCCTCTCCAAGTACTTCAGTCGTAGGCACTGGGTTTTGAGACGGCTCTTCTTCTTGCATGGCTTGATTGTTCTTGAGGATTTTCACTTGACTTTGTAATCTCTCCATGGTCATCTTAATCTCTTGAGATTCCTTCAACATCCCTTGCATTCCTTGCACCAGCTCTTGCAATTGCGGATCCATGGTTCCTACAACACTCAATTGCTAATGTCTACTTCAATACAAAGTCAATATGATCACTCTGGAAGGCGCAAAAACTATCAGAACTACCATTGGGACCTTAGAAGCTATCACTCGTTGATAATACTCCTCGCCAAAATTCCTAACCACAAAATCTCTAAACATCACTTTTGGTCTCACTACATAACAGATTTCTACTTGAGTGTTGAAAGGGAGAGAATTTGGGACATTCACATCGATATTATCATAATAGAATTTAGATTGTAAAATCTCACTCTTTGTCATATATCACCACAGGTAAAATCACCGGGTTTGGTGAGTTCAACCTTATCCATGAATTTTGCGCCAAAGTGATAAACTAGTGATACCCTCATTTGCTCACGCTGGATGTACATAACCTTGATATGGAATGGATTTGGGAATGGAAAGCTAAGTGCGGGAAATTGTCTTCTCGGTGCATCCATCCCATCCGCTCTCTAAAGTCCTTCCTAAGTCTAGCAATTACTCTATGTTCTCCACCTCAAATTACTCAATTTTAGTAGTTTGTGTTCTTCCGAGAGGAATGATCCACTCTCTTGGACTAAGACACTTGCTTTGATACCATTGTAATACTCCGAGGAAAAGAGAAGAGAGAAAACACAGATTACACATTCAACATTCGGTGCTCCAAAGGAGCACCTTCTCTTTATTATATAGACAAAGAGGATCTCCTCCAAGGAAGTTCCACCATAGGATTAGGCACACAGATTGGTGACATATCAGCAAGCTCCACCCTTGGATTACTTACTTAGATGGGTGACATGTCAGTCTAGGTCCTATCTGATTGGTCAAACAAGCTTTCACCAAAGGGAATCTTTTAGGGAATCTTCTTGTAAGAGTCTTAGAATCACGTAAGGTACCATTGGAAAGCTCTTAACAAGACAAACCAAAGGAGAGGGTAGGCCTAACTTTCCTTAGTTGGACAATCGGTGTATTTTTTCAAGGCCTAATTCATCCGTTTAGGCCTCCAAAATTGCCTTCAAAGATTTCAGGCATATTTTGATTCCTACTCTATTAGTAGAAGTCCCTTTTTGGTGATACCTCTTTCTGATCTGTTTATTCCATCATGTGTAACATCCTTCTAGATGTTACCAAACCAATTCTCACCTTTAAATCATATGTCTAGCTATTGGTTCTAAGGTTTTCAAGTATATTTTAATTTTTGCTCTATTTGTAGAAGTACTCTTTTGGTGATCCTTCTATCTGATCTATTTTGACCATCATGTATAACATGATTCTAGATGTTACCAAACCAAATTTCACATCTAGATCATATGGCTAGCTCTTGGTATTACAAAAGCCAACCAGAACACTAGGGTTGGGTCAACTCCCAATATAAACATGTCACTCGCTCAAAAACAAAGTGCACCGCATAATTAGCTGAGCTGCCCCCAACATCATGCTAGACTTACTCTGTGTAGTAGTAGGGGGCTGACTAGCAAGTAGTCTATCATGTATTCCATTACCACCTACCACACTTGCACTAGGACGTCTAGGAACCATGGATGTCGTCTACAATGCCTTAGATAGCGTGAAAGACTGGCGGACCTATCTCCAAACCTCTCCTCTCTGTGTGTCCAACTCCATTGATGTTCCTCTAGGCTCTAGAGCACGTACTGCACTCCTAGTCATTGCTATAGATGCATCCACTTGTGTTGCTCTGCACATGAAGTCCAAAGCATCTTTATCACAAGCCTATGAGGTGGAAGCCTCAGCACCCGAATCTGATCTCCTTTGAGCAATAGGCATACTAGCCAATCTCTGCTCCAACTACTCAATCCAAGTAGCCATAGTTGTATCAAAAGTAAGGGCAGGTACTGCACCCCTACTAGGTGTAGATCCTCTACCACCACCTCTACCACCTTGTCCTCCATGAACTAGAGCTCCTCTACTACCTACCATAGCATCCCTACCACTCCGTAACTCCGGGTGTAGGTCAAAGCACCAGTCACTAGTGTGACCAAATCTATGGCAATGCTCACATTGCTTGTGTGCTGGTTGTGATGCACCCAAGGTATCAGGTCCACTACCTTGAGTACACTCTCTCCGATGGTGAGGTCCACCACAAGTCCAACAAGCAACACCACTACTCATTGGCTGTTGTTGACCTAAAAATGAAGGTAAGGGTCTAACTCCACTTGCTCCATAGGACCTAGGCTATCCGCCCTATCCTCAAAAACCAATTGGGCATGGTGCACACTACTGCACTCTAGAAGAAGTAACAGCTATGGATGAGATCTCCCTACCAAATCCAAATGTCACCACTCTCTCCACCATGTTGAGCTCAATATGCTCAGCCAAACCAAAGACCACTACCAAAGAAGGCCAAGTAGTCTATAACAACGTAGCATCACAAACTCTACATCACAACTCCTTGTCTAGTATCCCATACCAAAACTAGATTGCTTGGGCCTCAATAACTCCTTGAGTGAAACTGATCGGCCGCCTCATGCAAGTGTATGCCTTGCGTAGGCTCTCTCTAGCCTTCTGTTGGAACTCTTGCAAGTTTCTCAGCTTGTTAGTCCGCACTCCTTGGTAGTTATGCCTCAAACACTAAAAGAACTCTACCATGGGGTTAAACCTTGGTACCATACCACCTCTTGTAGTGGTACCTCCACTCGTGGTAACACTATCTCCAGCTAGTGCACCTCCACTAGCTCCACCAACACTACTCAAGCTAGAACTTGTGGGTACATCCGATCTACTCCTGGCAACCAAGCCTAAAGTGATAGAGATATAGTTCGGAGATCAATATTGTCTCCATAACTCAATCTCCTCCAAATGAGCTCTCCTGAACTCATGGTAGTCATCTATTGGTGGACCCTCCAAATGCTAAAACAACCCCTTCCATGCCATGAAAGGTGTGAACAAAATCGGGTTCCGCATCTGCGGCATATCACACCAACTATTGAACTCCTGGATGAAGTCATCCAACTCAATGGTACCCATTATACCAAAGTAACGCCTAGGGCCTTTGGAGGCCCCATAAATTTTGTCCATGTCCCACAACAATGGTGCAGACACGACAAGTGCACTCTCAACTGGATCAACTCATGTGTTGAACTCCAACTCAGAGTCAATCTCTTCTCTCACTGGGACCTGAGATACAGGCTGATATCAAGCATCACTCCAAGTAAACCCATTGCGTACTATAGGGCTATCTTTTTTGGAATCCCCAAAGAACTCCGTCATGACAAAATAACCAAAACTGCAACAACAACCACAAACTGCAACAGCAAGTACCCCACCAAGTGCCAACACCAACACTAACCAAGCACCACCAAGTGCCAACACCAACCGAACACCACCAGGTGCCAAAACTAACGAAACATTGTCCACTAATGTAACTCTAACCGAGACAACTATACTAGAGGCAAGGGCGACCTATAACCTGCGATCACAATATGCATTCTCACGGTCTGCAAGTCGTCACTTCTTGCCTCACCGGAGAGAAACAAAGATAGTCTGACTGGTCATCACTCCAACCTCACTATTGAGAGTACATCAGAGCACCAATGCTCAAAATTTAGGGCACCTCACACAAACACGATGCACAAACATGAAGCAAAGAATGGAGGGGGTCCAATCACGAGAATGTTAAACAACAATCACAAGACTAACTCTGTCACCATTTGGCATTAGACATAATCAAAGTACATCGAGGATCATATTCAAGTTCTTCTCGCCAAAATCTGACATAACTCCTTCACAAAATCTGACGTAAATCTGACATAAAATCTTACATAAATCCCTAAAAATGGTTGACCACTAAATCCTCAACTAACTCTTCACTCGAGCCAAATTGGAAAAATGGGTTTCGTCCAATCTTCAATTTGTGAAGATCTACTCCCAACTCCACCTTCAATTTCAATTTCTGAGCTCAACTCATAACAAATTGGTCCTAAGCTCAAAATCATAACTACCACTTGAAAATTGCTTCTTCCTTGGCTCCAAATTTTGCGAGTGCTTCCGCACACACACTCTCTTAGGGAAATCTGAACTACTTGAGCGAGACACCATGATCCACCGAGCTTGGAGATACCAACAACACTTGTAAATCCTGCACCCAATTTCCCCTTGACTCACTTTTGTGATGTACTCAGATCGTTTACAACTCAAATCAATCAAACTCAGATCAATACTTGATCTGATCCTCAACAACTAAGCATTGATTATAGTCAGGCCACACCCACTCTAGCTAAGAGACTCTAGGTGACGCTTGCCGGCTTTCTATCCACTCTAGCCAAGAACTCAAAGGCTCAACATCTGAGAAGTGAGCTCTCTAGAGCTGCACTTCCAAGGTATACTCCTGATTTTGACCTAGGTCTCATCCCAACGGTCCCATTGATGGTACACCCAACGACGCAGATGGTGCAAGTGACGGTGAGCTTCACCATGAAGTCAATGCCCTAAATATAAAATCTGACCGTCGAAAGTAGTCTATGAGTAACTGCCAAAATGCCTCTAACTACTAACATTGGAACTCTAGTGTTCAAGCAATCTAGATGCAACACTACAAATGGCATGACAAATCTAAAGGGATCTAAAGCCTAATTAGAAAAGGATTTGAGAGTGGCAGATTGGAAGCATGAGATCTCCTACTCAATTGCTCTCTTTGATGCCCTAGTCTCCATGCTCTACTACTCTCAACATCCTCCTCCCGCTTGAGAATCCTCTCAACTCTTCCCACCTATACATATCAAAGCCTTTGAAAAGGATAAAATCATAACCCATGTGTCCAATCGCATATATGTACATAGATTGTTCATACGGCAAGAGCTCAACCGTGTGATCTGTGATACAACCTACTCCACTAATGTGGACATAAACCATGTTATTTTACTTTTTCATGGGCTACGCAAACCACAACATGAAAATGGTCCAATTTCATGTTAGTGTTATTGATCAAATGATGAGACCCAACATCACTTGCACCGTTCATACCGTTAGATGTGTTGTCAATGGTGCCATTAGGGCTAGAGACCTATGTCAAGCAAAGGAGTATACTTTTGAAGTGCAGCTCTAGAGAGCTCACTTCATTGATGTTGAACATTTGAGTTATTGGTTATGGTGGAAGAAGCCGACAAGAATCACTTAAAGTCTCTTAGGTAGAGTGGGTGTGGTTTGACTATAATCAATATCCGATTATTGATAACTTAAAGAACGAGAGATTGAATATATATCTAATTTGAGCATAAAAATAAACTGATTATTGTGACACTTTAGAGTTAACGTATAACTCACAGTGAATTGTGTTTCTATAATGTATGATGTTGTGAACAAGATATACCGTGTAGGATGTATATACACATGACACTTCAGCTAATTAGTGAATCTTCTAGAATTTGTGATCATTTCACTCAAATTTGTGATCATCTATTTGAGTTGATCGAATGTTTTGGTGTATTGTTATTGTTGCATAAAGGTGATGCAAGAGCTGAGTCCCTTCATCGTCTCGTGGAGAGAAAATTCGTTCGTCCTTCGTTCTCTTAACCAAAAGATTTAAGTGACCTTCAAAACCCTTTCATTCCTTCGACGGCAAGGCCATTTACCGCATACGTTGCATCCTTCTACTGCTTGATGGGGTCTTCCCATCGTTCGTGTTTTCTATGCGAGTCGTTCTATTTGTCTTCGAGGGCAAGTCTCGTTTGTGGACGAGTTCGAATGTGCCAGCCTAACGGTCGCCGTTATGAAACTTCTCACCGTCGAGACTTCGCCGTGACCAGTTGACGGTGAATCCGGAGGTTCGCTAAACTCAACTAGATGATCCGGATCTTCGGTGCCGGGAGTGTCACAAATGAACTGCAAGACAGGACTGTACGAACAAGAGTCCGGAATCTGCAGGAACAGTGAATAATGATACGTTTACGGGGCTACTACCGCAGTTCTGATGGACTGTGAATTCGATAAAGGGATATCAACCGCTATCAATTGAACCAGTACGACTGCGCAGTAGAGAGAGAAATCCATTTTGACCGGATTAGTTTACCGGCGAGTGGGGTTTGGGAGTCGCTCGGCGATGCTCTTGCGTTAGCTTTCGCAACTGGATCGAAAACCCTAAGCCCTAGTACCGAGAACGGTGAGAACGAGCAGTTTGCCTCATAAGGAGGTCCAGAATCTCGGGAATTGGCTTCTGGAATTTGAGGGAAATTAGAAATTGATGGAATTTGAAGTATCGAATTGGTGTTTAACGCAGTTCTGCTTGGCATGCATAGGCGAATGTTGGCGAACATCTAAATTGGCTCTTTGAATCGGTGGTGGCTATTCAATTTTGGGAAAAGTCGTCAAAATTAGCTCAAGGACTGACTGGAGTGTTGCAAATCGGGGGCATTGGTAACAGTTCAAGATGAGGAGACCCGGGGGAGGGATGAAGAAAGGGCGGAAGAAAGTGGCAGATGAAGATTTGGCGGAAGGATTAGGACGGGCGCACGAGGAAGAATTTCTGGGCCTTGAGGATGCGTCGGCAGCTGATTTCGAAGAAGAGAATGACAACCCTGTGTTCAATTTGCAGGTATGAGTCAGAGGATTTTATAATATTAGATCGGGTTGTGTTGTATAGCGAATTGCAGTAGAAAGCACCGGGTTTGACTGCGACGTAAAGTGAACTGTTTCTGAACGTTGGTAGGAAGCTGTCACTTTCAGGGAAGCGAAAGTGAGGATGACGATGATGAAAATGACGACGATATGGATGAGGAGGAACTGACGGGTCTTGAAGCCAAATGTGAGTGCAGTAGGAAGGATGCTAGAAATTTTTGCACCTTCGGCACAGAAAATTCGTTTTTCTTGACTCGAATTTTCCCTGGACCTTAACCAAGAGAGTTTCACCGAATTTAGTACGCGCGTCTCTGGGTACATGGACGGGAGATACTGCCCTTGTTCCATGCAGAAGTACTACGAGCCCCGTTCCCTCTACATATAGCGCTTGCTGGGCTAATTCAGGGCTCTCGTGACGTAACGCTTGTTGGGCGAACGGTTTTGCGAATAGAAACTTCTTTGTCTTGGTTATTCCCTCTACATAATCTCCTTGAATCCTCTGTTTCTCTTGGTGGATTGAATGCGTAATTGAAATGCCCAGTTTAGTTTCTGGGTAGTTGATAATAAACAGACGGAAATAATGATCGCGGGTTAATAAAACGTTCAATTCTGGTTCATTGAGGGTCAACTGATTGTTTATATGCTGATGTGAATGTAGATGTTTAGTGCTGGCTCTGTCCATCCCTCCTTTTTGGTGCGTTCGTAGTGGGTACTTGTACAGACTGTTGCTAAAAGTTATATGTTTACGTGACTTTTGCAGTGGTTAAGACTGCGAAGTTCATGAAGAAGAAGATCAGCCATGAGGAAGAAGACGATGAAGACGAAGAAGGGAAGGAGAAGCAGACAGCTTGGGGCAAGTCTAAAAGAATATATTATAACGCTGACAACGTAGACTATGAGGTTAGCAACAACACGTGATTATTTTGAAGTTCGTTGGTATCCTGCTCATTACAGTTTATGTTAAGAGAGTCGCCGTCTGTACTGATTCACGTTTGGTTCAATCAGCTACAATCTAGTGACGAAGAAGCGCCAGCTGAAGAAGAAGCAGAAGTTCTTAAGCTGCAGCGCAAAGCTGCTGCATCCTTGAGACCTGAGGATTACGAGCAGGATAGCAATGATGATGATGAGAGCTCAGGCGGAGAGGAAACTCTTCAGGTAAAACCCTCTCAGCAACTGGCTCCTCATGGGAGCAAAAGAATTTGAGTTTGCAATATCCCAACTACCTACTTCATATGCACGTTCTCTGTCCCATGCTTAGTGGGTTCTGGATCCCCCGTTTTCCGAACGACTTCTGATGTCATATTCTGAATCTGCCATCTTTCAACATTTACCGGGAGAAACTGCTCAGTGTGGTGGGAGCTTCTTCAGATAGTTCCTTGTATTGTTTGTGTACAACTTGCTTCTTCTCACTATATTTCTGGCGTAGTTTGGAGCTTTACTCTCGTGTTGGGCTACTCTTTCAGGAAGCTGCCGCAAGAGACAGTAAAGGTACTGAAGCGGCTAAAAAATCATCCAAATCGGTAGCCAAAGAGAACTCCACAATGGCTGTTGAGAAAGTTCTGAAAAATCTCGATGCCTTATCTAAGGAGGAGAAGATGGACGTTGTTATGAGGTAAGAACTTTCTTAGAAACCTTCTGTGCACTTGTATATGTTATCCGGACTTGAAGTAGTTTTGTATGCCTGAGACGTCTCAACGTATTGATGAGACATTCTTTATTTGTCAATTGTGCATTCAAGATTGTACTGAGCAGTGAGGAACTCACTGAAGTTGGGACTATGAGGTAGAAAGTCAAGGCTGATTGAAAGGGCATCCTGCTTGGCCTTGTACCCAATGCAACGTGAGATGCCACGAGCTAAATAGGAAGTCGAGTTACGGGAGCTAATGCCACGTGGAATCCTTCTCTTCATTTTGTAGAGGCCTACTCTTAGACTGGGCATCCTTCTTGTAGACTAGGACGCACAGGTTAGATCTAAATATTTAAGATAGAGAGTGTCCTGCTGAGTGATTATTGAGCGTAGTGAAGATGTTCACAAGGAAGTTAAAAGGCATTGGAGCCATTCCCAGTTGGTCAGATGAAGACAAATGGACTGGCGTGTATTGTACAGTGATGCCCCAGAGCTCCTTGGACTTCTCACTGAGTTGAAGGAAGGGCTCGATGAGCTTCGGACTAAGGTGCAGCCATTGGTTTCTAAGGTACATCTTTGATTCCCCTGGGATTACCATGTATCAATCCTCGTTCTTATGATGCAATGGTAAATGAGTCTCCGGTTCAGTGCGTCTAATTGCAGCAAGCACCATTTAAACCAACATTGTCCAAAGGAGCCATTGAAGTCTATTGAGCTGAGTCTGTGTTCTGTCTTAGCTGCATTGCAAATTTACATCTTTATGGAACTTTCGCAGGTAAGAACTGGTCAGTATGCTACAAAGGACGGCATTAGTTACTTGGAAGTGAAAAATCTACTCCTCCTGAGTTACTGTCAATGTATCATCTTTTACCTTATGCTCAAGGCAGAAGGCCGGCCTGTGAGGGATCACCCAGTTATCACTCGACTTGTGGAACTCCGACTTTACCTTGAAAAGGTTAGCTACATTTAATACCCTGGATCCATTTGATGCTCTGTTTCTACCTGGACGTACGGTGGATATCACTTACTCGCGGAGCCCAGTCTGGAAGATCATGGCTTAATTCTTTAATGGCACTGTTTGCAGATTCGACCAATCGATAAGAAACTGCATTATCAAATCGACAAGCTGTTGAAGGCTGCCAAATCTCCTGCAGCAGCTGACGGTGGAGATGAGAAAGAGGATGCTTTAAAATTCAAGCCTAATCCCAGCTTACTGATCTCAAAGATGGATGAAGATATGCAGGTATGTACAGTTCTCCATGTTGCATGTGATCATTCACATTCGAGATGGAGGTTGACCGGATGCTCAAGGATCATGTAAGAGAAAGCTGCAAATATTCTCTAGATGTTTCTTAGCAATACAGTTCCAACAACTTAACCAGTGTTTGGTGGCTTGCTGTAGGATGGTGGAGGTGTATACAGGCCCCCAATGATTGCCCCAGCGGCCATGGATGGGGAAAAGCCATCTAAGGACAGCAAGGCTAAGGCACGAGCAGACAAGGAATCTCGCCGGAAGGCTTCTCGCAGTGCGTTTGTAAAGGAATTAGCGGATGAACTGGATGGAAAGCCTGAAGAGGTACGCATACTAACTCTTTCCGTTGCCTATTTTGATAGGCAGTCGCCTGTGAGTTTGAATCAGCTATTATGATGCTATGCGAACCAGTTCGGCAGGTTTCTGACAGATTGTCCTAGCTTCATTTGGGACAAGTGTTTCTCGAAGTTAGTGATTGTCTTCTCCTTACAGTACTGCCCCGGCACGATAGTCTTGGGTTTTGCAGTTCACACTGCTGTTTCGGCTAAGCTTGTAACATGTACCGTCATTGTCATGTTTGTGCAGATGCAGGATATGATGAGTTTTGAGAGTAAGGGAATGCTTCGTGAGAAAGAAAGACTTGAAGCTCGTGCAAAGGAGGAAGAGGAGCTTTTTGCTCGTGTTCCTCTTACGAAGGTGGAGCGTAAAAATTTAAAGAAATTGAAGCAGTCCAGAAACGGGTAAGGGTTTAGCTTTTGTCAGTGTCAAACTTCTCCCCTATACAATTTTAGGTGAGGTTCAGTCATTTCTAGAGTAGTTCACAGGCTTGTCGAAGCATAACGTTTCCTCACTTACCGAAGTTTACACCAGTTTAGAACTAAAGATCTGCAGTTTCAAGCAACCAGGTCTCCAGCCCGGTTAATCTCATGCAAATTTGCTGCCTTCTTCGCAGATTAATGGATCTACTGGACGATTTCGATGACAATCTAGCCGATCTTGTTGGCATTGATGAAGAAGGACCTGGCTCATCTTTCCCTGAAGACTTGATCAAACCTAGAAAATTGTCACAAGTGATTGCTGAGAGTGGTAGACCATCGAAAAAGGCAAAGGTACTCTTATACGTTCATGCATACATATCCGGAGCACCTGCTTTATGATGCGATTTATGCACATTCTATCTACTTTTGAGTGATATAATATTCATTGTGAATGAATATGCCAGGAGAAATTATATGAAAACTGCATCAGTGACCCCTTGGGGATGTTATCTCAATCATCAGACAAGATATCTCAATCGTGGTCGTCATTCACATCGGTAGCCGTTCTGATGATCTGCGGTCATGTAAAACACTGTGTGACTAATCTCAATGGCCTCTTCGAGCGAGCAGGTGCTGTCAGGTGATGCAGACCTGCCAGTCAGAGAGGACTTGGGAGAAAGGAGGAGAAAACACGAAATGGCGAAGCCTTCGAAGTTTAGTTCTGATGATGGCGGAAGCGATGATCATCAAGGAGAGTTTGAAGCTGAAGAGGATGAATTCTACCAGGAGGCTAAGCAGATGTCGGAGGCAAAGAAGGCTGCCAAGCTCTCAAAGTATTCCAGGTAACTGGAGCTGCTAAATGCCTATACAAACAATCTGTTGAATCCTGCGTAAAATTTTACTGCGTCTCCCGCTTTTTTTCTGTTTTACGTCTATAATTGTGTAGATATACATACATGTTCTGAATCATTTTTATTTAATTGTGACCGAGCTTGGCCACTTTCATGATAGACAGTGTGGTTGTATATAGGAACACTGCTGCTCCGTCGGTGGAAGAAGATGCAGATGGGAAACGAAACATCACGAAAATGGTAAAGAATCGTTGCCTTTTGTTCTAGACGCTGGAAAGGTTCTAGTAAGCACTCTAGGTGGATAATTTGTATAAAACATAGCGACTCCTAATTTGTGATATCTGTAATCGATATGAGTCGTACGAGTATCATCCTAGGCTACTCTAGTTGAAGTCAAATTCCTGACACACAAACCTGTGCTGTGCTGAATACAGATGGAGAAGAATAGAGGTCTCACACCACACAGGAAAAAACTCACTAAAAATCCACGCAAGAAGTACAAGGTAAGATGCAAGTTATGATTTAAACGCGACGCATTGGATTTATGATGCTTGTGCTGTCTCATACACTAGGATAGAATTGTGGTCATAGCTTCTCTTTCTTGGGTTTGCCTTTGCATCTGCCATGAAATTAACTTGAATCGTCATGCTTGTCACCCTTACACTTGTATAAACAAATTTTGCAGCTCAAGCACGAGAAAGCAGTCATTAGACGCAAAGGACAAGTCAGGGATGTTAAAGGTCCCGGTGGAGCTTACGGTGGAGAAGCTACAGGAATTAGGACAAATATCAGTAAGAGTATTAGAATACAAAACTAGATTCCAGACTGCAATAGGCAATTTTGTTTAGATCTATTTTAGAACCCCTTCGTAGGCAATGAGATCGAGTAGGCTGTCTCATCAGAGACTACTCACCGAGTTTCACGAACTAGGCGCCTGTGGCTCAACCAGATGAAAAAGTGAAGGCAGTGTTCTTTCAAGTTTGCGGGATGGCAAGTTTTGACTCATTGAAGTTGGTGAAGTACAAAGTTCGAGCATCGAGATGGCTATAACTAATAAAGTCCAGTACTGAGAGAAAAAGCACATCAAGGAGAGCAACCATGCAATTTGGAACTGCATCCTAACTTTTGGTGATGGTTGCGTTCATACACGGCGGAAACTGAATTACAATGTGTAATCTCGTACCTCTCTTTCGTGGGCAGTGCGACTGGTTTCATCTTATTGTTTTGGCACACTGCTCCTCAAGAGAATGTCGCAAAGGTAAAAAGGTGAACTCAATCCCTCGCACACAGTTGCAACCCCACCCCCACCTCCCCCCCCCCCCCCCCCCCCCCCCAATTTGTATTAGAATACAAATTGAATGCTATGTGGTTGGATTTTGCACCGAAGTTCTAATGGAGCTGTGATTGCAGTGGCTCCTGCATCTACATAAGATAATTGCCAATTCTGCCTGCGATTTTTTATACCTGTCTAATCCCCGTCTCATTTTAAGGGAGAACAGGTACCCATGGAAGTTCACATGCATCTCTACCCCAACCTTACATTGGCCAACTGTTACTGGGGCACGAAATCCGACAAGCATGGAACTCCCTCTTTAACAAATGTCACCTAATTTTAGTTAAATTTGATCTGATCGGAGGCCCTGATCTAAAGTCGTTTGCGCACTTCTCATTCCACATCCTTCCAACCATCGTCCGTCAAGGACGGAAACCAGTAGAAGTGGAAGTGGAGTGATCGAGGAAAAAGCCACATTAAATTTGCAGCAATGCGCTGATTGCGCAGCACTAAATGGTAGTGAATGGCCCTTGAATAATGGAAATCAAAAGGAGACGCTTTGGAGAGCCTACATTGCAGTAGAGCTCTCTACGAACTTCAGTGTCCAGACTAGCGTGTGCTGTCATGGACTTCACACTGGATTACGTAAGTTAGATGTTTATGGTCACAGAGCACGAACATGCTCTTACATGGTCGTTTAGCCCGCCCCTTTGCACGATTTCAGATAGCATGTTATCAGACCTCTTCGACAACATTGACAGCCAAACCGTGACACAAACCGGCAACAGCGTGGACAGGGTTCCTGTCGGCTAGCACAGTGCATAGTTCTAGTTCAGCAAAACAGCAGGAAGCACATCGGAAGGCAGAATCTTATTTCTAGTTGACCACACGCAGGTAATTCAACTGAATTTCAGCTAACTGGTCAAGGTGTTCCTTTCGTCGTCGTCTCAGCTGCCAATCTCAACTTCTCAGTGTCAAAGAAACACGATCACTACACGCAGAATCTGAGATAAAACTCTGGAGATGCGCGGCCCTTGCCAGTTGTCTGTGACCGTCGTGTGTAGCATGCATGAACGTGCAGATAAGTCCACAACCCTGAATCTGCAGCACCCATGCATTTTGACCCATCGGAGAACACTTCTCATCCATCATGTGGAGACTTACGACAAAAAAACCAGCGGTGCAATCTACCAACCAACACTCTTTCAGTCCAATCTCAAGCACAATCATTACTGGTCGATGGTGTTTAATTAGTCAAAACTCGTGCTCAATCCACCCAGTAAATAATCATCTCTTGATTGTACGGTACTTAATTGGTCCAATTAAAACTCGTGCTCAGTTCATGCCTTGAATTCTAACCAAAGTTACATTCTAGACTACAGTACTCATTCTAGTGTATGAGGAACTCGAAGCCGTTTCCGACGACCACCGATCCCAGACTAGATTAACAACTTATCGTGTTAGTCATGACAGAACGGTGGGTTTTAGCCAGCCAAAGCACACAGCATTAGCAATACAGTTGCTTATGTTCCTATTCATACGATTAAGAGAAACTTGGGTGGAGTCTTGTTAACACGCTATGAATCTTGCTTGGTCAGCTCAAGATAGAAGAGTAACTTTACGTACGGGGTGAGCAAGCAAATAAGATTTTTTTTCGTGTTTTGTCGATTTTCTATCAATGAGTACCAACATGAGTACCAACCTTCTCGAAATGAGTCTAGTGCAATATTCTCTCTTAATCGACAATGATCTTTAAGCTTTATTTCGAACGTTTCATCTGTCCGGAGGACCGTCTTCCAACTGCATTCCACTCTCGGATGTTGCAGATGATTTTAAGTCTACTGAAAAGTGTAGTGTCACTTAATATATGAATTATGTTCTAAGTGTATGTGTCGACAGAAGAGGAACAAAATCTATAGGGACATAGAAACGCTAAGGACTAAATCTATCGTTAAATGAAGCACGACTTAGAATTTAAACACACAAAATTTTGCAAAAGTTTTCTAATTTATTAGTATACGATTCAAACAAGAGAAATTCTTAAAAGTTTGAACCATATAAGAAGCATACATCTTATTCAGGAGTTCAACTTTCTAAAATTCATCACATTGAGAAAATCACATAAGAACACCCCAACTTAGTGTTATGAACTACTTTATAGCATAGAACAAGATAGACATGTTCTATATTTTAGGAGTCCCAACAAGTCCGCATTTACTTACAAGCAGACGCTTTTTCACATGAAATCGGCAGAGGTTTTTCATTTCTCGCGAGTAATGCAGACAGTTCTTGTTAACTGTACAGTCCTGTTTGTAACATCGACTTTGAAGCTTCGATAATCTAGAGATGTGCGCACAAATATCCCATGAAATGCTTATATGGTCATTTATGGAAGTGAAGATCCTGTTGTGTTGACACATTCTTCGTGGGTTTTGGATATAGTAAAATTATGGATGGAGGCCGACTCATCGCTCGTTTTGTTGGTGGTGCGGCGGATATCACTGTCAAATGGATTACAAGAATATGATGTTACGAATGCGGATGTGTAAGTTTGGGAGATATCATAGATTGATCACCAGAAGCACACCCACCCTTACTCTAAACCCTCTCTTCATGTGATATTTCTAGTAGATACAATGTCTTTTGAGTTAAAGTGAAGGGAAAATTAATAAAGATGGAGGTGGACTTCTCTGATGAAAATGTCATTTGCATTGTCAAGTCTTGGATCAAACAAAGGATTGTTTGAGAAATCTCATATGTTTATCTTCAATCACTGATTACGATGAAAAAAGCTTTGTACCAAAGAAAAGTCTCACAACCTCGGTAAGAAAACAGCCAGAGGAGAACTTTTTATTCGGTCTTTCTATTCATTTTGGAAGCAGCGATTCATTGAGCTAACATTCAACACGATTAAGAAGCACATCGAAGACTCGCAGTCATCTGCAAAGATCTGTTCTACTTACTGTATATGGAGATGCAACAAACTTACAGTAGAGTACAGAGAAAGTCCAGAACACCACACGCAGGACCTTCTTCGAACATGAATACTGTGCTTACTGTGCGCAGAAACGTGACATCCTGACGGTGTCGAGAGGAGTGTGGGGTGGGATGGAGGAACACTTGCTTTCAAGCAGCAGCCGAAAAGCATAAGTTGCCAGTCCACTTTCAGAAGAACGCGCTCTAAATTCATGAAACCATTCAATGTTCTGAGGGAAATCAATCAATGTTCTGAAGGAGACAGTGCTGTCACTTTTAGTTATGTAGACAGGAAAGCAACCAGTTATTACTATGAGTTGATTCCTTGGCACTTCTGCATTCACACTAGAATTTCACGGTTCTAAAGGCTCTTAGCTTTCCCAAGGTCGATACATCGGAGGGTGCTTTAGAATTCAACCATACTTCTGGTAGAAGAAGAGAGATGGAATGGGAACTAAGTTTATCAAGGGAACAAGTACAAGCTTCCATGTACCTCCTAATCAATCTTAGAAGAAAAGAAAGAAATAGTGAACACGGCAGCGCGCAATAACACATTTACAACAGACAAATCCACAAGCTCACAAGTTATGGCTACGGTTAAGGAACTTTCCCTGACTTTCTACCAAGTCTCATAGCCAATCATGTAAAAGAGTGGAAATATCGAGACATCAGTTACCATTGATCATGTAATAAAGTGTTCAAAAATGCTCTCCGAACCAATCGTCGATGAAAGAAAGTACTAACTTACGAACCCTTTTTATCCACCTTTTGAGTAGCGAGCATCCCCTATCACATGCTGCAAAAAGCTCCTTTAGTTCCTGCTCCAATGCTTGAGGAAAAGGAAAGAACTTTTGTCATAAGATTCACTGAGGGTCCTTGGCATATATGACAAGTCTTTCTGCTGGATACCATTTGCCGGTATAAAGCTCCCTACGAGAATTATCCCTCATAGAGTCCATCCTTGTTCCAACTTCTCACAAGTGTAATCTTCGCCTTCTCCTCAGCACTTTAATAATAGGATTAGTTCTAAACAAGACTCCTCGTTATGAACTGAGCATTATGGAAGAACATGATCTGTTAGGTTAAGCTTTGATTATGCTCTATATAGTATTGTGTAGATGCTTGAGAATGGACTCTCTTTGTGTTTTCAACCCCTTCTTTTATCTTATAAGCTGACAAGTACTCTGCCTTAGAAAGTGAATTTAAACCCCCCCCCCCAAACAAAGTTAACCCCACGAGCATCACCCACAGGAAACTCAATCAAAACCTCCGCAAGCAACCCCACTAACATATCTGGTAGAAAACTGAATTGAAACCTCTAATCAGCCCTCTAACATACTACTTTGCATTTCTTCTCTGCTATACAACAACCAAATTCTGCTTACTCAAAAACTGCAAACTCATCAAAACGAAGACACCATCCGAGAAGTCGATAAGCCTTGGTCGTCCTTACTCTTGCCACCCTGTCTTCCCGGTGCTTACAAGTTATGAATCGGGCCGAGGGAACCATTTTGGGTAGCGAATCGGAGTGCTGTAGTACATACTCAGGGAAGTGGGCATCCACCCTCCTATCCATCTCATCTCATCCCATCCCATCCTGGCTCGAGATGAAAGAGATATATACGAAATCCCTTTCCAATCCTGCCTTATAAGAAAAGGACGTCAAGCTACCGTAGTAGCAGTCAATCTCATGCGGCATGTGGACCCACATGCAGCATATCTGGAAGTGCAAGATTTATGGACCCAACACCGTTACGAGAGAGCCGCAAAAGAGAAATCTCGGGATTCTTGAGCAGCAAGCGGACCTGGTTGATTGATGGAAACCCCACGAGATAAGTAAAGGATAGGAGGCGAGGAAGAATATTTGGCAGCAAGGTAAGTTTAACAATTTGACTTATTGGTGAGGAATGAAGAACAAACCACCTGGAGGGAAGTGTGAGGATGGAGCAGAATTCGCCAATGAGAATCGAGATCTGGGGAAGAGGACGCGAATAATCAACCAGAGGAAATAAATAGGAAGTGAATGCCATGCGCTATGCCATAGAGCAATAAAAGACAATAACGTTTCTATTTCCAAAATCCCCGTCTGGGCCAAGCTACTCTGTGGTGGGTGGCAAGTTAAATTTGACCAGGGACCTGTCCTGTTGCAAAGGTAGCCGAGTATATCTCACTACATAGAAATCGTGCCCTGGTAATCGCCCCGGATAACGTTAAAAAGAGTATCAATCAGATGATGATTGATGAGCTCTTTCCAACCTTCCTTCTTCCTTAAAGTTTCCATGTTTTGTGTGGCCAAAATGAAATGGCACATGATGGAGAAGCAACTCTTATCCCCCTCCCCACTCAAAGGCGAACTTCTTCTCTTCTCGGCCCTTCACCCGCAAAAGTCCAAATCGAGCGCTTCCGCTCCAGCGTATTCGTTCTCGTCTTCCGCATATTCGGAGGTTCGATCCTCATGCTCTACGCGGGAGCTCGTACTTATGTCGATGATGGAAGCATCGTGTCAGCGCTTCGTGACTTCCGCTTGTCTATCTCAAGAGTTGTGAGATAGACCGTATTCGGAAGATTGAGTCGTGTCCTTCATCCTTTTCGTTCAGGATGGATGGATGGACGGATGGATGCCAAAAGGAATATCAAACTATGCTACGTTTGCGTCTTTCAGCTCTACGTAGCGAGCGTGGACTAACTGACCCATTCACTGCGTTGGAGACGCGACCACCATAATGATTTGGGAGCAGCAGCATCTCCAGTATTATTGGGATCAAATACGCGGAATATCGACCGGTTTATCTATAGCTAGCAATGTTTTAGAGGCTGTGATCAAGACTCCGATTTGAGTCGGTTTAATCACTTGTTAGCAGTGCTGCCCTGACTTAGCAGCAATCTAGAGGTAAGTAAGCACTGTTTATGCCCAAGATGATTCAACTGCCCGCTCATCTCACATTTTCGTACAAATTTTCAGGACTCGACATTCAATCATGTGGAATTCCTCAATGGATATTATAACAGCTGTGAATCTTCAGCGATTGAGGAATGCATGTGAAGTTTGTATGTATGCTCCTTGTTTGGGTTATGAATGTCATTATGCATTCAAAGTGTAGCAATCGATTAAATTGTTAGAGTTAGAATCACTGAGATCATGTATATATTCTTAATGGTTGGTTTTTACCAATACTGAGCGAAGATGTCATATGGCTTTTTCTCTTTGTTTCTATATACTTCTTTTCTTTTTTTTGCGTGAGCTCTAATAGTCAGACGAGACCCCGTCAAACTATAAATATAGAATTACCTATTCCACTCCCTTGGTAATTTCTCAAATAGTTCTTGGAGTATTATTGAAAAGACCTCACCAATACGTTATTTATTGTGGGTCCTGGCTCGTTTCGACAGTCGATTTCAGTATCTATATATCACATTTACATATGTGACAGATCTATTTTTATATTACTTATTTAAATCCAAAAAAAAATTCCTAAGGTAAACAAATTTATTTTTAAAATGCCCAAAATCCATTAAATAAGGTTAATTTCCTATCCTTGGAAAATAGACATATCGGAAGGAAAAAAATTATTTTATTCAAACATGTTGATCAAATGGGTGTTCCGAGTTTATTTTAAATGATAAATTTCAGTATGGTTTAATGACCTTTATATATGTATATAATCTCAAAATTGAATATAATGTACTCTACAAAATATAGACTTTTAAATAGACTTTTAAGTCTTATACAATAGTTGAGATTTCCCTGAAGCAAAGCAAAGATGAATACATTTTTCCTTCTTTTAAGAGCATATTTCTCAAAAAGCAAGGGAGAAGTTTAAGCCTAACTCAATAAGAAAATTGACACACATAACTTTATCATACTGTAATCATGTTGCAATAACAAATTTCATATTTATTGCCACCTTCACAGGTAGATATTTATAAATATATGTATATATATTATTTAGTATAAAATATATATTAATTTATAATATAAATCATATTAATTTGAAAGTGTATTCTTACATTGATATAATCTATCCCATGTTTGATAAAGAAATTTTAACTCTTTTAACGAGAATATTTAGTCAAACAAATTTATTATATGATTATACTTGCATCAAACTTCTTTCATACTTTAAATAAAATAAAACATTCATTATCAAATCTAACATAAGTGCAATACTTGCATCACACTTCTTTGATTCTTGAGATAAAAGAAAATATTCAAGGTTAAGTCTAACATAAGTCTTTCTATGAGTTCTTTGATATTATAATCATAATGGACCTTTCTATTTAAATTATCAAAGTCTTCATATCTTATTTTCTTAATGGAGTTGCAAACAAAATTGAACCTTATTTATGATGTACACAGTATTTTAAATTTCCAATTTGATGATATAGATCAGATATTTCCAATTTATGCTTTATTTATTTATTTATTTTAAATAAATTTAAAAAATATCATTAATTATTTTCATGTTGACCTAATGTTTGGCTTGATGCAATCTTAAACGATTCTCATTTTTTAAATCTCAAATATAACAAGTTTAGATTATGTAATGGAAAATGTAATAGTTTTAAATCTCAAATATAATAATTTTAGATTACATAATGGAAAATTTAATAAAAGATTCTCAAAATGAGAATTGATACATGTAAGAAATTAAAAGAAAAGAAAACTCATCAATCTATGCAAACTATGGAACTTAGTCATCTTATCCAAAGGAGCTAAAATAAGCTAAGTTTTGTTGGTATAAGAATTAGTAGTTTGTATCTAGGATATCAAATTATATAATTCATATGGTATATATATGCCATTATTGGAGTATCTAAAGAATAAGTATCATGTAATACACTTGCCCCATTATTCATTGTACTAACTAGTGCTCTCTTATTGAAACACTCAAATAAGCATAATCTAGTCAAATTGACTTCCTCCATATTGCACAAACAACAAAAATACTTTTGTAGAGTATCATTGGAAGAAAGAACCATCACTTAGTACTAGTACTATTAGAACTTAGCACTTATAATGATAAGCGTTAAGTTCTAATAGTTCTTTCTTATTTTCGTATTATACCATTCTTTTTTTCTTCAGAACAAATGATATTCAAACAAACGATGATTTATAATAAGCTACAAAATAGGAAAGTGAGACTCTTATGGTAAGCTCTTAACATACTTGGTGTAATACCAAGAGCTAGCCATATGATCTAGATATGAAATTCGGTTTTGTAACATCTAGAATGATGTTATACATGATGGTCAAAATAGATTAGATAGAAGTATCACCAAAAGAGTACTTCTCCTAATAGAGCAGAAACCAAAATAGACTTGAGAACCTTAGAACCAATAGTTAGACATATGATTTAAAGGTGAGAATTGGTTAGGTAACATTTGGAAGGATGTTACACATGATGGACAAACAGATCAGAAAGAGGTATCACCAAAAGGGGACTTCTACTAATAGAGTAGGAATCGAAATATGCCTGAAATCTTTGAAGGCAATTTCGGAGGCCTAAACGGATGAATTAGGCCTCAAAAATGTGGGTTACCTATCTGTATGCTTAATCCTATGGTGGAGCTTCCTTGGAAGAGATCCTCTTTGTCTATATAATAAAGAGAAGGTGCTCCTTTGGGGCACCAAATGTTGAGTGTGTAATTTGTGTTTTCTCTCTTTTCTTGTCCTCAGAATATTACACTTGGCTATTATTTTATTTTTTATATACATATTTAATATTTATCTATAAGTAAATATAAATTTAAGGTTAGAGAAACAAGAAAGTAACTACTATACTTTTGTAATATCATCAGCTAACAAAATAATTGTATGGGAAAATGGCCTTGTTGATATCTTTTGAGATGTTATACATGATGGTCTAAATAGATCAAATAGAAGAGTCTCCAAAAGAAGACTACCATTAATAGTGTAAAAGCCAAAAACACACCAAAAGCATCAAAGCCAATTTTGGAAGCCTAAATGAAAGAATTAGGCCTTGAAAAAGGAATTCTTACCCCCCTCTTTGATAGAAAAAGCATTGCATTCTCCCTTTCTCCCATTTCCCCTTGTTTGTCATTGAGATCATTCTAATAGTACCTCTTCCATGTTGTTTTGAGCTTCTCCAAAGAAGATTTTCTAATGATTCCCCAAAGATGAAACTTGTTTGACCAACCAAATAGGACAAGGATCAACATGTCACCAATCCATGCATCTAATCTAATAATGTATTTCATTTACATGTCACCAATACATGTATATAATCTAAAGGTGTAGCAAGAGGATCCTCTTTGCTACATAATAATGACAAGATGCTCCTTTAGGGCATCGGAGTTTTTTTAAGAGTTTCAATCTTATGTGCTTCTTGAGCTGTTACAATAGTATCAGAGCAAGTGCATTAATCTAAGTGAGTGGATCACACCACTTGGAGGAACACAAGCTATTGAGATTGCATAATTTTGATGATAGAAGGAGTAGTGTAGATTATGAAGTTGGGTGTTTTGGAGAGAGGATGGGATAGATCTTATTGGAGGACAATTTCTAATACCTAATTCTTTCCTCAATTCTTTCCACATCAAGATTATGTACATCCAATGTGAGCAAGTAAGAGTGTACTTTGTTTATTATTTTGGAACAGATTTATGGAGATATTAATAAATTTTCCAAACCTAATGATTCTACCTATTTTTATATAGAATAGAGAGTATAGAATAGATTTGATGATTTACATTATGTTATGATGCAATGGATCTAAATATACCTATCCTTACCCTTTCAACGATCAAATAGAAATTTTTTATATAGTTAGTCCAAAAGTGATGTTTGGGGATTTTGTAGTTCACAATTTTTGTGAGGAGTATTATTAATGAGTGATAGCCTTTGAGGTCCCAAGGGGCGAAGCTATTTTCTTCACCCCTCCCCCCCCCCTCCCTCTCCAGTTGGTAGTCCAAATAGTCTATGCTATTTCCCAAGTGATTATATCAACCTTGTAGAAGTAAGTAGTATCTATCAAGAGTCCATAGTGTGTACAAATCATGGAACTAGAATGGAAGGACATGGTGCAAGGAATATAAGGGATGTTCAATGAGTTTTGAGAGATTAAGAAGATAGTGGAGGCATTACAAAGTCAAGTACATACATTTAGGAGTGGTCATCTAATGCAAGAGGGAGATCATCCCAAAACCCAATGACAATGGTCAAAATACCTATAAAGTCACCCACAATAAAGACTCAAATCCCAATCAACAATGAAGCTACATTATTACTACAAATGAAGATATGCAACATCAAGCCTTGCAAAGGACAATGCCTCATGGGAGTAGTGGAGAACTGGATACTGAGAATGAATTGATACTTTCCTTTATTCATAGCAAAGATCACAAGTTGTTCTACAAATGTGTTGGCATGTGGTTACTTGATTGATAAAGCTTTCACTTGGTATGATACTTGTAAATGAGTAATGTTGGTAGAAGGAATAGAGATCACTTGGATGGCAATGCAAGAAGAATTGTTGAAGAATTTCCAATTTGTGGATTTTGTACAGATGGTTTGATCACATCTATGGGGGTCGAAGCACAAGAATGGTATTTAAGAATACATGGAGGCATTTCTTGATCTACATGTTTCCATAACTAATATGAGCCTAGTTGAAGCTCTTGAAAACTTCAAATAGGGGTGAAAAGAGCAAATTCAACAAGAGGTGATGGTACAAAATCCTTGCACAATTTTTGAAGCCATTATGTGTGCTCAAAGAATAGTAAGAGAACTTGGATGCAATGAAGGGGTAGCTCCAACCCACACCATCATGTTGAGCCACCACACTTTGGTGGACCAATTCCTATGGAATTTGGCAACATTTGTTTTCAAGACCAAGGAGCTTGAGAGTTCCAAGGAGAACAAGGACATATCAAAGAAAGGAGAGATGGAGTTCCTAAGGGAGAAGGAACTCAAGTAGAACAACAATCTTGCTATAATTGTGGCAAATTTGGTCACATAGCCATCAATTGTAATGCACACTTCTCTAGGGGCACTTGATATCAATATAGGGGAACTTCTAAAAATCTAGAGGGATGAATCAAAGATAAGGATGCTAAAATCTTAATAGAAAATGAAGATTTGTAATAAATGTACCTCACAATCTTACTAGCTCAAAAGGGAGGAGCAAAAGTAGCAGGAGGAAGACAAGTGCAGAAAGATTGAAGAAGACCAATTTACGATTAATTATCATAGATGGATTCCTAAAATGCTATCAAGTGCAAAGTATTGATAGGCCTTGGAACAATAGTAATTTCTTGTCTCACTTTATTGCAATAAGGTTGCAAATAGAGTTAGAGTAGGATGAGAGTGGAAATGTAGATTTACTTAATGGTCAAATAGAGAGGATTGAGTCATTACTTAAAAAGGTAAAACTCTTTATAGGAGAGAATAAGGAAGAAATTGAGTGGCAAATAATATTGTTAGCTTGTTATGATGTGATGTTGGGTATGTTGTGGATAGAGCACTACAACCCAATAATAAATTGGCAAAGGAAAATAGTGAAAATTAGCCAATGGAAAATATTTGGAGATTTGATACAATCCCAAAGGCAAGAATTGCCTCTTTACTTCATAGGGATAACAATATCATTAATACAGATAGGTGTTTCATGGGCCTAATAAGAGGAGTCCAAAGTGCACAAAATGATGTGGAATGATGCACAAATTGACAATCTGAAAGATGTGGAAGATGAATTTAAGGATGTTTTTCCTTATGATTTACAATCATGATTGCTACCAAGAAGGAGAGTAGATCATAAAATTGAGTACACCTCCTTACGTCCGATAAAAACTATCACCTCATGAGTTGGAGGATTATAAGGCTCAAATTGAAGATATGTTGCAAAAAAGGTTCATCACACCCAACATATCACCATATGGAAGTCCTATCTTGTTCATGAATAAAGATGAGATGTTGTGGATGTGCATTGACTATTGAGATCTAAACCAAAAAATAGTGAAGAATAATTACCCATTATATCAAAGAGATGATCTTTTTGATCACTTCAATGATGCAAAACACTTCACCAAACTTGATCTGCAAAGCAATTATAACCAAATCAATATTGCATAAAAAGATGTGTACAAAACTACCTTTTGAACAAGGTATGGTCTTTTTGAGTATCCAATGATGCCATTTAGCCTCACCAATGCACAAATCACTTTCATAAGTTTGAAGGATGAATGATGAATTTAAAATTTTGTCCATACTTGGGATAAGTCTACTATCATTTTTCTAGATGATATCATAGTCTATAGTAGGACAAGGAAAGAACATAAGCAACATCTACAAGAAGTTCTTGAGAATTTGCAAAAGAATCAATTGTATGCTAAAATCTCAAAGTGTGAGTTTGGCAAGTCTAAAGTAGATTACTTGGATCATAGAGTTAGTGCATAAAGTATTTAGGTTTTAACTAGTAAAATAGAAGTCATTCAAAAGTGGGGTGTTCTCAAGGATCATACTCAACTCAAGAATTTATTGGGATTAACTGGATTTTATCATTGATTTGTCAATGACTTGTTCAAGGTTACACAACCATTAATATAATTACTTGGCAAGAAATGGATGTGTGGAACCACACAATAACTTGTCTTTCAAACATTGAAAGATGCATTACTACATGCATCAAACTTGAAATGGTATGATTCCAAACATCTAATAAAGTTGGCTACAAATGCATCAAGCATTGAGATAAGAGAAATTTTACAACAAGAATGGGAGGATGCATGACACTCAATTGTATATTTCTCTCAAAAACTATTACCAATGGAGCAAAATTATTACACCACCAAATGAGAAGAGTTGGCAATTATCCTTGCTACCAAGTATTGGAAGCATTATCTTGCCAAGAATGCATTTGTAATGGAGATAAACCACAAACCACTAGTCGAAATAAAGATACAAAAGGACCTATCCCATCAAAAATTCATTGGGTAGAGTTGAGATAAGGTTTAATATAACTATTACATATGGGGAGGGCAAGGAGCAACTTACAAATGCATTCACAGATGCTTATGATGAGCAATCTAGTTGTAAAGGTCAAGATGAATCTAGATTTCTAGATGCAGATTTTGGAGGCTACAAAGATTGATCCATAGATTACTATAAGTGCTCAAACATCCAAGGACATCAATACTTAAGGACTCAATGATTCATCTTCTTGGATGGCAAGTTATTGATTCTTGATGCTCCAAAATTATGAACCACTATTCTTAGCAAATGTCATGATTCTACCATTATAGGTCATGCTAGAGTGGACAAAACCTTAGATTTTATAGAATGACATTACTATTGGCCCAAGATGGACCAAGACTTGATGGAGTATGTTCAAAGCTACTCCTTTTGTCAAAAAAATAAAGCTCATAATCAAGCTTTCATAGGTCTACTTCAACCTTTCCTATCTCTACACATCATTAGGAGTAGGTCAGCATGGATCTAGTTTGTGAATTGCCCAAGAACACTGTAGGATTTGACTCCATCAGAGTCGTTGTGGACCAATTGAGAAAAATGATTCATTTGTGTCCTATGACCAAGGACATGACTATACCACGATTGGCTCAATTGTACCTAGCTATGGTATTTTCTCATCATAGTCTATCTTGAGTGGTTATCATAGATTGTGACACCCAATTCACTATTTTGTTTTGGAGAACATTTTTTGGGTTTTTCACTAAACTTGCAATGTCCATTGCCTACCATCCATAAATTGATGGAAAAATAGAGTGGGCCAATTTCACTATCAAGGACATGCTATGGAGATTAACTTTGGAAGAGCAAGAAAGGTAGTACAAACTATTGCCCATGGTAGAATTTCCTAAAAAATTTGGTGAATACATCTATAAAACTCACATTGTGCTTCTTCATGTATGGAAAACACCTTCTTACACCTTTGAGCTTTATGAAGGTAAACCCAATGGATACCAATCTTGATATTGTCAATGCTTTTATGTCTCAAATCTAACAAGGCATGAAGAATGCCAAGAAGAGGTTAAGGGTAGCCCAAAATCTCCATAAACAATATATAGGTGCACATTGCTAGCACATGGAGTTTGAAGTTGAGGATCAAGTGTGGCTTTCCACTACCAACATTTCATTGGTTGGCCCTCATAATAAGTTCAAACTTTTCTTCATTGGTCCTTTTCCCATCATTTGATGCATTGGAGCAATGGCATATCATCTTGAGCTACCTTCACACATGAAGATCCATCCATGTTCCACATTTCTTTGCTATGATGTTATGCACCCCAACCTCCATACTTTCCTTCCCTATAAGAAGCTCTACCTTATCATGGCATTTGTAGTGCCAAAGCTAGGTTTCTTAGAAGCTAGAGTGGTAGTATTGGTAGTCATAGGTATTGTGGTAGTTACTCATAGACTACTTGTGGGAAATTTGATTTTATATTAGGACTATTGATCACATAGTAGGACCCACCATTACTTGCATTATTTGCACCATTGGATGTGCTGTTAAGATGGGAGACCTCAGTAGAGCAAAGAGGTATACCTTCAAAGTGTAGCTCTAGAGAGCTCACTTCTCTAATGCTGAGCCTTTGAGTTCTTGGCTATGGTGGGCAAAGGCTGATGAGAGTTGCCTATAGTCTCTTAGTAGAGTGTAGATGGCTTGATTATAATCAATGCTTGATTTTTTGCATAGTGTTGAGTGAAAGAGTGAGTAAAAATCTATTTGAGTATGATTTGAGTGGAAGAAAGAACTGATTACATCATAGAAGTGAGAGTTAGGAGGAAATAGGATGTAGAAACTAAGTGTGTTGGTGGTATCTCAAAGCTTGGCTAATTGTTGGTAATTTTGAATGTGGTCCTAGATTTCTATGCAAGGGATGGTGTGCAAAAGCCTTATGCAAGTTGATATAGATTTGGCAATGAGGTAGATTGTATAAAAGACAGAGGAAAGAAATAACTTCAAATGCCTAGCATGAGCTTGGGCCTTGGTATTTATAGGGAAACATACGAGGCTTTGAGAAGCTTCTTAAGAAGCTTTCTTCTAGAAGCCGTCTACTTGGCATGCAAGCTAAGCTAGTCGGGAAAATTCCTTCTAAAAGCTACCTACTTGGCTTGCAAGTTAAGTTATGGATTTGGAGATCTTTATCCTCTCAATTTGGCTTGAGTTGAAAGTTAGTGGAGGATTTGGTGGTACAGTCAATTGTAAAGGAAGTGCATCAAATTGGTGGAGGTTGCTTAGAGTTAGAAGAGTTGCCTCAAAGTATCTTAGCTAGTGCGCCATTTCATGAAGTTTGGCCAGATTTGGAGAGGGTTTGAATTGGCAAGAAGAAAGGTCTCATTTGGTTGAATTTGGAGAGGGTTCAAATTAGCAAGCAAAAAGGTTGAATTTGGAGAGGATTCAAATTGGCAAGAAAAAAGGACTCAACTTTCATTTAGAGGCTTCAAGGCATAGGGTTGTGAGCTTGGGAGGCTACAAAGACTTAGAAGGTTGAATTTAGAGAGGGTTCAAATTGGCAAGAAGAAAGGACTCAATTGACATTTAGAGGCTTCAAGGCATAGAGTTGTGAGCTAGAGAGGCTACAAAGACCTAGAAGGACCAACAAGCTTGCTTGCTGCTAGCTAGTTTAGATGATTTTTTGGTTATGATTTGGCAAAATCTGCCCACCTTTCTAGATTGTATGCAATAGGGTTTGAACTCAAAATCATTGGTTCCTAGACTGGTGCCCTAGCTAATTGGTACACCTTCACTTGTTGTCCTAATGATTTGTCAATTGATACCTATACATATGTAGCTCTGGTTAGGAAAGGCAATATGATTCCATCCTTGGTGATCTTGGTAGCTTAGGAGTACTTAGACACTCCTATTATGTCAAATGCCAAATGGTGATAGAGTAAATCTAATGTTGATTTATGAGATGGAATATTTTGTTTAGACTTCTTAGATTTGATCCCTTCCATTCTTTGCTTCTTGTTTGTGTATCATTTGTGTGAGGTGCCTTGGCTGTAGAGCATTGGAGCTCTAGTATTCTCTAGGTAGTGAGGTTGGAGTGATGATTAGTCATACTACTTATGTTTCTCTCTAATGAGGCAAGAAGTGATGACCTACAGACCATGAGAGTACGTGTTGTGATGGCAAGTTATATGTCATTTTTTCTCCTAGTGTAGTTGTCACAATTAGCATTACATTAGTAAGTGGTGTTCAATTGGTAGTGGTGCTTGGTGTTGGCAGTTTGTGGTGATCCTTGGTAGGGTACTTGTGGTGGTACAATTGCGGTTTTAGTTATATTGTTACGACAAAGTTCTTTGGGGATTCCAAAGGTGATATCATTATAATACACAATGAGTTTACCCGGAGTGGCACTCAATATCAGCTTGTATCTCAAGTCCCAATGAGGAAGGAGATTGACTTTGAGTTGGAATTTGATACAAGAGTTGATTCTATTGAGAGTGCACTTGGTGTGTTTACACCATTATTGTGGGACATGGACAAGATTTATGGAGTCTCCAAAGGCCCTGTGGTACACACATTTTTCATTTTGGACGAGTTTAGAAGAAGAAATGCCTTGCTAAAACCAAATTGAAACCAAATGGAGAAGAAATGAGTGCAAACTTGTGTTTTGATCAGACCCACGGAAGTCAATTTTGTGTAAAAGAAAGAAAGGTTTGGTTTGGATTAGACCTGAAGAAGTTTACTTTGTGTCAAAGGAGGAAAAACTCAGACCAAACGTTAAGGAGGGCAAACCCGAAGGAGAAATAGAAGTTGTAGGTCAGGATTTTTGCGGGGGCCATATCTCAATGACCACAAGTCCAAATGAAGCATGCTATATCTCGTTGGAAGCGTCTTGTTCAGGGCTTTCTATTGCCACCAAAATCGCAAAGTTTAGAATTATGTATAAGAAGTTACAAGCATTTGAAGTTTCTAGAGTAAATGTACTTCGGGTCAAAGTGTCTTCGGGTCAATGTGACTTCGGATTTTGTACTTCGGACTTCGGGTTTACATGACTTCGGGTCTAAAGACTTTGCCTCAAGATGAAGATGACTAAATCAGAGGTAGCCGGACCTCGGAGTGCAGTGAAGGTGACTTGGAGAGTTTTGCCAGAGGGATCAGAGGAAGTTAGAGTAGAGAAAGAAGATAGTTAGGATACACATGACTTCAATTTCAGTTCTAATTGAAGATGGAACATGAATTGAAGGAGAAGTAGCAGTAGTGAATAAACCCGAAGTGCAGGATCAGACAGTAAGTGTTTTCGGGTTAGTAACATGAGTGATTAGGGGAAAGTGAGTTACAAATTGAATGTGTAGATAGTGTATTCATGCTTTCAATTACAATTCTTGATGATGACATAACAGAATTAGTAAAAAAATTGATAATAGTTAGACCCAAAGTAAGAGAGATAGGAGTGTAGGTGTCTTCGGATTTGACATTTGACACTTTAGAGAAGAGTGGGTCGGGAGATATAGATTTAGAAGGCTTAACTATGATAGGAATTTCATATCAGGGAGGAGAAATGTTAGAATTAGTGGAGGAATTAGGAGTTGTGAAACCCGAGGTTAGAGTAGTAGGAAGTAAGATTACTTCGGGTTCGGGTTTGAAAGCCGAAAAAGAAGTAGACATCGAATCGGAGTAGTAATAGATTTGAGATTTGAATAGACAGATATGAAAGGTTGCATTGTCATTTTGCATCTGCAGGTTAGAAGAGTTGTTGTAGAACGGTATAGTTGTTAGAACTGTCGATTGCTCACTATTTAAGAGTGGCATTCGCAGGAAATTGTTGTTGAGTGCTCATTATTTTTGAGAATAGATAAAGCGAAGTGCTGTGAAGTAGTGCTCGTCGCTTGAGCTTGATTCCGAGTATCAACTTCGTAATTGTGTTTGTGAATGTTTGGAGAAATCCGAAGTGCAAGTCAGAGTGCTTGTTGGATGTTGGATTCCACAGCCTTGATCTTCATTCTGTGTGTTTGATCCTGAGTGAAGTGCAATCGAAGCAATGCTTTGACAAATTTGAGAGGAATTGTACTGTTGGTAGTATTCTGCATTTGGGAGTGCAGTACAAAGTTGATGTGAAGCAATTTCAATCGAGGAAGTTGTGCCTTCAGTAGAGGGGTGGAACACAATTCTGAGGCGAAGTCGTTTTGCAGTGAAGTGCCATTTTTGGGAGAGCCTGAATCATCACAATGAAGATTGTTTGGAAAGATTTGATGGAGTTGTGATTAAGAAGTGTTAATTTGTGATAAGACTGTGAATCAATGCTTGTTACTCTCTTCTGGGTGTGGTTTCTACCTGAGAGATTAAAGAAGAACTCAAGAAGAATTACATGTTACTGTTTGACTTTGTATTTGGAAATTTTTGACTCGTATCTCTGCGGGAACGAACTTTACTTACCTGATTACCGCAAAAGTGATATTTGCCGGGTTGTCATAGGCCCCAAGTGCTACTCTGGTACCGTATGTACCATTGAGCTGGATGACTTCATCTAGCAATTTGATAGTTTGTGTGATCTGCAATTAATATGGGACTTGACTTTGTTCATACCCTTCATGGCATTGAGGAGGTTGTTTCAGCACTTGGAGTGTCCACTAATGGATGACTATCATGAGTTCAAGAGAGCTTACTTAGAGGAGACTGAGCTTTGGAGACAATATTGGTCTTGAAACTACATCTCCATCACTTCAAGCTTGGTTGGTAGGGGTAGATTGGCAATACCCATGAGTTTTAGCTCTAGTAGCGTTGGTGGATCTAGTGGAGGTGCACTAATGGGAGATGATGCTATTATGAGTGGGTTACCACTATAGGAGGTAGTGCAATTCTCGGGTTTAATCCCATGGTGGAGTTCTTCTAATGCTTGAGGTAGAATTATTAGGGAGTATGGATTGACAAGTTGAAGAGCTTACAAGAGTTGTAGCAAAAGGCTAGAGAGAGCCTATGCAAGGCATACACTCACATGAGATGGTTGATCAATTTCACTCAAGGAGTTATTAAGGCCCTAGTAGTCCAATTTTGGTATGGGATCTAGATTGGAGTTGTGATATAGAGTACTTGATGTTATGTTGTTATAGGCTACTTCACCTACTTTGGCAATGGTCTTAAGTTTAGTTGAGCACATTGATCTCAACATGGTAGAGGAGAGAGTGGTGACATTTGGATTTGGTAAGGAGACCTCATCCATAATTTTTACTTCTTCTAGTGTGCATTAAAGTGCACCATGCCATGTTGACTTCTAAGGACAGAGTGGATAGCTCAGATTCTATAGAGCGAGTAGAAAGCCTAGTGTAGCTAGAACTTTACCTTCTTTTTCAGGTCAACAATAACCATTGCTTGTTAGAATCATGGTGGACCTTATCATAAGAGAAAGTGCACTCAAGATAGTGGACATGATACCTCTAGTGCATCATATCCAGCACAAAGATAGTGTGACCATTGCCACAGATTTGGTCACACGAGTGACCAATGCTTTTACCTTCTCCTTGAGTTATAGAGTGGTAGGACTACTATGGCAAGTAGTAGAGGAGCTCCAATTCATAGAGGATAAGATAGTAGAGGTGGTGGTAGAGGATCTACACTTGGTAGGGGTGTAGTACTTGCTCTTGCTTCTAATATAGCCATGGCTAATCAAATTGAGCAGTTGGAATATAGATTGGCTAGCATGGTTGTAGCTTAGAGGAGATCAAATTTAGGTGTTGAGGCTTCTACTTCTTCTGATGGTGATTGTGATATCTTTGACTTTATGTGCAAATTAGTATAGGTAGATGCATATGTTGCTCGGACTAGGAGTGCAATACGTGCTATAGAGCTTAGAGGAATATTAGTGGAAGAGTATTGGACCTACAAAGAGGTTGGTAGATGGGCCCGGACTACACTAGGGATCCTAGTGTAGGTGCGGTAGGTGGAGATGGAGTGCATGATTGTAAAAATCCAAGATCGAGGAGAGAAATAGGAGAATGGAAGCTCACACTAGGACACTTGAATGAGGGAAAACTCCAAATGCCTAGCATGCACTTTGGCTTTGGTTTTTATAGGTATCATACAAAGCACTCAAGAAGCTTCTTTGAGCCACTTTCTTAGAGTGCAAGCCAAGTTAACCAGGAAGCTTCTCAAGAAACTTCCTTCTAGAAGCCGCCTACTTGGCATGCAAGCTAAGCTAGCTAGAAGCTTCTAGAGGCTATTTGCTTGGGGTGCAGTTAAGCTATTTGGGAAGCTTCCCTAGAAGCTTTCTAGATGCTTTTGGAATATTCTGGGCTAATTTGGCTTATTCTTTACTTTGTGAGCCTTCCTAATTACGTCATTAAACTCCATATTGTTACATATTCCCCCATCGCTAGTTGGTGACGTCCTCGTCGCCATTGAAGCTTCAAATTCTTGGATGGCCGTTTGTGTGTTCTAGAGGTGAGAAAGAGGTTCCCATGTGGCATCATGAAGTGGATACCCTTTTCAAAGGACCTTGTACTCCATATGTTGTCAACGTCCTCATTGAATGTGGTGACGCACAAAGATACGATCAACTTCATACTCCTCATGATCATTGATAGGGACAAGAGGAGGAGGGAGCTGGACTCGAGAAGGAAAAGAAGAAGGGTTAGGAACAAAGTTTTTTAACTTGGAAACATGAAAGACATGATTTATACGCATATGACAAGGCAAGGCAAGTCGATAAGCAATAGGAAAGACAATTTGTGTGACATTAAAGTGTCGTATCTAATTAGAGGCAAGTTTACAAATTTGGATATTAAGTAAGAGAGGTAGATTACTAGAGGATAACATAACTTTATCATTGAGTTCAAAGGTGAGATCACGATGATGATGGTCCGCATATTGTTTTTGATGATTTTGAGCAACAAGGAGGTGAGATTTGGCTTGTTGGAGAGATTTGGAGATGGTGGTCAAGAAGGTTGAAGTATAAGGGACTTGAGACAAAGGAGGAACAAGAAGAGAATTTGGGACAAGTAGATCTTGGCCAAAATTGAGAGAGAAAGGAGAAAATCCAATGCCTGCCTATTTGGAATTGTTGTAGGCAAATTCTGCAACCGCAAGACATTCATCCCAATTGGTATGATGGATATTGTTGAAGGCACACAACATATCTTCCAAGGTACAATTTTCACGTTCTATTTGTCCATCAGTTTGAGGATGATTGGTTGTGGACAAAGCAAGCTTGGTGCCGAGTATCTGGAAGACTGCTTGCCAAAACTTTGTGATGAATCAAGGATCACGGTCGGAGATGAGTACATGTGGCATCCCATGATGCTTGAAGACATTTTCAATATAGATTTGTACTAAGGTTGGAGTATCCACGGTATCACAAGTTGGTGCTAAGTGGATTTGCATACTAAGCTTATCCATAAACACCACAATTGTTGTGTATCCTTGCTTTGTCTTGGGCAAGGATGTGATGAGATCCAAGCTCACGTGTTCCTATCGAGTGGATGGAATGGGTAGTGGTTGAAGGAGTCCACTTGGCTTTTGGTTGCTGATCTTGTTACGTTGGCAACTCTCACACGATCAGACAAACTCTCAAATATCTTGTGTCATGTTGGGCTACCACTATTGGCCTTGGAGGGTACCCAAGGTCTTGTCCACACCCATGTGACCAGCTATTGGTGAATCATAGGCTTCTTGAAAGTGTATAAGTCAGAGATCACCTTTGGCTAGAACATAGATCTGGTCCTCATGGAATAAAAGGCCTTCCTTGAAGGAGTTATTCATGCTATAAAACGATTGTGTACCATTTGGAAGAAGGGATCTTGTTGTAGAGTTAACCAAAACTCATTTTGGACCTTAGAGTCAATTGACACCATTGTAATTGTTGTTGTGATGAGAGGAAGAGACTTCAAATCAGGTCATCATGATAGGGCATAAGGGATGACATGGAACCGACCTGGTTTGTACTCAAGTTTGATGTCAAACAATTGGAGTTGTTCCTCCCATCAATGATGTCGATCCTTCATGTGTTCCAAGTGTAAGGTCTACAACAATGGTTTGTGATCAGTTTGTATGATCATTTGTTTTCCCATGAGGTAATGCTTCCATACCTTGGTGGCATATACCATTGCAAGATGTTCTTGATCTAGAGCAGAGTAGTTTCTTTTAGCCATATTGGGTCAATGAGACACAAAGGCAATGAGATATAGTACATTTGGGAATTTCTATTGCACCATACCTCAATTTGCAAAGTTAGAAACATCAAAATCAACCACACAGGGTAGTTGAGGATCATATAGTTGAAGAATGGGTCTTGAAGACACCATATGTTTCAACTTTAGAAATGTTTCTTTGTGCTTGGTGGTCCACTAGAAGCTCAAGTCCTTCTCCAAGAGATCAATTAATGGTGCAACCACATGAGCATAATAATGGATGAATTTTTGGTAAACATTGGCCAACCCATTAAATGCCCATACTTCTATAGTATCCTTTGGAGTAGGCCAATTAGTGTTGGCCTTGATTTTCTCCTCTTCCATCTTGATCCCCTCAGATAAGATCTTGTGACCCAAGAAGGTAACTTCTTTTTGCCAAAAGGCACACTTTGACTTCTTGCAGTAAAATCTCCATTGTTGTAGTCGTCTTAGGACTTCTTGCATGTGATTCACGTGTTTTGCTTCTGTCTTGTTATAGATTAAGATCTTATCCAAGAACACCATCATATACTGATCCAATAGTCCATCCAACACCTAATGCATCTGATCCATGAAGACTACTAGAGCATTAATGAGCCTAAAAGGTAGAACTCTCCACTCAAAATGCCCATACCTTGTCCTTTTCCTTCCCTTGCTTTTTTGCTTCTCCATTGAGCTAATAAGGCTATGAGGTAAATCATCTTGGGTGAACAGTTATTGAATTTGGCTACATTCAAGGTCTTGTCCAATCCAACTTGACCTACAATAGTGGAATCATGACATTTTGCTAGGATGGTGGTTCTAATGTTAGTGTCATCCAGGATCCATAACCTACCATCACAAAAAGCGAGTCATTGGGTATTGGTGAAGCCTTTGGATGATCAAGCTCTTACAATCTATAGGTCAATTTCAACAAGAATCCTTGGCCAAAATTAAAACTTCACCTTGACCTCTACCACCCGATTGTTTGCCATAAGCATTAAGGTAAATACATATGTAAGTTGCTTCTTGCCTTTCCCATATGTGGTTGTCATGTTGAACCTTTGTCTCCACTCTGCCTATTGAATGCATCAATGAATAGATATTTTTATGTCTTGAGGTAGACTAGAGATTTGTGGTCTATCTCCATTATAAATGCCTTCTTGTCAAGATAGTGCTTCGAATGCTTAATTGCAAGGACAATGGCCAACTCTTCTCAATGTTGGTGTGATAGTTGCATTTTGTTGGTAACAAATTTTGAGAGAAATATGCAATTGGGTGTCATCTGTCATACAACTCTTGTTGTAGGACTACTCATATTGCTAAACTTGATGCATCTATAGCCAACTTGATTGGACATTTTGGATCATATTATTTTAAGATTGGTGCATGTAGTAATGCATCTTTCAATTTCTAAAAGGCCAATTCTTGTGTGGTTACCCACATCCACTTCTTCCACTTGCCAAGTAGTGCCATAAGAGGCTATGTCACCTTGGAGAAGTCCTTGGAAAAATCCACAATAAAACACCGTCAATCCCAAGAAATGCTTGAGTTGAGTTTGATCTTTTGGAATGCTCTATTTTTGAATGACCTTTATTTTATCTTTAAACACCTAGATATGTTTTGCACTTACTCTATGCCCCAAGTAGTACACTCCAGACTTGCAAAACTTGCACTTTGAGATTTTTGCATACAATTGATTCTATTGTAGAATTTGGAGGACTTCTTGTAGATGTTGCTTGTGTTCCATCATTATCTTACTATAGACAAGGATGTCAGATTTATCTAAATATGGACAAAATATATATTATTCATCAAACTCATGAATGTGGTTGATGTGTTGGTGAGGCCAAACGGCATCACTAGGTACTCAAAGTGACCATACCTCATTTGAAGGGTTATTTTGTAGACGTTTTCCTTTGCAATTTGGATTTGGTTGTAATTGCTCCGGAGATCAAGTTTGGTGAAATGTTTTGCTCCATTGAGTTGATTGAACGGGTCATCCATGTGGGATAAGGGGTATTTTTTCTTCATATCTTGTTAATTTAAACCTTAATAGTCAATACACATGCACATTGTACCATCTTTTTTCTTCACAAACAAGACAAGGGCCCCATATTGTGATATGTTGGGTTGGATCAACTCTTTTTGTAGTATATTCTCAATTTGAGCCTTACACTCCTCCAACTCATGAGGTGATAGATGATATGGGGCCTTACAAGGTGGTGTTTTCCCAAGAATTATCTTGATTTTATGATCTACTCTCCTTTTTGGTGGTAATCATGGGGTAAGTCATCAATGAAGATATCTTGAAACTCATTGACCACATCTTTCAAGTTTTCAAGAACTTTTTAATCAAGTTGCGCACTCTGGGCTTCTCTCATTAGGTCCATGAAACATCTATTTGTCTTATAGATTGTTGTTGTCCTTATGACATATAGAGGTAATTCTTGCATGTATGCAGTCTCTTTAATCCCAATGATCTTCCATTGGCAAGTTCTCACTACTCTCTTCCTCCAATTGATCATGAGGTTATGGTACTCCATCCATGACATACCAAAGATTGCCTCATAACAAGCTAACCGTATCACTTGCCACTCAATTACTTTTTGATACTCTCTTATAGAGAATGCTACCTTTCTAGGTAATGATTCAATTCTCTCTATATGCTCATTAGATAATTCTATTCTCATTCTCATCCTTCTCTAGATCCATCCTCAACCTAATTGCAACAAAGTGAGACAAGAAGTTCTCTATTACTCCAGCGTTTATCAATACTTTCACTTGATTGCCTTCTAGGACTCCATTTACAACAATCAGTTGTGAGTTTTTCTTCCTCAATCTTTATGCACTTGTCCTTTTCCTTCCCTTGATTTTTTGCTTCTCCATTGAGCTAATAAGGCTATGAGGTACATTTATTGGCAAATTTTGTTTTTTGATATGATTTCTACATCCTCTTCTTCCATTCATCTCTCCATATTATTCAAAGATTGCATGTATGGAGGCCAAGGGCTTCTAAGAAAACAAGTATGACAATTGATGGCTAGGTGCCCAACTCAGCCACAATTGTAACAACAATATATTTTTGCTCAAGTCCTTTACCCTTGTGGGACTCCATCTCTCCTTTCTTTGACCCATCCTAGTTCTCCTTGTAGGAATCGTGCTCCTTGTTCTTGAAACCAAAGGTTACCCAATTACATAAGAACTGGTCTACCAAAGGGTTGTGTTTCAACCCAATAATGTTGAGTGAAGACAACCTATTTACCTCCTCCAAGTGCCCCTACTATTCTCTAAGCACAAGCAATGTCTTCAAAAACTATATGAGAGTTTTGGACCATTACTTCTTGGTGGATTTGCTCTTTATAACCCTCATTTGAAATTTTTTAGAACTTCTATTGGACTCATGTTGGTTATTGTGACCTATAGATTGAGGAATACCTCCATATACTCTTTTACACTGTTCTTCTACTTCAACTCCACATAGTTGGGTTTGGGCCATCTGCACCAAATCCATAGATTGTAAGTTCTTCAACAGCCCTTCTTGCATGGTTTTTCTTCTGCCAACATTGATCATTCTCAAGCATCATACCATGTGAGGGCTTTATCGGTCAAGTACCTACATACAAACATGCTTGTGGATGACTAGTGAGTTTTTTTATGAACAATCAAAAGTATCAATTCATTCTTGAAATCCAATTCTCTACTATTCCCATGGAATGTTGTCCCTTGTAAGGCTTAATATGGCATGTCTTCTTCATCCATAGTAACAATATGGCCTCATTGTTGACCGAGGTCAATGTTGTTGGCATGAGTGACTCTCCATGTACTTTGGCCATTGGTACTAGGTTTTGGGATGACTCTTCTTTGTGTATTGCTTGATCATTTTTGAAGGTACATACTTGACTTTGTAATGTCTCTATGGTTATCTTGATCTCTTGAAATTTTCTCAACATCCCTTACATTCCTTGCATCAACTCCTACAATTGTTGATCCATGATTCCTACACACAATAACTGCTCAATGGCTACTTCCTATCTCAATAGATGGTTAATATGATCATTCAAGATGGAGCACGGACTATTGGAACTAAGATTGGGACTTTAGAGGCTATCACTTGTTGATAATATTCTTCACCAAAATTGTGGACTACAAAATCCCTAAACATTACTTTTTGTCCAACCACATAATAGATTTCTACTTGAGTGTTGAAAGGGAGAGGATTTGGTATATTAAGATCCATTCAAGAAAAAGAGGATTTCAAAGCCCACACTTTATCATAGATCACTGCAGTTAAAATCACTAGGTTTGATGAATTCATCACTATATCCATGAACTTTGTTCCAAAATGGAAAACAATATAAACTCTCACTTACTCACATTGGATGTATATAATCTTGATGTGGAATGGATTCAAGAATAGAAAGCAAAGAGCTTGAAATTGTCCTCCTGGGGACTCCATCCCATCCTCTCTCTAACACACTCCTAATCTATCGATTGCACTACAATTTCTCTCCTCAAAATTACTTAGTCTTAGTAGCTCATATTCCTCCAAGAGTGATGATCCACTCTCTTGGATTGAAACACTACTTTGATACCATTGTAATCTTCCAAGGATAGCAGACCTTAAGAGAAACACAAGAGAAAAACACAAAGTTTCACACTCAATACTACGATGCCCCAAAGAAGCACATTGTATTTATTATATAGCAAAGAGGATCCTCTCAAAGGAAGCTCCAACCTTGGCTCAGATCCATGGATTGGTGATATGGCAGTGAGCTCTACCCTTAGATTAGTTGCATGCATGGATGACATGTTGGTTTTGGTCCTACCTGGTTGTTCAAACAAGCTTTCACCATATGGAATCTTTAAGGAATCTTCTTATAGGAATCTCCAAATTGCATGGATGAGGTAGCATTAGAAATCTCTTCATGAGAAAAACAAGGAAAAGGATGGCCAAATTTTTTTTTTATATTGCAGAAATCTGTACATCTTTTAGATCTAATTCATCCTTTTAGGCTTCCAAAATTGGCTCAAGTTTTCAAACTATTTTTGACTCATGTCTTATTGGTAGAAGTACTCTTTTGGTGATACTTATCTCTAATCTGCTTAGTCCATTATCTATAATATCCTTTTAGATATTACCAAGCAAATTTTCATCTTTGGATAATATATCTAGCTATTGATATTACATTTCCAAGTTATTTTTGGCTCCTACTCTATTAGTAGAAGTACTCTTTTGGTGAGACCTCTATATGATCTACCTAGGCCATCATACATAACATCCTTCTAGATGGTACCAAGCCAATTTTAATTTAAAAGAAAACATGTCTAGCTATTGGTATTACACCACACCACCTCCAAAACATTAATGGCACTATGGACCCAAGTTTGGCACTTGTATGTGCAAGCTTGCGGTGTATATTATGCAGTTCTTCTCATGGAGCTACTACTATGTTGGTGTGTGATAGCTATTTGAGAGGATGGCATATGGCATGTTTGACTCCTCCCTTCATGGTGGTTCCTCGAGGACAATTGTAACAACATGGAGTTTAGTGATGAAGTTAGTCGGGCTTACGAAGTAGAGAATAAGACAAAATAGCCTAGAATATTCTAGAAGCATCTAAGAAGCTTCTTAGGAAGCTTCCCAACTAGTTAACTTGCGCCCTAAGCAGGTAGCTTCTAGAAGGAAGCTTCTAGAAGCTTCTAACTAGCTTAGCTTGCACGCCAAGTAGGCGGCTTCTAGAAGGAAGCTTCTTGAGAAGCTTCCTAGTTAACTTGACTTGCACTCCAAGAAAGTGGCTCAAGGAAGCTTCTTGAGAAGCTTCAAAGGTCTTGTATGCTACCTATAAATACCAAGGCCAAAGCTCATGCTAGGCATTCGGAGTTTTCACTCATTCAAGTGTCCCAATGTGAGTTTCCATTCTCTTATTTCTCTCCTTGGTTTCAGTCTTTTACAACAATGGTTATGACCTAGATGTAATTGACTTATAGCTAGTTCACCCTTTATGTAGTATAGATTGCAAAAAAATGATGGGGTTCAATAGCACCCAACCTCTCAATCTCTGCTCACCATATAATATACCACATACTTGGAATAGATGGCTATTTGGAGTTAGAAGGACCTAACCGCCAACTAAGGGGGTGATTGTGGTACTTTAGAGTTCATATATGACTTATGTGTGAGTTGTGCTTCTATAGTGTATGATGTTGATAATGATAAATCTTGTGTAGCAATATATATATATGTACACAATAGTTATGATATTTGTAGCATCAAAGCTAGGTTACTCGAACATTGGAGTGGAAGTGTTTGTAGTCATAGGTATTTTAGTTACTCATGGACTACTTGTGGGTTATCCAATTTTATGTTAGTGCTATTGATAACATGGTGGAACTCACTATCACTTGCATAATTTGTATCATTGGATGTGTCATCAGCAGCACCTAGTTCAAGCAAAGTGGTATACCTTCAAAGTGCAACTCAAAAGAGATCATTTTTTGATGTTAAACCTTAGAGTTCTTGGTTATGGTGGACAAAGGCCAACAACTATCACCTAGAGTCTCTTAACTAGAATGGATGTAGCTTGACTTTAATCAGTGCCCAATTGTTGGCATAATGTTGAGTGAAGGATCAAGCACAAACATGTTTAAATGTGATTTGAGTGGAAAAAAGAACTAATTATTGTGGCACTTTAAAATTCATGTTTGACTTATGTGTGAGTTGTGCTTCTACAGTGTATGATGTTGACAGTGCTATATGTTGTGTAGCAATGTTTATAAGCATGACAACCTTGTCTAACATGTATTGAACGAATAGAGGAATACAAAGTAGAGCAAATTTTCTAGAAATGCATCCGAGGTACCTACAATCAACATGTGAAATATCTTGTCCATTGGAAAGGATACCTATTGTATGAGACCACTTGGGAGACTTTAACTAACTTGACTAACACATCGATTGTGGTGAAATCTTTTGATCACTAGCTTTACATTGCATCTTAGATGGATTAAGGTTTGTAATACTATTAGCTAGAAAATTCATCTATAGATGAAAATGTGCTTGGTAATATCTTTAGAGATGTTATACATGATGATCTAAGTAGATCAAATGGAGGATTTTCCAAAAAAGAACTTACACTAATAGGGTAGAAGTCAAAAACACACAAAAAATTTTAGAGTCAAATTTGGAGGCCTAAAAAAAGAATTAGGTCTTGAAAATTAAACACTACCATCTAGTAAAAAGTCATAAAAAGGTCATAAAAAGTATGACATTCTTCTCCTTTGTTTGTCTCGTTGAGATCATTGAGATCTGTCTAACAATACCTCTTCCATGATATTTGTAGCTTCCTATATGAAGATTCCCTGAAGATTCCCTTTGCTCAACCTTGTTTGACCAACCAAATAAGACAAGGATCAACATGTAACCACTCCATGCATCTAATCTAAGGTGTAATTCATTGACATGTCACCAATCCATATATCCAATCTAAGGGTGTAGCTCCCATTGAATGAATCTTGCTTGTTATATAATAAAGACAATATGCTCCTTGGAGCATTGGAGTTTTTGGAGAGTTCCAATCTTGTGTGCTTCTCGGGTGCTATTTTACTTCTTATAGATCTTGATTTTTTAAAATAATTCCAATGTTAATCATATTCTAAATTTTAGAAATGAATTGAAACATAATTAAATATAAAATTGCCCTTTCAAATTGGAAATGATGTATATGGAAATTTATAAATTTAATATATCCTTTAATTGTTATTATAATGAATATTTTGATACCCAAATGTAGTTTTCATGGAGTTTTAAACTTAATAAATATATAAGATATACTCTCTATAGTATTAAAAAACATATTGGACTTAAAGAATTTACTAACATTTGTGAATAAATTAGTACAAGTATGAGAACATGAATGTAAGAAAATCATTATTATTTATTTTATGTCATACTATATTATAAAATATTAAAATATACTATATAAGGTATAGTATAAAATACATGCCAAAACATAATCCATTAAATTTTGTTATTATAATCCTTAATTTGAAATAAATATGAACTATGGAAAGCTAGAGATATACTTGAATATCAAGAATCTTGATGAGTTAAAAGATACTAGCAATTTTCTCCACTAACTATCAGCAATTTCATTCTAATCTAGTAAATGACTCTATATAATTATGATTGTAATAGAATGAACAATAAATTAGGCCCAAATTTGATTGCCAATAAATTTATTATACAAGAACATGAAAATTTAATTATTTATAAATTAATAAGAAATAAAATTGAGAAACATGTTTCTTATTGTCTTGAAAAGATAGTAACTATTATTATTATTATTATTATTATTATTATTATTATTATTATTTCTATTACTATTACTATTATATAATCATTATATTTATTTGAGCTCAAAATTAATAAGAAAAGAAAAAAATGTTTTTGAATTAGCACAAATCTTACAATCTTATACTAGGTAAAATATATAATAACAATAATAATAATAATAATTTTAATTAATCAATTTCTCACAATCCTATCTTATTTTCATTTGAGTATATTTTATCTTCAAGATTTAACGGCATTAATCTTGAATAATTAAGTTAACAAACTTATGTTTGTTAACTGTTGTTATGTTGTAGAAAAGTATCTAATATAAACTTCGAAGGAAATAAGGTTAGAGATACCCATATACAAAAAATAATTTGTGATGGTAGTTTGTATAAAGATGATGGTGTATAATCGTGCTATATAAAAGTTAAGCATTTTTATATGATATATCAAAACACAGATTTATTATGTTAGCATCAAAATATTCACATGTATATATTATATTTCATTGTGTTATCTTTATATCTTGGCTATTTCATTAGGAAATAGTTTAATGATAATTTTTATGTAAGCAAAAAGATATATATTGAGGATATTCAGTATGATATTTGTAATCACATTAAATTCTTTTCCACCAAAGAGATAAGAAAAATGCTTATACACCTAACGAATATCATTTAAACCATAATGCCATTGCATATAAAATGCTGTGTATATCATTTTCAGAAGTCCAATTCCTTCGAACTTCTTTGACATTAAAAAATTGATGAGGTCTCTCATAATGTACATTATTTTGTATTTCTATTGCTAACACAATGTTTTAAAATGATTTTATCTTCTTCTCAAATGTCAAGCATTCTCTTGCAGTTTGAAGCATACAATAACCTATCCAATTTGAAGGCGGCATTTCATGTATAATTTGAATTCGACTTTTCAAGGATCCCAAACGATTTGCATTATTTATATGCCTTTCCATATAGGACCATCTTTAATGCTGCTGCTGCTGATGTATCATGTGTAAGCAAGAAAGTAAATTCTAAAGTCGACGGAGTTATACCCCATCTGATTCGGATGCTATGAAGTGATTATTTATCTCCTGACATCTTTGCTATATATAACCTTTGGTAACTTCTAGATACGACCAGTTTGGTAACTTTTACATATAGAAATTTTTTAAAATTCATAATCTCATTTCTCCAACGGAGCTGTCAATAACACTAACTTTCTCAAGTATTGACTCTCTGATATTGCTAGTCAAGGCAAGTGGGTGGAACAGTTCTCTAGATTTGTACGGAAGTAATGTAACTTTGATTACAAATAGCGAAACCATAAATTGGCTTACATGCTCTTCGGATGGTGTCCGGAGCATGATTCTATAGAAAAGTGGACAATCCCAATGTAAGGATATAGACTACTATGATTCCTCGTGAAAACGGTGCTAGAGTACGCACCAAAACTAAGGACGTAAGTTTGTACTTGAACACAGCATTAATCACGTTTTTCCTTCCCATATGTTAGGTTTAACTCGAGGGTTCGTTCTTCTCCTCACCTCCTTCACTTTTTGATTGGCGACCAGATAACAACAACAAACTGGTGGTGATGTGTGGTAGAAATCCCAGCTGGTTCATCGTTGGTTATCTCCGGAACGGAACGAGAAGAGATACTTCAGAAGGGAGAAGGAGGGGAGCTATGTTGCCCACTTGCGTTTGTTCTGACTCAGGGTTATGAGTTATGTACGTACATCCATTAGCTACCTGTAGTCTGCCTTCTGCCTGTCTGCGCCGCTACCGTAGGAGAATTACGGAGTCCCATGGCGATGATGATGGTCGTAGGAGTTGTGCGTTTTGCTTGAAAATATCCAGGGTCCCAGGAGATAACGACCCGGGGTGGAGGTCCTTTCCTAGTCACGATCGCTGAGATCGACGGAGCGGAAGGTATCACAGGTCCAGCGTCATCACTCGCACACTGGACGGGTGAACTTACTCGCTCGGAAACCCTAAAGGAGGGGGGAGGGGTATGATTGAGAGAATAACCTGACCATGGTTAAGAAGAGGTTGGAGTTACAACTAGTTGAGTAGCGGTAGTTCGACTCTTTGGAAAATTGGAGGGAGAAACGAGTTGGCGGGCTGCGGTGTGCTGTATACGCTGTCGCTTGCTGGCACCATTAAGGCATCAGAGCACCGACAGAGATGTCAGCCGGCACTAATATGGCGGAGAAGTGCCCCACTCGACGTGCGCATAGCATAGCACACAGTCGAGCTCATCGCAGGTAGATTAGTCGGACGACGGCCTGATGAGCTAATGTAAAACAGTGTAGCTAAGCAGAAGCGAGCTGACAGTGGGCCCGGAAAGATAGTGAGAGTCCCGACCGAACGTGCGGCACCGCGGTGCGCGTGATTCGGTGACGCCACGTGGGTTAAAAAAATCCGGAGTTTCGTAAACCACTTGGTTTCGTGGCGGGCATTAACCGCACGATCCACCATCGAAGGTTATCTGGCCGCCGGTAATACTGATCTGAATCTGAACGTAATCTGAACGAAAATGGTGCGCGCTACCGGCTGCCGGTAATACTCCTGTCAGATCCCGGTTGCCTGAACCTTCTACATGCTGTATTGTAGTGCATGAAGAGACGCCGAAGGGTCGGAGTAATTCGAGTGCGTACTGCAGCCATTCTCATATGGGCAAACCGCCAGGTTCATTGGACTTCACCCTACCACATCCTCCGAATTCATTCATTCGGACCTAAAACCACCAAGGGGTTCAATTGCAAACTTTCAACATAACCCAGAATCCCTTCATAAGAAACTATTTACCACTGGAATCGCGCTTTGGGATGCACCAGCCGAGTGGTGTCGCGTTTCGTTGACTCGCAACCTGTACCTTGAGTCTGGTTAAGCAAAGCCACAGTATGATGATCCTGGCGGGGTCCGGTTAAGTATCCAATCCAGTGCATGCTGCAGTATGCGTGTGCACGAACGGCTGGGGACAGGGCTGCCCTCTTTGGAGGGAGGAGGGGGTGGGATAATGGATGGGCTTTATGTCCCCATCCTTTCATCCATCCATGGACCAGAGTGGGAAAACTGTAACTCTTTGGACGAAGATAGTAGAAAGACAGATAGGTACGCACAAATATATATATTGGGCCAGCAAAGGCAACTAAACAGCCAGCAACACGACAGAACGGGAAGGGACGGTCTGCGGGTAGAAATCCTCCCGGCGAACGGACGGTGCCAGATGCGTGCGCATCGAGGCTCGAGCCACAGGAGTTAGAGGAGCCCTTCCCCCCGGTCCCTCTAGAAACCCCCCCGGAGCAGCTCTGGCTTTGGCTCTTCTCTCCTCTCCTCTCCTCATCGGAAGGGAAGCGCGGCTCTGAACACTCGGGGAGCGAGAGAGAGAGTGAGAGAGAGTGACTAAGAAAATCAACAACGATGGCGGAGACCATCCTCAGCGAGACGTTTGTGACGATTTTCATCCCGGTATGTTGCCTAATCGGCATTTTGTTCGCGCTTCTGCAGTGGTTCGTCGTTTCCAAGGTGAAGGTTGGAGGATCCAGCACCAGCAATGGCAGCAACAACGGCCACACCGCTCACTTGTTGGGTTCCGAGGAGGGTACCGATGAGCACAGTGTAAACAAGAAAGTTCAATCGATTCAAGACGCCATCTCTGACGGTAAAGCTCTGAACTATTTTTTAGCTTAGTTCGTTTTGTATCATGTGTATATGTCTCGAGTGTTGCTCGAAGTCACTCCGTCATGGCCTTGCCATGGCTTCCCCCCGGTGGCGTGTTCATGGAAGTAGTGGTGTGGAGTGAGATGCGTTAAGACCAAAATGCTTTAACCAGAGCCACGAGTTCATGGCGACAGGAGGTCTCACAGGTGTTACGCCGAAGTGTGGACTGATGATGAGGAGTAGTATGGTTTTTTTCTGGGTCGATGAGCTTGATTCCCCCCGTTACTTGACGCCAGCTACGGATTGGCTGGAATTATTGAGAGCTCGCCGTTCTATGGCTGCACTGCGCTTAAGATCTCTCTGACGGATTTAAATGGCGTATAGGCGACGGCGTTTGAATTAAGCCGGGAGCCAGGTCCATATGGAATCTCCGAAGGATGCACATTGGCACTCCAGGAACAGCTCCTCACAAGTACTGTCCAAGCCTGAAATGTCACATTAAGACATGGGGTCACGGGGGTGGCGTATGATATTCTGTAGATCGAGATATGGCATATTGCCTGTATTCGCTTCTCGCACTAAGCCACCGTTTTATTTACAGTTTAAAGGCTTGGACCAGGAAGAGCTTTACTTCTATGAGTGGAACAATCACTGCACCCTTGATCGGGGTGAAGGGCGTCAACAAAACATGACCGCGGGTTTTCTGTTCTTACTCTATGGAGTAGTCCTTGCATCCTGTGTGATTTGTCAATCTAGTCTCATCTGGCGCTTGAGGACCACCGACCAGAGAGATTGACCCAGGCACTCATCTCGTTCTTTGGAGTTGGCAGCATCAAGCGTTTTAGCGTTTTCCCGATTCCCAGTCTTTCTCAGGAATTTCTTAGTTGTTTCAAGTGAAGAGAACCTGAATTCGTGAAACCAAAGACGAATGCAAGGTTTCTTGTTCATTAACCTAGTCCAAATGGAAGTCGCGTTACAATATTCACAGTGGTGCTGAGGTCAACCATGTCAAGATCGCGTAGTGTTTTACAGCGAATGATCTTTTCTTTTCGTCACTGACTTCTAAGGCTTTTTGCAGGAGCTGAGTCTTTCTTGAACACCGAGTACAGGTACTTGGGCATTTTCATGAGTCTGTTCTCAGTAATCATCTTTCTTTTCCTCGGTTCCGTGGGAGGATTCAGCACCAAGAGCGTGGCATGCCTTCATGACGATACCCAGTTGTGCTCATCTCCTCTGGCCAATGCTGCCTTCACCACCATTGCCTTTCTCCTTGGAGCCGTCACCTCCAGCATTTCTGGATACCTTGGCATGAAAATCGCAACTTACGCCAATGCCAGGACCGCCTTGGAGGCAAGGAAGAGCGTTGGTCAAGCTTTCATCGTCGCCTTCCGGTCCGGAGCCGTCATGGGATTTTCCCTCGCTTCTTTGGGTCTGCTTGTCTTGTTTGTCACGATTGTCGTTTTCAAGCTCTACTTCGGCGACGACTGGGTCGGGTTATATGAAGCTATCACCGGATACGGTCTTGGAGGATCGTCTGTTGCCTTGTTCGGTCGTGTTGGTGGAGGCATCTACACCAAGGCCGCTGATGTGGGTGCAGATCTTGTCGGGAAGATTGAGCAAGGAATCCCCGAAGATGACCCAAGGAACCCTGCGGTACGTACAGTAGAGCTATGAGCTCTTATCCTCGCTGTGAAGATCAGGTGTCCTGAGATTGGAGCCGGATGTGAGACGCAGGATACCGTCGGGTCATTTCCACTGAAAATCATATTTGGTGGCGTCTCACTCTCTGATATATCGTTATTGCAGGTTATCGCTGACAATGTCGGAGACAACGTCGGAGATATAGCTGGAATGGGAGCTGATTTGTTTGGATCATTCGCCGAGTCTACCTGTGCAGCCCTTGTCATTTCTTCGATTTCTTCTTTCGGAACTGAGAGAAGCTTCGTGGCCATGAGCTACCCCCTGCTAATCAGTGCCGTCGGAATTCTTATGTGCCTTCTCACCACCTTGTTCGCCACCGATTTCTTTGTCATCTCCGACAAGAAGAACATTGAGCCATCTCTGAAGAGGCAGTTGATCATCTCCACATCTCTCATGACCCTCGCCGTCTTTGCACTATCCTACGTTGCTCTTCCCAGCACCTTCCTCATCAACGTCATCGGCAAGGACTCACTTCACGCCAAGTGGTGGTAAGTACTCGTTGACCCTTGGTCCCATTTGTCGATACCTCATTCACGTTACTATCCTAATCCGGATTTTTCTTTCTTTCGCAGGCACGTATTTTTGTGTGTGGCTTCTGGTCTTTGGGCTGGTCTTATCATCGGATATGTGACTGAGTACTACACATCCAACGCATACAGGTGTGATGATTTGTATTTTAAGCTCTAACTCTCAGGTATGGCGTTTCTGTAGCTTTCATTGTTGAATGAAGTTGTAAGCAGCGGGAAAAATACTGAGACTTGGTTCTTGCAGCCCCGTGCAAGAAGTCGCCGATTCCTGCAAGACTGGTGCTGCAACCAACATCATTTTCGGGATGGCTCTTGGTTACCAGTCTGTCATTATCCCAGTTTTCTCCATTGCTGTGGCCATTTACGTCAGTTTCACCTTCGCTGCCATGTACGGAATTGCCGTCGCTGCTTTGGGTATGCTTGCTACCCTCTCCACCTGCCTCGCAATTGACGCCTATGGTCCCATAAGTGACAATGCGGGAGGTATTGCTGAGATGGCCGGTATGAATCACTCCGTCCGTGAATCAACCGATGCTCTTGACGCTGCCGGAAATACCACCGCAGCTATTGGCAAGGTAAGTCTGATCATCCCTTCTCGTCATCAGATCGAATGTACGAGCTAGGCCTTTTCCATCTTGCAGTAAGTCCACTTTGCTTAAACTTGTCCTGTCACCTGTTCTCCTGGAAGTTGCTGGTTAGTTTATCTCTTTCTTTGTATCCAGGGTTTTGCCATCGGATCTGCCGCCCTCGTATCTCTTGCTCTTTTTGGAGCATACGTGAGCCGAGCAGGAATATCCATCGTGAACGTCATCGAAGCTCAGACATTCGTCGGCCTTATTATCGGAGCTATGCTTCCATATTGGTTCTCTGCCATGACCATGAAGAGTGTTGGAAAGGCTGCTCTTGCCATGGTTGAGGAGGTACGAAGGCAGTTTGCGTCCATGGATATCATGAGCGGTAACGAGAAGCCAGATTACAAGAGATGTGTTGCCATCTCAACTGATGCCTCACTGAAGGAGATGATTGCACCAGGTGCTCTCGTGATGCTTTCTCCCCTCATCGTGGGTACGCTCTTCGGCGTGAACACCCTTGCTGGACTTTTGGCCGGAGCCCTTGTTTCCGGAGTTCAGGTATGTCCCTTTCTCCAATTCAGTCTTTTGCTAGTCTTGAAAGCACCCGTGAGGCAGGTATCTCAGTTAGAACTCAAGTCTTGCTGGAAAGCAAGTAATCAAGTTTCTTGCTCTTCGCAGATTGCTATCTCTGCTTCCAACACCGGAGGTGCTTGGGACAACGCCAAGAAGTACATTGAGGTACATCTACGAAAATTTAACTTGACTTTTGTGCATATCCAGTTTGTACTGAAGTCTAGTTTTGTTCTGACGTTTGTGCTCAATGGGAACAGTTCCAAGATATGGGTTTTAACTCTGCGTTTGATCTCAGGCTGGTAATTCTGAGCACGCGTCGTCTTTGGGAGGGAAGGGATCTCCCGCCCACACTGCAGCCGTCATCGGTGATACCGTCGGAGACCCTTTGAAGGATACTTCTGGACCATCTTTGAACATTCTCATCAAGTTGATGGCCGTCGAGTCCCTCGTCTTTGCTCCCTTCTTCGCCTCTCACGGTGGAATTTTGCTCAAGTATCTTTCATAGATAGCGTCTGTGTATTGCAGACTTGTGTCACGAGCAACAACGTTGAGGGCGGGATATGTTAATATATGCCTCCACCCTGAGGAGTAAGAGCCCATGTGCATGCAAGACTGACTGCATCATTGGCCATTTCATTCTTTCAAAGCGTCACGTCTGGATGCATTGACCACTGCAGCCAAAGTAAGGCCTGCAGAGATTGTCTTTGATTGTTAGGCAGAACGTTGATAGAGGATAACTTCATCATATTTGGAACTAATCAATTTTGCTCTTCTGTAATCAATTTTGGGCCTTCATATCAACTCAGTAAAGCTCGATCTGGTCCACAAATTGTGTTGTTCACTCACCTGTTTCATTAGACTCGGCACTCGGAAATATTGTTCTATGTCCATGCTATCAGAAACTGGTGTGATTGTTTTGTAGTGGCCACGTCCTTCGCTCCTGAGGATAATCGGGGCCGCATCTGTCATGGATAGATTAACATATATGAAAGGGACATCAAATTGTTCTTGAATAACCTTAAATTGAGTGCTGCTTCCTCTACAGACGATATTGTGTGCTGGTGTACCTCTACATTATATGCAAAATCTAGAGAGACCAAAGAGTCGTAAGGAAAAAGCAGATCTTGTGCCTTCCACTGTAAAGTGTCGTCGACCCTAGGAACACTGCAGTTCCAGGTTTCTTTGGGTAAACTTAGATGTACCATTCAAGGTGCAGTTGGCCAATCATAACTATTGAAAATACCTTGTGTGCGAGATAAACTTCTGCCAACTTAAGCAGATCATCTAGCAACCTAAACGATGCAGTTCCATCTGAATCTTCTTACACGGGAAATTACAGCTACGAACATCAAAACCAGCGTGAGTAATTGAGTTGCAGGAACAATGCCACTCCCGGGAAGCCGAGTATGAGAGATGAGACCATCGCTTTAACAATTGTGTCAACTTGAGACTGGTCAGTAACAAACGACTGGCAGAATTGGCGTTAGAAGAAAAAATGTTTAAGTGGCAGAGTAGAGGCCCTAATACCAAAATGTCGCCAAACCTGAAGGTCGAGAAGTATGTAATTTGCATACATGACCAGTGAAAAATCTTAACGGCCGGATATTGATGAGAGGTCTCACAACTCTGAAACAAAAGTCTCATGTCTCTTGACTGCGCAATACGTACGAAACCACTTTACTGCGTTAAAGATGATACTATTTGAGGAAAGCGTGCAGAAAGACTACGCTGCACCTGGATAAAGTCCAACTGCCAATATTTTATGGATCAGTCCAATCCAGCTCGGATCAGCGAACATCACGCACGGCTTGAATGTGACCACGCTGGGTCATACAGCCTTCCGGAAGGGCTAACAGTCCTATCACCATCAATTGGACATCTTGGCTTATAAACCAAGAATATCACATACCATGCTCTCTGAACATCTTCTTGCAGTTTACTTTCCAAAGGTGCTCTGGCACCGTGTGTCCCAGGTTGATTAAACTATTGAATTGACGTCCGGGGAACTTTCAAACCTCTCGATACATGTCGATACTCACTTAAATAAGGATGATTAACCTGCTATGATAATATTTTGTGATTTCATTAATGGTTGTAATACTCATACTGACTCTGAGGATCGAACGTTCTAAGGGTTCCAGTACTTCGAACAAGTCTAAAATTGACTTGGTTATATTTGTGATGACTGTTCAAAATTCAAACGTACGAAATTATACGAAGTCGGAGTATTTAGAATGAGCTGTTGTTGAGGATTAATACTACCAGATTCCTTCTTGATCTTTTCATTTAATGATCTAACAAACTGACATTGACTTCTATAACATTGCTTAGCGACTTGAGACAATCTCGGTATGTCTGGTGATGACATCATTTCCCGTTCAATTACTCTGTGTATGATAGAAAATGAATTCTATTTTTTAACAATAGTTCAGCTTTTTACTATGATGTGTCACCCCCCCCCCCCCCCCCCCCCCAGTTGAATAATAATCCCCCTAACCAAAATAAGTACAAGAAATGTAATTTAGGTAACCCAAATTGGTGAAGGTGAATAATATACACATCGACCTCTAAAGTGCTGTCAATTAGCTTCAAAGTCCTTTATGTTTCATGTCAAGACTCGTTTCTCTCTAAGTAAACCAGGTCTAATGGTGGAGAGTGATATACTTAGAAAGGACCTCTGCTTATACGTGTTTCACACTGGAGTCAAAAGTACGTCGCAATATATAGTCCACTTGTTTCTCCGTCATCTAACAAAGGAGGGAAGCAGACGAGATTTGCATCACCCTTTGACATCAAGCAGCAATTGGTCGTTTTTCCGATTCATTGCATGTTTGTGAAGGAGTTGATTGATTGGAGCTACCGCATCTGATTCCAACCACTACACAACGGTACTCGGAGCGGATTGAATTGGCAATCGATCTCGTTATAGGCATGATGTGAACGAGTTCTCGCGCGCTCTCTCTCTCTCTCTCATCATGTGGGACGCCTGGCACAGATTAGCACGGTCTTCGAGCAGCGGTATCGGTCAACTTGAGGTTAGCGTGTTTCTAAGAGCATTTGGTGTTCTCCAATACGAGAAGCCACAAGCGGATGTGAAGGTCACACCAATGGGAGTTGAGAAAAATATCACAAAAGTCAAGAGTAAGCAGCATCTTGGAAGTGTCCATCCACTTACCAAAGATTCTGCTACTGCAGGGAAATCTCATACCCCCGAGGAATGTGTGGTTAGGTTGGCTTTGTTTAAAGCTCGACGATCGGGCCTAATGCATGATGGTGAAGTGACAGGGACGGGAGCGGAGAGCGGACCTGGTGATGGCATCTAAGCTCACTTTTACAACAGTAGAAGAGGTAAATGCCCTATTTTACACCATCGGTGAAATGCAGTAAGGGAGGGATGGGAAGAGATGTACCTTGGGAGTAACTTGGTTAGTGCAGTGGCCACTGCTTTCGACTGATCATCCGTTTTATGTTAGACGCGTACCGGTATCAGCAGCTGCTGCCTAACATATGACTTATGAGGCAAGAGGCGGAAGGAAACAAAATCAGAAGAAAAGTGAAATGACAGAAGGTCTTCAGATACTTTTTGGTCGTCCCTTTTGAGAACATGTCAGCAACTGAGTGCAGTACTGTATGACATCAAGTATTGTGTTCTGGAAAATGTGTGATTTTAAAAAGGGAGGAATGACTTAGACTTGATGAGTTGAGCAACTCAATGGACTTATCGTAACCCAGCCTACAAGTAAAGTGATCGATGGGAATGCCATGATTTGACTACCTCCACCACCCGAACATCTTACACTGCTCTGTACGCCCTTGTCCGGACTGGATCTCACATTCTATTGCCAGTTTCAAACCTAACAATGTTCTTGTTGAGATGGTCCATGTTATATCTAGCTGGCTGTACGCGTCCTATCCGCATATCTTGCAACACCGATTGCTTTTTACATAAAGTTATTTCTGCCTTATTTCTTATCAAGCGTTGCGCGACCGCGCTCAATCGTGTGACAAACCCTTTCCGTTCCTATTTATTGTCCAGTTCCTACGTGCGTTTCCAAGCTCCACCCATAGACGTCGGGGACGTATGGTAGTGGCTGCAGTGATTATAGGACAACTTCATTCCAAGAACCTTCATACTAAGAAACTGGTCCGTTCATGGCCCCAATCAGGAATGACGACATCACAGGATACAGCTAATCTTTCTGTGCCTTACTCCATCTAGGAGAAAAGGATTAGTACATGTGTAGAACGTCATTCACAAAGATAAGTCGGAGCTTCCTTAACGTGCAGGAAGACGTTAAGGAAGACCAGTCGCAAGTCAAAATCGTGTCTTCTCTTCGTCACCTCTTAGTGACATGATTCTAGCGGACCGAGGTAATTGTAAGAAGATGCGTCGTATCCCATTGTTTTGAAAACCAGATGAACAACTTGACCGGAGTTCTGAGTGCCAACTCATGATCTGTATGTCGCGGGAGTAGGTTTGTACAACGAAGGAAACCTGGGATTGATTGGAGAATCCATGTGTGTTCAGAAGATGTCCTTGTTACAGTATCGTGTAGGTTGCAGTGCACTGAGATTCTTGACATTGCAAACCTAGGCTGACTTGTTCTTTCACAAGCCAGGTACTTGTGCCTTGCCAACAGCATATGCAAGCTGCAGGAGTCTGATCTCTTTGACAAGAAGGCACCTGAACCTATGGCATAATACCTCATGGACGTCATTCTAGTCCAAAACTTCTATCATGTAGATAACTCTCAAGCTTGCGTGGAAAAAATGCACGATTTTGAGCACGGGGAGCCTGGATAAATAAGCCAGGTTGCCTTAAAGTTGATCATATCAAGCTGCCGCATGCAACGGTCTAATCACAGAAAGGCACAGCAAGACTGAGTGCTACTTCCCGAGCCCAAGATTTGCTTCTCGAGCAATCCTCTGCCTGGAGGCCTACCTCCACAAGAGAAACTGGAAGAGAAATCCTATTGTCCGTATAATGTAGTTTGATACCCTCGGCAAGAGCATATGCAAGTACCAAGATCGAAAATATTCCGGGAAAACTGGACCGTTCCTAATACTTTATAGTAAAGTGTCCTGTCTTTCGCCGCTTTTGAGGGTTGCAACGTACTGGCAATGATGGACTAGGTTTTCCTAAGCAAAGAATTGAGGATGGACGGTAGGAAAGGGTCAGTCAAGCAGGTACTGAAGCTGTGTTCGTTCCAAAGCCCACCGTATTCAGTAGATAATCCAATAGATAATACTCACTCGCCGTCAGGCCTCTGGAGCGGGGGACCTGTAGTACCTGCCATTACCGCACAGCACCTATGCCTACCAATATTCTTGCTCCTGTTTAGTTGAATCGGGAACCATTTACATTGAGTGATGCGTATCATCAAGGCAAAGAGGGTCGCTTCTACGCTGTTCCAAGTTGATTATTACTCAAACTTTAATTTGGTTGCACTATTTGCTGCTAAGAGTCCATAAACCCGTTCTTCAAGGCTTCAGCTGAAGATATTCAATTACGATGCTTACGATTTGAGTAGCAATTTCCTTCTTAGACTTCTTTCCTGAAAGAGGTCAGTGTATTATTATAAAACGAATGGAGATCATCTGGACTTATAGCTCGAGAGTGAGACAGATACAGAAGAAAGTAACGTTACGCCAGTTGTAACACATGCCCATTGACCTCCAGTTAACCTCCAGTTAACCTCCAGGTTTGGGAGACAGGAAAACAGGGTTCATGTGAAAGTTCTTAGTCATAGGTTCACAAGTTTTGGTTGTCAACTGCGGTGGTACAGGGTGTGATCTTGAAGATTATCATATGGTGCCCATCTCCCGAAAATTAACCATTATTTGCTGCATTGAAAGCCCTGTGTAAAATTGTCCCCAACGGCCATCACATTGGTGTTCTCGAATTTGATCATTTTGGTATGTTTGCATCAACGTGAATATAGCCTGGTGTTTGACTATGGCGCATTTGTGAAGGTCGGTTAGTTTCTCATCTTGGTCCATAATTACATATTACCGTGTCTATGTTTAAGTGGAAAGAGTGCAAGTGCAATTCAAGCAACCCTGATATTTAGCAATGTCTTGTGTGTTACGATTGTGAGTTGATAGCTAACCCGTATCTGGAGCACTTGGGACATCACTACTTTGGTATCTTCTCTTAGGCCTCTGCCCATACCTTATTTATAGTCTTTACGGTACAGACCTAGCGGGATCCACTTTAGAGGTATTAGTTTTTCTGACAGTAGAGAGTTTCTTCTAACGGGTGGGTTTTCTGCTGAAATCTTCTGATGTGTAATCACTTTCACCAATACATTATTCGATACAAAGGAATTCTGTCGATTGGCTGATATAATTTAATTTGAATAATGCCAGATAGACAAAATTTTCGGAAAACGAGGAAATTTTCCTCCTGAAGAATCTAAAGGACCTTGTGTATTGAGAACTTACTTTTCATTCCCTTAGAGATCGCTGAAGCTGCGTGAGAGTGTGGAGACGGGAGAGGAGAGGGAGAGACACGAGACAATATCTATATTTTTTAGGGTTCTCTAGCACTTAGCACTCGAGTGAATAGTAAATTCTCTTTGCTTTTCAATTTCGGTTCCATTGGCACCTAGATTGAAGACTATGGAGAATGGAGTAGAAAGTTATGAGTATTTTTAGTTTTTTAAGGGTTTAGAATGATCATTATACATTGAGAGTGACGGTTCATGAATTTTCATTTCCAATTTCTTGGTTTCTATGATTAAGTTACATGGGAATTTAGTTTGAAAACTTTGGAAATGAAAATTGAAAGTTATGAGAGTTATAGATTTTAGGGTTTGGAGAGATTATTTTCTTATGTGAGTTAGGATGTGAGGGGTTGTGGTTTTGCAGATATGGGGAGATATGGAAAGGAGCAGCATGTGTTACTATCATTATTCTTGTGCTAGCCATGGCTACATCTTCCCATGTGGGGTCGCTTAGAGCGGGTCGGGATACACCATGCTCGGTGTGTCACCGACGCTTTACCTTGTAGGGTGTAAAGACCCATGTGGGAAGGATGCACAAAGACTATGATTAGACCACTTGGGATGCCCACGTGAGACGAGCGACCACATCGACAACAGCGATACTCGGGATTACACTCGCTTCTTCTATCCCTTTGTTTATCAATCTAGGGATCTGATCGAGTTGTGGGAGTGGTTAGCTTCTCAAGCGGGTTGCATTTTGGGGTTATTTGAGACTAGTTTTCCATGTCGACGTCTATTCCATAGGCTACCCCACACACTCCATGATGAGGCTAGACAGGCTTTTTGCCTACCCCTTGATTGTTTGGCACGTGATCCCTTGGAGGAGTTAGTATGGTTCCTATTTCTCTTACTCCCTTGATGGTGTCTTTGTTATGCTAGAGGGGGACGTGCGGGGCATAGAGAGGTGGCTGCTAGATTTCATCGATTTCGAGCGGGGGATTGGGCAGCCCTTTAGGAGGAGTCTATTAGGGCTACACGATTTAGGAGACAAGCATTGCCACAGGATACCACAAAGTCCACTCGATTATGACGATGTAGGACATTGGGTCAGGCGGGAGAGTTTAGTAGAGTAGCACGAGCGCTACACCCTTTGTCTATAACGAGTCCTACTGATAAGACTATATCTTCCCTACGCTCATTACATCCTATAGCAGTAGAGGGATTACCACTAGAGGTCTTAGATTATTAGCCTGAGCAACCTTTATGTTTTGATAGGTCACTATTTGCACAAGCATTGTGCATTGTCCCTCACCTTTCCTCAAGAGGCTTGTCAGGGATGGTTTATGAGCACCTTAAAGATTGCTTCCAAGCAGATGATCCTTCTAGTGGTTTTACCGAGTTGTTTCAAGTGGCTGCAATAGTAGCGAGAGGAGACATTCCTATGTCTGTTAGTCGGGTGTTAGGTGCTATTCGACTTCTCGTGATGGAGAAGGACATGGGAGGCATTAGACCGATTGCTATTGGAGAGATCTCTTTGCGGTTGGTCAATCATACCATTGTCCTTTAGCATCGTTCTCACTTTCAACAACACCTTAGTACACATCAGTTTGGAGTAGCTACACCTAGTGGATGTGAGGCTATTTCTCTAGGCATTAGATCACTCCCAGATATCCATCCTGAGTGGGTCGTCCTACAAGTGGATGTTGAGAATGCTTTTAATAATGTTTCACGGTCATCCATCTTTAGAGAGCTTAAGGAGGCTGGTGGATCCTTGGCAAGTCTCATTCCTTTTATACGGTCTTTTTATGGCTCTCTTGCTTCCCTTTACTACCAACATGGTGGTTCACAGGAGGGAGTCACCGTCTTGGAGTCAGTTGTTGGTACACGTCAGGGAGATCCTTTGGGGGTGCCCCTATTTTCCATGGATCACTTTAGAGCTCTCCTATCTACTACTTTGGCCATGCCAGGTTGTGTATTTCCCTCCTTGGTAGATGATACACAGATCATAGGCCCTGTAGATCAGATTAGGCAGGCCTTTGACTACTTGACTACCGAACTACATCTAGTAGGCTTGAGAGTCAAGGTGTCAAAGTGTAGGGCATGGTCCCCTTTAGGTATCTCTCCCCACCTTGAGCTTCCAGAGGGGTGTATCACATCCACAGATGGACTTCGTGTTCTTGGAGTGCCGATAGGAGCGAAGGATTTTGTCACACGCTTCTTAGATGCTGCCCGTGCAAACGATGTTCTCCATGTGATTTGGCATGTAGACGGACGGCTTTGCCGATCTTATGTGGTGGGGTTGGCTTGCTTTCTATGGAGGAGATGGCACCTATAGCGTTTTTGGGTAGTTGTGCTCTCTCGGTACCCCTACTTTCCTCCCATTTTGTGGTTGTTGATAGGCCGGTTTTGGAGACTTATGTGACAGAGGTGGAAGGAGGATCTTATTCTCTCTAGGTGTTATTGCGGCAGACGAGAGATAGTCTATCCCCTCAAGAACAAGAGGATTTTCCACCTTTTGCTTCACTATTGTCAGATTGGACTAGAGGTTTACAGTCTTCCTTGATGGAGCGACAGTGTGAGCATACGTTACATTCTCTCTTAGTCGACTCGTCCATTCCTCAAGCTACTAGAGCACGTCTTCGCTCTTGCTCCGGCAAGGGTTTAGGCTCTTGGATCCTAGCTCGACCGTGCATTAGGGCATTCCAACTTGCACCAGCTACTTTCTTTACAGCGATGAGGTTTTGCCTAGGTTTGGTCCACCCATCTGCATCTTCATTACTCACTTGTGAGTGTGGTTCTACACTAGATGCAGCAACGGTCCACATGACACGGTGTCCTTTTGGAGGACAAAGGATAGCTACCCATGATGCCATTAGGGACATAGTGTTTTCTATGGCACGAGAGAGTGGATACTTGGCTTGGAGGGAGCGTTCATATGCTTTGCAAATGACACGTGTCAAGGCAGACTTATACTTGGTCCGAGATGATTAAGTGATAGTAGCGGATGTCGTGGTGACGGACCCTACACAGGATACAGTTTTGGGGGGAGTGATTACCCATCCCCCTGGATGGGCGGCGAGTGCAGCAGCAGGTAGCAAGGTCTCCGAGTATAGGGGCATGCAGCGAGGTCACCTCTTTGTTCCTCTAGCCTTGGAGTTATATGGAGCGATGGACACGGCATTTGACACATTCGTCAAGGAGTGTGCGAGAGTTTATCATGTTAGGCGTCAGGGGGTACCACTCTCACTTTCATACTTTGTAGTATATTTTAGACAATATGTGTCCATTGCTTTACAGAGTGCAATGGCTGGTGCAATCCATAGGAGAGCAATCACATTAGGTGTTGTTTCTTCGGATGTTCCAATTGTGTGTAAACCGTACTACTTGCATAGTTCGGATATCTTAGGTGCGATAGGGCAGATTTCTCATATAGACTCTATTGGTGCTTAGCCCCATGTTACCTTTTTTGTCTCTCCTTGTACTGCTTGATTGATGGGTCTTCCCATCCTTCGTTTTTTCTAGGCGGTCGCCTTTTGCAATTGAGAACCTGTATATTGTCAAAATATTGCTCAGTTATGAGTGGGCAGTGGGCAGTCTTCAGATTACCGAACCTGCTGGCACTACAGGACAAGCGAAATAAGAGGCCTTTCGTTCGTTAAAGGAACATGTTGTCCCACGTACAAAACTTTGCAATGTCATTCGCTTTGAGAGTAGGGAGATGTAAAATGAGGAGGAAGGTGACCAAATCGCATTGGGCCGTGGTAGAAAAGCTACTTTACAATCAAAGTAATGTAACGCTTGCAGGAGAACACCATTAGGCTCGACTTATTCCACCTAAATACCCTACTCTAAAATCAGTACAAACAATGTACTAAATTATAATATTTTATTTCATTTCTTGGCTAGTGCTTTCAATATCGTTCTAGCGGGTTCTGTGCAACATCGAACCTTTTAGAAACTTACTTATGAACGCATCTGGTCACAGGGCAAAGACCCGATTTCAAAGCGCAAGTTGTGAACTGGACTGCTTTGCTGCATCAGATGAACCTGGTGGGACAGGAACCTCTGAAACCCGATGAGTTCTCCAACTTGTCAAGAGCTGGATAGAGCTGTACAATTCTTGGAGATAGTTAGCAATCAGATTGGCGATCGGAGACACCGGTGCTACAGCTACTATCCTGATTTCCTGGCAAAAGAGTATATCCGCAGCGCATTGACTCTAGAGACAGTACTTGAGGAAGCTAAGAAAATCGCTGGAAGCTGGGTGGCTGTCATAACCGTACCAACTGTTCAAATTTTGTAAATCAATGATGCTGCAGTAACCACAACCGGCAGACCTAGGATTATGCTGCAATACCTAGCAGGGAAGGGGAACTGGGTCCTAGGAGAACCTGACGCTTGTAACCAGACACATCTTTTATGATGATCTACCGGTTCAATCTCAAAACCTACATTCGGTATCTGACAGTTAAGATTTGATTTCTTTCTGGTATATTCCCCCAAGTACTAGACAGTTAAAGAGGTACTTACTGCGAAATTCCAGCTCCCAATGCATAGTTATAGTAACCGATTCTCTATTTTTTTTAAACCCTCAGTATATCCATCCACCTCTATCACTAAATCTATTCAACGTTAGATGAAAAGTGAGAATTGGGAAAGGTCACGAGCAGAAAGGAGATGCGAAAACCAGCTTAAGAGAACGTTATTCTCACTTCCAATAATCAGAGTTCTGGACGGATTTCGGGTATTAGCAAAAGTAGTACGGGGAATGAATAGTGCACAAAAATTCCCGAAAGGCATGTGCTTTGAAGCTTCTAGTTCCAAAGTAGGACCGCGAGGATTCTTTCCAGAGGCTTCACGAGGTCCAAACTCCAACCATATTCCGCATTTCAGTATGGTACCTTTTGTGGATTTTTTATCGTCCCAGGATTCTTCCCAGACGCTCCACGAGGTCCAACTTTGTGGATTTCTTATCGTCTTTAATTTATTTTTTGCTGGAACTGCCTGAAAATGCCGAGAATCAACTTGAAGTGTTCGCCAATTTTTCCAATGTCAGCAGAGACTAAGATCCATCACTATCAAACCTGTAGCATGAACGAACATACTTAAATTCCAAGTTAGGGTACTGACAACTGCGGATTCTGGAACTTTTTTTGACGCTCTCATTGGTCCCACAACCCCGCTGGAACAGCATCTAACAAATGAATCAGAACCACCACCTGCATGTAGTGGCCTAGGATTCAGCAAACAGGAAGGATTAACTAACTTAGAAGACCGCTGTTCTGTCTGTTGACTACTACAGGCAATATAAAATTCTACTATTTCTCCATATCAGGATTCGAAACTGATTCCCATGAACACGCGTTGAAGACTGGTTTCAGGTCCTAGTAGGATGACTTGTGTACTTGAACTGTAAGACTTTCGTGCACCATGGTTCGACCTGCTAACATGTTTCACGTGCAGTAATCTGAACTAAAGGCAGTTGGTCCTCTGGAGACGGGAGGAACCAGAAAATGAGCTATGGGTAACGTGTTTAGCTGCTTGGAGGCCAAATTGTTTTGCGACTTTTTTCGCATAGATAATTTACTGCTAGGTGCATAGACACTTGTTGGTGGAGTGTTTACGTATAGACATGTTCTACAGAGTGCGTGTAATGTAACGACTGATCCGGATTTTGGTGTAGAGACTGAGCGGTTAGTTGTTCCACAAATCCAAAACCTATCTTAAAGACCACTTGAAGTGAGATTACTTACTCTGGGTTTGTCTTTCATTGAGACTTGTGGCTGTATGATTACCACACGCTCTCTCGTTTCCTGTCACCTTCGAGCTGATATCTCGTGCTCTGGCAGTTACCACTTACCCTTACCTGTAAGCTTGGTTTCTACCAAGCTTCATGTACCATGTAACATGTAACACCATTGAAGGTGTAATCGAAATAAAGCTCCCAAAACCAAAATTTCACCTGTGTCTTATACGAGACTCTTGTTTACAGTGACTCTACAGAACTTATGGCTAAAGCATTAATGTTCAGCAACTTCTCTTACCAGGAAGGGTGGATGAATCGTGAAATTAAACACGACTCTTTTATGAAGAACAAGAGATTGAAGCTGCCAACATGAGCAAGATCAATTCCTCGGATCGACCTTTGGTGGCTTGACCAGTACAAAACTATCCACATGAAGACACTGTCAACTTTTAAACAAGTTGTACAAGAACGTCGAGCTTTTGTCTAAACATACAGAATACTCGGCATGGTTTGAGTTTGCCAATGATCCTTTTGATATGATGGCTTAGCCCACGGAGACATAAGATTAATTCAGGAGAAATAGCTCATAGTTCATACCTCACATGCTTAACACGGTGGCTTCCATGTATGCTAAATCATTTCGTGTCAAAGGAGACATCACTCATCTCCAAGACTTATGAATTTCCATCCCTGCCAAAGTCTACTGTTCATAGCTTATACTCCGGAGTATTTTCATCTACTAATCATACAAGGTCCACACCGAAAGACCTGATCTTGTCACATATCTTCTGGAAAGTGGCACGAGGAGCGAAATACAGATCTCTCCTGCCCTTCCAGGACTTCTTTTCCAACCAAACCAGGAGATAGTGTTATCACTGTTCACTTCATAGCTATACATAGATGGGATCTGCAGGAATTGCTTGAAACGACTGAAAATTGCACTCTAAAACCTGGAGAAAAGTGTGAGAAAGAATAATATTTGTACTCCTTACTTTTTCCTGATTGCTATCTTCGGCTATACAGATTCAACTTTCCTGCTTACAGTCGACTATGCTGACTGCTGTACTCTGACATGAAAGCGTCGTTGAACTTTTTGAAAGCAGCCATCATTCTTGGCATCTCACTTTCGGAAGGTAAGATTGTGGTTCGTAAATGGAAAGTCCTGTACAAATATACGAAGAGACGTTAGCCACCATAGAATACACTTCCCTCCTGGGATCCCAAAAATGTGCTTCATAATACGCAATATGCGTGGCATCAACTTTCTAGGTGATCAATATTGATAAAGTAGTTACCCGTCTTTTTGCCCGAAGCCTGAACCGGGTACTGTAGAAATGCCGGTAGCCTCCAGCAATTTCAAACAGTAATAAGCGTCTGGTGCCTTTCCTGCTTTCTTGGCGGCTGAAATAGCTGCAGACGGCAACTTCACTTGAGGGAAAGAATACATAGCACCTGCAAAAAATCAAGTCGGTATGTGAATGGCCTGCTTGTGAACACAGGTTCGCCGTATAGAACGCTTCTTAGCTTGCAGATAGTGCTGACAGTCGTGCAAACAGATAGATTGTAAAATCTGATATGAAATTGCTTGAAATTTAAAATCTCGGTATTTATACGAATGCACAAAGACTTGCTTTAATGCTCTACAGTCGCGTGCAATAACCAGAAATACTAGATTCATATTCTCACCTTCTGTAAAGTTACATTCGATATTATTGCAACTGTTGAAGCCATCGGTCATGATGTGCGCTCTTTTCCTTAGTGACTCCAATATCGCTTTGCTGTGGGTTTAATTCCACGGGTAAGATAGCTGCCCAGAATCCACCTCAAAATCTTGACTACGTTCAGGGAAGTTCAGAGTGCACTAACCTTTCAGTGATGTACTTCTGGTACGAGTAGTCCCCTTGTCGAGGTGGTTTCACCATCAGACCCAACTGCATGACAAGTAAAGTGGTACGGCATCAGAGGAGCCAAGTTACCTCAAATTACATTAGTATTGAGAGACAATAATAGCTAATGTACCAGTGGGAACCACGGGCTTAGCCCGCAAAAATAAACAGTGCCCTGATGCTTGTGCTAGTGGACTCAGCAATCCCAGAAAACAGAAGCAAGCAGAACGTTCAGACAGACAACTTTTTGAAGAAGGCCTAAGAGAAGTCTTACCATGATCTGACCAGTCACATTTGGGCTGAGAGAAATGGATGCCACCTTGTACAACTCCTCCACAATCTACTTAATTGAATTTCAGACAGAAGCAGAACGTCAAGATTGCTCGTGAGCTGAGTAGATGGTTCCGGTAGAAGTAGTGGTATGAAGTGAAGGAACTTGACGCGGATGATAAATAACCAAATTACATACTATGAGTGGATAGGATCATACTTAAGCTCCCATATTCTTGAAGGAATAATTCTTTAACAATTACCTGTGGATGAATGTTTGTCATTTCTAAGTAGCCACCTCTTTGCCCGCACTCCCCTAGAAATCCTTTAGAAACAGTGTGGAACGATACAAGCTCCAGCTCTCTGCTGATGGTTCCACCCATACCCATTAAAACCTGGCAAGCAGAATGCAGTTGGCAACTTGGTTTAGTTCAAGCTGTAGAGGAATGGGAACAGCCAATGTTCTCCAGACGCTAAATACAACATTAGTTTGTGCACCAAGCTATTCAGACCTCAAATATTCAAGCAAAGTGGTGACATTTTAGTTTCTTCAATTGAGGAGGTGATTTACCTTCTTGGCACTAATAAAGGGGCGCTCATCTTGGTACACATTGGTTTGATATACTTCATCCGCTAGCAACACGAGTCTCTCTTTGTAGCATAGTTCAATAAGTTGCCTCAAGTTTTGCTCAGTCAAGCACTGGCCCGTTGGATTACCCGGGTTGATAAACACTAACCCTCGTGGCTGCATCCCATGTAGAGCGAACAAACAATTCTCAGTGTTTGCCATAAACTTATCGACAACAGGCAAGTGACTGTTCGGACTCTATATTTACTGTAAGTAGAATAATACAATAATCTGCATAATTTAATGGAGCAGCAAAACCACCACAGACTACATCACCTAAAACATCAAATAAAATAATATCATAGTCCCGTGTCCCGGAGAGTTTTTTGGGTCAGAGCAGATCGAACAGTATACCAATGCTCCTTTGCCTAAAGCGGGACAGTGTTGTTACCCTTTGAGTAGGAAGAATTCATCAATGCAAGGCTCATATGACAAACATCCAGGAACAAAGAGCGACCTGCAGCGGATTTCACGACAAGGTTACTTGATGGCTATGTAAAGACAAGAGCTTACAGTTACGCCTTTCTTGCGTGCAGCAGTCACTTGGGCTCTTAAGTCATCAGCGTCTAGGCCCCAGTTATTTTCTTCCTTCAAGTAGTACGGTACGAGAGTACCCCCAAGAAGAGTGATCGATGCAGAGTAAAGCGGATATTGGGGAATCGGCACCATAACCTAATGATAACAGCAAATTCATAATTACACAAGTCAGAAACTTTCTTTGACTAAGCGAAAGCTATTCTGACACATATCGTTGGCATTATGCAAACTGACGAAAATATTTTATTTTCAAGACTAAGAAAGCAGAACAGAAATCAAGTTGGAGAAGCATCTGAACTTGGTTTGACCACAATCTACTTAAGAGATATTATTTTCTTGACAAATCCGATTTAAAAACTTACCCCATCCCTGGCATCTCTAATTAAAGCGTTCAACACTTGCTGCACCCCTTTACTTGCACCATCTGTGAGAAATATGTGCTCTGGGTCACTGGACAGCGATCAGAAATGCAAAATTCTCGAATAAGTTGAACATCCCATATAGCTATTACAACTCGCTAACATCAATATGGTAATACATTGTCAGTTGTATGGTAACGAGCAAGTTCAGAAATGTCCTTTCCACGACTTCTTTTCTTCTTTATAGATGTTATATATATAGCACAAGATCAAGAAAGAATTTGGAGTAAAGATGCCGACTACAACTCCCCACAGTAGTTTGTGAGGTACGGGACATAAGACTGCGAAGTATTAGTAGTTCTTCCTCGTCCTTCAAAGTACTGGCAAAAAACGAAAAAGGATTATTATCTCTTAGGATTACCTTGGGTACCCATCTCGCTCCTGGATAAACTCAGCAATCTCCTGACGGACTCCGGGCAAACCCCTGGAGTCACTGTACGCTCCTGTAATACGAGCACAGTACGATCGCTTGTGAAGTGAGGACATCGAACTCTTCGGCAGCTTTTTCATAAAAGGACTAAACCTTTACGAACAGTATCAAGAGTCTCAACGAAATACTAGTCAACAGAAAATAAGGACTTACGAATAATAAACGTATGCACAATAAATGAAATTGCTAAAAGCTTTTTTTAGGTGGGAAGTGGGTGAACGTTGACTTGACCGTGAGCTCTCAAGAGGCACGTGAAATCTCCTAGCATAGATGAACTTTCAGAAGTTGAACTCACCTACACCACCGGATGTCATTTTCAAGTAGCTCTTGGCTCTGGCTATGGCATCAGGAGGAAACAGAAGGCTTGCGTTCGGATCATCCATTATGAATGGAGCCTGGCACAGTGCCACCACCTGGATAGAAGTCCACATACTGTAATGAATGGATACTACAAGTAAAATTAGCTATAATAGAATACTCTTTTGCAAGATCCATTTATTCCAATATTACAACGTCAATCAACGACATGAGACACCAAGAAAACAGCACTCCCCGGTGATCCGAGGAACGCGGGCACCCAAAGAAAACATGCGCAAAGAGCAAGCCACTTCTCATGAGACCGATTTCGAGTGACACGTATGATATCTAGACTAGAGATTGTAACTTTCTTACATCCAAAACTTCCTGATCGGCTTTTGAATAGAGGACAAACGGACGCCCAGAAACTTCATTGTACTAGTGCACACCAGCTCGCATGATGTGAAACATCCAGTATCTACCCACATCCAGTATCTACCCAGCGACTGCAACTTTATCAGACCGAAACTTTCTGAGCACCTCCTCATAAATCTCGTTCACATCTTTTCTTCCGTTTGAACTTATAGATGCCCTTGTGGTTAATTCCTACTTCGCAATAAAATACTTAGTATAGTTGACTAAGCTTGCCATGCAACCAATATAGTATTAAGGATAAGCACCTGTCGTGGAAAAGTAAGTGGCTTCTGCCCCAATGCATGGGGGTTACCAACATTTGTAAAGATGATCTGCTCACCACGTCAAACAATACAGACACAACATCATCTCTTAGTATTTGCATAAACGAAAAGCTCATTCGGAGCTCGAGCCACGGAAACAAGACAGCGACCAGTAATTGGGTAGTTCGTGCGGTTCTAGTAACAGAAGGTGAAGCACGAAGTAAACTGGTCCAAAGAAGCAGTTTGACCACTCGAATAAATTGGACCTAGAAGTGCTCTTGAATCACAAACGACAGAAAAAAGGATAACTCGTTAATAACAAAAGCCATCAGTGTAGAATTTGAGGATTCACTTTTGGAGAGGGGATGTAGACTGTGGACACCTTTCAAAATATGTCACCTTCCAGTATGCATGTAACAGTCACTCCAGCTCTGTCCAAATAGAGAAACAAAGGAATAAAGCTGTGGCTAGAATTACCCTCCCGGCTTGGAAGCTTCACTGGTACCCAATTTTAGTTAGAGGTAATGAATAGTGAGCCTCTGAATTGAACACAAATTACGACAGTGGAGTACGAGCCAACATGGGCTTTATCTTACGCGCTTTCAATTGAAAGCTCGACGCTCAGTTTTGGAGACGCCTGAGAGAGCAGTAGGACACCATTGAGAAACTGCTGGAGGAGGACTAGAGGGCAAAGGTGAAGGGCACCATTGCACGTATGGATGATCCTAGAGGGTGCCTTCCAAGTGTTTAAATGGCAGACTTCTGAAATTCAGGTAATGAATTCCACTTGGACAGGTTCAACTACAGGCCATGAGAATGATACACATGCAAGTCTCAAATCACGTGCTTCAGGGGGATATTTCCACGGCACGACTCGGTGCTAGCAACGTAATTGAAGATTCTGGCAATTTGGGAGGTCGGGATTCATAAGCAAGCGGGTGGTGGCAGGCTAATAGTGCACGAGATAAGGCCAGCTACAGAAGCTCAGTTTGGGCTGGGGAAGGCAGCAGATTTGTACAGAAGCTGTCTAGCAAGTGCAATGTAAGCGTCTTCAACCCACATTTCGAAAGAGGAGACGAGAGCAGGATCACTAACCTTCTTGCCTTCCTTCTGTAGCTCAGAGGCGCGGAGGTAAAGCTCCCCTCGCACAGCATAATTAGTCTTCTTCACATTCTCGTTAATTGTGTCAGGTTCCATCACCTTCGGAGGAGCCATTGCTTGCTGCTGCTGCTTCCCTCCCACCTCCTGCTCTGCTCTGTCTCTTGAAGTGCTACTGCTCCGGGGCTGCTCTGCGACAGAGGAAGCCGAATAGAGAACCCTCCGCGGTATGAAGACTCCGGTTAAACAGAAGATAGTCACTTGAGCTCAGGGCAGGCAGGGCACGGCAGCCTGTTCCGGATAATGCTCAGACTGTATGGTCCTCATATACTCCCCGAACGCTGAGCCACCGGTCTCAGCTTGACAATAGCAGGTCATTTCCTTCACCAGTTGCCTCCCCTTTCTCTCTTGCTCTAACGATTCTGTGACTTCAAGGGCCCCACTCTCAACCAATAGGATTCTCCAGTGCGACCTCTTTACTTCACAGCCATTGTCTTGTGGGCAGCGCCCTTTACCTTCTTCTGTGGGTCCTTCTTCCGTCAGCATATGTGTCTCACTACCTCCCCTCTCGTCCAAATTCATCCAGACATTCATTCATTCTTATCAACCTCGTTAGTCCATGATCCAGTCTTCGTTAATCAAAACCTTCGCACTCAATTTTATAGGGCCTTAGTGAAAGCCCTTCAGCTCGCTGCGTACTAGGTTGTCTATGTTTAGACCATGGTCAGATTGTGGCCTGCCGCTGCCGGACATGGAGCCAAGTTATTCAACTGGGTTCGAAGTTCGTTGGCTCACACTCACTTAATTCTCCTCAGAAAGGTCCTCATTCTTGTCTTCTCTGATTTTCCTGATTCCTCCTGGAGCCTCGAGGAGACAACTACTCAACGAACGCCCTTTTCTCCTCCTCGTTCCCTTGCCTTCTCTCCAATCCATCCATCTTTTATCCATCCTTCCCTCCATCCATTCATCCATTCAGTCAATGTCCCCACTGCACAAAGGACAACACACTCCGCACAGGAATGTGATAAATGCTTTTTATCTCTTTACTACAGTAATCTTCTCCTTGTCTTTCCAGACAAAGCTTACGAATGGTAGCGCTTCTCAACCAGATCATTCATTCTTGCCTTCCCTTGATTTCAAGGATGAGCTCAGAAACTCGAGTAAGCGGAGTGCTCTCTCTCTCTCTCTCCCCGCCACTCCGGCGAGTCGCCACGATGTTGAGTGCATCAGCAGGAAGAGTAACGATTCTAGATTCCATCAAATGAGTTACTGGTAGGGACTCCGGAAGCAGCAGCAATATCAAAATCGTTGAATATGGGGGGCACTATCCGCGAGAGCTATTTATTGTACTGTCGAAGGAACAGTCTTGGGACAGTTTAGATGTAATGAAACTACAGTGTGAGTTCCACATTTAGCAAAATCTAGACCAGTGGTCTGCCATAATCTCTTTGTGGAACATGTAAAGATTTCGAAACTCTTCAACTTCGCCCCAGTAATTACGAGATATGGTAAGAGCAAGTCCATCATGAAGGCTGGGCTCAACCTACGCTAATTATAAACGTAGTAAAATAGGGGAAGAATGGTTAAGTTTGTGGTGCCATGACAAAAGTGCGATAATAAAATAGCGTATTTCTCGTCACTTTACTACATAAAAAGACTAAAATATGTGGACAGTCAACACTTGGCCATGAAGGTGAAAGACTCATGAAACTGCCCCCCACATTACCAAGGTACCGATAAGATTCTACAAACTTGGAACTTGACGAGATGAGGTTCCTCCACCCTGGGGAGACGAACTTTTACAATGAATATATCCTCAAACCGATGAACATGGAGAGGTGGTTATCCGCAGTTCTTTCAGGGACCTTTGCGAGAAGACAGGTTCCCTGTCAAGTTACTACAGTACTGTAACCACACCACACCATTGATGTTCTCCGCGTCTGTCTGCCCGAAGGCAACCCCCTCTTCACGCGAGAAGTTTATGGCCAAGTTTGGAGAATCCAATCCACAATCCTCCGAATCCAAAAACCAATACGAGCCACCAATACGAGCAGATCAGAGGGTGAGTGCATGACCACATTCACGCAACAATCACCACATGGAGGACTCCTGACGTAGCTACTTACTACTGCACACAGGTGGAAGCAGGTCTCTTACATTTCATGGTGTTCCTCTAACCTGCATACAACATGGTAATGAAGGTGGTGATCCAGTAGACTATGTGGCTGATTCCTCCGATGTTATGCATCTCTGTGGGAAGAAAACATAGTTATACTCTCTGTTCGTGATTGACTGGCACCATAAGAAACTTAGAGATACCTGGGATTAAGTCATTTTTTTCTTAGATTAATACTAACTTAAGCTCCTACTCATCTTTTGAGCTACCAAGCACTTTCATCGTGGAAGAATGCATGTGAAATGACATAATATTATATACGGGCATTATTTCTAGGAAGTGGAAATTTATATTGAGGCAGAGGGTGCATAATTCAGGTGTCCATTCTAGACAATCTGGGATGCACCTTTGGTAAGAACTATATTATCTGATCGTGCAAGATGGTGGATCAAATTTAAGCCTTTGCATATAGGCATCAGAAGCTAATCGATTTCCTTTTGATTTCCCTTATTGTCTTCATTGATTTTATAGCAGGAGCAGTACAATCCATCAATCTTCCCCTACGACAATTAGATTCCACTCGGTTGCTGGTCAAAAAATCTTTCTGTGATTCCCTCTATGAATACATGAGAATCCAAAGTTCCATCGTCATGTTCTTTTATCGAGGCGCTTGAAAATAGTTTAGTCTGGAGGGTGCCCTCTTATATTACTTGAACAAAGTATTGGCTCAAACAAGTTAAGTTCACTAATGATTTATCATTCTGTTTATTGTCGGCAAGAAGAAATCTCTAGCCGCTGGTCAAAACTCGGGAATATTCTTTAATAGATTCTAGAATTACCTTTTTAAGGGTTTCTTTATTTCTGGGGAATATTCATCACCTAGCATTGCCCAATTTCAACCAGATGAGATACTAAAAATCGTTTGTACTGCATAGAAAGAGCAATAATAAAAAACTGTGATCACAGTCAATTAATTGATAAAACCGAAGAAAAAAGTTTTATGGTCAAAAAATTGACACCTCTGAATGGGGTCTTAAGATGAGTCTCGAAAAAAACAGTCGAAAGAAGCATGAGTAAGGCAGTAGAGGCTCTAATAGAGCTTGGCCTACATGAATTCTAATTGTTTTTCGTATATATTATATAGGCTGAAATCTCTCATACCCTTCACACTTTCGGACGCTCAACTGCAAAAGCTTAGACAAAGTCCTATACAGCTTTTCTTGTAAAGACTATGTAGTAGTATTTCGAGTAGTATTTCCAGCAGGGTGGGAGTCAGATGATTGACTAGAGCAAAACAAAATAGACAATGTCGTACTTAGATAGACTGCCAACACATGAGTTTAAAACCCTTTCCCATTGGAGCTTTTGCATATCCTTGAGGTCTATGCCGAGAAAATAGCTACTCACAAGGATACTTACCACAAACATTCTTTTATTCACCATATAAGGTGTTTAGATTATTACACTTTTCTATTAAATTTTGAATTAGAAATATGAATAGGTTAGTTGTTACCTTGGGTTGAATTGAAAAATCTATGATAATAACTTAAAAGAAAATAAATATCAAAAAATTAACTGGAATGTAGCTAATAAAGTTGAAAGGCTAGGTGTATGTACGTGAGGACAAATATGTAGAAGTAAAAGACTAGACGAGACGCCACGGTTAAAATAAGCTATGCTACTTGCCTTAAGGGGGCGATTATTATAATAGGATCGTAATTCTCAACAACTTGCTGACTGCTTCAGTTAAATTGACTAGCGTTCATTGAAGAATTTAACTGATTATAGTGAATTAGTCAGCAAAGTTGCCAGCCTGCTCGACAACTTAGTCATATAACAGGTGGATATTAGCTAAAACTTTGCTTCTTTTTTATCATCTATATCTTTCCGTTAATTATTCATATAATACATTAACATATTTATTAATGTCCTAACACAGATAAACTTGATAGCAGAGCTCAATAGCTTAAGTTTTATGGATAAAAGATCTAGTATAAGATGTTATATCCTAGTATATACATAATGAAAACTTATTAAACAACATATTTAAAAGATCAACAAATAAATATTTTAATAATAATAATAAAAAAAATTTCCTATAATCCACTATAATAATATAGATATAAGGGAAAAAATTACCCGTATGGTGACAATTAGATGTAATCTTACCATAACAAGCTATGTGAGGCGGAGGCCAAATAACACTTCCTTATGTTACTCTTCTACTATCTCTTGTATATTTGAGAAAGAGTGGTAGTTAAACTTTCTAGCTGAATCTCCAAAAAATATCATTATTTAAAATTTATACTATTGGCCAACTTATTTGTGCAATTTGGCCTTTCTTGGCATGATTATTTATTATATTCGATATGTAAGATCATGTTTGGATGTAAATTATTATATCTCTTCTTGCTAACTTTTCTGTGTAGTCCTTTCTTATTTACTTTCTTCCTTTTGTTTTCTTATAAGCTTATACTATTGTACCCTATGTTATATTCTTTGAGATCTATGCTATATCTATTAATTAGTGGCATAAAACCATGATTATTATACATCTAGAGATCTATTATACTTTAAGATACTAATTTCAAGCATTGAAAATAAACACAATAGAGCTCAAATTATGGCCAAATTGCACACATAAGTTGGCCAATAGTATTATTATCAACCTACACAAGTAATAACTTGTGTAGATATTTTGATTTAGATTAATAATTTTACGTCTCATTAAGTGAGAAGAAAATTTGGATGGAATAAATACAGATGGTTACTATAAGAAATAAATTTCATGTTGACTCTTTCCTGTTATAAAATAAGCAAGAGTATATTTTAGATAATTTTGACCTAAATGCTATTCTGAAGCTTTATAAGGCATTCAACTTTAAAGAGCTAAAAACCTACTTTTTATTCTTCCAGTTATCATTTGATTTATTGATACATCTTATGTTAAGGATATGATACCCTATGATACTGCATTAGTTCATTAATTTCTCTTAAAGCATTAATATGGGAAATAATGGTTCTTGTCTAAATAAACTATTATGAAATTTCTCTAGTCAGAATTCAATTTCCATATTTGAATTCACCTTATTACAATTCACGTAAGTAAAATATAATATTAAATTTTTTTAATAACAAGTAGAAAAATAGAAATCTTAGTTTTTAAAATGCTTGATAAAATAATAGAAGGAATGTTCCTATTCTTGCTCAAGACAAGAAAAAGACTTTATATAGATCTATAATACTTTAATGATATTTCATCCATATATACCACTATTGAGAGGGATGAATATGCAGATATCTCCATATAATATAAATTGAAAATTCAATTTAAACATAACTATCATAATTATTCACCTTATCCAAAATTTATTAAAGGTAGAAAGGATTCAAAATAGTAGACTATATTATATTATTTTAATAAATATCAAGTTTTTTGATACAGATCAATGTAAGATGTAAGATCTCTAAAGCTTTTATCAAAAATCTCTCTATAAGACCTAGTTGGTGAGTACCTATCATATATGTATATTACTAATACACAAACCCTTTTATATTACAATCAACTCCTCTTTGCCTTATCATCTGATCTCATTGAAAATAAACTCAAATGAAAGATAATAAACTATAAATGTGCAAAGTGTTCTTACTTTTTGTAATCTCATGACATAATTTTATTTATTCTAAACCCTAATCATCAAAGTTTGAATCTAAATTTTTTATTTTTTTTCCCTATTGATGCAGCCAATACCACGTGTAATTAGTCCAACAAAACCCCAAGTGTGACAAAATTAGGCAGGGCTTCCTTGGCACATTTGCTACGTAGTAAAGCCACATGCATCAGCTAGTTAAATATAAAAACATAAAAAGATAAAAATTCCATTTATTATAATTTAATATTATTAAAATATCTTGTAATGTCTAGGAGGGTTTTAAATATAGAGCTAATGAGAAAATATCTTCATGCGATCATAGTTCAACATTGTATATCTTAAGAATATCATCATTTGATATTCAAACTTTCTGTCATAATCACTGAAAGTCAACTTCTTCAAGAAAACTAAAAATCTATATTAAATAAAATATGATCCTTCACTTAAACTATGTAGCTAGATTTCTAATCAAACAAGAAGCCAAGTGTGCATACACCTTTGAAGTTTTAACTATCGGTGACCCTCATCTGAAATTGAAATAAAGTAAAGAGGATAGAATAAAAGAAAAGACCATGCATTAAATGTAATCCAAATATAATTTTTTTTTAAATTTCTTATTATAAATATTTTAAATAGGGATATTATGTGTTACATTGAGTAACACATAATATTCTCTCTATTCATATGAAATTTTATTGATATCTTTAGATACCCCAAGTCCATGTAAACTTGCTTTAGTATGTTTTGAGTAAGTAATACTCATCTAAAGGTTTATATGCTTTTTACTAAGTGTTCTTTTATGACATTATGCAATAATTTTCTTCATTTACTTTAGAATTTTTAGAATTTTATTTTCAATCATCATAAATAATTGAAATCTTTATCACATATTTTAATTTTAAGTTATTGAAGAGCTTTGATGGATTCATTCATGAAGAGAATGAACAATTCTCAAATTGTATCATAAAACCTTTTCTAAGAACATGGTTTTCTATTTAGGATCTAGAACTATAATTAGTAAGTCAATAATAAGGGTTATCATCTTTTCTCAATTATCGTTAAATAGTAGTTAACATGATATTTTAATCATTTCCATAACTATTCTTATAATAAATAGTAACCACCTAATTGTTCATCATCTCCAATCTAAAGAACATGATTCTACCTTGGGAGTTTGGACTATAACTAATCATGCAATAATGGTAATAATCATCTTTGATAATAGTTGAAGCAAGGATAAAGATTGATCATAGATAAAAATTAATGATAAATTAGAAAAGTTGCAAAATATCTAACAACACTTGAATAATATTTATACTATCCATACTTAGCATCCTTGTTGAATTATATTTTATTTTTTTATTAAAAAATAAAAAATAAACACTATCTCTCCTATTTAGCATTTAGATATTATAGTTTATATAATATAATTTTAGCTTGAATTTTGCATATTTCAGCCTTGATCACAACTATATTAAAGTTGCTTAGCACCACTTAGCATTGCTATCCTCAACTAGCCTTATTGATCTTACGAAATCTGAAATTAGCAAAGTTTTTGACTTAAATGAAGGACAAAACTTGGATTTTGAGTAATAACTAGAGTAGATATTAAGATTTACTAGATATACTTGTTTCAATACAAGTATATGAAATATATGATAAAATGAAATCTGAAATTAGCAAAGTTTTTGACTTAAATGAAGGACAAAACTTGGATTTTGAGTAATAACTAGAGTAGATATTAAGATTTACTAGATATACTTGTTTCAATACAAGTATATGAAATATATGATAAAATGAAATCTCAAATTTATAATATTTTTATGAGTGTAATTCATGAAGAAAATGGTAAATTATGACTAAAGATGATAACTTTGCTCCTAAGATGTCTAGTTACTAACTAGACATAATCATCCACCTACTTACTGAATGTTCATCCAAGTATCTTTTATCTGAATTTGTGTCCCTTAACTTCAAAGTTTGTAATGTCCGTATGTCCAATATATCCTAACAATGTAAAGTTACAGCTAAAGTAGTTTTAGCAATGCCTAGCTAAAGCTCTATTACATTTTGTGATATAAATATAAATATAAATATTTATATTTATATTTACATAAACACTTGTATATGGGTTATTGAATTACTAAATTTATACAAATATAATTTAATTGCTCTATGTATTCTCTATTACCTTTAGTAAATAAATGAGCATATCTTTTCGGCTTACCATCATACATATATTTTGTCATCGAAAAGGATATAAGGAATTAGAGTCATAAACATACAGAATCTCGCCATAAGGCTTGTAAACATCCGTATGTCTACCATAAAAAGCCTTTCTTAGAAATTGGGCTTCCAAGGCTTCTCCGGGAGGGAACTTTTAGCATAATAGTTAGAGCAAAAAATCTTCACGGCTAAGGCTAAAACAGAGAAATGGCCTTGTGATATGTACACCAAACTTATGGAAAAAAAGATGTTGAGCTTTTTGCGTAACATGGGCTCCGGGTCCTTTTTATATTTCGCTCCGCGCTTTCCCCATACATAAGAGGGGAAGTGGGGGGCCACGCGGCTATATGCTTCGCCCTAACTTCATACTAGCCAATGACTTATAACCCACTATAAAAGATGAATCATATTTATGATAAATTTTGGTATATATTTTAGACTAATTATAGAATAACAAGGATGAACTTAAGTGTCTTATGAAGAAAAATATAAAATCATAAGGATGTGGAAATATTAAAAATTGCATTAAAATAAGTGGATAAACAGGTAGTAAATATCTTTCAATATTATAGATAGTTATCTTTCTTTCTAGCTAACCTCTATTAAGAGAAGTGTTACCTTTAGTAGTTTTTATTAAATTTGTATTAGCCAAGTTGTTGGATAATACTAATTTTTCACAACAATGGTATTCTCAAATCATATTTATATAAATTTATACTAAGTATCTATAAATATAGCTCCACTAATGTGCCGTTAAGTTAAAACAAATTTAACCTAAATTTAGCTTCAATTTTATTGATCTCAATGAGGCTTCTTGAAGATACTTTAGCCTTAGCTAGTCTTACTAACTTTTAGCTTTTACTAATTCTAAAAATGCTAATGTTGTAGAGATTCTATCCTGAATTGAAAGGAAATCTTTACAATTTGACTAGATTGATAAACTAGTGATCTTAATAAGAAGGTCAATTTGACCATTGGAGGTTTAGGGTTGATACCTTGCTTTTGCTAATTCTACAAATGTTAATGTTATAGGGATTCTATCCTAAATTGAAAGGAAATCCTTACAATTTGACTAGATTGATAAACTAGTGATCTTAATAAGAAGATAAATTTGACCATAGGAGGTTTAGGGTTGATACGTAATGGAAGGTTTAAGGTTAATTTGCTAAAATTTCAGAGAGAGTTTTGGACCATTTTCTTATAAGTGAAATGAAAATTTTAATAAAATTTAAATCTATAATAAAAACCTGACTACATTTAAATACTTTATAACAAATTATAATATATAGAACTTAAAATAGAACTAAGTAAAATTATTTAATCTACCTTGATGTATGTTTGTACTTTTAATGCATATTTTTCATAAAAATCATGTATTTTTATGAAATAATGAAGTGTACATTCTATTGTAAAATCTCCATTGAATAAAATAAAAATGACTCACTCTAACCAAAAATAGATACCAAAAATTAAGCTCTCTGTGGTGGGAAATTAATAAGAAATAAATAATAACATAGAAAAATAGATAACAACATTGTTAATTGATGATCAAAATTTAACTTTTTTCTCTGAATTTGGTTAATGGCCTTACTCACTTCCGATTTTGTAACATCCACGACGCTAATTGAAGTTTAAAGACCTTCAATGAAACTCGGTTAATCTACAATAACCTCATCTAGCCTGGTTGAAGCTTTAATATCTTTAATGAGAATAATGAAAACCAAGTTTAGGTTAATTTAAATAAAATGATAAATTTACATTAGGTTTTTATTTTTATTTTTTATATATTTGTAGAAGTCCATATGATTCGGTTCTAGAGATCCACTAACTACATGAAATTTATCCTAATACATTTTTCAACTGCTATAATAATGCGACTTCTCACCAGATCGAATAATGGCTTTAGAACACGATTATCTATCTATGCTCTCGACATTTATCTTTGCATTTAGATATAGCTTTCTCCATTCTACGGTATTTGTTTGGTTATTCTATGGTTCATTTCTCTAATGGTGAAAAAATTAAGTTGATGGCATTTGTTTTCCCTGTAAAGGAAGGCGCAGTTTTATTTATCATATTTTTTTTTCTTTCCACTAAGTAGTGTTTGCACTTTCCATTTTCTGTCACTCTATTTTCAGTAGATATTTTTTCACTTCCATTACTTGCTTCAGAAAGTAAGAAAGTCTTCTTGGCATTTTCTAGCTCTCTATATATAAAGTAGATTTGTCTTTCCCTTTTATTATTAGCTTCAGAAGAAGGGAATAGGAAGAACTTTTGCCAGAATTTTACTTCTAAATACGAACTTCTTTGATCAACGAGGACGTCAAAGGGAGAGAGAAATTTGAGAAATGAGACCTAGAAACATAATATAAATTGAAAGAAGAAGTAAAAGTCGAAGGAGAGGAAAAGCCTTGGGTAAAAGAGACTAAGAAAAATAATATAAAATCTAATGAAAAGCTATGGAGAGGAATGAAGCACACTGAATGAACTATATCGATAGTCTCTTGAAATAGTCTCTTGCAATAGTCTCTTGGAAAGAACTTGTAAATACCAAGAATAAATAAAAGAATCTGGTAATCAAACAGAAAGGTATAAATATAGAAAATGGACTTGCAACTCTTCATATAGTTAAGTCTATCCACGACATTCCTATTTCTTATTAGTGTAGAGTTCACCATACAAACCAAGCTTACTTATGTAAATTTTATTATCTTATTGGTCCCTTTTCAAGAAAATAAAACATTTTTTTTTATCTTATGTACATATAGCTAAAACATTAAAAACAGTTAAAATTTTTGTGATTTCACTTTTTTCATTAATCTGTGTCAAGGCTATGTGTATCAAACATCATGTATTATATCCTAGTTTGTTTAAAAATCTTCATGGTCTTGAAAATTAATTTATGCTGATATAAATACTTTTAACTGTAAACCAGTTACGAGACACATTACCAACAACAGATTTAGTTTACTCATTTTTGAGCCGATGTCTTTCAATTTTGAAGAGTAATTGATGGTCGCATATTTAATGAAATTGGTGGTTTGGTGGTGGCTTGAGTCATGGAGAATGGTTGAAAATCAATAGATCTTTCAGTCACTATCATAGAAGATTGCATGTAAACTTGTAATTCTATCCATCAATCTTAAATAGACAATCCTTGTCTCTTCCTAAGTCAGTCCATTTCAATTTTGAATCACCAATTTACGTTATACATGATGAATCATCATAAATCTAGTGCTTGTTACAGCTACTATCATCGAAGATTCCCTGCAAACTGGATCTTCTATCTATATAATCTTTGAATGTCTGGAAAATTAGGTTTCGCGATAGTACTAGGTAGTGTGAGGATAACTTATCAATAACCATATTAAGAAAGCAATGAAAACAAGAGCATAATTGAAAAAGCATTAATAGACTAATATACATATATTACCGATTTATGAGGGAAGAATTTTATGGCAGTTGGATTTCACAAGACGTAAGGTAGTGAAAATTTAAATCGACGATCCGAAAGTATAGGCGGTAAACCCATAGGTATAGGCGTTCTATGCTTTATTCTTCTATAAGTCTTTTTAACTAGAAGACTCTATTGGGGCTTAGCTCCATGCTTGATGGGTCCTTCCCATCCTTCATTTTTCCTACGCGGTCGCCTGGTATGGCGCGGGGGAGCTGCGGGAGAGTGTGGAGACGGGAGAGGAGAGGGAGAGACGTGAGGCAATTTTGATAATTCCTGAGTGTTCTCTAGCATGTAGCAATCGAGTGAATAGTCAATTCTCTTCGTTTTTCAATTTCGGTTCCATTGGTACCTAGATTGAAGACTATGGAGAATGGAATAGAAAGTTACAAAGATTTTTAGCTTTTTTAGGGTTGAGAGTGATGGGTTGTAAATTTTCATTTCTATTCTCTTTGTTTTCATGATTAAGTTCCATGTGAATTTAATTTGAAAATTTTGGAGATGGAAATTGAAAGTTATGAGAGTTTATAGATTTTAGGGTTTGGAGAGATTGTTTCTTATGTGAGTTGGGATGTGAGGGGTTGTGGTTTTGCAGATATGGGGAGATATGGAGAGGAGTATCATGTGTTACTATCATTATTCTTGTGCTAGCCATGGCTACACCTTCCCATGTGGGGGCGCCTAGAGCGGGTCGGGATACACCATGCCCGGTGTATCACCGACGCTTTACCTTGCAAGGGGTAAAGACCCATGTGGGAAGGATGCACAAGGACTATGATTGGACCACTTGGGATGCTCACGTGAGACGAGCGACCACATTGACTGCAGTGACACTCGGGATTACGCACGCTTCTTCTATACCTTCGTTGATCGCTCCAGGGATACCGATCGAGTCGTGGGAGTGGTTAGCTTCTCAGGCGGGTTGCATTTTGGGGTTATTTGAGACTAGTTTTCCTTGTCCACGTCTATTCCATAGGCTGCCCCGCACACTCCATGATGAGGCTAGATAGACTTTTCGCCTACCACTGGATCGTTTGGCACGTGATCCCTTGGACGAGTTGGCGTGGCTCCTATTCTTCCTACTCCCTCGATGGTGTCTTCGTTATGCTAGAGGGGGACGTGCGGGGCATAGAGAGGTGGCGGCTAGATTTTGTTGATTCCGAGCTGGGGACAAGGCAGCGCTTCAGGAGGAGTCTGTTAGGGCTACACGATTTAGGAGACAGGCATCACCACAGGATACCACAGATTCCACTTGATTACGAAGATGTAGGACATTAGGTCAGGCGGGAGAGTTTAGTAGAGCAGCACGAGCGCTGCACCCTTTGTCTATAGCGAGTCCTACTGATGAGACCATCTCTTCCCTATGCTCATTGCATCCTATAGCAGTAGAGGGACTACCACTAGAGGTCTTAGATTATCAGCCTGAGCAGCCTTTATGTCTTGATAGGTCGCTATTTGCACAAGCATTGTGCACTGCCTCTCGCCTTTCCTCAGGAGGCTTGTCAGGGATGGTTTATGAGCACCTTAGAGATTGCTTCCAGGTAGATGATCCTTCTAGTGGTTTTACCGAGTTGTTTCAGGTGGCTGCAGTAGTGGCGAGAGGAGACATTTCTATGTTTGTTAGTCGGGTCTTAGGTGCTAGTCGACTTCTCGCGATTGAGAAGGACACGGGAGGCATTAGACCGATTGCTATTGGAGAGATCTTTTTGCATTTGGTCAGTCGTACCATTGTTCTTCAGCATCGTTCTCACTTTTGACAACAACTTAGTCCACATCAGTTTGGAGTAGCTACACCTGGAGGATGTGAGGCTATATCTTTAGGCATTAGAGCACTCCTAGATATCCATCCGGAGTGGGTCGTCCTACAGGTAGATGTTTAGAACGCTTTTAATAGCGTCTCACATGCATCCATCTTAGAGAGCTTAGGGAGGCTGGTGGATCCTTGGCGAGTCTCATTCCTTTTGTGCGGTCTTTTTATGGCTCTCTTGCTTCCCTTTACTACCAACATGGTGGTTCATAGGAGGGAGTCACTGTCTTGGAGTCAGCTGTTGGTACACTACAGGGAGATCCTTTGGGGGGGCCCTTATTTGCCATGGCTCACTTTAGAGCTCTCCTATCTACTACTTTGGCCATGCCAAGTTGTGTATTTCCCTCCTTGGCAGATGATACACACATTGTAGGCCCTGTAGATCAGATTAGGCAGGCCTTTGACTACTTGACTACCGAGCTACATCTAGTAGGCTTGAGAGTCAAGGTGTCAAAGTGTAGGGCATGGTCCACTTTAGGTATCCCTCCCCACCTTGAGCTTCCAGAGGGGTGTATCACATCCACAGATGGACTTTGTGTTCTTGGAGTGCCAATAGGATCGGAGGATTTCGTCACACGCTTCTTGGACGCTGCCCTTGCAGAGGATGTTCTCCATGTGGATGACCTTCCATTACTTGGAGATCCGCAGGAAGCATTTGGTATACTCTCTTCCAGTATTGCTCGTCGACCATCCTACCTCATCCGTACAGTTCCCCCCTCACCGTCCTTCCTATCACGTTTGAGAGCATTTGATAAGAGGATTATGGAAGTCTTTGGTGATATTATTGGACCAGGGACTTTTGAGTGTGTGACAGGGGATTTAGCATGTAGACAGACGGCTCTACCAATCTCATGTGGTGGGGTTGGCTTGCTTTCTATGGAGGAGATGGCACCTATAGCATTTTTGGGTAGTTGGGCTCTCTCGACACCCCTACTTGCCTCTTGTTTTGTGGTTGCTGATAGGCCGGTTTTGGAGACTTATGTGACAGAGGTGGAGGGAGGACCCTTTTCTCTCCAGGTGTTATTGCGGCAGACGAGAGATAGTCTATCACCACAAGCACGAGAGGTTTTTCCATTGTTTGCTTCACTATTGTCAGATTGGACTAGAGGTTTACAATCTTCCTTGATGGAGCGACAGTGTGAGCATACGCTACATTCTCTCTTAGTTGACTCGTCCATTCCTCAGGCTACTAGAGCACGTCTACGCTCTTGCTCCGGCAAGGGTGCAGGCTCGTGGATCCTAGCTCGACCATGCATTAGGGCTTTCTGACTCGCATCGGCTACTTTCTCTATAGCAATGAGGTTTCGCCTAGGTTTGGTCCACTCATCTGCATCTTCACTACTCACTTGTGAGTGTGGTTCCACACTAGATGTAGCGGCGGTCCACATGACACGGTGTCCTTTTGGAGGACAGAGGATAGCTACACATGATGCCATTAGAGACATAGTGTTTGCTATGGCACGAGAGAGTGGATACTTAGCTTGGAGGGAGCATTTGTATGCATTGCAGACGACACGTGTCAGGGCAGACTTATACTTGGTCCGAGATGATCAGGTGACAGTAGCGGATGTCGTGGTCACAGACCCTACGCGGGATACAATTTTGGAGGGAGTGATTACCCATCTCCCTGGATGGGCCGCGAGTGCAGCAGCAGGTCGCAAGGTCTCCAAGTATAGGGGCATGCAGCAATGTCACCTCTTTGTTCCTCTAGCCTTGGAGTTATATGGAGCGATGGACACGGCATTTGACACATTTGTCAAGGAGTGCGCGAGAGCTTATCATGTTAGGCGTCAGGGAGTACCACTCTCACTCTCATACTTTGTAGCTTACTTTAGACAGCATGTGTACATTGCTCTATAGAGGGCAGTGGCTGGTGCAATCCATAGGAGAGCAATCACATTAGGTGATGTTTCTTTGGATGCTCCAGTTGTGTGTAGACCGTACGACTTGCATAGCTCGGATATCTTAGGTGCGGTAGGGCAGATTTCTCATACAGACTCTATTGGGGCTTAGCCCCATGTTACCTTTTTTGTCTTTCCCTTGTACGGCTTGATTGGGTCTTCCCATCCTTCATTTTTCCTACGCGGTCGCCTTTTTTCTTTTTCTCTCCCTTGTACGGCTTGATGGGTTCTTCCCATCCTTCATTTTTCCTACGCGGTCGCCTTTTTCTTCTTTAACTAGCATCCCTTGCTCATATTCACTGATTCTATGAGGTTCGCTCTCCTGTGTTCTCCTCATTTTCTGTCAGAAACTCAGGGATTCTCATGCATATAAATAACAATGTATAATGATCTATAACAATGTATAATGATCTATGTTTGTTTTCTTTCAGCCATTGACTTATCCTTAAGAATTCTTGTCTATTTCCAAAATTATGCCTACTACTCACTCAGTATGGACAGTACACTTGATAAATTCCAGTTTCTCCCTTAGTTGAATAGTCTATTCTTCAGATTACTAAAGTACCTCTTTGCTCTTGCTCCAGTAAGGGTGCAGGCTCTTGGATCCTATCTTGACCGTGCATAGAGTATTCTGACTCGCACAAGTTATTTTCTTTACAGCAATGAAGTTTCCTCTAGGTTTGGTTTACTCATCAGTATCTTCGTTGCTCACTTGTGAACGTGATTCTACACTCTAGATGCAACAACAATCCATATGACACAATGTCCTTTTACAGGACCGAGTATAGCTACCCATGATACTATTAGGGACATGGTGTTTGCTATTGCACGAGAGAATTATACTTTGCTTGAAAGGAACATTCATATGTTTTGTATACTACACATGTCAATGCAAACTTATACTTGGTCTGAGATGATCAGGTGACAATGGCGGATGTCGTGGTTACGGACCTATGCGAGATAAAATTTTGGAGGGAGTGATTACCCATCCCCCTGGATGTGCAACGAGTGAATAACAGGTCGCAAGGTTTCCAAATATAGGGGTATATAGGGGTAAGTCACCTCTTTGTTCCTCTAGCCTTTGAATTATATGGGACGAATGGACATAATTTGACACATTTGTAAAGGAGTGCACAAGAACTTATCATCTTAGGCCCAATGGGTACCACTCTCACTCTCATGTTTTTTAATATATCTCACTCTCATGTTTTGTTAATATATTTTAAATAGCATGTGTCCGTCGCTCTACATAGTGCAATGGCTTGTGCAATCTACAACTGAGCAATAACATTAGGTTTCTTCGGCTACTCTAATTGTTTGTAGACCATATGATTTGCTTAGCTTGAATATTTTAGGTGCAATAGAGCAAATTTTTCATTTGACACATTTGTCAAAGAGTGCACAAGAACTTATCATCTTAGGCACAATGGGTACCACTCTCACTCTCATGTTTTGTTAATATATTTTAAATAGCATGTGTCTGTCGCACTACATAGTGCAATGGCTTGTGCGATCCACAACTGAGCAATAACATTAGGTTTCTGAGCAATAACATTAGGTTTCTTCGGCTACTCTAATTGTTTGTAGACCATATGATTTGCTTAGCTTGAATATTTTAGGTGCAATAGAGCAAATCTTTCATGAAGACCCTATTGGCATAGCTTGGGTGGAATCTTAGGTGCGATAAAGCAAATTTCTCATATAGACTCTATTGTGACTTCGGCCCATTTTACCTAATTAGGTTTTAATTGCTTATTTTTCGGGGTCACTTTTCTTGCATATCCCTAATACTACATATACTCACAGAGATCAATTTGTTAGTCCATGTGATATACTCGGATGTGTCCATCCTTACCACTTCGTGATTGTTTCCTCTTGCTTAATGAGTGAGTTTTCGCAATATATCCCAGTCTTGGCACCGATTACCACATTAACTTAAGAGTGGTATGCGATTACCACTTTGCGGAACTCAGAATGCAGAATTGAACTCAGAGTCTCTACCCAGATTGATGTGAGAACCATATCCTGTCTACGTGAGTGTGGAATTGAGTTCGGGGGAAACTCAAAAAATCTCTAACATTCCATTGCTGAATCCACCTCGTTTTAGACAATTGCACATTATTGTCTAATGAGGTGGATTCCGCAATGAGGATCATCGAGATGCCTTTATTCGGCGACGAAGTAGTCAAAATGAACTAGGAGCTGAGCAGTGAACTGTGTGTACGATGAAGTACTCTCTTCTACCAGCAGCAACCAGAAACCACCACCAATATCGAATGGTATGCATCAAAGGACCACTAACGTATAGTCTTCTTCGGCATATACCCAACAGCCATCACAAACAAGAGAATTCTGAGCATCAAAGTATCACTGTTCCAATTTGTCTATTTCTTTACCACGCTTGCAACAAAGTAAACTCAAAATCGATAAAGACAATACGCTGTCCTCTAGAAAGAATCACACCACAACGAACCTGTTTGTATCATTGAGCAGAAGTCCAAGATCCATCATTAGCCAAACACTTCTAATCATCAAACCACCACCGCTACCTGTTGGGCACGCTTGCTAACGTAAAAGACAACTCAAAGTTGATACAACAATATGTTCTCAACCGCCACTGGATCAGAGGAAAAACACAGCATAAATTTGTGGCAGAAACCTGATTTTCTGTTTAACTGAATGGGTGTCCACAATGTTTCACCTAAAAACAATTTGCAGCTCTACAACGAAACTTCAGATTGCAACCCCCTACAGACCTGCACTTAATCAGCCATAACAAGAACCTTCTACAACCGAGAAGCTTAAATAATGTTCAAATGGTCTAGGATAGAGGCGAGAAATCAGGAACCATTGTAACAACACAGTATTCAGTTCCTACTGGCAAGCCGTATGGATTACATCGAGACCTTGATCCACCACCTACCGCTGACCCAGAAATGTCACCTTCTACTAGGCTATTACTATTCTTTAGCATTGCTATACTTCGATCGATGTGTACGATCTGTCCCACGATGTAGTGTTGACCACTTGGCAGATTCTCCAGGAACAGAGCGATAGACTCATCGGAAAGAAAATAATTCGGGCAATTGCGATTCAGAGCCTCGTAATGCCCATTGGCATTGGGAATGAATACTGCTAGCCCATGAACTTGGAAACATGTGAAAGATATCATTTCCTTGATTGCCTGCGAGGTATCACCAAACAGATATTGTTAGCTCCAAATGCGTATGATACACAACGGTAACTCCCAAAGATTTCAGATCACTTCGGGATTTTCTCTACATTTAAAACCACTTATTTCAAGATTCCAACCCACCGAACAATGAATGCCCACTTATTGAGTGATGGAATATAGATCTCGATGTAACCAATCAATGGACAATTTGTAATCCACATATTACGTCCTACCTGTTTCTCAATCTGACGTTTTTTCCTCAATTCATCGAGAGTCTTCGTCATATGGTTCTGATTGTTCTCTGCGATTGTACAGCGCTCCAAAAGTTCAGCTCGTTGTTGGGCGAGGGCCCCAACCTTGTCTGCTAAGGTCTTGATGGCACTTCGAAATTCGGCGTCCTCTCCGGAGTCACTGATGCTGGGACTGATATTACATAAACAAGGATCAGAAATCTCGAATGAAGAAAGAGATGATCCTTCCATGATACAAGTCTCTCCGCTTACATAAGTAGACCTCGCGGGAGAATAGAGACTTGCGGACACTAAGACTTTCGATTAACATTTTGAGCTTTGCGCTAGGAGAACCTCGTAGCAACTGCTCAAGGCAAGAAGAATTCAATACACAGGAGAGATCTAGATTCTCAACGTCGAACAATCTAAAAAGTGGATAAACATAACTTAGCATCATGGCGGTTAGACACTGAAAATTTACAGCCTTATTTGACAACATCTAGCTTGACAACCGACTATGCATTCTTAGCTTTACCTGGATAATGAAACTGCTAGCGATCGAAGCGACTCAGGGAAACCTGCACCCCCCGATGTAGATATGCAACTTCGCAGGCGTTCTGTGAGGCCCCTGAGGCGCACACTAGATGTTCGCAAGGCATTATATTCCGTAAGTCTGCGTTCAGCTGCACATTGATTGATCCTCGCCTCCTCCCTGGCTTCATGCAGCTTGTTTTCCAGGTGGGCACAGTTCATCTGCAGTTGACCTGATGTGAGATATATGTTGAACCTTCTTATCTACTAGCATAGGAAAGAACACAAGACGAGAAGATAGAGTAAAGGTAACCAATTGGCAGATGATTCTTTGGAAATGGACATCACCTTCGTGAACAGCTTCACAATCAGTAGAAAGAGTAGAAAGATGCGTCGAGTAACAGAAACGAGAAACAAAATGTCAGGTTAGTAAAGAAAAGCACACCTGACATTCACTAAGGAGCTCTGCAGTGCTATCCAATTCAGTGCGTACGAGTCCAACTTCTGCTAAGGTCACTCTTAGCCTTTCCTCGACAGTTTCAAACTCCTGCGTCTTCTGTAACAATCTGCTTTGCAGCGCCACAACCTGCTCATCTCTGACACGGCCCCCCTCTTTCTTATTGCTAACACCCTCAGGTAGAGCGCTGGCAACAATCCCGGGCCCAGATTCTCCTGAAGAATCAATCAATCTACTATTTACATTCATTCCCTCAACTACCCCCGACGAAGACCTATCAAGTGTGGAGTCCCCATCTGACCTACGCGGACCTTCCTCCATTGCAGCATCTAACCCTGAAACAACTCCGGAGACATCACTCATTGTTTCGTCAAGCACTTCCCTCTCACGACCACTCTGTACAGTTCCAGTTTCCGTTTCCCTGCCACCACTATTGGACTGGAGTTGCTGGCCCTCTTCTGCAGCCAAACTACTCGCTCCTTCATCCATAGGCTCGGGCACACCTGGACCTCTAAGGGCACTTAACCCTGAACTTTCTGAATCAGCATCATTATCTCTCCGATCAAGTGTGTGCAGCCCGCTGTCAGTATTAGCGAACCTCTGCATTTGCATATGTTGATCCGAGAGACGCTGTTCTAGCTCTCGTATGCGCGTTTCGTAGACCTTACATTGAGACTGCCTGATTGATAGCAGACCGTGCAAATGCTTTGCGTAGTCATCTTTCAAACGCAACGCTTTCTCCGTTTCTTGAAGTGAGGATCTGCAAAATAACATGTCCAAGGTCAGTATCCGAGCTCAGACTCCACAAATACCTATATGGATGTGGAGTGATTCACCATGACTTCAAGCCTAAATTTCAGCACTGCCTACACTACATAGTTGAATACATATAACTCGTGTAGTGTAATATCGATCAAAACTAGATTGGAAGATTTCTAATTCATCTCAAGCATAACGACATATCTAAAATGTCATACTGGGTACCTCTAAAACTCACTTCCCATAACACTTTGTTTTATCACCACATATATATACGTTAATTGCTCTCAAATTTTTATCTGAACCATTTACAAAACTTATTATATTACCTTGTCTGACGAAATCCATCCTTGTTCAACTGTGAATCATCCATGTCCCCTGCCTCGTCGGATTCGAATTCAGGATCCAAATGACAGAGCCTTGATATGGCTGAAGCGAGTTCAGCCTTCAGCCAAGCATTCTCCACCTCCAGTTTGCTTGTCCCTGCAATCTCGTCACTATCTCCATAATCATCTACTTCACTTCCATAGTCCTCCCTCTGAAGACTTTCCGATCCTGGGTGATATGTACTATCGGAGAGGGAACGTGTGCTGCCTCCTCGCCCATCTGTGCCCGATATCCTCAACAGTGGCCCAACCAAAGACTCAGGAGCATACCGCTCGACATCCGTTATGTCAAGCTCGAGTAAATTTGTGTCAAAAGGGGGTATATTGACCACACACTGACTAGGATTCTCGTAGAGACCCAACATCTCTAAAACATCTCGATTGAAAAATACCTGTTGTTCCCTGAGAAACTCATCTCTGCGTGCAACTTCGATTTCCCTTTTCCGTGCCATTCTCTCGGCCAGTTGACCGGCTTGGCCCATGAACAGCTTCATCCAGGCCTTCCGCCTCACAACTTCGGCTAGACAAGCCTTGTAAGCGGACCCCATCTTGCGCACTATTCTTAGCTCAGTGAATATTTCCGTCTGGTGGATCATGGCCTCCTTAAAAACTGCAAGTTGATTGCGCATATCTTTCAGGTCAGATTGCAGGGATGCCACATCCTGCAGCCTTGAGTGCACGAACCTGTTCATGCCTGTTTTACTGTCTTGACAGTACTCGAGTAACTTCCCCATCTCAAGATCACATGCTTCCATCCTTGGTAGATGATTCTCATCGTGTATCGTCCACATAGGACCAAGGGCAGAAACCGCATCATGAGGTCGAAGAGACCCTGAATATCGGTTGGTGACACAATCTTCCACTAACTTCTTCACGGTATTTATATCCTTGCTGCAGAAAAATGAAGATAAAAAAGATAGTTACGAGGTGCTTTTTCAAGAATAAATACAGAATGCTCCGTCTCTATTTCTCAACTAAGGAGAACTGGAAAAGGAAGAAAGACCAACCTAAGAGATTGCATTATGTTGGCTTGCTCTTCAAGGAAACGAGTCTGGTCTTCGATGGCATCAGCCAGTTTCTTGACATTGACAGTAGGTTTCCTCTTGAACAAAGACTGCACGTCGCTATCCAGCTGGGCGTAAACTTCCTTCAAGTCGGCCACCTTGGCGTTGAACTGCTTGAATGAACTGGAGCAATCCTCAGCCCACTTCCTCACTCTTGCCTCTTTAACACAATCAAGTAGTGTCTTGAATTGCTGTGAGCGTAAACCTGGATGGAGCTTGCAGTTTCTCAAACGATCCAGATCCTTATCGAAGTTCGCCAAAAGCTCTGCGTGTTGCTTGTACTGACGATTGTAATTCCTCATGAACTCGGAATAATTATGCTTGATAATTTTGTAGAAGTGATCCATGTTCCCTCTCGCAGTTTCCAAGGCCTTGTCCTGCATTTCCTGTTCTCTCAAGAGCCTCCTGCAAGCATCAAACTTCATCTGGCTTGCAGTAATATATGCTCGCCCTTTTTCATACTGATACTTGAACTGCCTTTCATAGCCAGGCAGGGCTTTGAGAGCCGGATCTGATGCTTCATCCAACGGATGGCTTCCACCAATTGAGGGATGAGGAGGAAGATCCACGGTGATAGGCTCGTACTCCTCGGGTGGAGGAGATGGAGAATTAACTACTAACCGACATCGATTGAAAAGAAATACCAATTTGGTTTTGCTCGGTAAATTATAAAACTGCAGGGTGCGAGAAGGGTCCAACCTATTGTCCTGAGCGGTAATAAGCATTTGATCCTGAGCAGGAATTCCAGAAATCTGCGGCAGGATGCTCTGGAGTTCTTGTATGGTTGTCGAAGGCTGGCAGTCCAGCTCATACGACTTGCCATTTTCAGCCACATGAATCTCTATCTTCATCCCTCTCTCCATACACCTCTTTCTCGTTCACGTTTGGTGAAAACTTGGTCGTTCAAGAATAATAGTGGTCTTGTGTTTATCTACAACAAAGAAAGGAGAGACTCTCTTCTTTCGACGATTTGAAGACTTCGAACTATATACACGCTATCCTCAAGGCATTCGACGACTCTGTGCTTTGCCTGCCTGTATTCCTTGAAATCTGTACAACAACTAGCAGCTTCACAGCCAAAGCTCTGCAACACCCCTCACTGACGCACCTCTTGAGCCTGCAAATATTCGCCTCTCCCTCTCAATCGCAAGCATTTTGTCGCAAAAACCTGTTGAACTTTGCTAGGTTCTATAGGACGGTGTTTCTCGGAACATCCACTTCACTGCAAACCAACCAGAATCAGAGGCCTCCCGAAACATCTCTCTTCCTCCTCTGCCCCTGTGCTCGTGAGGAAAGACCGGGGCAAACCGAGAAAACAGGCGTTATCAAGGCTACAAGAGCAATTCCGGAAAGACCACCAACAGTAACTCCTCCCTTCAATCACATAACGGTGCCTTCAACGCTAATCAAACCAATTGCTCAAAGAACTAAATCAACGGCACACTGGTGTCGCAATTAAGCCATCGCAATCCCCATCATCCCTGCTCTTTCCGTCCTTTCTCAACACAGCAACCCTTACGTCTCCTCTCCACCCTCGCAATTTTTTCTTCCCTCCCGTCTTCCGCCTGGTCTTCCTCTCCTTCCTTCCTTCCTTCCTACCTCGTCCCTCCCCTGTGTGCACGCCTCTCCTATCCTCCAACCATGCGGCAAATTCTCCAACACGCTACTCCTCGACCGACTTGAGATCCATCCATACGCCTATTAGAAACGACAATTCCTCTCCTTCTCTTCGAACTGATCAAAAGCTTCTTGATCATCGATCCATCAATCCTCCTCTTCCCTTCCCTCACGCACCAGCGCTCGTCGTCACTCTCCTCCCCCTCTCTCTCTCCCCTTCTTCACTCTTACCAGCGCTCCCCTCCCCTCCCCTCCCCTCCTCTCCTCTCCTCTCCTCTCCCCCTCTCTTCTCGACTCTCTACTACTACTACTGTTTGATCGCTCTCTCCCCTTCTAATCCCACTTCACCGCCAGGGTACGGCAGGCAAGGGAGGAAGGTGGCTGGCTTTTCACCTCACCAATGCAGAGCAGTAAATTTCCTCGCTTTCATCATACCTGTCTAACTTTGTGACCAAGGATACCCGTGTGAGTTTATAGAGACCAGAGACCGATGATCATACGACCCTACCTGAATAGGTTCTCACCCATCCAACACGTGTGACTCCAGCCGTTCGATTTTTACCTCGACAGCGTAAAACTGCCACTACGTGGATATCGTCATTGGTTTTGCCCTATTCGCATCCACAGCATATTAGCTGTGTTTAATTCTTATTCACTTCCTATATTGGACCGATTAGACACGACAGTTAATTGCAACCTTATACACCTTTTTTGGTTTCTCATAGTCCTCTCGATTATAGAATTGAGGTACTCTGTTTAACATGCATAACACAAGTTTAGAATGTAAGCTATGTTGGACATAGAGTCGACGGCGCGTAGTCTACTGAAGTAGAAGAAGATGACGGTTATTCTAGATTAAAATGTGTTGTAGGTCATGATATGCTTATTTTAACTACTAAGTTACAAGTCTTGGAAATATCATGTACATCTACAATATCCGGACGCTAAAAATATAACCGAGTAAATAGGATATTTAAGGGGAATTTTCCAAAATGCACTACTTAAAAAGTATTCTCCAAAATGCCCCATCTTCATTTAAAATTTCACCATTCATGACTCATGTGGATGTGTGTATCGATTTGGTGAGATAATGTAGTGGCACGGCGTGAGTTGAAGCAGGCAAGGATTTTGGTAACAACTTTTGCTAAAGACGGGAGTTTTGGAGAATATTTTTTCTAAGTAAGGTATTTTGGAAAATTCTCTTTTTTTAAGGGGAATTTACAAGCACAAAAATCTATAATAATTATAAAGAAGAGTACAATTTATTATACGTGCATTTTTTATATGGGCATTTTTCCTTAGAGGAATTTATGAATATAGGACATAGATCTAGAATATTTACAAAGAAAAGTCCCATTTATGGACATAGGTACCTTTTCTAAAACTAGTTACAAACGGGGAACATTCATTTTTCCACTCGCGCAATGCATTCATCTCCTCAACACCACTCTTTTCTTTCCTTCTCTCAGTAATAAATTTATTAGTTTTACCATGGCCCATCTCTTACAAGTCGGGGTAATTTTTAGTACTGCAAAAGAAACATGAATAGTATGTTCAAACTACTCAATTGTTATGTCAGCTCCATATGCATTCATAAGCAATAACACACAAAACATTTGTATTGTTTGTTCAATACGCAATAATGAATAAACCACAAAACATTTGTGTTGTTTGTTCAACAAGCAATAATGAATGAGAAGTAGAGTCCATGCATCTAAAAAGCAATGTAGCAAGTGTTTTGGAATCAAATGTGTGCAAGAGTGTCCATTAACCGTAAGAAGGATGGTCTTTTACATGTTGTTTCATTTATTGCATATGATGCAGCTTGCTTGACCTTTACAAAAACATTTCTAGTTCGCTGATGCAGTTTAGCAGAATTTGCATGGCCACTTGTTAGTGATGTTAAAAAGTTCATGCCAAAGACATGATCAATCAAGCCCACTCTAAAGTACTTGCAGAGACATCATATATGGTTGCATGGTGCAATGGGGAAGTGCATAGAAGGAGATCATAGATGCAATGGCATCAAAAATACCTAGTGCACAACATTGTGCTTGTCTTTGGCATATAGAAAACAATATCAATACACAATTTAAAACAAAACTCAATGGCAAGATTTGGGTAGCTGCATAAGCAAACAGTCAATGCGTTTGGAGTTTCAACGGCTCGGATGAATGAGGAGGCTGCCTCATATTTGCACAAAATATCATTACCAACTTGGATGTTTAGTAATTTGGCATATTGACATCAAATATGTTTGAATCTATCTACTCTCAAATCTTAGAAGTAAGGGAGGTTGAGCTGCTTGAAGCTTGAAGCAATTATGCAAGTTGTGCATAAGAGTGACATACTCAATCACAAGTGACACATGGAGCTAGCAAACACTAGCAGAATGAATTTGATCCCCAAAAATGTTCAATAAAAACTTCAACAGCCTTTTCAGAATGCTTGTATTTACACCATGTTTCTGCTTTGTCCTAGTAACTATGAGGTTATGCATCAAAGCAATAGTGTATTTTGTGTTGTTAATATATCTAAACATCCATGTTCATGTAAAGCTTTCCAGCAATACCAACTTCCATGCATGTGCAGTTGTAAGGAAAGCACTATCCACCCTTTGACTTAGTGCACATATCTTATTCGATTTTACAGCTTAAAAAGGCACATATTGAAACTATTATTGCAATAGACTTGGAAATATATTCATAGTACAATCTCACTCGTCTGTCCCTAGATATCAAGCAATAGCATCTACCCAAGAAAATTAGGATTCAAAGTCGTGGAGAAATAGCATGGGAAGAATAGCTTTCTTGTGGCAAATGCAGAGAAAAAGGGCCTAATAGTCAAACATGTGATAGTCCCCGTAATGCAGGATAGTAATGTTTGCTCTATGCCTTAACAAAGTGTGTCCTTATCCATAAATATTTTTGAACTATGTTTTTCCTTGTGATATTATGGATCCCTTTTGTATCCCTTTAGTAAATGGTTTTGCACTGTTCCTTTCTTTGTTAATATTATGGATTTCTGTGCTTATATATATGTATGTAAGTTCCCCCTTTTTTTTAAAGTACTTACTCTTGAATGTAAATACTAACAAGCATGTTGAGAGTCATAGCACACCTCGCAACAATGTGAGTTCTTATTGGAAATGGATTGCGAACAAATCATTCAGTATTCTACATATATCTATATTCTTCCCTATGAGTAGATGAGACCTTTATTATCGAAGATGAATGACGAATCAATCAAGATTTTATTATACCTGATCGTAGCCCATGGTAAAAGAGAAGGAAATTAGTATGTTCTTCACCAAATCTCTCCCATGTATAATCCAAATCTATTTTCTTCAACAACAGCAGTTACGAATCTCGTAATTGTATTTTTGCCCATCTGTTCTTTTATAATGAACTTCTCTCGTGGAATTTTAAGTACTTTGTCCGCCAGGCTGTCGTCTATAATATAACAAATTATTTCATGATTGATTCTAATATTGACAGTTCTAAACCGTTCTACTGTATATTGCCGAACTCATTTGAATAGGTCCACTTACACACTCTTCTAAGCGACGCATATTAGAAATTTAAAGTCTGCCTGAATGCAAAGGAGATTTTCAATTTCTAGTCAATAAGATGGCCTAATCTAGATAAGAATCGAATAGAAGGTCCTTCGTAAAAGCTTTGAGTATCTCTATGGGATTGTTCTGAAACAAGAAATTTAATTTTCTGCTGGAGACCTCCTAGTGAGAATTCAGGTTCAATATACAATTTGAAGGAAAGTAAAATAACTTTATTTTAGTACTAGAACTATATATTTTGAATACATCTTATCGATACCTTTAAATTACAGAACCTGATATATCTACTACTTTATTAAAAATTAAAGACAATTATGCTCTCTAATTGGAGCAGAAAAAAATTAAATCAATAGAACTTGAAATAATTCACAAGAAGAGAATTTCAATAATGAAGGGAAAAAGTATTTTAAATTTTTAAATTTATTTATCTTTACAATTTAAAATAAATTAATCCAAAATGAGAATTTTCAATCCCATTTACTAAGTAAAATTCATACAACATTGGGCATATATAAGGACATCTCTAAAATAAACTCCAAAAAATTAGAATACGGTAAGAATCACTATCCCTACTCTGTTTAATGAAGTGTAATCACAAAGACCAATCATTTGTCATCTCTCACATATATATCAATACAAGACAAACACAACTAACACAATGGTCAAATACTTCAGTCACAACTCTTCACCAAAGAATTGTGATGTCATCTAGAAAGCTATACTTAATGTCACCCAAAATTTTCCCTGTATACTTGATTAAGTAACATACTCAATCAAATGAAAAGTTTTAAATTTAATTCTAACTAACCAAAGATAGACAATCTTCATTAGATAGATGATGAATTAGTCCATTCTAAATTTAATTTCAAAAGCTTTAAGTTTTATTAATAGCCGTTCTGAATCTCCTAACATAAGAAATGATATAATTGATATATACTAGATTAGAAGTTTTTGCAAAGATCCATAGTTCATCAACTAAATTCTTGAATAAAGTAAATAATGTATTCATTATTATAGCTAATTATCTTATGTTCATCAGAATACGAAAGAGCGTACTAACTTGAACAAGTCATTGGCCTCATCAACTTAAACGGTTCATATGTTCTATAATATCAATAAGAACTATTAATATTTGTTGTTATAGTAATTGCATTCATTAAGAAGAGTCTAACTAGCATGCCAAGATTTCCAAAGACACTAATTCAAGACTTTTTGAGTTTGAAAACTAAATTAACCTCTTTTCTATTATAAGTACTTTTTAGCAAATCTTATATCTTATAAGTATGTCTTAATACAAGTACAATATGAGGTTTAAATATCTAAACATTAACAAGAGATAAATTAAATAACTAATAGGAATATTTAACATTGTTAAGATTCTTGAAATTAGAAAAGAAATTCTTCTGAAATTGGATTAAATCCTAACCCACTTTATAATTTTAGGTTCAACAAATCTAAGTGATACTTATCTAGCTTTAGTAAGAATAGTCATGGGTATAGTTGCTTCAAGAAGGCTAGTTAAGGCTATATTATACTCAGTCATGCTAGTTACAGGAAATTTTCAAGCTAATTTATTATTAAATAGTAAAAACTAGGAATTATAATTTTTCATTTACCCATTCAAATAAGTTGACTATAGAATGATTGTATAAAGTTTCCTCACAAGCTCCATTGATGTTATCTTACTTTCAATAGATCGATTACACATTCCTTACATCTGTAACTTGTACCATAGTTAATCAAATAATTACATGTAATGCGAAATTCATTAAGTATTGACTAATTAATTATTATTGATTAACGTTTAAGTTTCTTTGGAATATATTGATTCATAATCATTTTACATCGTTTGACAATCCTATAATGAACAGTATATTGATCAAGAGTTCATTATTAGTGTGTTGATTTTCTTAATATTCATTAAGTCTACCCTTGCGTTCTTTGTGGTTATTTTTGATTCCATCAGCAGACCTTTATATTTGGCCCTTCTCAAGCAAGCTTATTTTCGTATTTACAAGTTCAGATCATGCTTCATTTGACATTTGACCGCTTTGACTTGCTCTTGTAGTTCTGTTTCCACTATTGCAAGTTCATTGAAGAACAAAAAGCAATATCTTGTGTGTTAACATAAAAGGTATGATTGACACTCAGCACTCAAGGAAGAGTTTCCAATTTGATAATAATTTGACTCAAAAGTAGACCAAATACAATTTACAATCCTCCTTTCAGATATACCGTAGACTTTTCACAATGGTATGTCACTTTACTTCCCTTTTTCACGCTTTCATCTTTATATGCGTTACTTCCAAGGTCAATGCATCAGACGATGCCTTCAAGATGTCTCAGTTGTCGTTTGTTTAATTTTTTTCTTCCAAAAAGATTGCTGGCTACGATTTCCGTAATTTTCTAACCCCTTCATCCCTGGCTGAGTTGCATTCGAGGTCAATGAATCAGACGATGCCTTTTAGATGTTACAAATGTCATTTGATTATTTCTTTGTTCGAAAGATTTCTTTTTGGATCTAAAAAGATTGCTGGTTTACGATTGCTCGCTACGATTTCTTCTGATGTCACAAAGTGTGCGCTGTATGTGCACGCAAGACTCGTGAGGTGGTTTCAACTCATCAAAATTATTTAGAAGCAAGGTTGATTGATGTCATATTCCCTTTTTCGTGTCAAAGGCAGAATAGGCGATCGTTTGGACTTTCAAGATCTTTCCCTTTCACGTTGTGATATTTTATGAACAGATAATCCATGAACAGATAATAAAGGAAGGATAAGGAGGGACGGACGACAACTACTCCGGTTAGTACGCCATGTCAGATCTTACTGACTACATAAGTTTTCGTATTGGTTGATCATCTCATGTAATCCATTTTCACATTTTGAACAGGTCTGACGTAGTCATCTATTTCACTTATATTCACTACTGCGCATATGCGGCTTAGAGGAAAGTCTATATCATGATTCCGTTCTATGAAAATGCTTCAGACCTTTCCTTGTACTACTTATATGGGGTTATGGCAAAGAAAGATCTGGAGGTTTTGTGCGGTTTGCCCCGACGAAATCAACAAATTATGTTATCTAAAAGTATATCACGTACTTTTTCTTTTCAGCACCATGGATACTTCCTCTCTATTTTGAAGTAGTTTGAGACAAACAGATAGTAATTCTTATTGTGTCATCATATCTGCACTTCTTCACAGGTTACTGTAATCAAGATACTTACAGACCCCGTGGCCCTAAATATCTGTTTAAAGCACCCCTTGAGAGTTCCACATGATTTCAAGTGGTCATAAGTATTCCTGAAAGGTGATAAAGGATATGCCTTGCATGACCTGAAGAACTCTGAATAACAGATTGGATAGACCAGTTTGTATCCTAGAATATGTGAAGCATATGGGAATAGCTTTGAATAAGTTATGGTCGGCACCTGAATTATACACTCATCCGAATATGTGCATAAGTCAGTTCTATCCCCATCTTTTCCAGCAGTGTAGCAAAGGATAATGCGTGCGCGGGCTTTCATGAATAAATTCCAATGCAAAAAGCACGGTAGAATATCCAAAGCAGATGAGAATAACTTGGAAAGATTGTCAGAATACCAGGAAAAGTTAGATCCTATCGTGCTTCCACTTATTCCCCGACCAAAGAGCTCTAACAGATTTAACTGGCCTTTAAATAGTGAATGCCATGCCATATACATGAATCTTCGGGTTAAAATAGATTATCAACACCAAGGTGAGTCAAGGACGAAAGAAATAACACGAAAAGCTTGCAACCGCCTATTATGCCACAAGGAGTCTGGACTGGTAAATGAATTTACTCTACGTACATTAACTCAGGACAACGTGGAAAGGAATCATATGTTTGAGGGACATTCACTCTACGAATCTTCAGTCCTGTTTTAGTGTCGGGAGTCTCTTGCCTTCGACTGCGCTCTCGAGCCAAAATCTGATTAAGGTTGTGGAATGACTCTACTCTACTGAGTTACCAGTATTTACACCGAGGAAGTGGATGAAGGATTTAAAGTTAGACCTCCGTAACCGAGCGCAAGGTTGAGTTAAAGCCCAAGGCTAATTTGGACGAAAATAACAACCGTGGGTGTGTATATTAGGTTTTAGAAATAGTTTTACTAAGCTCTATATATTTTCTTATGAGTATTTAAGAAGTGTAAAAAAAATAAACATGAGGTTCATGTAAGAGAAAGAAAGGGACCCATTACTAACTTTCATCCAAGTTCCTTATTATTAGCAAATTCCATAATAGCAAATTCCATAATAGATGGTTTATAAAAAATAAGAGATATGAAGTTGTCCTATAAAACATTAATTACAATTTAAGGTTAATAAAGTGCACGATTTAATTTGAATCTAGGTGCTAGCCACCGCATGGGAGATGGTTCTTCTCTAGATAGTTCGAGAGAAATTGATTGCGGGTGGGAAGAATGGGGTGCGGGAGGAAGGATGGGGAGGGAATTCAGTTGCAACATTATCCAATTTCCTTAATTTCCTTGCTTGAAAGGATCTCTCTACCGAGATTGAATTCATAGTGATCAATTTCTTGGCTCAACAAGTTCTCTTGGTCTAGAGAGTGTGGATTTACTTGCTTGACTAGTCTCTCTACATTTCAGAGAGTGAATTCATAGTGATTCATTTTTTTAGAAGAATCTCCTCTAAGTGGTCACTATATAGAGAGTGTGAATAAAGTGTGAATTCATAGTGTTTTTTTGCAGGTGGGATTCTACTGCGTTTGATTCTATCTAGATTTCTTATCCGAATCTTAGTTGGAATTCTTCATTTCCTTTGCTCTCTTCACAAGAGTGACAACTTTTCTCAGATGTTTATTTTTTTGGGATCTAAGGTCAAGGAGAATTTAAAACAACAAGAAGATGGATTTGACTATTTCTAAGTTATACAAAAATTGAGAATAATAAAGTAGAGCATGAGCTAGAGGTAGGACTCATGGAGAACTCACTAAAAGAATTAGGAAATGTATACACTAGATTATTTGATTAAATTTGGAGGCAAAGTTTGATTAAGTAGAAGATGAAGATGGAGATTTAGATATGCTAGAACTATTGCTTAGTGGTTGGGAGTATGCACATTTGCATAGGTACTTAGAACCCAAATTTACATACCCTTTTTAGCCAAGACTTTGTGATTAAATATATTAGAGGCCTAGATGTGAAGACATTCTGCCAACTAACTAGAATGGATGTTGATTCTTTTTCAACATTAGTACTCTGATAAAGGATCATAGGGCATTTCAAAAGAACTACCAACAAGAGCAAACATTGATATGGATCCATGTAGCTCTTGGTCTCGATAGATTTGGGCATCATAGTAATGGAGCTTCTATTGCAAGTGGATTAAACATTTGGGGCATTAGTATGGGTTCAACCATTGTCGTTATAGATTGAGTCATGACAACCATATCAAATTTGATGAGGAGTGAAGTGGTATGGCCTGAGCACAAGGAAAGAAGGAGAATATCAACACTTTTTCATATACAAAGGTTTCCTTGGTTGTGTAGGTTTGGTAGATGGAACATTGTTTCATCTCATAGCTTGATCTATAGTGGATGAAGAAATATATTTCAGCAGGAAGTGCTCCTATTCCATAAACAACCAAGTGATTTTTGATGATAAAAGGCAAATTTATACATTTTAAAAGAGGTAAGTGTTTGGATTGTTCAATATGTAATTCTTTATTTTTTCATTAGAGTGTCACAATTGATTAGCTGTAGCTTCAAGTTTTGATTTGTTTATTTGCAATGCATGCTTCAATTATTTATTTATTTATTTGCAAGAATGCTAGCGTTGTGTCATGATACGACATGTTTAAAAAATCATCCATATATAGTGATTTGAACCAAAGAGAGGGATGTCATAGTTTTGAAGCCAAAGAGTATCTTTTAGTTATTATTCTAACTATTATATAGTAGGGTATTATTCTTGTTATGTACCCATGCATCACCTAGTCCTTGCCTTCAAGCAGCTCCAAATGGAGAACAAGCAACAGTTCCACAAATATTTGGCAAAGGCAAGGGTGATAAATGAACATTGTATAGGAGTATTGAAAGCTAGATGGCATTTTCTTTGGGAGTTGAGAGTGAAACTTAAAAACAATACTAGAAATTTATATTTGTTAAATGGGTTTTAGTTTTGCATTATTTTATATAACTCTTGTATCAATAGGTTTGATGTTTGGTTAGAAGATAATGGGAGATTTACAAGGGAAACTCAAGTGGATAAAAAAATTTCCCTCAATGGAATGGAGATTGGTAGAGAGGAAATTAGATCAAGGATGATGCAATAGAGCCTTGCTCATCATCTCAAGGAAATTGAATAATAACATGTTCCTTTGTAGTAAAAATATCCTTTGGTATATGATAAGCACAAAGTTCTTCTCTTATTCTTCCTCATGATGTAATATCATTTGGAGAATGTTAAGCACCAACCTTGTTCTTATGCATGAACCTTTTTTGTTTAGAATTTTGTATTGCATGAATATATTTTTTAAAACTTCTTGGTCCAAGTTGGGCATTAGTTGGTGCCAGTTGGAATCCATTCATGACCATTGATGCCCATCAAAAGGTGCTAGTTGATTGGTCAATACCAATTGATGCTTGAAGGGATGTTAACATGCATGGAGTGACACCTAATATGGATGGAAAAGTGCTAGTTGAAAGGTAAGCACTAATTGATGCTTGGTGTGGTTGGTAAAAGGCATTAGTTGATGCCAATTGAAGCATAGTGTAATGGAAAAGGGTTTGCAAAAACCCTTTTCCATCTACACTAGGCCACCAATTACCACTTGGTGTGGTGGGTTAAGGTTATCAACAAAAGGTTGGAGCTCATCGCACACCATGGTGCCTATGAACTTTGAAAGGTGCTAATTAGCACCCATTCTTGAAGCAAAGATCTCAGTAATGTTGGTTGATAACGTGTTGTGTCACACATATTGCCATTGGTTGACACTTAGAATTTGGGTTTTTTAGAGGTAATTGTGATTTCCTCCCCATGAAATATAGATTTAAGAGTTCATGTGAGTGTCTATACAAACATGCAACTTCTTTGAAAAAATTACCATTTTGCACATTTTTTAAGAGAAATTAAGTTTTGAAGGAGGAAGGAATTTGGTTTTTTGAAGGCAAAACTTGTTCAATTTTTGAAGGAAGTGTGTGCCATTTGAGAGTACAATTAAAAATAGAAGGGGAGTAGAAGAAGGAATGCTATTTGGGAGGGGTTTGGGGGAGACTTGTTGCCATTTGGGATCAAAAGAAGTGCCATTCAAGAGGGTTTAGAAAAGAAAGAGAATTGAGAGAGGGAAAGCTTGGCAAGAGAGCAAGTGTTGAGAGAAAAGCAAGTTTCAAAGGAGGGTGTAGATAAAAATTTCCCATTGCAAAAATTTGAGATTATGAGAAAATTGTTGATGGTGAGGACATGAACAATATTCAGGAAGGAGATTGGTTAATTGATTTTCACACAATGCAACATCCAACTACGTTCATAAAATGGTCTTGGATGGATGAACACCAAGTTTGGATTGTCATTGTGGAATCAAGGAGGTTGATATGGATGTTCTTGGCCTGAAAATAACCCTTGTATTACACTACCCTTGCATAGAGGTATTTTTTCCCATTCTCCTTTCTTTCTCATTGTTTGTTTATTTTCTAGCCCTACAATCAATTTTGGGTTATGTCTTTTGAGTTTAATCATCAATGCCTATGGCATCACCTAACACCAACCCGTATCACTTGCCCTATTTTGTGATGTTTGCAAGCATCACCTCATGTTGCTTGGCCTATCCCACAATGTTTGTAGGCATCATCCCATGTCGCTTGCCCTTAAACCATAAAACCTTACATTGCCCAATGCCTTTCCTTGTCCCATGGTGTCTTTGGGTTACTTGGCATCTATCCATTTTTTTATTATTTGTGGAAAACCTATTATATAGTGTCAATGGGTGGAATTCACTATTTTTGGGTGTCATTTGTCTCTCTTGCAATACCAATAGGTGGCTACACACATCATCCACTTTTGAACTATATTGTTTTACTATTTGGGAGCATCTCTAGGTATCATCCAATGGCTTTCCTTATGAACCCAATTGCTTACACTTGTTTGTTGGAGACTTTTCTAGGTACTTGCATGTATAGAGTTTGTGCATTCTTGCACAAGTTTGATTAAAGGGAGGTAGTTTTAGTTGACAATAGATGTAATTCAAGATGCACTTGCAATGCCAAGAAGGAAGACAATCCTTACACAACTATTTCATATTGGTTTTCATAGAGAGATAGGGTTACAAAGAGGTATTCGGCAAGGCAATGTATGTATACTAGATTTAGGGCTTTATTCTAGATGATGGGTGCTTTTGTGGCACCAACAATTTAGCCTAAGATTGTATATGAGCAATTGGTTCTCAATACCAAAACAAAGTTGAGGAGATTTGGCGTGGAAGATTATGATTGGATAGTGTTAACATTTTGAGCTAACTATGGAGGTGGAGATTTTGTAGAGCCAATTGAAGAGACCTAATGGGTGTAGGTTCAAATTCACCTTCCTTGGGCAAATACTCACTCACCTCTTTGTGGAGAGAGATTAAATTCTTGAGGAGGAAGTGTCTTACTTGAGTGAGAGAGAGAGAGAGAGAGGATGAGATTATACTTAATGGAGAGGATGATGATAATGAGGATAAAGAGGATGAGGATAGTGAGTGACTGATTAGATAGTTTTGGTGTATTGGGTTTTGGCAAATTTTGTATGTTTTCTTTGTTGGAAAACATACAAATTATTTATTGCATACACCATTATTTGATTTATTAAATGAGTAAATTAAACATATCTTAAATAATGAAATTGTGTATCTACTTGATTGATGGTGAGTTTTACTTGATAGATAACTATATGTTACCTATTATGAATAGATGTTCAATAGATTTGTGTTGAGATACATGCCTTACCAATATTGAGGTTAAAGAGTGATAGTTATCTTGAGAGAGATCCTTGTACATCTTCATCCTTTGAGATAGCTCCTTCTCCCTCTTCTTCTCCATCTCTATCTAAAGAGAGTGCATCTCTCTCCTTGCATCCAAGAGTCCCTTCTCCTTCTTGTTATGTTGACATAGAGCTTGTATTAGATGATTGTGTTTGAGTGGCTAAGGAGCAAGAGAGACTTGTTGTTGAGCAAGAGAGTAGATATTTAAAGGAGAGAAAGATTAGTGTTTCAACATGAGAGTAGATTGGAGAGTGTAGAGGAGCAAGAGAGATTAGTGCTTGAATGCAAGAGTAGATTGGAGAGTGTAGAGGAGCAAGAGGGATTTTTCCTTGAGTGTGAGAGCAGATTGGAGAGCGTAGAGGAGTGTGAGAGATTAGTGCTTGAGTGTGAGAGTAGATTGGCAAGCTTGGAGGAGCAAGATAGACTATTGTTTGAGAGAGGAGAGAGAGTCCTTTGTGAGCAAGAAGATACTCTTGATCCAAAGGAGGAGATGCATTTGACCTTTACTAGCTATGAGATGGAGAGAGAGCAAAGGTTAGCTAACTTGGACTTGGATATCTTAAGTACTACTGCTATGGCTGAGGGTTATAGTTACAAAATCATGCATGAAAGTTAGCATTTGCTATGGACAAGTGCAAGAGTTCACATGTTCAAATGGAGGAGAGTGAGTGTAGTCTAGCTCAGGTGAGGGTTTGTGTGGCTTAACTTGGACTAAGACTCCATACTATTGCTTGCCAACCCCACAATCAACCTCACAAGAAGAGATGTAGACCCAAACAAATACCACCCGTGGGTTACCCCGTAGTGTTGTGACTTGAGAGACCTAGAATTTTGCCTCCCATTTCTTATCTTGGAATGTGGTGACTTAAGAGACTTAGATTGAGTTTAGAGAGAGGTTTTGTCTATCATGAAAGTATATTCTATATATTTGCTTCCCAAGATTCCTACAAAAGAAGATTATTGTTGTAGATGTTACTTGTTTAGCACCATTATGGCTTTGTGGTAGCATAGGTTATAATGAATAGGAGAGCTTGAAGATTAGGTATGGTTGGTGCTTCCACACACAATCAAGGCATTTAGGGTGGGTAGTACATCTTGGTGTTATTTAATTTTGTTTGTTGTGCTTTGAGGTTATCTTGTGGATAGATCTTCCACTTGATGGAGTTGAGTTGTTGCTATTAAGCATGTGGTAGTAATCAGAGCTTCCATAAGGAGTTCACATTGAGTCTTACCTCATGTCTTGTTTTTGTTCTACAAATGTCCAACAAGATGTCCAGAGGACTTAAAGCTAGATCCTATGAGCATCTCACTTCATTAGGTTTACATCTTCATGATCTTTAGATCCTAGATAGTTACATACTCTCTTACTATAGGAACGATCCACATGGTGCAATCCATCCTCCCTGCTTCCATCCTTCTAGGGTAGAGAGATCATCATAAACTTGGTCATTTGACTCCTTGATGATAGCTTTGGATAGATTTGTCCATGATGATCAACTTGCTATTTGCTGGGCAAAAGAGAATTGGACATGCAGTAGATTGAGTTCTTATAGTAGTGATCCATATGACCTTCTAGCTAGTGGTATTAGGCACTAACCCTTGGATGAGAGTGAGTGGCACATTTGGTGGTCATTGAGTCCATTTAGGATTCAACATGATGTATATTGATGTAAACTTGAGGATATAGTTGCACATAGACTCCATGTTGCATCTCCCTCATCTTTTTCACCTCCTTCTCCTCCAACACAGTGACTAGCCTTAAGGACTATACATTTATACATATAATATGTATCATATTTATTATTATACATTTACTTCCATTCTCATTCTCACTTTGCCTCACTCTCATACTTCATATCATGTGATATGTATCATAATTTTGATTCTATATTTATTTCCATTTTTACTTTGAGTCACTCTCATACCTCATATCACTTGAATTTAAATTTGTTAAATGACATGATATTTATTCACTTATGCTTAGGTGTCAATTGGCACCTATGAGTGCTAGCTGCTTTCAATAAGTGCCATCGTGTGCCTTCTATCTCCAATTAGCATCATTGAGCACCATCTAAAAAATTACACAAGCTTCAACATGCAACATTGCGTGCCACATTGGCACCTTACAATTCTTTGATAGGCGTCAACAAGCATCCCTTCATGAGCAGATGATGGAAAGCATTGATGAGTGTAAATGCGTGCCATTTTAGGGATTGATTGGGAATATGATGCTCTTTTTAACAAGCATCTCCAAGAAGTTTTTTTATTCAACTTTGAGCATGAGAAGTCAATATGGAGTGGCTTTTGATAAGGTCCTTGTTTTAGCAATCTCTAAAGGTTACAAAAAAAACTCAAGTCTCATACACTTAATCACAATACACTTAGTAGCAATCATTACACATTAAATAAATCACAAATTAGTCAAATATCATCTTAAATTATAAACATACTCTGATACATGGAAGTGCCTTCAATGGTAGTATCATATTTGCTATCACTAGAGTATGAATTTGGAACATGATGTTTTGGCTCAAGACTATAACGTGTAGCCAAAGGCTTGATTCCTTGATGAACTTGAGTTAGCACTTTGAAATATTGACTTATTTCCTCAAGAGATAGTCCTTCCCATAAGAGACTCATTTTGATTCATGAGTGCACTTTGACTCTAGACTCTTCTCCTTGAATATGTGTCTATTTGCTCTAGCTTTCCTTTTATCAACACTCAGTTTCTTCTCAATCTCAACTTTCATCTTCATTGTAATCTAACACACTTAACTTCCATTTGCATCAATTTTTTCTCTCTTTTCTTCATGTTAGTGGCTTCTAGCATAGCTAGTCTAAAACTCTCCTTTGATTCTATAGTTTCTACCTTCAACATGGTGATTTTTGCTAAATCTTGAGACAATGACATATTAGGTGACATTATGGATATCTTACTTGTGATTGTTCCATCTTTTCTCCTCTTTGGATCATGTTCTCCTTCTTCATTGAGGAAAGTGCACTCTAACCCATCCCTTGTAGAAGCTAGTTGAGGTAGTGTAACAAGAGATGAGTCCTTGACCAATGCAACAAATTGAGACTCCTTGAGTGTATAGGCTTGGATTCCATTCTCCAAGCACTCCATGTAAATACTAAGTAAACCTTCCACCCCTTGGGTGTTGTAAGATTCCAAGGACAAGAGAAATCCCAAGAGAAAACTCATAAAGAGAAACACAAAGCTTCATGCTCAAAACTATGATGCCCCAAAGGAGCACCTTGTCTTTATTATACAACAAAGAGAATTCCTTCAAAGGAAGCTCCACTTTTGGATCAAATACATGGATTTGTGACATGTCACTTAGCTCTACCCTTAGATTAATTGTATGCATGGGTGACATGTTGGTTATGGTCCTATTTGATTGTCAAACAAGCTTTGACCAAAGGGAATCTTTAGAGAATCTTCTTATGGGAATCTCAAAATTGCATGGGTGATGTAAAGGACTAAGATTGAGGAGAGAAATAGAATATAGAAAATCATATTAGGACACTTGAATGAGGGAAACTCTAAATACCTAGCATGGGCTTAGACTTTGGTATTTAGATGGAGCATACAATGCTTTTGAGAAGCTTCTCAAGAACTTTCTTTCTAGAAGCCATATACTTGATGTGCAACTAAGCTAGTTGGAAGCTTTCTAGAAACTACTTACTTGGAGTGCAAGCTAAGCTAGCGGGTAAGTTTCCCAAGAAGCTTCCTCCTAGAAGTCACCACTTGTCATACATGTTATCTAATACTTAGAAGGTACCAAGTAGCTTCCTAGATACTTATAGAATATTTTAGGCTAATTTGGCTTATTTTCTACTTTGTTAGCATTGACTAACTCATTGGTAACTCTATATTATTATATACTCTCCCACCGCTAGTTGATGACATCCTTGTCACCATTGAAGCTTCAAACTCTTGGATGGCTATTTGTGCAATTTAGAGATGAGAAAGAGGCTCTCCCAAGTAGCATCATGAAGGGGATACCTTTTCCAAAGGACCATGTAATCAGTATGTTTTTGGTGGCCATGTTGAATGTAACTACGTGCAAGAATACAATCAACTTCATACTCCTCATGATCATTGATAGGCACGGGAGGAGGAGAGGGTTGGATATAAGAAGAAAAAAAGATGGATTAGACACAAAGGGTTTCAACTTGGAAATGAGAAGGACAAGGTGGATTTGCATATAAGAAGGCAAGGCAAGTTGATAAGCACTAGGAGAAATGATTTGGTGACATCAAATGGACCTATCCAATTAGAAGCAAGTTTACGGACTTGGGAATAAAGTAGGAGCAGTAGGTTATTAGAGGAGAGCATGACCTTATCACTAAGTTGAAAGGTGAGATCACAATGATTGTGGTCTACATATTGCTTTTGTCAATTCTAAGCAACAAGGAGATGAGATTTTGCTTGTTGGAGCAATTGAGATATGGTGGTCAAGAAGGTGGAAGTATGAGGGATATGAGATGGAGGAGGAGCAAGAATGGAATTTGGAATAAAGGGGTTTTGGCTAAAACTAAATGAGAAAATCTGATGCTTGCATGTTTGGAATTATTGTATGCAAACTCCACAATTGCAAGACATTCATCTTAATTGGTATGCTGAACATTGATAAAGGCACAAAGCATATCCTCCAAGGTGCAATTTGCACGGTCAGTTTGTCCACTAGTTTGAGGATGATAGGCCATGGATAAAGCAATCTTGGTGTTAAGTATCTAAAAGAGTGCTTACCAAAATTTTCTAATAAAATGAGCATCATGGTCAGAGATGAGTACACAAGGCATCCCATGATGCTTGAAATCATTGTCAAAGTATATTGGTTCCAATGATGGAACATCTATGGTATTAAAGGTTAGTGCCAAATGGATATGCTTATTAAGTTTATTCACAAACAACATGATTGTTGTGTGACCTTGCTTTGTCTTGGAGAAGGAGGTGATGAGATCTAAGCTCATGTGTTCCCATTGAGCAGATGGAATAGGAAGTGGTTGAAGGAGACCATTTGGTTTTTTGGTTGTTGGTCTTGTTGCATTGGAAGCTCTCACAAGATTGGACAAACTCTCAAATATCTCATGCCATGTTGGGCCACCACCATTTGCATTCAAAGGTACCCAATGTAACAATATGGAGTTTAGTGATAAAGTTAGTAGGGCTAACAAAGTAGCAAATAAGACAAATTAGCCTAGAATATTCCAAAAGTATCTAGGAAGCTTCCCGGTTAGCTTAACTTGCACCTCAAGTAAGTAGCTTTTAGAAAGTTCCAACTAACTTAGCTTGCATGCCAAGTAAGTAGCTTCTAGAAGGAAGCTTCTTGAGAAGCTTCCCAATTAACTTAGCTTGCACTCCAAGAAAGCGGCTCAAGGGAGCTTCTTGAGAAGCTTCTCAAGAGCCTTGTATGACCCCTATAAATACAAGAGCCAAAGCTCATGCTAGGCATTTGGAGTTTTCCCTCATTCAAGTGTCCCAATGTGAGCTTCCATTTTCTTGTTTCTCTCCTTGGTCACGGTCTTTTACATTGGTATCAAAGCAAGAATGGGATGGATAGAAATTATGGACCACCAAACCATTGGGATTTTCATGTCTAGATATTACCCAAGCATCATTTCACCCAATTCATCACCTTGTGTGTTTTGGGCAGGATTTTTTGCATATGATCACCTTGTCTGAAGAACCCTTGATACTTCCAGTTGTAACTTATGGGGACCGGTGGACATGCTACATCTATTGTTAATCAATTAGATAAATTAAGAGTAGTGGGATAAATTAATAGCTATGGCGGAAATATTGGACATTATCCTTACAATGCAATAACAAATCGAGCACCTTACTTGATTGTTGGATGAACAAGAGCATCAACGACAAGAACATATAAAGAGATCACCAATTCGAGATGGAGAAGATCACATCCGATTTCCAAAACCCAAGGTGTTTGAAGGCAATCTTCCAAGAACAATGGAGAATTTTGTGTTTGACTGCAAATTTTACTTTGAAACCACCAACCTTCAAGATAGACAAAAACAGATTCTCTTGGCTTCTAGCCAATTGGATGGTGTAGCAAAACTTTGGTGGCAATTTCAAGTGGAGCAAGCTGAACAACAGATTGTTGCACCAATTTTGATATGGGTAGAACTCAAGGATGCAATACTTGGTCAATTTCAAATTATAAATGCCACTCAAGCTGCACAAGATAAATTAACAAAGTTGAAGCAAATTGGTTCTATAAGGAGCTACATCACACAATTTCAAAACATCATCATGCAAATTCCAGATATACAAGAAGGTGAAGTTTTGGATCAATTTGTGCGGGGATTGAAGGTATGAACCAAATTGGAGATGACTATGCAAGAACCACAAAATGTAGAAGAGGCCATGCAATTTGCTGAGTGCTTTGATTCCTTGGTTGTGACAACTTGGTCTCAACCTTGACCTATGCAAAGCCTACCAATACACTACACATGGGTGGAATAATTGGTACCAATGGAGATTGATATTATCCAATAGAGACCACTTGGTACAAGAAATAGAGACAGATTGCAACAAATGGAAGTTGTTTTATTGTCGCCAAGTTAGACATTGCATTGCTAAATGTACACTCAAGAGTAAGCAACCTTGACAAGTTGCCTAGATGGAGTTTGTGGAATAGAATGATCAAGGAAATGAGGAATCATAGTAGGAGATTTTGAGTCATCTATTGGGAGCTTGATTAGTTCCAATGGGATTGAAGGCTTGACCTATGCAAGTTTGCTTCACTTGCAAGGTACGATATCTAATTGGGGTTGTAAGATTTTGGTTGATTTTAGAAGTTTAGAGAATTGCATGTCTATGCAAATAGTGAAGGAATTGGGTATTCCTATCAAGCTAGTGATTGGAAGTAGATTGATGATGACGGATGGTAGAAAGGGTTTTGCGTTTCGTACCTCACATTTTGTTACTTTAAGATTGGGAAGGAGTATTTGGAGTGATTGGGAAGGAGTATTTGGAGTGTATGAGGTTCGTAGTGGCACCTCTACACTATGATGTCATTCTAGGACTACCTTGGCTTGAACATCATAAGGTTCAATTTGATTAGACCCAACGATAAATTCAAGTATAACACCAAGGTAGGAATTTACAATTAGGTTGTCTAGCACCTCTAAGTAAGACACCTAAGAATAGGCAGTCCCAAGATGAGAAGTTTTTTGAGAAGGTAGCCATAGAGCATACCTTGGAGGGAGAGGAGCCCCAAGATGGGAAGTTTGCCAGGAAGGCAACCATGGAGCAACCTTTGAAGAGAAGTAAGTCCCTAGATGGGAAGTTTGTTAGTGAAGCAACCATAGAGCAAGCTTTGGAGGAAGGTAAGGCTATTTCTACGGTGTGGATCAAGCCAATTGCACAAGGAAAATATGAGGAGAGCTGTAATACTTCGAGGACAAGAGAAGAGAGAAAACACAGATTGCACACTCAAACATTCGATGCACTAAAGGAGCACCTTCTCTTAATTATATAGACAAAGAGGATCTCCTCCAAGGAAGCTCCACCATAGGATTAGGGACACAGATAGGTGACATGTCAGCAAGCTACCCTTGGATTACTTACTTGGATGGGTGACATGTCTGGTCTAGGTCCTATCTGGTTGGTCAAACAAGCTTTGACCGAAGGGAATCTTTTAGGGAATCTTCTTGTAGGAATCTCAGAATCACGTGAGTAAGGTACCATTGGAAAGCTCTCAACGAGACAAAGCAGGGGGAGGGAAGGCCAGCCTGTTATCCATTGGAGGGAGAGAATTGCACATTTTTGAGGCCTAATTCATCCGTTTAGGCTCTGAAATTGCCTTCAAAGATTTTAGGTATATTTTGGTTCCTACTCTATTAGTAGAAGTCCCCTTTTGGTGATACCTCTTTCTGATCTATTTAGTCCATCATGTGTAACATCCTTCCAGATGTTACCAAACCAATTCTCACCTTTAAATCATATATCTAGCTATTGGTCCTAAGGTTCTCAAGTTTATTTCGGTTTCTGCCCTATTAGTAGAAGTACTCTTTTGGTGATACTTCTATCTTATCTATTTTGACCATCATGTATAACACCATTCTAGTTGTTACCAAACCGAATTTCACATCTAGATGCCCTTGGCCTTCATACATGCGATCTTTGAACAACATGGAGAGGCACATTGAAGAGGAGGAGGTGGAAATCACTTCATAAAACAAAGATTGCAAGTAAATAGACCTTGCGGCCTTACTAGCTCAATAAGGAAGCAGAGAAGCAAGGGAAGGAAGAAGAATAATGCGCAAAGATCCCAAAAGGCAACCTCACAATTGATTGTTGTGAATGGAATCCTAGAAGGTAATCAAGTGAGAGTATTAATAGATTTGGGAGCAACAGAGAATTTCTTGTCTTGCTCTGTTGCAATAAGATTGGGAATGGATCTAGAGAGGGAGATAGGAGTGAAGAACTAGATTTACCAAATAGGCAAACAGAGAGGATTGAATCATTACCTAGACGGGTAACTCTCTCTATAGGAGAATATCAAGAAGCAATTGAGTGGCGAGTGATACAGTTAGCTTGTTATGATGCAATTTTAGGCATGCCATGGATGGAGTACTACAACCCTATGGTGGATTGGATGAAAAAAGTAGTGAAAACCCACCAATGGTCAATCATTGGGGTTAAAGAAAAATCACACAGGTAGAAACTGCCTCTATATGTCATAGGGACGGCAACTGTCTGTAAGACCGATAGATGTTTTATGGGTCTAATGAGAGAAGTCCAGAGTGCACAACTCGATGGACAAATTCTTGAGAAATTGAAGGATGTGGTGGATGAGTTTCAAGATGTCTTTCCTGATGATCTACCCTCAAGATTACCACCAAAAAGGCAAGTAGATCACAAAATTGAGACACTCTCGGGGAAGACACCTCATTGTAAGGCCCCATATCGCCTATCACCTCATGAGTTAGAGGAGTGTAAGACTCAAATTGAGGAGATGCTGCAAAAAGGGTTCATCCAACCTAGCGTATCACCATATGGGGCCCTTGTCTTGTTTGTGAATAAGAAGGATGGTACAATGCGCATGTGCATTGACTATCGGGGTCTCAATCAACAAACAATGAAGACCAAATACCCCTTACCTCGCATGGATGACCTGTTTGATCAACTCCATGGAGCAAGATACTTCACCAAACTGGACTTGTGAAGCGGTTACAATCAAATCCGAACTGTAGAGGAAGATGTATACAAAACTGCCTTTCAAACCAAGTATGGCCACTTTGAGTATCTTGTGATGCCTTTTGGCCTCACCAATGCACCTGCCACTTTCATGAGTCTAATGAATGACATATTTCATCCATACTTGGATAAGTCTGTTATTGTCTTCTTGGATGATATCTTAGTATATAGTAGCACGATGATAGAACACAAACAACATCTATGAGAGGTCCTCCAAAATTTAAGACATAATCAATTGTACACCAAAATCTCAAAGTGTGAGTTTGGTAAGTCTAAAGTAGACTACTTGGGGCATAGAGTAAGTGTAGAGGGCATTCAAGTATTGACAGATAAAATAGAAGTGGCCACCAAAAGATCAGACTCAACTTAAGAGCTTCTTGGGGTTGACGGGATTCTATCATAGATTTTTCAAGGACTTCTCCAAGGTTGCATAGCCTTTAACGGCACTACTTGGCAAGGGGAAGAAGTGGACATGAGGAACTACACAAGAGTTGGCCTTTCAAGAATTGAAGGCCGCCTTGCTACATGCACCAATCTTGAAGTGGTATGACCCAAAACGTCCAATCAAGTTGGCTACAGATGCATCAGGTGTAGCAATAGGAGCAGTCCTACAACAAGAGTGGCATGACGGATGACATCCAATTGCATATTTCTCTTGAAAGTTGTTACCGGCAGAGCGCCCCTACCATACCACAGAACAAGAAGAGCTAGTCATCATTCTAGCAACCAAGCATTGGAAGCACTACTTGGGGAGAAGGCATTTGTAGTAGAGACAGACCACAAACCTCTAGTCTACCTTGAGACACAGAAGGATCTGTCTTGTCACCAAATTTGGTGGGCAGAGTGGCGACAACGCTTCAACATGACAATCACCTATGTGGAACCCTAAACCCTAAACCCTAAACAATCACCTATGTGGTAAGAAGCAACTTGCAGATGCATTCACCCGCATGCCAATGGCAAACAACTTGGTGGCAGAGGTTAACATTAACCCCAAATTCTGGCAAGAGATTATGGCTGTTGCAAAAACTGATCCACAGATTATAGAAGCACAATCATCCAAAGGTGTAACCAACACCCAAGGACCCACCTTTTGGCATGGCAAATTATGGATCCCAAATGTCCCAGAATTACACACCACCATTCTAGCGGAATGTAATGATTCGGCCATTGTAGCTCATGTTGGAGTGGACAAGACCTTGGATGCAATTAAGCGCTATTACTATTGGCCCAAGATGAGCAATGACGTGAGGGACTATGTGCGTAGCTACCTACTTTGTGAACAGAACAAAGCTCCTAATCAAGCTTTTGCAGGGCTCCTTCAACCTCTCTCTGCTCCTACCCAACGTTGGGAACAAGTGAGTATGGATCTCATCTGTGAATTACCCAAGACCACCTCAGGGTTTGACTCCATTGTGGTCTTTGTGGACCGGCTCAGCAAAATGATTCATGTACGCCCTACCACCAAGGAGGTGACTGCTCCACAACTAGCTCAATTATACTTAGATGTAGTCTTTGCTCACCATGGCTTGTCTAGAGTATTCATCATCGATAGAGGTACCTAATTCACCAGTTTGTTTTGGCGAACACTCTTTGGTTTCTTCAAAACCAAGTTGGCCATGTCTACAGCTTACCACCCACAAACAGATGGCCAGATAAAGCAGGCTAATTGCATGATTGAAGACATGTTATGCGGCTTTACCTTAGAAGAGCAAGAGAGGTGGGACACCCTACTCCCGTTGGTGGAATTTGGTTACAACAATTCAGTGAATACATCTACCCAGGTCACTCCGTTCTTCCTCATGTATGGTAAGCATCCCTTCACCCCTTCTAGCTTGATGAAGATCCGTCCAGTGGCTACCAAGGTCGATGCAGTCAACACATTTGTTTCTAGAATCCAACAAGGTGTAGAGAGCACCAAGCAGAGATTACAAATTACGCAAAATCAACAAAAGTAGTATGCTGATGCACACCATAAGCACATAGAGTTAAATGTTGGGGATCAAGTGTGGCTATCAACAACCAACCTCACATTAGTTGGACCTTGTAAGCTCAGACCTCGTTTTATTGGGCCTTTCTCGATTCTTCGTCGCATTGGCGCTATGGCCTATCATCTTGAGCTACCACCACACATGAAGATCCATCCAATGTTCCATATCTCCCTACTATGCAGATATACTCCCCGATCAGGCTAGGGTCATTCCACACAACACATTTGACCTTGTCCAACACTCATTGATAGCATAGAGGAATATGAAGTGGAGCGGATTCTCCAAAAATGCATGCGTGTACTCGCCATCTGCGGGTGGACTATCTAGTACAATGGAAAGGTTACCTCCTTTATGAAGCAACCTGGGAGCCCGCTGCCAATTTGGCACATGCACAGGTGTTGGTGCAAGCATTTGAGCAACAATTGCACAACGAGGACGTTGCGTCTTAAAAGGAGGGAGGTCTGTAATACCAAGAGCTAGCCATATGATCTAGATGTGAAATTTGGTTTGGTAGCATCTAGAATGATGTTATACATGATAGTCAAAATAGATAAGATAGAAGTATCACCAAAAGAGTACTTCTACTAATAGGGCAGAAACCAAAATAGTCTTGAGAACCTTAGAATCAATAGCTAGACATATGATTTAAAGGTGAGAATTGGTTTGGTAACATCTGGAAGGATGTTACACATGATGGACTAAATAGATCAGAAAGAGATATCACCAAAAGGGGACTTCTGCTAATAGATTAGGAACCAAAATATGCATGAAATCTTTGAAGGCAATTTCGGAGGCCTAAACGGATGAATTAGGCCTTGAAAATGTGCAGATTTCCCCCAATGGAATAAAGGTTGGCCTTCCCTCCCCCTACTTTGTCTCATTGAGAGCTTTTCAATGGTACCTTACGTGATTTTGAGATTCCTACAAGAAGATTCCCTAAAAGATTCCCTTTGGTCAAAGCTTATTTGACCAACCAGATAGGACCTAGACCAGACATGTCACCCATCCAAGTAAGTAATCCAAGGGTGGAGCTTGCTGACATGTCACCTATTTGTGTCCCTAATCTTATGGTGGAGCTTCCTTGGAGGAGATCCTCTTTGTCTATATAATAAAGAGAAGGTGCTCCTTTGGGACATTGAATGTTTGAGTGTGCAATTTGTGTTTTCTCTGTTCTCTTGTCCTCAGAGTATTACAATCTTCAAGGAAGGCCTTCTATTCCATGAGGACCGGATCTATGTTCCAGCCAAAGGTGATCTCTAACTTATGCGCCTTCAAGAAGCCCATAATTTACCAATAGTTGGGCACATGGGTGTGGACAAGACCTTTGGTATCGTCCAACACCAATGGTGGTGGTCCAACATGACACAAGATGTTCAAGAATATGTACGATTGTATGAGATTTGTCAATGTAACAAGGATAGCAACCAAAAGCCAAGTGGACTCCTTCAACCACTCCCCATTCCATTCACTTGATGGGAACACGTGAGCTTGGATCTCATCACATCCTTGCCCCAGACAAAGGAAGGACACATAACAATTGTGGTGTTTGTAGATAAGCTCAATAAGCAAATCCACTTGGCACCAACCTTTGATACCATGGATGATCCAACCTTAGTGCAAATCTACTTTGACAATGTCTTTAAGCATCATGTGATGCAACATGTACTTATCTTTGACTATGATCCTCAATTCACTAGGAAGTTTTGGGAAACACTCTTCCAAATACTCAACACCAAGCTTACTTTGTCCACGGCCTATCATCCTCAAACTGATAGACAAACCAAACATGCAAATCATACCTTGGAGGATATGCTACGTGCCTTGTCAATGTACACCATACCAATTGGGATGAATGTCTTGCAGTTGCAAAATTTGCCTACAATGATTCCAAATAGGCAAACACCGGATTTTCTCCTTTCTTTTTCAATTTTGGCCAAGATCAACTTGTTCCAGATTCTCTTCTGACTCATCCTCCATCTTAGATCCCTCATACTTCCACCTTCTTGACCACCATATCTCAATCTCTCCAACAAGCCAAATCTCACTTCTTGTTGCTTAGAATTGTCAAAAACAATATGTAGACCACCATCATTGTGATCTCACTTTTGAAGTCGATAATAAAGTCATGTTATCCTATAGTAACCTACCCCTCCCACTTGATACCCAAGTTTGTAAACTCACTCCTAATTGGATAGGACCGTTTGAGGTCACCCAAATCATCTCTCTTGTTGCTTATCGACTTTCCTTACCTTGTCATATGCGCATTCACCCTATCTCTCACATTTCCAAGTTGAAACTCTTTGTTCCTAACCCATTTTTTCTTGCCTCTTGTGTCCAATCTCCTCCTCTTCCCATCCCAATCAATGATCATGAGGAGTACAAAGTTGATTGTATCCTTGCATGTTGCCACACTCAACAAGGACGCCAATAATCTACGGAGTACAAGGTCCTTTGGAAAGGGTATCTCCTTCATGATGCCACATGGGAACTTCTTTCTCACCTCTAGAATACACAAATGGCTATCCAAGAGTTTGAAGCTTCAATGGCAACAAGGACATCACCAACTAGTGATGGAGGAATATGTAACAATATGGAGTTTATTGATGAAGTTAGTAGGGCTAACAAAGTAGCAAATAAGACAAATTAGCCTAGAATATTCCAAAAGTATCTAGGAAGCTTCTCGGTAAGCTTAACTTGCACCTCAAGTAAGTAGCTTCTAGAAGGTTCCAAATAGCTTAGCTTGCATGCCAAGTAAGTAGCTTCTAAAATTCCTTCTCTTATTGAGAAGCTTCCCAATTAACTTGGCTTGCAATCCAAGAAAGCGGCTCAAGGAAGCTTCTTGAGAAGCTTTTCAAGAGCCTTGTATGATCCTTATAAATACAAGAGCCAAAGCTCATGCTAGGCATACAAATTTTTCCTCATTCAAGTGTCCCAATATGAGCTTCCATTCTCCTATTTCTCTCCTCGGTCACGGTCTTTTACACCCAAGGTCTTATCCACACCCATATGTCCAACAATTGGTAAATCATGGGCTTCTTGAAGGCGCACAAGTTGGAGATCACCCTTGGCTATAACATACATCTGGTTTTCACAAAATAGAAGGCCTTCCTTGAAGGAGGAGCTGTTGTACTCCTGACCTTGTACTATTTGAAAGAAGAGATCTTGTTGTAATGCTATTTTGAACTTGATTTTGGCTTTGAAGTCAACTCACACCGTCGTAATTCCCATTGTGATGAGAAGAAGAGACTTCAAATCAGGTCATCATGATAGAGCATCAAGGATGACATGGAACAGATTGGGTTTGTACTCAAGTTTGATGTCAAACAATTGTAGTTGTTCCTCCCAGCAATAATATTGACTCTTCATGTGCTCCAAATGTAATATTTACAACAAGGGTTTGTGATGGGTTTGCATGATCACTTGTTTTCCCAAGAGATAGTGTCTCCAAACCTTAGTGGCATATACCATTGCTAGTTGTTCTTGATCTTGGGCAAAATAATTTCTTTTTGCGGTGTTAGTTGATGAGACACAAAGGCAATAAGATGTAACCCATCTGGAAATTCTTGTTGTACCACAACTCCAATGGCAAAGTAAGAAGCATCAAAATCAACCATACAAGGTAGTTGAGGATCATATGGTTGAAGAATGGGTCTTGAAGACACCATATGTTTCAACTTTTATAATGCTTTTTTGTGCTTGGAGGTCCACTAAAAGTTTGAGTTCTTTCCCAAGAGGTCAATCAATGGGGCTGCTAAAAGCTTGTCAATCCATTAAATGCATGCAATTTTGTGATATCCTTTGGAGTAGGCCAATCAATAATGGCTTTGATTTTCTCCTCTTCCATCTTCATCCCCTTCAACAAGATTTTGTGATCCAAGAAGGTAACTTCCTTTTGCCAAAAGGCACACTTTGACTTCTTGCAATAGAATGTCCATTGTTGTAGTCATCTCAATACTTCTCAAATGTGATTAATATGTTTTGCCTCCATCTTGCTATAAATTAAGATATCATCCAAGAACACCACCACATACTAATCCAATAATCCATCTAACACCCGATGCATATGATTCATGAAGACTACTAGAGCATTAATCAACCTAAAAGGTAAAACTATCCACTCAAAGTGCCCATACCTTGTGCAAAAGGTAATCTTTTGCACATCCTCTCTATCAATGTGAATATGCCAATAGCAGCTTCAAAGATCCAACTTGGAGAAGTATTGTGCTCTACTGAATTGATCTAGCAAGTCATCAATTTGAGGCAAGGGATATGTATTCTTCATTGTTTGTTTGTTGAGACCATGATAATCAATACAAAAGTGGAGTCCTCCATCCTTCTTTGGAATGAATAATATCAATGCTTCGCAAGAAGATGTACTATGTCTTATGAAATCCTTCTCCAATAGCTCCATCAATGTTGTTTGAAACTCATCTGACTCCTTTGGTGAGAGTTGATAGATGGGTCTACTCACTAGAGTACTTTTTAGCAACAACTCAATCTTGAGTGCATACCATGATTTGAAGGTAATCCCTTTGGCAGATCATCTGGAAATGCATTTGAAAACTCTTGAACTATTTGATCAACCATTGCTTGATGAGACTTTTGTCACTCCTCAGATTCTCTATGCATAATCGGCTTGATTCATACCATGAAAATGGACTTATCTTCCTCCAAAGCTTGCTCTATGGTTGCTTTAATGACAGACTTCTCATCTTGAGACTTATCTTCCTTCAAAGCTTGCTCTATGGCTACTGTCTTGACAAATTTCTCATCTTGGGACTGATTATTCTTAGATTTTTTACTCAAAGGTGCCAAGCAATCTATTAAAAATTCATACCTTGGTGTTATACTTGAAGTTGTCGTCGATTCCAATCATATTGAACCTTATGACGTTCAAGCCAAGGTAGACATAGAAAGACATTACAATGTATAAGTGCCACTACAAACCTCATACACTCTAGATACTCATTCCCAATCTTGAATACAAGATATAAGGTACGGACTAAAGAACTCTTTCTACCATCCGCTATCATCAATCTGCTTCCAATTATTGATTGGTAGGAATACTTAATTCCTTTGCTAATTGCATAGACATGCAATTCTCTAAATTTCTAAAATCAACCAAATCTTACCACCACTATCACATACTATAATACTCCTAGGATAGGAGATCTGAAGAGAAACACACCATGAGAAACACATACTTTCACAATCAAACTCCGATGTCCCAAAGGAGGTGCTCCTTTGGGACATGGGACTTCTCTTTATTATATAGACAAAGAGGATCTCCTCCAAGGAAGCTCCACCATAGGATTAGGCACATAGATAGGTGACATGTAAGCAAGATCCACCCTTGGATTACTTACTTGGATGGGTGACATCTCGGTTCTGGTCCTATCTAGTTGGTCAAATAAGCTTTGACCAGAGGGAATATTGTAGAGAATCTTCTTGTAGGAAGCTCAAAATCACACAGGTGAGGTACCGTTGGAAAGCTCTTGACGAGACAAACCAGGGTAGCGAAAGCCAGCCTTTCATCTATTGGGAGGGGGGGGGGGTTTCCACATTTTTGAGGCCTAATTCATTTTTTTAGGCCTCCAAAATTGCCTTCAAAGATTTTAGGCATATTTTGGTTCCTACTCTATTAGTAGAAATCTCCATTTGATGATATCTCTTTCTGATCTATATAGTCCATCATGTGTAATATCCTTCTAGATGTTACCAAACCAATTCTCACCTTTAAATCATATGTCTAGCTATTGGTTCTAAGATTTTAAATATATTTTGGTTTCTACATTATTAGTAGAAGTACTCTTTTGGTGATACTTCTATCTGATCTATTTTTACCATCATGTATAAAATCATTCTAGATGTTACCAAACCAAATTTCATATCTAGATCATATGGCTAGCTCTTGGTATTACACATACCATACCTTGCAAGTGAAGTAGACTTGCATAGGTTGAGCCTTCAATCCGATTGGAACTAATCAAGTTCCCAATAGGTGGCTCAAAATCTCCTATTGGGATTCCTTATTTCCCTAATCATTCCGCTCCATAGAATCCATTTGGGAAATTTTTTGAGATAGTCCATTCTTGAGTGGACATTTAACAATGCGATGTCCAATCTGGCAATAATAAAAACAACTATCATTTTGCCAGAATCTTTCCTAATCTACTATGCCAAGTGGTCTCTATTGGATGGCATCAATCTCCATTGGTGCCGGCTCTTCCACTTGTGTGTAATGTGTTGGTAGGGTTTGTGAAGGTCAAGGTCAAGACCAAGTTGTTATAACCAAGGAATCAAAGCGCTCAACCAAATGCATAGCTTCTCCTAAGTGTTTTGGCTCTTGCATAGTCACTTCCAATTTGGTTTGAGACTTCAAGCTCCTCATAAATTGATCTAGAGCTTTACCATCCAATATATGGGGAATTTGAATAATAGTGTTTTGGAATTGCGTGAATGTAGCTTCTTACAAAACCAATCAACTTTGCCAACTTATCTTGTGTAGCTCGTGTGGCATTTATTGCTTACAATCACCCAATTATTAAACAAAAAATTGCCACTTAGCTCACTCCACTCAGAATTTCCACCATAGTTTTGCCACTTCATCCAATTAGCTTGAAGCTAAGAGAATCGGTTTTCATGTATCTTGAAGATTTGTAGTCTCAAAATAACATTCACAATCAAATACAAAATTCTCCATTATGCTTGAGAGATTCTTGCCATCAAATACCTTGGGTTTTGGAAATAGGATTTGCTCGTCTCCTTCCCAAAGTGGTGCTCTCACTCTATGTGCTCTTGTCGTTGATGGTCTAGTTCATCCAACAATTGAGTAAGGTGCTCAATTTGTTTTTGCATAGCAATGATAACTTTGGGCATTGCCGTTATAGCTACTATGTTATCACACTACACCCATTTTATCTAAATTAACACAAAGATGCAACACGTCCACCATTCTCCATAAGTTACAACTAGAAGTATCAAGGGTTCCTTGGATAAGTTGATTGCATTTAGAAAATTCTGCCCAAAGTGTGAGATGATGAACTATGTGAATTGATGCTTGGGTAGTACATGGATACAAAAATCTCACTGGTTTGGCAGAAATGGATTTTGTGGTCTATAAATTACATCCATCACATTCTTTCTTTGAAACCAATGTAAAAGACTAAGATCAAGGAGAGAAATATGAGAATAGAAGATCACATTGGGACACTTGAATGAGGGAAACTCCAAATGCTTAGCATGAACTTAGGCTTTGGTATTTATAGAGAGCATAAAAGGCTATTGAAAAGCTTCTCAAGAAGCTTCCTTCTATAAGTCGTCTACATGGCGTGCAAGCTAAGCTAGTTGGAAATTTTCTAGAAGCTACCTACTTGGGGTGCAAGCTAAGCTAGCGAAGAAGCTTCCTAAGAAGCTTCCTCCTAGAAGTCAACACTTGTCATGTATGTTACCCAATACTTGGAAGGTACCAAGTAGCTTCTTAGATACTTTTAGAATATTCTAGGCTTATTTGGCTTATCTTTTACTTTGTTAGCTTTGAACTCGTTGGTAACTCCATATTGTTAGAGGTGAGGTACCATTGGATAGTTGTCATTGAAACAAACAAGAGGGAGGGAAGACTAACCTTTTCTTCCCATTAGAGATGAACACATATAATTTTGAGGCCTAATTCATCCGTTGAGGCCTTCAAAATTGGCTTTGAAGTTCTTAGGTTATTTTTGGCTCTTGCTCTATTAGTAAAAGTATATTTTTGGTGATACCTCTATCTGATCTACTTAGTCCATCATATATAACATCCTTCTGGATGTTACCAAGCTAATTTTCACCTCTAGATAAGATATCTAGCTATTGGTATTACAGATGTTGAAGATAAAATTGGAGGTGCAAGTCAAAGGAGCATCACCTCTAGAGAAGATGGGAATTAAGAGCCTATCAAGATGGTTCCTTTGCATTCAAGAACCTCCATGGTACCAACCTTGCATATTAGGTGGAGTAATGTTGGCTCTATTCTCAAACATGGCTTCCATTCTAGTAAAAATGTGTGCACATTCTATTCAATTTATCATTTATAGTTCTCCACCCTTTTCCATTTTCCTTATCTGTGAGTCCTTCTCTAATAGACTTTTTTTTCAACTCTTGGGCTTCTTTGTATGGTTTCCTATATCTCAACCATTTCTTGTATAGTCTATCACCTATAATAGACGTAGGAAATCCTTGCTCCTCCTAAACCAAAAATGTGGCCATGAAACTAAAGCAATGGATTTTTGAATGGGTTTTTTGCAATTCCCACCATGAATCTATGCAAAATGATTGAGGTCTTCCAAATTATCCAATATTTGGCCATAATGGTGTGTTGCTATGTAGAACTATTCATTTTCTTTTGTCCATGCTTGGCATAGTAGAAGCTATTCTCCAAACTTTCCTCATGATTGTATTGGTTGTGAATCCAAATGTGAGTCTAAAGGTCATGGTTCTAAATCCAAATATGAGCCTATAATGCAATCATGTACTTGATCTCCCATTGCATAATTTTGTTGCTCTTTTGGAGTAAATTTCTTGACCCTCAATCAATTTCTTTCTTGCCGCCAAGTGGCAAGGATCATTTTCCATAACTCTCTATCTCTCTTGCCGCACTAATCTATTGAAAACGACCACCACACCAATTCAAAACTTGCTACTTAGTTTACTAACATGCAACAAGAGTTCACACACCATTAGCACACACCAATGGTAAATTCTAGTTTGAATAGTTTGGAGAAAGTGGCATGTTTTGGAGCAAATAGTATCTGCCAAAAAATCACATGAATCACACTCCAAAAAAACATGACAACCCAATCAGTAAGCCACCTTACCTCTTTTGACTAACATCTAGTGACTCCATCCCCATATAGAGTTCACTAAAAATAGTTATGAAGTTTGTTATTTATCATGTAGACATAAACCAAAACTATCTCAACCCTCGGAAACAATTCCATGCTCCATAAGTGTGGCAATGGCCCATGCTATTCAGATTATGTGAGGAGCTTCTCTTTGAGTTGCATTGCTTGCAAATATTTATCACAGTAGGAGTAGAGAAATCACTAGATATATACACTATTACATGTGGGATGCTGAGGCCTTTGTCTAGCAAGAGCTCGTGATCTACTTCTTGTACTCCTTGGAGTCACAGATGTAGAACTTGCAAGAGAAAGTGTACCTGGGCAGGCCTTTTCTTACAAACAAGAGTAGTAGATCTCTTGGAGGGGATACATCCACTAAAATCTATCATAGGAGTGGGCTATCTACTCTTACCCCCTATTGTACTTCCAGATGACTGCACCCTTGTCAATTCCTTTCCCATTGCTTGTAGATCTTGCAAACATATGCAGATGTTTGACCATATTATCCATCATGCATTCTCCATTCTCATGCATTCTTCACTTTTTTAGTACCATGTATGCTCTCATAGCTATCAAATGAGTGGTATAGGCAACATATAGCCTTACCCATAATCATAAGTATATGTGACTTCATAAAGCAAGAGGTCTAAGCACCAATCATATATATTGGAGCATGTACTCTAGTGATCCTTTGTTTAATGGATAAATTACACAAGAGTTGTTCTTTTTTATTGGGACCTATCACTATTATGGATTTAGGTAGTTATGCCTTCTAATTGCATCTATATTTGGTTCATGATGTATTGCTTGGTCCTGCATGCATGTCACTCCTTGAGTTCACTGAATTTATATTCCTAGACTCTAGTACAATTCATATAGATTTTAGTGAGCATATGCACACTCACATACTTTCCAATACCCTCATTGATGTATCTCTACATGTTAGAGTTAAGATTCTCTCTTGTGGTGTGGAAGGCTTGGAAGCATGGGTCCAGGCCTCTCCCTTGATTGAGAAATTTTGCTTTACTTCAATGAAGTTTACCACAACTTTAAGATGAGGTTGGGTTATTACATCCAACTCTCACAAGGTTATCATACCAATGTGCATGTGGTTCCCTTGACATACAAGACATACAATTCTACAATGTGTAGTAGTAGGAGAGTCCACTAGAGTCCATGATGCAATTTGTGATACAATGGCTCAAAACATTTATGGGCTACGTGTGCTAGGTTCAAATTGAGCAATGGTCAGATTTGCCAAGACCACCTATCCGTGGGACGCAGAGGATATTTTTAATTTCATGGATGGTCATCACACCTTGCATGAAATGGTGGTTGTATACCCCCTAAGAGCATAGTCATTGGCATGGGCTGCATAGAAGCAAGAGCAATAATGATCATTGCCTCTAGGGGCAAAAAGGATGATTACGTGCTCCAATTATCCTTGGATACCTTTGTCTCCCTAGCGATTGAGATGTTTGGGTATGTCCATCATCACTTTGATGGTCTCTTTAGGGAGGCAACATGGGGTTCCTTGCTAATGAGAGGGGCAATGACAATCTCTCTAAACATGCTCACATCCTATTATTGATAGCACATGTCAATCACTCTAGAACACGTTTAGACTTGACTTTTCACCAACAAGCAATTGTAGTATGAACACCCAACATGGCTCAGGTCCTTTCTCCCCACTTACAAGACATACTATTGAAGACCTCTACCACACAATTCAGAAGTAAAGTACCCTATTAGAAAAATTTTTTTTGGTTGCTAGGATGTTTTTTCCCTAGTGTGCCTTTGGTGCTGTTTCTATTTGTCATTCTCGGGCACTTAGGACTGATGGGCCTCAGACTCTTTTTCCTTTTGCACTTGTTTGTGCCTTGTATTCCTCTCCCTTTTCTTATGTGGTATTATGTATATATATATAGCTATTGTAGATAACTTCGTTAGGTGCAACCCTGGTTAACTGCTGTCCTGCACTTTTAGCTGTACAAGGTAGAGTGGAACATTTACCTCTGATTTCTCTATTCAGTTTCCAATTCCAACATAATATTGTAGACACAAGATCCTTGATGGTTAGGTGCAATTATTCCAAAAGTACTGCACATAAGTCTGTAAGTGCACACATTTGAGTTACTAGGAGGGTGCCTACAACGCTAGTTAACATATCAAAAGTCAATAAAGTTCAACTGGAATTTTCCATTACATTAAACCTTCTCCAATGTTCTATGAGTTCCTTGGTATGTTGCTTATGGCCACTCTAGTCCTTGGCCTTTACCCTTACCGTAGACTCCATCTCCCTTGAATATTATAGATTACGTTCTCCGTATCTACACTCTCTTTTTAAGTACAAAGTTACTTTGCTAAGAAGAAAACAAGGGAAACGGGAACACACCTCAGCGGAATTATAGCGGTCAAACTTTGCGACACTCGGCTTCAATCTTGTAATGGGACGCAAAATTGCCCGCATTTACCTGCTGCCCGAGGTGAGAAGGAAGGCTGATGCCAGGATAGAAGCGTGTGTATAACTTTGGAATGGTGAAAGGAGTCGCACGTGGAGAAACTGTTGGAAACACACGTCCGGATTGATTATTGGTACCGGATAAGTAGAGTGAATTAATAAGCCGAAAACTTGAGTTGGGTTCTCGTTTCTCGGAAAAGAAAGCTATCGCGTGTGATAACAAGAAGGATGGAAAGAACAAGCGGTAAAAGGGAAAGATATAGGGGGCAAACGCAAGTGATAACTAAAGGACGGGAAGACCCCGTCAAGCCATACAAGGAGAAGAAATGAGGCTAAGCCCCAAATTACTTTACTCTATTGGCCATACATAGTCACGTGTAAAAATTGAGGTGAGTTTAGCTACCACGTTGCCGTTGGAGATCTTATTGGCGCTTCCAAGCCCAAACGCAAGCAAGATTCCGGCATCTTCTTCTTCATTATTTCACGTAAGCGAGGACGCGACTCGGAAGGAATGTTCCTGGAGGGAGAGATTGGAGTCGGCCACCGTACAGGATTGGCGCTCCCCAGCCAAAAGTCACTAGTGGTGCAGATACTCAGATCCAGGAAATCTCTGTCCCAATCCTACGTGGTGAAACAATTGGCGTGTCTTGACCTGGTGGGTAAAGTGTACTGGAGGCAAGAGGTGGACACAGTACTGCTGTCCAGGGGCGTACGGCAGAACGGTGGTACAATAAAAGCCACGGTGGATGTCATGGTTTCTTACTTGCGGAGTATACTGTACGTCCTACAAGTCCCCCAAGTCCCTAACTCCTCGCCAAGGGGGTTTCAGAAATAAATATGACGGACGTCGGTTGGATGAATAATAAATTTTTAGTGAATTTTGTAATAATACGAGATTTTAATAATTGAACATTTTATAATTTTAGTTAAGAAATATATTTTTATAAATTATATTTATTTATAAAAATCAAATTATATATTATGGATATTTAGAAATATCGTAATTAAATAAATAATTATCAGATAGAGTGACTTGTTTTCTCAAGAGGATGATCACGTGATAAGTTGAGTCGTGTATGATTGATGATTGGTTTCCGTATTCAAGATCCAAAATGGCCTCGCACAACAATTCAAATTTCTAAACTCAAATCCACCACCCTCTGAAGCAAATGTGCAAGTTGTCAAGCAACTAACGGTGATTTTGTAGTTTCGTATTGGTGTGGGAAATGATCAGCGCCGTCGTGCAACAACCAAGAAATTGATTAGAGTGCGACAATTCTGACGATTCTTATGTGATGAGTGCAACAAAGTTTTTGCAATGGGAGATCAAGTACCTTCTTTTAGTGTAGAAGACTCACTTATCGATGCTGATCCGAGACCTATAGAGTCATCTTTGGATTTGCAACCTCAACAACCATTAGGGAAATTTGGAGACTTGTTGAGGATGGCTTCTTCTATGTCGGGCAAAACCAAGGAGGATGAATGATTTTGCATGGCAACACACCATTATAGCCAAATACTGGATTATATGGAGAACCCCGAGCATTTTGCACAGATTCATGGTAAGAATTGCAAAAAGCCCATTTAGAAATCGACCGCATTTAGTTTCATGGCAACCTTTTTGATTAAGGAGTGTCAAGGATTTCCTACTTCTATGATAGGTGACAAACTTTACAAGAAATGGTTGCGGTACATGAAACAGTACAAAGAAACTCGGGAGCTTAAGAACAAGTCTATGGGAGAAGGTCTCACCAAGAAGGAATATGGCAAAGGATGGAGAACTATAGAAGATGAATTGAATGGAATGTGCCTGCATTTTGCAAGAATGGAAGCCATATTTGGGACCAAAGCAAACATAAGTCCACCGGCAATGGTAAGTTTAGGAGATTGTAATCCTAATTCGAGCAAGATTTGTGAGGCTGGCGAGGAGGAAGTCCATGAAGATGCGCAAGAGTGCTCCCAATTCTCATCTCCTCCAGAGGTGGTGCTCCTTGACTTGGGCTCCGATTTGGTTGCAAACACCCAAGGGGTGGAAAGTTTACCAAGTGGCATGGACAATGGAATCCTATCACCTGAGGATGAGTCTCCATTTGTTCCACCGATCGAGGACTCGCCTTTCATTACACCACCGCCTTTAATTTCTACAAGAGATGGATCCAATTGTGATTTTGCCGACCAAGAAGAGGAACATGACCCAAAGAGAAGGAAAGGTTGAATATCTGCAAGTAAGGTACCCAAGTTATCACCTAGTATGTCATTGTCTCATGATTAGCAAAAATTACCATGTTGAAGGTAGATACTATAGAATGTAGAGAGAGGTTGCGACTAGATGAACTAGAAGCCACTAACATGAGGAAGAGAGAGAAAACAATGATGAGAATGGAAGTAGAGCGTGTTAGATTAGAGACAGAGAAGATGAAAATTGAAATTGAGAAAAATTTGGATGCAAATAAAAGGAAAGCTAGGGCAAACAAACACAAATTTAAGGAGAAGAGTTTAGAATCAAAGTGCAATCATGAAATCAAAATGAGTCTCATACAAGCAAGGAAAACTCCCAAGGAAATAAGTAACTATTTTTAAAGTGCTCACTCAGGTTCAACGTCCATCATACTCTATTGATAGTGAATATTATACCACCATGTAACCTTTATTATGATTATAATAAAGATGAGTTATAGAAACTTGATAAATGCTTCTAGCATCTGCTTGATGCAACTTGTTACCACTTAGTTCCTCTCATGTTTTTGATGCCGCTCGTTACTACTGAATTCCTCTCATGTTTTTCCTTGGCCACACATAGTAAGCGCACGAGTTGGCCCTCATAGCCGCCCATAAAGTCTTTCTTGCAGCTACTAGTAGCACAATAAGCCCAAGATGCCGTGAGTTGGCGCTCATAGCCATCCAAAAGTCTTTCTTGCTGCCGCTAGGCACAGCTCAATGCAATAATTCCTTGAATAAAGGCCAGCTAGTGCTCATCGGCGCTTGTAGGTGCTTGTCAAAGCTAGTGGGCTCTAGTAGGCACTCACAGGTAATTCCGGTAGGTGCTAGTTGATGCTTGTGGCCATTGGGTAGGTGCTTGTTGGTGCTTGTAGGTGCTCGTCAAAGCTAGTTGGGAAAGCTAGTCAAAGCTAGTTGATGCTCGTGGCCGCGGTAGGTGCTCGTCGATGCTCATCAATGTGAGTCATGGGTCGAAGACGCTCATAGACACTTGATGGCACGAGTTGGCACTGAGGGCCGCTCGTGATGAGTTTAAGGTGGTGAATCTTGATGGAAATGGTGCACATATTTGCAAGGTGATGACATGTTTGATACACAAGGCACAATTGAGTATATAGGACATTAAAATACAAGAGTTAGACAACAAAATGAGACTTCACAAGTGTAAACTAAAACATAAATGTATACATGGGGAGAAATGAACATAATATGTATATAAATGGGGAGCCAATAGAACCTAAACCTATGATTATGGAGGTCAAGGAGGTGAAGAAGAAGAGGGAGATGCACTATGGTGTCTAAGTGCTACTATTGTATCCTCAAGTCTACAAACAATATACATGATGTTGAATCCTAAATGGACTCAATGACCACCATAGGGGCCACTTGCTCTCATCCAAGTCTTGATGCTTGATACCGCTAGCAAGAAGAGGATATGGGTCACAACTATAAGAACTCAATCTACTTGATGTCCACTCCTCTTCTGCCCAACTAATAGCAGGCCTATTGTCATGGACAAATCTGTCCAAAGCACTCATCAAAGGGTCAAATGACCAAGTGTATGATGCTCAATGTACCCTATAAGGACGGAAGTGGGTAGGGTGGATAGCACCATGTGGATGGTTCCTATAATAAGAGAGTGCATAACTATCTATGATCAAAAGATCACGAAGAGGTAAACCTAATGAAGTAAGATGCTAATATGATCTAACTCTAAGTCCTTTGAACTCAAAATCTTGCTGGATATCTCTAGAACACAAACAGGCCATGAGGCAAGACCCGATATGAACTCCCTCTAGGAGTTCAAACCATTGCCACATGCTCGTAGCAACCACTCCACTCCATTTGGAGTAAGATCTATCCACAAGATAACCTCAAAGCGTAGCAAACAGAACTGGATGAAATGGCTAAAACCAGGACGGGCTACCCACCTTGCAGGCCCGGACTGTGTGTGAGGGCACCAACCATGCCTAGTCATCCCGCTCTCCCATGCATGGAAACTGATAGCACCACAAATCTATAATGAACACATACAAGTAACATCCACAATAATAATCTTCTTCCATAGGAAGCCGAGGAAGAGGATACATGGAATATACTCTCTTGATAGACAAAGCCTCTCTCTAAACTCAGTCCGAGTGCCTTGAGTCTCCACACTATGAGGTAACACATGGGTGGCATCAGTCTAGGTCTGCATCTCATGACGAGTATGGGTCTTGCGAGCAACAATACGTAGTTTGGGTCCAAGATAAGCCCCACGAGCCCTCAAATGAGCTAGACTACTCTCACTCTCCTCTACATGAGCTCTCATCTGAGCTAGACTACTCTCGCTCTCCTCTACCTAAACATGTGCACTCTCACACCTCTCTATAGCATATGCTAACTCTTGTGCCTGATTCTGTAACTGGAGCTTGTAAGCCTCCGCCATGGCAATGACACCTAGTATGTCCATGTCACCTAATCTCTGCTCTCTCTCCATCTCAGAAGTAAGCATGGTCAGATGCCTCTCCTCCTTTGTAGCAAGTAAATCCTCTTGCTCACAAAGGAGTCTCTTTTGCTCTAGCACTAATCTTTCTCTCTCCTCTACACTCTCCAATCTACTCTCACGCTCAAGCACTTATCCCTCTCTCTCCTCTACACTCTCCAGTCTACTCTCACGCTCAAGGAGATTTCTCTCTCTACACTTAGCCACTCGAACACAATCATCTAAAATGTGAGTGATGTCAATTGAACAAGAAGGAAGTGAAAGTACTCTAAAATGCATGGGGTCACCAACCCCCTCCATAGATGGAGAAAGTGGTGAAGGGGAAGAAGAGTGAGAAGGAGCTATCTCAACAAAGGGTAAGGGATGTGTCTCAACACAAATCTGTTGAACATCTATTCACAAGTGGTACATTTAGTTATCCATCAAGTACAAATTCATATTTGAATTTAAAAATATACAAGTTCACAAGTTCATTAATTCAAGCTTCTTAAATAAACTCATTTTTCTTAAATGAACTTATAATTTATTAAATCCAGTAATGATATATACAAAAGAACTTTGTATGTTTTCCAAAAATAAAAAATAAAAAATAATAAAAAATAAAAAATAAATAAATATGACAAAACTCAAACCTAATCAATCAATCACTCACCATCCTCATCCTCATCCTCTCCCTCTCCCTCATCCTCCCCATCATTAGTAGTCTCGTCCTCATCCGAGGTATTTGCATCTTCATGATCATCATCATGCTCTCCCTTGTGTATAATCTCCTCCTCTCCATCACTCAGGTACATCACGTCCTCCTCTTGAATGAAACCTCTCTCCACAAACAGATGCGTGAGTATCTGTCCAAGGAAGGTAACTCTGAACCTACGCCCCTTAGGACTCCTCAATTGGCTTTGCAAACTCCACACCTCTGCAATGATAGCTCTAAAAGCTAACTCTCCCCAATCATAATCCTCCACACCAAATCTCCTCAGCTTGGTCTTGGTGTTGAGTACCAAATGCCTATGTATAATCTTGGGTCTAATAGTGGTTGCAACAAGTGCACTCATCAACTGGAAGAAAGCTCGGAATGCAGGATATACACATTGCCTTGCAAGATATCTTTTTGCAACCCTGTCCCTTTTTGGAAACCAGTCTGAAACAGCTGTGTAAGGAATTGTCCTCCGTCTTGGTGTTCTCCTCCTTGGCATGGCAAGTGCATCTCTAATTATATTTGCAGTCAATTGAAACTGCCTACCTCTTACCAAACCTGTGCAAGAGACCTTATCCCATGAACTCATAAACTCTATACATGGAAGGACATGCAAAACCCACCAAAAAAATCAGCTCAAACTTCTCTCCCAAGGACTCAAGCTCAAGGGGTGCCGCTCGATGCCGCTTGAAGATGCCTACATACAATTTAAATGTGAAAAGCACCACGAGTTGCCACTACTCACCGCTGGTTGCCATGCCTAGGAGCCGCTCAAGGGCGTGAGGGGCACTCCCAACCCTGGCACCCCCACACGGTGCCAGGGGGCAGCCAACGCTGTGCGTAGGCGCCCATGGACGCTGCCCATAGGTGCAACTATGTTGGATGGCACTGCAAGATAGTGAGGAAGATGGTAGGAGCCATGCGCAGCCCCGTGGATGCACTAGGTGCTGCATGGGGTCACGGGAAGGCGCTCGCGTATAGGGGTTTAGGGTTTAGGGATGGTGCTGGACGGTGCGGGAGGATGCTGGTAGGCACTGCGGGACCGGAGGGAGACGCAAGGAGGTCCGCGGAGCCCCACAGAAATGTTGGGTGCCACACGGGGTCACGGGAAGGCACTTGCACGTAGAGGTTTAGGGTTTGAGGATGGCGCTGGATGGCATGGGAGGATGCTGGGAGGCGCTAATGATTTGGAAGCAATAAACTTGAAATAAATGAAAATCAATGAAAATCTTGAAGTGGAATGAAGAGCAAACAATGAAGAAGGTTTGAAGAATACCTCTCACCGTGGATAGTGAAGTCCAAGAGTTATTTTGAGCCCCATTACATCTAGATTTATCTCTGAAATTCCAAAAACAGCAGTTCAAATTTGATGTTTGTCCATCCAGCACCACTTGATGAAATTGGCTGGGTGACGAATGCTATGGAATGCTATGAGCCAATCTCCTTCTTGAGTATTTCTCATGTCTGGCCCGTCAACTATCTTTTTGTATCCCCAGATTTTTGCCATGGTTCAAATTGAATTTTCTCTAAGTCTCTCGAATGCTCTCCTTATCTCTCTTCTCAATCTCTCCTTGTTGTTTCTCTAGAGTCTCCAAAGCACTTCTTCAATTAGAAATGTGAATGGAATTCTTTTCCTCAACTAAACTCTCAAAATTCCAACTCTCTGGCCCCACAAATTCTCAACTCTCCCAGGCTCCCCACAGCAAGTTGGTCTCCTTTGAGTTGGTCTACTTCAAGTTGGGCTTCAGCCAATTTGCCTCATTTGAGTGACTGTGTTTCCTTCCAAACACACCACTCTTGAAATGGCTCTTTCTCCTTTGAACAACTCACACACACACACGCACACCCTCGCAAAATGACCTTTTCTTGTTCCAACACCCCACACACTCGCACATGAGGCTTTCTTACACCTCTACACCCACGGGAATGACATGAATTGAAAAGAAGAAGGTTTATATAACCCAGGCAGTTGCAAAAAAAGTCAATACCAAACATCCTAAATGTACACTTTGGAAGAAAAAAAATTCATTTTTCAACTGAAAGAACTCAAATCCTGAGCGCAACATGTGGCACTCCACGTCGCCAACCGGCAAAGGCAAGTGTTGCATATTTCACGCAGCGCCTACCAGCACCTACCACCGGTGCCTATGAGTGCATTTAATATTTGTGCGTATTGGTGTGCAGTCCACCACGTCCGCCAGCGTCTATGAGCGCCATTGAGTGGCACGACAGGTACCACTCGATGACCCCAAAGCATTTTTTAAGTTTGTGAGCAGCCCCCAACGTGTACAAGCGTGTATGAGTGCCATCTCACGGTGTCTACAACATTGGCACATTTTTTTCTAACAACATCCGACAAGTGACTTTCAAGTGTAAACATGCTAAACACCACCCCTTGTAAGTGTAAACGGAGGCCTTACAAATGTACAGATTAAGCTTCATAGAATTCTTTTTGCATCCTTTGAATCCTTATCCCAATATTACATCAAGATACACTCATGGTCTAAGATAAAGACTCATGGTCTAAGTTACCAAACTATGAGATATGAGATGAATAACTGAAAAATATATATTTCATTATATGGAATCTCAATCAATCGAGTATATCATCATTGTTATAATCAAGGCAATGTTGCATCACCCTTGATCTACTTTCTTCTCTATCAAGTTCTATACCATGAAAGGATATTTTTGAATTTATTTGAGTTTCCTCTATAAATCTGCCATGGTCCTCTAACCAAAGGTCAGACCTATTGATTAAAAAATTATGTAAAATAATACACACCAATACCCACTTTAACAAATAAGTATTTCTATTATTTGTCTTTTAGCTGCACTCTTAGCTCACAAAGAGAATGCCATCTAGCTTTCAATACTCCTATACAATGCTCATTTATCACTCTTGCCTTTGCTAAATATTTATTAAACTCATGCTTGTCCTCTGAGCAAGCTTGCTTGAAAGCAGGGACTAGGTGATGCATGGATACATAACCCGAATCACCTAAAAGGTACTCCTTTGCTTCAAAAGTGCGACAACTCCCTCTTAGGTTCAAATCATTCCATAACAACTATTTTTTCAAACAAGTCATGTCATGACATGACCTTGGCATTCATGCAAATAAAAAAGGCCATACTTAGTAAACTATACAAAAAGGATCACCAATGCATTGCAAAAATACCTAAAAAAACAACACATAACATAAAACAAACCTCCGGAAAAATGTATAATTCTCCTTTTATCATCAAAAATAACTTGGCCATTCATAGAATATGAACCCTTGCGGCTGAAATATATTTCCCCATCCATTTTTGGTCGGGCTGCAAGAGGAAACAATGTTCCATCTACCAAACCAACACAACCGAGAAAACCTTTTTGTGCAAAAATAGTGGATATCCTCCTCCTCTCCTTGAGTTCGGGCCAAGCAACTTGACTCCTCATCACATCTAATATGGCTGTCATAGCTCTATCAGTAAAAGAAATTGTTGAACCATCACTAATGCCCCAAATATTTAAACCCCGTGCAACACAAGCTCCATTGCCGTGATGCCCAAATCTATCCAATGCTAGGGCAACTTGGATCCACACAGGTGTTTGCTCTCTTTGGTACCTTTTCTCAAAAATTGTGTGAGTCTTAATCAAATCCACTAATGTTGAAAAAGAATCCCCATCCATTCTAGTAAGTTGGCAAAAGGCCTTAGTATCTAGATTTCTAAAATACTCCTTCACAAACTCTTTACTACGAGGGTAAGTAACACAAGTTTCCAAGTATGAATGAGAATGTGCATACTTCCATCCACTAATAAAACATTCTAGCATATCTAAATCTCCTCCTAATCCTTGTAGCGATATCTCCAAATCTAACCAAATCATCCATTGAATACATTTTCTAATATTTCTGGTTAGTTCTAAACAAGTGCTCCCTCTTGGCATGACTTTACTCAATTTGTAATCAACATGGATAACTCCTTATCAATGAAGGGGCATCTCTCTTCTTAGTGAAATTTCAGCAAAGGGGCATCTCTATTCTCTGTGTGCACAAAAAAACCATCTCATCAATTTCATTCTGTAACAAGAAAACAAGTTAATGAATTTCATTTCATCACTCAAGGGGGAAGAAGGGTATACATTTCATACTCATACGAGAGACAATTTTTTTAAATAATGAAATCAAGAGTAACACTTCAAACAAAATCACTCCTCCTTCTAACCTTCCCACTGCTCGCACTCAAATCTTCCCATTCCAAACAAATTCACTCCCCCTTCAACCTCTGGCTATGGGTCTCTCAAATCTTCATTGGGTGGTCAGTTTTTGCATGCACTCAAATCTTTCCACTCATGCTTCCTCCAATCTTCCTTGGTGGTACAAATTTGCCGAGTTGCCACTCGTCATTTCATTACCATGGGTGTTCTTGAACATCCTGGATGCTCCTTTTGGTGGCCGTCACTTTCACTCTAACCCTAAATGATAACTTTATTAACCGTAATGTGCAATCAATGCACTACAGAGTGATAAAAAAAATTCCTTATCCTTTATTTTCTATGAACCACCTCATATGGAGTGTGCTAATAATAAGGAACTTGGCCCGAACTCCGTAACAATACCTTTTCTACCTCCCGGTCACACACCGTACCCATTTAGTCAACGCTTTGTAACAATCTATATGAAAAGTTATGAAACTTTGTATAACTATTTCTAAAACCCCCTAGTATATCTCACCCAAAATGCATCTCTTATGTCATCAGAACTGCATTTCAATTGCAACGTCTTGTCACACACGATCCGCAGGCGTAAAAGTGTGGACTAAAGCATAGGACTCGCATGACTACATAGAGTGGTTTAAAAGAAACGCGACACACATACGTACGAGAAAGACGGGAGACTCCATTAAGTTGAACACGGATAAAGCCTAGGATGAAGAAGAGATAAAACGTAATAGGTAAAATGAGAGTTGGACCCATACTTCGAATGAGATATGCAAAGTGTGCAGTAAATGGGGTAAGAATAGGAATTGAGCGAGATAAAACTTAATTGAATAGGCAATAAAACCTAGTAGGTGAAATGTAATTCAAGGCAACAACATCTGAATCGGATATCGTAAATAGCATAAACAATAGGAGTTGAGTGAGATGGAACCTTGTATTACTTGTACACTTGGCTACATGCCAGACAGACATACCTTAAACACATTCTTGTTGGTGAAGACTTTCGTAGATGGACTTCGCAGTACCCAACTTTGGCACTTTGATTTAATGTTACCCTAAGTTGGCAGAAGCACTCAATAGTATCTATTTTCCGTTGATGTGGCACAGCTTGCAATGAAATTCAAGGTCAGTTAGATTTTATTTCAGTAATTTTATTGTTCATTGCAATTAAAAGATAGAAAAAATCAATAGAAAACAAAAGTTCATGGATGTTTATCGCATGGGATCGAGAATATATATATCTAAATGAATGAATTCTACTCAGTGGTCACCTTCATGCACTGTTAATTCCAGAGAGCGAATGCGATTGAAGAGGTATTAAAGAGAGTTCCATAGAGCACCATGTGATTAAGGAGAGTCTATATAGAAATGATGTAGTGAACTTGACTCATCGGTCACGTTCATGCACGTCCAAACGTACTGTTCCTTCCAGCAAGCGGAAAAAGCAAAAAGAAAGTAGATATAGATATAGAAGTGAGAACAATGGGGGGTTTCAAAAATAGTTGTCCGAAGCTTCATATATTTTCATATAGATGGTTCCGATGCGTTGACTATATTGGTATGGGGTGTGAACATGAAGTAGAAAGAGTCTCGCCTTAGAGTTTGGGCCAAGTTCTTTATTATTAGCACCCTCCATATGAGGTGATTTGTAGAAAATAAGGGATAAGGAACCTTCTATTATCACTCCGTAGTGCATTGATTACGTATTAGGGTTAATAAAATATCTCATTTAGGTCAAAGTGAAAGTGGTGGCTACCAAACGGAGCATCCATGATGTTCGAGAACACACATGGTAATCAAGAGTTGACAAATTTATGCACGAGACGAACGGAACATGAAAATTGACCGTGGAGGAAGATTTGAGGGACCATGAGTGTAAAGATTTGAGTGCATGCAAAAATTGACAGTGGAGGAAGGTTTGAGAGATCCAAAGTGTAAAGATATGAGTGCATGTTGTGTGAAGGTTAGAAGGGGGAGTGAATTCATTTGGAGTGGGAAGACTTGAGTGCGTGTTGTGGGAAGGTTAGAGGGAGGAGTGAATTTGTTTGAAGTGTTACTCTCCAAAATCCTTGATTCATTATTTGAAAAATTTAAAATTTATGATCTTTGTCTCTTGTTACAACTATGAAATGTATGCTCTTGTTCCCCATTAAGTGTGTAAATTTTCCAAATTTTGTTCTCGTGGTATGATAGCATGGATAGGAGATGTGAGATTGTGTGTGCATGTTTGTAGACATGAAATTTATGGTCTTGTTCTCTTTGTATGTGTGTGCGGAGAATAGAGATGTCAAGATTGTGTGTGCAGAGAATATAGATGATGTCTTGTGTGTGCAAAGAATAGAGATGATGTCAAGATAGAATGAAATTAAATTTATGAACTTGTTCACTTGTTACGGAATGAATTTTATGAGATTATTTTCTTATTCTGTGCACAGAGAATTAGATGCCTCTTTGCTGTGAAAGAGTTATCTATGGTGATTAAGAATGGAGTCAAGTCATGCCGAGAGGGAGCACTCACGTAGAACTAACTAGAAATATTAGAAAATGTATTCAATGGATGATTTGGTTAGATTTGGAGATATCGCTACAAGGATTAGAAGATGAAGACAAAGGATTATGAGGAGATTTAGATATGCTAGAATTTTTTATTAGTAGGTAGGAGTATGCACATACTCATTGATACTAAGAACCCCAAGTTACTCACCCTTGTAGTAGAGAGTTTGTGAAAGAGTATTTTAGAAATCTAGATACTAAGGCCTTTTGCCAACTTACTAGAATGGCTGGGGATTCTTTTTCAACATTAGTGGATTTGATTAAGACTCACATAATTTTTGAGAAAAGGTACCAAAGAGAGCAAACACTTGTGTGGATCTAAGTTTCCCTAGCATTGGATAGATTTGGGCATCACGGCAATGGAGCTTATGTTGCACGGGGTTTAAATATTTGGGGCATTAGTACTGGTTCAAAAATTTATTTTACTGATAGAGTTATGACATCCATATTAGATGTGATGAGGAGTCAAGTTGCTTGGCCCAAACTCGAGGAGAGGAGGAGGATATCCACTATTTTTGCATAAAAAGGTTAACCCGATTGTGTTGGTTTGGTAGATGGAACATTGTTTCCTCTTGCAGCCCGACCAACAATGGATGGGAAAATATATTTCAGCCGTAAGGGTTCATATTCTATAAATGTCCAAGTGATTGGTGATGATAAGAGGAGAATTATACATTCTTTTGGGGGAAAGTTGTATGTTTTGTGTTGTTTTTTTATGTTTTTTTCAATGCATTGGTAATCCTCTTTGTATGGTTTACTAAAAGTATAATTTTATTTGTTTATTTGCAAGAATGCCAAGGTCATGTCATTACATGACTTGTTTGAAAAAATCCTCACTATGGAAATGATTTGAACCAAAGAGGGAGTTGTTGCACTTTTGAGGCAAAGGAGTACCTTTTAGGTGATTTGGGTAATGTAACCCTGCATAACCTTGTCCTCGCTTTCAAGCATGCTTGATCAGAGGACAAGCATGAGTTTAATAAATATTTGGCAAAGGCAAGAGTGATAAATGAGCATTGTGTAGGAGTATTGAAAGCTAGATGGCATTCTCTTTGTGAGCAAAGAGTGCAACTCAAAGACAGTAGTAGAAATGCTTATTTGTTAAAGTGGGTATCATTATGTATTATTTTACATAATTTTTTAATCAATATGTTGGACGTTTGGTCAGAAGATGATGGCAGATTTATAGAGGAAACTCAAATAGATTTAGAAGTGTCTTTTCATGGTATAGAACTTGGTAGAGAAGAAAGTAGATCAAGAGTGATGCAACACTGCCTTGACTATCATGTTGATGATATACTCAAATGAGTGAGTTTCCATATAATAAATTATTTATTCTTCAATTCTTCATTTCATATCTCATATCCGATAATGTTTCTTGTATTTTATTACCAACACCAAGTTTAAAAAAATGTTTGCTCCCTCTAACTTTGACCATGAGTGGATCTTTATATACAATTGCAAAAAGAATTCTCATGGTGCAAAAAGAATTCTAGAGATGTAATTTGTACTTTTGTAGGGCCAAGCTTACACTAAAATTTGGTGTGGTGTTTGGCAAGTTTACACTTTGAAGTAGCTAGATGGATGTTGTTGAGGTGCGTTGGCCTACACTCAAATATGAAAAAAAGTTTAAGTGGTCCCATGGTGCATATAGATGCCGTTCAATGGTGCTTGTATGGACTGGTAGGCAATGGAGGCCGCCCTCCAACTTGACAAAAGTTTGCTTGCGCCCGTGAGTGCCATGCAATGGTGCTTGTAGATGCTAGGGGCCGCCCTTGAGCTTGGGGTAAAAATTGATTGTGCCTATTGGTACCATGTGGCGCTTGTAGGCACTGCATAATGGGGCTCAGCTAATGTAATGCTTGGGTGCACCGGTTAGCGACATGGAGGGCCACATGTTGCCACTCAGGATTTGAGTTCTTTCTTGTCAAATATGGATCTTTCCACTAAATGTGTACATTTTGGTAGTTAGTATATTCAAACTTCTTTCCAGCGTGGAGCTATATAAACCTTCCTCTTTCTAGAATTGAACATTTTTGGAAGTCATTTCACTATGTGGGTGTGGGGTGTTTGAAAGAGGTAAACTCAAAGGAGGCAAAATCATTGCATTGTTCAAAGGAGGCCAACTTGCTGCTTGGGTGCATTTCAATGTGTGGGGTTTGAGAGAGTTGCAACTATCAATCAAAGGAGGCAAACTCGTGTGGGATTTGAGAGAGTTGGAACTTCAAGAGGAAGAGCAAAATTCAAATTGAAGGAGAGCATTTGAGACGAAGAGACCATTCAAGAGGAAGAGAGCATTTGAGAGGAAGAGTAGAATTCTAATTGAAGAAGGAGAGCATTCAAGAGATAGAGAGGAAGAGAGGAGGAGCAGAATTTGAACTGAATTTGAATTCATACAGTTTTCCATGGCAAAAATCTGGAGATATGAAAAGATTGTTGACGGGCCCGACATAAGAAATACTCAAGAAGGAGATTGGCTCATAGCTTTTCATACCATTCAACACCCAACAAACTTCATCAAGTGGTGCTAGCTGGACAAACATCAGCTTCAAACTGCTGTCTTTGGAATTTGGGAGGTCAATCTGGATATAATTGACCTCAAAATTACTCTTGGCCTTCACTACCCACGTCCAAAGGTATTCTTCAAACCTTCTTAACTATTTTCTCTTCATTTCTCTCTAGTTTTTTAGCACCTCAAGATTAGGATTTCTGCATGTTAGGCTTGAAATTGTCAACACATCCCAGCCCTATCCCGTAGTGCCTCCGAGTTCCTTCTTGCATCATCCGGTGCCAACCCTAAACCCTTTGTCTAGCATCGCCAAGCATCACCCAAAATTTTCAAGCGCCATCCCAATCTGTATTTTCCTTCACCTTATCCCATAGTGACTCCCAGTGCAGTTGTGCCTCACTGGCAGCACCGATGGGTATCTACGCACGGCATTGGGCTCCCCCCCTCCGACTCTGTGCAGGGAGAACTGTACTTGCGTTGTAAACCCTAAACCTAGGATTGAGGTTTAATGTTATTTTATTGGTGGGTTTTGCAAGTTCTTCCATGTATGGAGTTTGTGGGACAAGGTCTCTTGCATAGGTTTGGTAAGAAGGAGACAATTTCAATTGACCATAGATATAGTTAGAGATGCACTTGCTATGCTAAGGGGAGAACACCAAGATGGAGGATAGTTCTTTACACAACTATTTCAGACTAGTTTCCATAAAGGGATAGGGCTGCAAAAAGATATCTTGCAAGGTAATGTGTGTATCTACATTTAGAGCTTTCTTCCAATTGATGCGTGCACTTGTTGCACCCACTATTAGGCCCAAGATTGTACATGGGTATTTGTTACTCAACACCAAGACCAAGTTGAGGAGATTTGGTGTGGAGGATTATGATTGGGAAGAGTTAGCATTTAGAGCTATCATTGCGAAGGTGGAGAGTTTGCAAAGCCAATTGAGGAGTCCTAAGGGTCATAAGTTCAGAGTCACCTTCCTTGGGCAGATACTAACTCATCTCTTTGTGGACAGAGGTTTCATTCCAGAGGAGGACATGATGTACTTGAGTGATAGAGATGAGGAGATTATACACAAGGGAGAGCATGATGATGATGATCATGAGGATGCAAATACCTTAGATGAGGATGAGACTATTGATGATGGGGAGGATGAGGATGGTGATTGATTGATTAGGTTTAAATTTTGTTATATATATATATATATATATAGATATATATATGTGTGTGTATGTGTGTTGGAATCATACAAAGTTCTTTTGTATATCCATTACCGGATTTAATAAATGAGTTAATTTAAGAAGCTTTAATTAATGAACTTGTGTATTTTTGAAATTCTTATATGAATTTGTACTTTATAATGGATAACTAAATGTACCACTTGTGAATAGGTGTTCAATAGATATGTGTTGAGACACAACCCTTACCCTTTGTTGAGATAGATCCTTTTCACTCTTCTTCCCTTTCTCCGCTTTCTATGTCTGTGGAGGGGGTTGGTGACCCATACATTTTAGGATACATTCATCTTCTTCTTGTTCTATTGACATCATGTATATTTTAGATGATTGTGTTTGAGTGGCTGAGTTTAGAGAGAGAAATCTCCTTGAGCATGAGAGTAGGTTGGAGAGTATAGAGGAGAGAGAGAGAGAGATTAGTGCTTGAGTGTGAGAGTAGATTGGAGAGTGTAGAGGAGAGAGAGATTAGTGCTTGAGCGCGATAGTAGATTGGAGAGTGTAAAGGAAGGAGAGAGAGAGAGAGAGAGTGCTTGAGTGCAAGAGTAGATTGGAGAGTGTAGAGGAGAAAGAGAGATTAGTGCTTGAGTGCGAGAGTAGATTGGAGAGCTATGAGGAGCATGGGTCATTTAACTTAGAGTGATAGAGACTCCTTTGTGAGCAAGAGGATTTACTTCCTGCAAAGTAGGAGAGTTATGTGACCTTGCTTACTTCCAAGATGGAGAGAGAGCAGAGATTAGCTGACTTGGACTCGGACATACTAGGTACAGCTGCCATGGCGGAGGGTTATAGGGTCTAGTTACAAAATCAGGCACAAGAGTTAGCATTTGCTATAAAGAGGTGTGAGAGTGCACATGTTTAGGTAGAGGAGAGTGAGAGTAGTCTAGCTTGGATGTGTGAGCCAGCCTGTCTCTCACTCTGGATGAACCTCTGATAGCTATTATGGTAGCGCACCATGGACTAAGAAGGCAAGGAACCCCAACTCCATCATACTCCTCCAAGGCTAACACTCCAAGACTCAAGACATTGCTCACTAGAGAACCCAATGAGAGAGAGATAGTTGCAAATGAAAGGATGATGAGTACCTCCTCACCCCTTGTTTATATACTTGTGAAATAGTTACATACCAAAGTTACTAATTATTGGAGTAACTCAAGTTACTAGGCTAAAAGTCAAGTAAAGTCAAAAAGTAGAAAGGAATATCCATTCACATGGGCATATTCCCCTAAGCATGTGATCTTATCTTGACCAACCACTAACTCAAGGACTCCTTCACATGGGTTATCCTTGGACTATAGAAGAATCCAAAACAAAAAGGCTTGCGGGCCCATGAGTTCTCAACTCTTTCTCCAAAGCCAAACACCTAGGAATCATATCAAGTCAACACACTAGAATCCAAAATAGTGATGCTCATCTTTTCCACCTCCTCTAAAGTAAAGTCCCCACTATCTTAGCTATGACTAACTTTAGCTAATCATGACTAATGTTGAACCATCCTTTATCTCTATATAAATAATATTTCTCAAGTACTTGTAATACCAAGCTAAATATCACAATACCACACACATGCACAAATGGGTGTTACATTTACCCCCGGACTAAGTTTTCACTTTGTCCTCAAAGTGAAGGTCTCCCTACTTTCTATGGTACATCTTCAACTTATCATGGTTAATCCTATCAAAGTGTCTTCCTCCCAACTCCTTGAGATCATAGGTGTAATTGCCCCACACCTTCTCCACTATGAAAGGTCCAAAGTACTTAGGCAAAAAATTCTTTTGCACTCTCTTGAATCAAATGGAATCAAACAACATTACCCAATCACCTTCTTTGAAAGGCTCCACCTTCTTCTTGCCTTGCCTCTTGTTATAGCTCTCCTTTTGTTTCCTTTGGGCTTGCTCCACTTGAACCATAGCAACTGCTCTTGCCTCTTCCAACTCCATGAGTTGTTCCTTCCTTGACTTCTTTGCATCACCTCCTTGTGCTTTCTTCAATCTCCTATGAATGCTTTGGAAGGTAGGAGGATCAAAGTGTATAGATAAGGTAGACTCAATACCATATACCAACTGAAATGGAGAATACTTGGTAGAAGTCTTCATGGTTGTCCTATACTCCCACAAATCTGCATGAATCCTCTTGTCCCAATGATGTTTAGCCCCCTCCATTTCTGCATCTTTGGCCAACATCATGCACAAAGTCTGATTGGTTCTCTCTACCAAGCCATTGGAATTTGGCTTATAATATGTAGTTACTCTATGTGTGATAGAGAAATGTCGTAGCATGGTTGTAATGATGCTTCCTGTAAACTCTCCTCCTCTATTAGAAACCAACTCCAAAGGGCATCCAAACCTAGAGATAATACGGTCATATAGAAATCTACCAACTTCATCTTCATTTTTGTCCCTCAATGGTCTAGCTTCAACCCACTTAGTAAGGTAATCAGTAACTACCACAATGTACCAATTGTTCCTTGGGGTTCTATTGAGAGGACCTACAAAATCAATTCCCCACTTCTCAAAAGGTCCTAGCAATGGAATTGATCTAAGTGGTGGAGTGGAAGTAGACTTTATAGCAAAGCTTGACAAACATGACAAGTTTTGCAATAATCAAGACAATCCTTGAAAATCCCTCTCCAATGGTAACGTGCATCTAGAATCTTAAAAGCCGTCACCTTTCCTGCAAAGTGTCCCCCACACACTAAACCTTCATGAAACTCCTTTATGAGTAGGATAGACTCTTCCTGACCCACTGCTATTCAAAGTAGACCATCTGCTCCTTGGTGAAAAAGAATATCCTCCACCATTGTGTAAGGTCTAGATCTTGCTGCAAGGGCCTTCCTTTCCCTAACATGCATCCCTTCTAGATAGTTACTTCTTGTCACAAAATCCACAATCTCCTTGTACTCCATTGGAACCTCTTGAGTGATTGAGATTGTCATGAGCTCCTCATCCGGGAAGGAATCATCCATTGGCTCATCTCCATCATGATCATAGGCTCTAGATAACAAGTCAGCATTTGCATGGTTCTTTCCTAACCTATATACAATAGTGTAGTCATACTCAGACAAGAGTATCATCCACCTTGCTAGTCTCCTTTCAACATTAGGCTTGTTGAAGATGTACTTCAAAGCCTTGTGATCCGTGACAATGGTGGCTTTCCCTCCAATCAAGTAGTGTCTAAACTTCTTGAGACCAAAGATCATTGCCAACCCTTTTGTCTCTGTGATAGAGTAATTCTTTTCTTCTAAAACCATCTGCCTACTAGCATAAGCTATTGGTTGATCATGCCCATCTTGGTCTAATTGACTAAGAGTGCATCCTATAGCTACATTAGAAGCATCAGAATGTAGAGAATGAAAGGCTTACTCCAATCAGGTTTAGCAAGAATTTGTTCATAGTTTTGCTACAAATTCTACACAAGGAATGGATCTACAACCAAGGATTGCTTGAGCTCCTCAAAAGCTTTGAGAGCCTCCTTGTCCTCCAAAATCACCATGTAATCTACATCCTTCTTCATGTAGATGGTCAATGCATAAGCCTTGTTGGAAAATGAGAAGATGAACCTCCTATAGTATCCAACCATCCCCAAGAATTGGCATAATTTTGTCAAGCTTGAAGGGAATGGAAGGTATGAGATTTTCTTCACCTTCTAAGGATCAACTGCTATTCCATCCTTGGAGATGATGTGCCCCAAAAGTAGACCTTCTTCACATCCAAAAATGCACTTCTCTGGGTTGAGTGATGCATTTGCCTCATCAAAGCATTGCAAGACCTTGATTAGGTGCTCAAAGTGCTCCTCCTTGCTCCCATAGACACAAAAGTCATCAATGAAGTCTCTCACAAATTTCCCAATGAAAGGTTCAAATACCTTGTTCATGAACCGTTGGAATGTGGCTTGAGCATTGCAAAGCCCAAAAGGCATGACCTTGAAAGCATATGTTCCCCGAGGTGTGGTGAATGTGGTGAGTTATTGATGCTATGGTGCAATCTTGATTTGGTTATGTCCACTATAACCATCTCCAAAACTATACCTCTCATGACCTGCAACCTCCTCCAAGATCTTATCAATGAATGGCAATGGATAGTAGTCTTTCTTGGTAATAGCATTGAGCTTCTTGTAATCCACACATACTCAAAGCTTGCCATTCTTTTTCTTCATAATCACAATTGGAGACACCCATTCTGAATTCTCCAACTCAAAGATAAATCCAGCTTCCTTGAGCTTATCAATCTCCTCCTTCACAACCAAAGATATTGGTGGGTTAATGCGACGTTGCTTTTGGCGGATTGGTCTTGCATGTGACTCCACCTCTATCTTGTGCTCCTGCAAGGTGACTTCCTTCACTAAAAGCAAACACATGGATGAACTTACAGAAAATCTCCTCAAATCTCACCTTCTCCTCCTTGGTAACATTTGGGCCATACTTGAGGGTAGCTTACCTTCTCTCTACCTCCTCAAGTGTCAATGGTGATTTATCTAGGTCCTTCAAAACCTTTGGCTTAGGTGCAAAATCCATAGCACACAAAGGATACACATCTGAATCAGATTCAGATTCATTCTCCTCCGTGGAAGTCTCCTCTTCCATGCTTGTGTCCACACCTGAAGCTCCTTCTTCAGAATCTGATTCCCAATAATCAGAAGATGATGTATCTGAATGTGAAGTGTTGGTGGTGTTAGTCACAAGAATTATGATTTTATGGTTTGATGGCCCAATCCTCAAGTACCCTTTGTGCCATTGTTCAGTTGTGCGTGCTTCTCTCAACCATGGCCTCCCAAGAAGTAAGTCATAGCTTGAATCCTTCAAGACTTGGAAAGTCACGAGATTTTGAACTCCAAGAACTGAAACTACCACTTTATCCATCACCCCTATTGGTTGAACTTGTTGCTTGTTTGCCATGCTCACCACAAATGTTGAAGGTCTTGAGGGTATCATACCCAACTTCTTCATCAACCATTTTGACATGGCATTCACTGCTGATCCTCCATCAACAAGTGCATCCTTGATGTTGTGACCATTCACTCTCATATCAATTTTGGACACATATTCACAAGCCTCCCATGGTGCTGGCTTGGCATCCACCACCCTCATTGATACTAGAGCTTTTGCCTTCTTCTTCCTCTTGCTCCTTGTAGAATTCAAACCACCTCTAAGCTCCTTTCTCAAGGTAGGGTTCAAAACAATCAATTGGCCCATTGTGATAGTAGCCTTGTGACTACCAACATCCTCCAACACATTGTAGCTCCATTGTTGCTTTGAAATCAAGAAATCTTCCATCCCCAACTTCTTCCTTGGAGTCTTTGTTGTCGATGGTGTTGAGGTGTGAGTGCTCCTAGTAGACAAAGAAGTATCCTTGCTTGGAGTAAATCCTTGAGAAGAGTGTACATCCTCTGCAAAACGAGCTCTCTGCTTCTCTTGTGCCAAAAGCTCCAAATTAAGACCCTTGGAGTTTGAGCACTCTCCCTTCTCATACTTGCTCTCAATCACATCTATGGATGCTATCTCCTTACCTTTTTTTGGATTAGGAGCCACTTGGGTTTCACTACCTCCTTCTTTCCCTGTATTGGCTTCCTCATAACCCCTTCTTCCATGGTAAGTGGAATTTGGGCAATTCCTTTGGAGATGGCCTCTTCCTCCACAACCAAAACAATTTCTATCCTTGAAATTGTTGCTGGCCTCCTCTATATGGATTGTTTCCATAACTCTTAGGCCCCCTCCCTACATTCTGATCCACCTCTCTCTTCTCCCATAGTTGCACCACATTGATTTTGAGATCTGCAAGTTGTTCTGTGATGGTTTGAAGTGGATCTTTTGGTGGAGGTGCAAGAACTAGAGCAACTACTACTTGTGATGAAACCCTTGCCACCAAAGTATCAGAAGTTCCACTATACTTGTACCCTTGAGGAGGATGCACAACCTCCTTCACCACCAAATCACTCTCATCCCTTTCCAAACTCTCCTCCACATGAATTGCAATTTTGATAGCTTCAACCTTGGAAGAAGGTTTCTCATATCTCACCTTGCTTCTAATTTGTGGTCTCAACCCTCTCACAAAATTCTTGGTGAGCATGGCCCCTATGCCAATCATAGTAGTCTCCACATCACTCCACCCTTCCTCAACACTCTGCAAAATTTGGACTCTATTTTTTTTTTCTCTTTTTTCTCTCTCACTCTATAACTAATAGAGTATATACATGACTAAAACCATTTGAGAGTAATCCACCCTAGAAAAAACAAAAGGCTCAGGTTGCTCCAAGATTTCTATAACAACATCAAATCCTAGAGTGCATATTAATCTAACCTTCATGGATAGTTTATCCATAAGTTGAAAGATTATCTCTATCACTAATCTTGAGAACTAGCTGATGAAGGTGGTAGTATTTCTGTAGCTGTACTAAGACTCTCTCCAAGATCCTTCACCAAAGTCTCTAAAAGTGATTTTACTCTACTACACTCATGTCATTTTGGAAGTCCTTCAACTCCACAAACCTCACACAACTCCTTGGTCTTAGATCTTCTCCCTCCCAACATGCAAACCCAAGTCAAGTTATCCTCTCCTTTCCCTCAATCTCTTGCTCTCAAAGTTCAATGGACATGAACTTGCCTTATGTCCCTTCTTTCTGCATAGAAAGCACTTAGACTCACTCTTTCCTCCAAGGGGTGTAGGTTTTTGGATCCTCTCAACACTCTCTTCAAATTTTATTGTAAACTCTCTTTTCCTCAAATCCACCCCTATAATCACCTCAAACCCTTGGGGAACCTAACATAGTCTCAATTTCCACTCTTGGTGATCCTCCATGTTCCCAAGATGAATCTAAACACTCAAACATGTTTTCTGTTGCTCTCAAACTCCTCATGCATGAGATCTCCACTCTGCAGAATTGACCCTTCCTCACAATTTCACTCAGATCTCTCAACTTGTATTTGAAAGTCCTCTAAAATTTTTCACATGTGATCAACACTCAAGGGTGTCCTTCCGTGCAAAATATAAGATCTTTTGATTGAGTCATTTGGCCTAGACACCTTTCTATTTAGCATACATATTTCAGATTTGGTCTGAAAACCACCCCCTCACTTCAAAAACTCATAACTCCCTGCTCAAGAATGACCTATCTCTAATATGTGTGTCATCAAGTAGGATATAAAATACTGAATTTTCTTTGATAGTTTTACAACAATCCATTGAAAATTAAAGAAATGGTAGACTTGGTATAATTTTCCACAGAGCATGTAGTTGCGGGAGTAGTTTACCCTATCAACTTTCAAAAATTCTAGCCCAATGCGCAAATAGCTCTCACAATAAATCCAAGTGTGCTAACTAAAAGATAACCCAAGCTATCATGTGTAGAAATTTCAAGTTCAGATCTCAAACTTGAGATTTTGCCCAAAATCATCTTAATCCACAAAATCTGCAATCCACCTCACACAATCTCTCCAAATCCTCTCATGTGTAGAAGATGTACAAAATCACTTCAAAGACATCATACTAAACTACAGGGTATACAAATAGATATTTCTCTAACTTAAGTTCAGCTCTCTCCTCTCCTAATGTTCTCTCCAAGTGAGCTCTCATAGCCTCCTTCTGCCTAATGTAGAATTGAACGTGGAACATTATCTTGCCTTCTAGAGAGGTCCCGGCAACGGAACCAAAAATGTGAGCCGGCCTGTCTCTCACTTAGGATGAACCTCTGATGACTATTATGAGAGCGCACCATGGACTTAGAAGGCAAGAAACCCTAACTCCATCATACTCCTCCAAGGCTAACACTCCAAGACCCAAGACATTGCTCACTAGAGAACTCAATATGAGAGAGATAGTTGCAAATGAAAGGATGATGAGTACCTCATCACCCCTTGTTTATATACTTGTGAAATAGTTACGTACTAAAGTTACTATTTACTAGAGTAACTCAAGTTACTAGGCTAAAAGTCAAGTTAAGTCAAAAAGTAGAAAGGAATATCCATTCACATGGGTATATTCCCTAAGCATGTGATCTTATCTTGACCCAACCACTAAGTCAAGGATTCCTTCACATGGGCTATCCTTGGACAATAGAAGAATCCAAAACAAAAAGGCTTGCGGGCCCAAGAGTTCTCAACTCTTTCCTCAAAGCCCAACACCTAGGAATAATATCAAGTCAACACACTAGAATCCAAAATAGTGGTGCTCATCTTTTCCACCTCCTCTAAAGTAAGGTCCCGTCTATCTTAGCTATGACTAACTTTAGCTAATCATGACTAATGTTGAACCATCCTTTATCTCTATATAAAAAATATTTCTCAAGTTCTTGTAATACCAAGCTAAATATCACAATACCACACACATGCACAAATGGGTGTTATAGATGAGGGCTTGTGTGGCTTATCTTGGACTGAGACTACATACTATTGCTCGCTAGACCCTTACTTGTCAGGTGATGCAGACCCAGACTGATGGCATCCCTAGGATAGATGCCACCCGTGTGTTACCTCATAGTGTGGAGACTCAAGGCACTCAGACTAAGTTTAAAGTGAGGCTTCATCTATCAAGAGAGTATATTCCATGTATCCTCTTCCTGGGCTTCTTGCAAAAGAAGATTACTGTTTTGGATGTTACTTGTTTGGCATCATTATGGCTTTGTGGTGCTACCAATTTTTGTGCATGGGAGAGTTGGACGACTAGGCATAGTTGGTGCTCTCACACACAATCCAGGCCTGTAGGGTGGGTAGCCCATCGTGGTGTTAGCCATTTGATCTAGTTCTCTTTGCTACGCTTTGAGGTTATCTTGTGGATAGATCTTACTCTACATGGAGTGGAGTGGTTGCTACGGAGCGTGTGGCAGTGGTCCAAACTCCCAAAGGAAGTTCACATCAAGTCTTGCCCTAGCTTTCCTTTTATATGCACTCAATTTTTTTCTCAATTTCAATTTTCACCTTCTATCTCAAATCTAACACGCTTTGCTTCTATTCTCATATTTTTTTCTCTTTTTTCCTCATGTTGGTGGCTTCTAGTTTAGCTAGTTATGACCTCCCCCTGGATTCTATAGTATATGCCTTCAACATGGTAATTTTTGCTGAATCATGAGACAATGACATACTAGGTGACAACCTGGGTACCTTACTTGTTGATATTCCACCTTTCCTCCTCTTTGGGTCATGTTCTCCTTCTTGGTTGAGGAAAGCACACTCGGATCCATCCCTGGTAGAAGTTAAAGGCGGTGTGTGTAATGAAAGGTGAGCCCTTGATTGGTGGAACAAATGGTGACTCATCCTTAGGTGATAGGATTCCATTGTCCATGCCTACACTTAGTATACTTTCCACCCCTTGGGTGTTTGGAACAAACTGGGGGCCCAAGTTAGGGAGCACCACCTCTAGAGGAGATGGGAATTGCAAGCACTCCTATGCACTTGTGGACCTTCTCCTTGCCAGCCTTGCCAATCCCACTCAAATTGAGATTAAAATCTCCCAAACTTACCATTGCAGGTGGTCTTATGTTTGCTCTGGTCCTTAACATGGCTTCCTTAATGGAGCATATTCTATTCAATTTTTCTTTTAAAGTTCTCTACCTTTACCATATTCCTTCTCCGTGAGACCTTCTTCGTGAGACCTTCTCTAGTAGACTTGTTCTTAAGCTCTTGAGTTTCTTTGTATTGTTTCATGTACCTCAACCATTTCTTGTAAAGCTTGTCACCTATCATAGAAGTAGGAAATCCTTGTCCCTCCCTAATCAAAAAGGTTGCCATGAAACTAAATGTGGTTGAATTCTAAATGGGCTTTTTGCAATTCCCACCATGAATTTATGTAAAATGCTCAAGGTCCTCCAAATAATCCAGTATTTGGCTATAATGGTGCATTGCCACGCAAAATTGTTCATCCTCCTTTGTTTTGTCTGACACGGAAGAAGCCATCCTCAATAGGTCTCCAAACTTCCCTAATGGTTGTTCAAGTTGCAAATCCAAAGATGACTCTATAGGTCTTGGATCAACATCCAAAAGTGAGCCTCATGTACTAAAACAAGGTACTTGATCTCCCATTGCAAAATTTTTATTGCCCTCTTGAAGTAAAATTCCTCAAAGTAATCAATTTCTTGGTTGCTGTAGGGTGGCGCATATCATTTCCCACACCAAAAAAAACTACAAAACTGCGGTTTAGTTGCTTGACAATTTGCACATTTGGTCAGGTGGTGAATTTGAGTTAAGAATTTGAATTATTGAGAGGGTGCATTTTGAATTTTGAATATGCAAACAAAATCATAAATCATATCTGACTCATCTAACCATGTGGCCACCCTCTTGAGAAACCATGTCACTTTTTTTGACAATCATTTATTTAGTTACAACATTCTTAAACATCATAACATAGGGCTTGATTTTTATAAATGAATGCAATTGGGAAAAAATATCCCATAACTGAATTTACAAAGCATTCATTTATTTGCATCTTGTCTAGTTACAAATTTCACTAAAAATTTATTATGAAGTTTGTTATTTATCCTGTAGACATCCGTCAAATCTATTTCTAGAACCTCCTAATGTAAGTTACTATGAGGAAAAACTTAAAGGAGTAGACCAACTAGACAATTAGACTTTTAGGTTGCCTCCTAAGTTGAGGTGTTCAAAAAGTCTAATTGGTCTAATGAGGTCTAATTGTTCCGAGGTTCAAATGCCTCATATCTCCCAATGTATAATAGGGGGTTTCAATTTTGGAATCTATGGGACATTTACAATAGTGGGCCATGTCACGTAATATTTTTTATGCAAGATCCCGCTAAAAATCTGGTCCTATTTGTGACCAGATATTGGTTATGGGCTGCAGCAGGTATTAAGCAGCATCTCAAAAAGGGGAGTTTGGGTTGAACATGGAGCTTATGGTTGTCAAAGTGATTAATTCTTAATGAATTTAATTTATACTATTGAATGTAGACCTGTCTAGATGTCACCATGTCTTAAACAAAGTGGTTCAAAGACGAAAGTCCAAACAAAAATGTGAATTTGTGGGATCAAAAGAGGGAGTCAACTTTCATGCAAAAGCAAGGCTCTAAGTGTTGAGTAGATACTTGTAATTCAAAGGGAAAACAAACTTGAGCCACTCAATGCAAATTGTGAATGATAATGGATTCTAGGCTTGTCTTTCCCTAGGGTGCCAACTATATTCTACACAACTAGCATGCAACCTATGATAAATGGCATCCATTTCCTGTTTGAAAGTGCCTACACACCTTTGGATCCATATGCACATATTCGACCACATAACTTTTTCCAAACACATCCAAAACTACAGTCTTCCTTAGTTGTTCCCTTGGGTAGACAATGTAAGGAATAAATATATTTATCTATGAAGTTTATCCTTTATGTTGAACTTCTATTCCTTGATTCTTAAGTTACATATCTATCTAGTCAACTAGTGAGTGCTAGTGATGTTGATGTAACATACAATAAAAACTTTCATATGAGAAACATGTGGTATGAGAGAGATACTTCTCTATGCAAAAGTAAGTGTTTGCAATGCAAGTATTTTCAGGGGAAAACAAAAAGGCTTTGGGGCAATAAGTCATGGATGACAATCTAGGTGCTCTAAATGGACCCAAAAGGAATTTTTTATAATGCATGCAATGTTGTATTTTATGTTGTGTGTGGGTACTTCTTGAATCCATCTTAGATTTATGTGGTATGCTTCATAGGCATTGTAATCTCTATACCATCTCTCCAACTACAACAAAGAGTGGTGATATGCATTTTGTTAGTGCTACAATAAAGAGTTTGACATCCACGTATAAAGAGAGTTAAGTATTGTTGTCACTTTCCAATGAAGTGGATGTATGATAAAAACTACTCATAATGGTGAAAGCTAATAAGAGTCCAAAGACTGACTAGAGGAAAGATTGGTATAAACCTCATAGCTTACCAAAATAAATCAAGTTCTTATTACACACTTTAGAGTCCTTGGTCTAATGATATCACTAAAGACTCTCGTGATCCTCTTGTCAAAGGTTTTCAAACATGTTAGAAAGGTCAAAGAAAGAGCAACCTTGAAAAGTAGATAGGTCATTCAATGGGCAATAATAAAGGAGATCACTATAGGTGCCACCTGTTCTAGCACACTCCTATAGGGCCTCAACTTCTCCTTGATGGAGCTATTTCTCCTCCGCCATGTCTTTTTTTGTCTCCTGATGAGGAACCTACTTTTGTTGATTCTCTTATGGAGGATCCTTTGTTAGTTGATGTTGCTATGGATGTAATAGTATGGAGTTTAGTGACATAGTTAGTAAGGCTAACAAAGTAGAGAATAAGCCAAATTAGCCTAGAATATTCCAAAAGTATCTAGGAAGCTTCTTGGGGAGCTTTCCGACTAGTTAACCTGTGTTCCAAGTAGGTAGCTTCTAGAAACTTCTAACTAGCTTAGCTTGCATGCCAAGTAGGCAACTTCTAATAGGAAGCTTCTTGAGAAACTTCCTAGTTAATTTGGCTTGCACTCTGAGAAAGCGGCTCAAGGAAGCTTCTTGAGAAGCTTCTCAAGGGCCTTGTATGCTACCTATAAATACCAAAGCCAAAGCTCATGCTAGGCATTTGAAGTTTTCCCTCATTCAAGAATCCCAATGTGAGTTTCTATTCTCCTATTTCTCTCCTTGGTCTCGGTCTTTTACATTGGTATCAAAGCAAGAATGGGATGGATGGAATTTATGGACCATCAAATCCACTTCCACCAAACCATTGGGATTTTTGCATCCAAATACTACCCAAGCATAGTTTCACACAATTTATCACCTTGCACTTTGGATAAGATTTTCTACATATGATCACCATATTTGAGGAATCTTTGGTGCTTCCGATTATAACTTATGGAGAATGATGGATGTGCTGTTTCTATGTATTATTAAATCAGATAGATTGGGAGTGGTGTGATAGAGTAGCAACCATGGCGGCAATACCCAATGTTATCCTTGCTATGCAACAACAAATTGAGCACCTTACTTGATTGTTGGATGAGAGAGATCTTTGACGACAAGAGCAGGTGGAGAGAGTACCAATTCAAGAAGGAGAAGATCGGATCAGAATTTCCTAAATCCAAGGTACTTGAAGGCAAGAATCTTCTGGGTGCAGTGGAGAATGTTGTGTTTGATTTTGAACGTTATTTTGAAGTTACCAATCTACAAGACGAGCAAAAACAGATTCTCTTGGCTTCTAGCTAATTGGATGGAGTAGCAAAGCTATGGTCGAGATTCCAAGTAGAGCAAGCTGAACAACAAATTGTTGCACCAATCTTGACATGGGCAGAATTCAAAAGTGTAATAATTAGCCGGTTCTAAGCTATAAATGCTACACGAGTTACACGGGATAAGTTGGCAAAGTTGAAATAGATTCGCTCTGTAAGAAGTTACATCATGCAATTCCAAAACATCATCATGCAAATTGTAGATATATTGGAAGGTGAAGCTTTGGATCAATTTGTGAGGGGCTTGAAGGCGAGAACCAAATTAGAGGTAACCATGCAAGAACCACAACACTTGGAGGAAGCCATGCAGTTGGCCAAACATTTTGATTCCTTGGTAGCAACAACTTGGTTGCGACCTTGACCTCCACATAGCCTACCAATACACTACACACAAGTGGAGGAGCCAACACCAATGGAGATTGATGCCATTCAACGAAGACCACTTGGCACGGTAGACAGAGAGAAACTGCAACAAAATGGTGGTTGTTTTTATTATCACCAATTGGGGCATCACATTGTTGAATGTCCACTCAAGAATGGACGACCTTGACAAGTTGCCCAGGTGGAGGTTGTGGAGTAGAATGATCAGGGAAACAAAGAATCCCTATAGGAAATTTTGAGCCGCCTACTAGGAGCTTGATTAGTTCTAATGGGATTGAAGGCTCGACCTATGCAAGTTTGCTTCACTTGCAAGGTACAATATCTAATTGGGATTGTAGGATATTGGTTGATTCTTGAAGTTTAGAGAATTGCATGTCTATGCAAGTAGCAAAGGAATTGGGTATTCCTATCAAGCTAGTGATTGGGAATAGTTTGATGATGGCGGATGGTAGAAAGGGTTCTACATTTGCACCTCGCATCTTGTTACCTTCAAGATTAAGAAGGAGTATTTGGAGTGTATGAGGTTTGTAGTGGCTCCTCTATACTATGATATCATTTTGGGTCTACCTTGGCTTGAATATCATAAGGTTCAATTCAATTCAACACCAAATTCAAGTACAACACCAAGGTAGGAATTTCTGATTAGGTTGTCTGGCACCTCTGAGTAAGACACCTAAGAATAATCAGTCCCAAGATGAGAAGTTTGTTGAGAAGGTAGCCATAGAGCAAACCTGGAAGGAAGATAAGTCCCAAGATGGGAATTTTGCCAAGAAGGCAACCAGGGAGCAAGCTTGGAAGAGAGATGAGTCCCTAAAAGAGAAGTTTGTTAGTAAAGCAGCCATAGAGCAAGCTTTGGAGGAAGATAAGTCTGTATTCGCGGTGTGGATCAAGCCAATTGCACAAGAACAATCTACAGAGGGTAAAAAGCCTCATCAAGCAATGGTTGATTGGATAGTTAAGAAGTTTGTAGACGTGTTTCCTGATGATCTGCCAAAGGGATTACCCTTTGATTGAGGTATGCCCTTCAAGATCGAGTTATTGCCAAGGAGTACTCTAATGAGTAGGCAGATCTATCGGCTCTCACTAAAGAAGTTGGAAAAGATGCAAACACCACTTATAGAGTTGTTGGAGAAGAACTTCATATGACATAGTACCTCTCCTTGGGGAACATCCATACTATTTTTTCCAAAGAAGGATGGAAGACTTTGTTTTTGTATTAATTATCGTGGGCTCAATAAACAAACTGTGAAGAATGCATATCCCTTGCCTCAGATTGATGACTTGCTTGATCAACTAAGTGGAGCACGCTACTTTTCCTAGCTGGATCTTCATAGCGGCTATTGGCAAATTCCTATTGATAGAGAGGATGTGCAAAAGACTATCTTTTGCACAAGGTATGGGCATTTCGAGTGGAGAGTTCTACCTTTTGGACTCACAAATGCTCCAACAATCTTCATGGATCAGATGCATTGGGTGTTGGATGGACTATTGGATTGGTCCGTGGTGGTGTTCTTGGATGATATCTTAATCTACAGCAAGACAAGAAAAACATTTGAACCATGTGCGAGAAGTCCTTAGACGACTACGAAAATGGAAATTTTACTGCAAGAAGTTGAAGTGTGCTTTTTGGTAGAAGGAAGTTAACTTCTTGGGTCATAAGATCTCATTAGAGGGGATAAAGATAGAGGAAGAGAAAATCAAGGCCATTACTGATTGAACTACCCCAAAGGATGCTACAAAAGTACGGGCATTCAATGGATTTGCCAGTTTTTACCGACAGTTCATCCATTATTATGCTCATGTGGCTGCATCATTGACTGACTTCTTGGGAAAGAACTTGAGTTTCTAGTGGACCACCAAACATGAAGAAGCATTCCAGAAGTTAAAGCATATGGTGTCTTCAAGACCCATTCTTCAACCATATGATCCTCAACTACCTTGTGTGGTTGATTTTGATGCTTCTAACTTTGCAATTGGAGCCGTGCTGCAACAAGAATTCCCAGATGGACTCCATCCCATTGCCTTTATGTCTTGCTGACTCAATATGGCTGAACAAAACTAATCTGCTTGAGATCAAGAACAACTTGCAATGGTATATGCTACCAAGGTATGGAGGCATTACCTCTTGGGGAAACAAGTGGTCATGCAAACTAATCACAAACCATTGTTGCAAACCTTACACTTGGAACACATGAAGAATCAACATCATCAATAAGAGGAATAGCTCCAACTGTATGACATCAAACTTGAGTACAAACCAGGTCGGTTCCATGTCATCCCTGATGCTTTATCATGATGACCTGATTTGAAGTCTCTTCCTCTCATAACAATGGCAATTTCAATGGTGTCAGTTGACCCTAAGGTCCAACATGAGTTTCAGTCAGCTCTACACCAAGATCCCTTCTTCCAAATGGTACATAGTCGCCTTACGGCATGCAATAAGGAGTACAACACCTTTTCCATCAAGGAAGGCCCTTTATTACGGACCGGATCTATGTTCCACCTAAAGGTGATCTTTGACTTGTGTGCCTTCAAGAAGCCCATGATTTACCCATAGCTGGTCACATGGGTGTGGACAAGACCTTGCGTACCCTCCAACGTCAATAGTGGTGGCCCGACATGACACAAGATGTTTTGAGAATTTGTTCAATCGTGTGAGAGCTGCCAATGTAACAAGGCCAACAACTAGAAGCCAAGTGAACTCCTTCAACCACTTGCCATTCCATCCACTTGCTGGGAGCATGTGAGCTTGGATCTCATCACATCTTTACCAAAGACAAAACAAGAACACACTGCAATTGTGGTATTTGTGGATAAGCTTAATAAGCAAATCTACTTGGCACCAACCTGTGATACCGTGGATGCTCCAACCTTAGCACAAATCTACTTTGACAATGTCTTCAAGCATCACGGGATGCCACATGTACTCATCTTCGACCGTGATCCTTTTTTTCCAAGGAAGTTTTGGTAAGCACTCTTCCAAATACTTGGCACCAAGCTTGCTTTATCCACGGCCTATCATCCTCAAACTGATGGACAAACCAAATGTGCAAATTGTACATTGGAGGATATGCTACATGCCTTTGTCAATGTCTACCATACCAATTAGGATGAATGTCTTGCAGCTACAAAATTTGCCTAAAACAATTCCAAACAGGCAAGTACCGGATTTTCTCCTTTTTTTCTCAATTTTGGCCAAGATCCGCTTGTTTAATTCTCTTCTTGCTTCCCTTCCATCTCAAGTTCCTCATACTTCCACATTCTTGACCACTATATCCGACTCTCTCTAACAAGCCAAGTCTCACCTCCTTGTTGCTAAGAATTGCCAAAAACAATATGCAGACCACCATCATCGTGATCTCACCTTTGAAGTCAATGATGAAGTCATGTTATCCTCTAGTAACCTCCCTCTCCCACTTGATACCCAAGTTCATAAACTTGCCCCTAATTGGATAAGACCCTTTGATATCACCCAAATTGTCTCTCCCAAATTGTCTCTCCTGTTGCTTATTGACTTGCCTTGCCTTGTCATATGGGTATTTATCCTTTCTTTCATGTTTCCAAGTTAAAACCCTTTGTTCCTAACCCCTCTTCCTTTTCCTCTCAAGTCCAACCTCCCCCTCTTCTTGTCCCTATCAGTGATCATCAGGAGTACAAAGTTGATTGTATCCTTGCACGTCGCTATATTCAACGAGGCCATCACCAACATACGGAGTACAAGGTCCTTTGGAAAGGGTATCCCCTTCATGATGCCACATGGGAACCTCTTTCTCACCTCCAAAATGCACAGACGGCCATCCAAGAATTTGAAGCTTCACTGGCAACGAGGACATCACCAACTAGCGGTGGGAGAATATGTAACAATATGGAGTTTAGCAATATAGCTAGTAAGGCTAACGAAGTAGAGAATAAGCCAAATTAGCCCAGAATATTCCAAAAGCATCTAGGAAGCTTCTTGGGAAGCCTCTCGACTAGTTAACTTGCGCTACAAGCAGGTAGCTTCTAGAAGCTTTTAACTAGCTTAGCTTGAATGCCAAGTAGACGGCTTCTAGAAGGAAGCTTCTTGAGAAGCTTCCTAGTTAACTTGGCTTGCACTCTAAGAAAGTGGCTCAAGGAAGCTTCTTGAGAAGCTTCTCAAGAGGCTTGTATGCTACCTATAAATACCAAAGCCAAAGCTCATGCTAGGCATTTGGAGTTTCCCAAGAGCCCCAATGTGAGTTCCATTCTCCTATTTCTCTCCTCGGTCTCGGTCATTTACAATGGAGGATCCTCCTTCAATTATTTCCTTTAGGCCTCCTCCTCTTCCCATGACCTCTTCTCCTGGCTTCTCAAACCCACCATAACCTTCACTTGGACTGATCTCTCCCAATCCTTACAGGCTCCCCACCACCACCGCTTGCCATCCCTCTTTTAGCTCCCATAGCATCACACACCCCCTAGACCCTCTTTACCCTAGTTCTCTCATTATAGGTACCACCAAAGTCTTACTCTTAGAGGCTCCACTCCTTGGATCCCATCATGCCCTACTTCCAAGCATCCTCCATCCTTGCATGTATACCAAGATCCCAATGCCCCTTTGCATGCTAGTGGGTTCCACGCTTTCCATACTCCTACGTGTTATCTTAATAGATGATAAGGAGAGGGGTGTATCTACTTGGATCCTAATAGCTCTCTTCCCTCAATGGACTTTGCTTCTTTGTGCGCATGGAGATGCATGTAGACATCACAAGATAGCCTCTTGGATTCATTGGTTTCTACAAGTAGATTGGGCTGCTTTATAGGAGGAGTACACCATCCAATCACAAGCTATAACCAAATGGCTCATAGAGTCCCTACATGCTCACGCTTCACCTCCAAAACATCATCATCTATATTTTTCTTTGATGTTAGGATAGGTAGGGGAGTATTGGCTAGCAATATATGCACTCTCACTATTTAGACCAACATCTTTTTCCATTGACACACTCTCAACTTTATAGGGTCTCTATCTATTTGCCACATATGACCTTCCTTTTTTTATCCATGATTACCAATGAGGAGTTACCACTTGTAGAGTTCATCTTTGTCCATGTTGTACTCAACTATCCATGTTTCTCAATAAAGGGTCCTTGAGGACTAGTTTTTGAGCACCTACATGATTGTCTATCCTTTGACTTGCCAAACTTAGGTTCCCTTTGCTTTCTACCAATGTCTTGCCTTGGCTTTGGTGCCCAATGGTTTAGGTGATAAGCAAACAGTGAAGAACGTATATCCCTTGCCTTAGATTGATGACTTGCTTGATCAATTGAGTGGAGCACAATAATTTTCCAAGTTGGATCTTTGTGGTGGCTATTTCCAAATCCCTATTGATAAGGAAGATGTGCAAAAGATTACCTTTTGCACAAGGTATGGGCATTTTGAGTGGAGAGTTCTACCTTTTGGGCTCACTAATACTCCAACAATCTTCATGGATCAGATACATCAAGTGTTGGATGGACTATTGGATCAATATGTGGTGGTGTTCTTGGACAATATCTTAACCTATAGCAAGATAGAGGCAGAACACATGAATCATATGCAAGAAGTCCTCAAACAACTACAACAATGGAAATTTTCTTGCAAGAAATCAAAGTGTGCCTTTTGGCAAAAGGAGGTCACCTTCCTGGGTCACAAGATCTCATTGGAAGGGATTAAGATAGAAAAGGAGAAAATCAAGGCCATTATTGATTGGCCTACTCCAAAGGATGCTACATTTAATGGATTGGCCAGTTTTTATTGATGGTTCATCCATTATTATGCTCATGTGGTTGCACCATTGACTAACTAACCTCTTGGGGAAGAACTTGAGCTTCTAGTGGACCACCAAGCATGAAAAAGCATTCCAAAATTTGAAACATATGGTGTCTTCAAGACCCATCCTTCAACCATATGATCCTCAACTACCTTGTGTGGTTGATTTTGATGCTTCTAACTTTGCAATTAGAGCAGTGTTGTAACAAGAATTCCCAGATGGACTACATCCATTGCCTTTGTATCTCACTGACTAAATACAACTGAAAAAAAATACTCTGCTTGAGATTGGGAATAACTTGCAATGGTATATGCTACCAAGGTATGGAGACATTATCTCTTATGGAAACAAGTGATCATGCAAACCAATCACAAACCCGTTGTTGCAGACCTTACACTTGGAACACATGAAGAGTCAATATCATTGATAGGAGGAGCAACTCCAATTGTTTGACATCAAACTTGAGTACAAACCAAGTTGGTTCCATGTTATCCTTGATGCTCTATCACAAAAACCTGATTTGAAGTCTCTTCCTCTCATCACGACAACAATTACAACGGTGCCAATTGACTCCAAGGTCCAGAATGAGTTTCAATCAGCTCTACAACAAAATCCTTCTTCCAAATGGTACATGGTCGTCTTATAGCATGCAACAAGGGATAAAACACCTTGTCCTTCAAGGAAGGCCTTCTATTCCATGAGGATTGGATCTATGTTCTAGCCAAAGGTGATCTCCACCTTATGCACCTTCAAGAAGCCCATGATTTACCAATAGCTGATCACATGGGTGTAGACAAGACCTTGAGTACCCTCCAATGCCAATCGTGGTAGCCCAACATGACACAAGATGTTTGAGAGTTTGTCCAATCATGTGAGAGCTGCCAATATAACAAGGCCAACAACCAAAGTAGAGTGGACTCCTTCTACCACTCCCCATTTGATCCGCTTGCTGGGAATATGTGAGCGTGGATCTCATCACATCCTTGCCCAAGACAAAGCAAGGACATACAAAAATCATGGTGTTTGTGGATAAGCTAAGTAAGCAAATCCACTTGGCACCAACCTTTGATATAGTGGATGCTCCAACCTTAGCGTAAATTTACTTCAACAATGTCTTTAAGCATCATGTGATGCCATGTGTACTCATCTCCAACCGTGATCCTTGATTCACCTGGAAGTTTTGGCAAACACTCTTCCAGATACTTGGCACCAAGCTTGCTTGTCCATGGCCTATCATCCTTAAACAGATGGAAAAACTGAACATGCAAATCATACCTTGGAGGATATGCTATGTCACTTTGTCAATGTCTACCATACCAATTGGGATGAATGTCTTGCAGTTGCAGAATTTGCCTATAATAATTCCAAACAGGCAAGCATTAGATTTTCTACTTTCTTTCTCAATTTTGGCCAAGATCCGCTTGTTCTGAATTCTCTTCTTGCTCCTCTTCCATCTTAAGTCCCTCATCCATCAACCTTCTTGACCACCCTATCCCAATCTCTCCAACAAGCCAAATCTCACCTCCTTTTTGCTCAAAATTGTCAAAAACAATATGTGGACCACCATTGTTGTTATCTCACCTTTGAAGTTGGTGATAAAGTCATGCTATCCTCTAGTAACCTACCCTTCCCACTTGATACCCAAGTTTGTGAACTTGGCTCTAATTGGATAGGACCTTTTGATGTCACCCAAATCATCTCTCCTGTTGCTTATTGACTTGCCTTACCTTGTCATATGTGCATCCACGCTATCTTTCACATTTCCAAGTTGAAACCCTTTGTTCTTAACCCATCTTTTTTTTCCTCTTGTGTCCAACCTCATCCTCCTCCCATCCCTATCAATGATCATGAGGAGTATGAAGATGATAATATCCTTGCATGTCGCCACATTCAACAAGAACGTTGATAACATACAAAGTACAAGGTCCTTTGGAAAGGGTATCCTCTTCATGATGCCACATGGGAACCTTTTTCTCACCTCTAGAATGCATAGATGGCCATCCAAGAGTTTGAAGCTTCAATGGCAATGAGGACGTCCTCAACTAATGGTGGAGGAATATGTAACAATATAGAGTTCAACGACGTAGTTAGTAAGGCTAACAAAGTAGAGAATAAACCAAATTAGCCCAGAATATTCTAGAAGCATCTAGGAAGCTTCTTGGGAAGCTTCTCGACTAGCTTAACTTGCATCCCAAGCAGGTAACTTATAGAAGCTTCCAACTAGTTTAGCTTGCATGCCAAGTAGACGGCTTCTAGAAGGAAGCTTCTTGAGATGCTTCCTAGTTAACTTGGCTTGCACTCTAAGAAAGCAGCTCAAGGAAGCTTCTTGAGAATCTTCTCAAGGGCCTTGTATGCTATCTATAAATACCAAAGCCAAAATTTTGGTAGGCATTTGGAGTTTTCTCACATTCAAGTGTCCTAATGTGAGTTTCCATTCTCCTATTTCTCTCCTCGGTCTTGATCTTTTACAGGAACTCAATTCACGAGTTTGTTTTGGAGAACACTCTTTGGTCTCTTCAACACCAAATTGGCCATATCAATGGCTTACCATCCAGATATTAATGGACAAGTAGAGTAGGCTAATTGCACTATTGAAGATATGCTCCGGGGCCCCACCCTAGAAGAGCAAGAAAGGTAGGACACCTTACTCCTAGTGGTAGAATTTGCATACAACAATTTAGTGAATGCATCCACATGCCACAACGTTCTTCCTTATGCATAGAGAGCACCTTTTCACACCTTTGAGCTTGACGAGGATCCGCCCAGTGGATACCAAGGTGGGAGCTATCAACACTTTTGTTTCCAAAATCCAACAAGGAGTAGAGAAGGCCAAAAATAGGTTCTATATTGCCCAAAATTGACAAAAATAGTATGCAAATGCACATCATTGGCACATGGAGTTCAATGTTGGGGAAAAAGTCTGGTTTTCAATAACCAACCTCACGTTAGTTAGTTGGCCCTTGCAAGCTTAGACCTCATGTTATTGGGCCTTATTCAATCCTTTGTTGCATCAGCGTAGTGGCTTCTCACCTTGAGCTACCACCACATATGAAGATTCACCCAATGTTCCATGTTTCCTTACTATGTTGATATGCTCCCCGACTGCCTCAATTCTCATCCATATTAGAAAGTTGACCTTGTCTAACACTTGTGGATGAAGTAGAGGAATATGAGGTCAAACGCATTCCCCAGAAATGCATCCGAGGTACTCGCTATCCGTGTGTGGAATATTTGGTACATTGGAAAGGATACCCCTTGTATGAGGCAACATGGGAAACAACAACCAATTTGACCAATACACCAATGTTAGTGAAATCGTTTGAGCAACAACTTCACAATAAGGAAGTTGCATCTTAAAGGGGGAGAGGTTTGTAATACCTCTAGCTAGACATATTAGCTAGAGGTGAATATTTGTTTGGTAACATCCGGAAGGATATTATGTATGATTGGCTAGGTAAATCAAATAGAGGTATCACCAAAAGAGTACTTCTACTAATAGGGCATAAGCCAAAACTAGCCTGAAGTTGTAATACCAATAGCTAGAAATATTAGCTAGAAGTGAAAATTGGCTTGGTAACAATTGGAAAGATGTATATATGATAGGCTAGGTAGATTAGATAGAGGTGTCACCATAAGAGGACTTCTCCTTATAGGGTAGGAGTTGAAATTAGCTCTGAAAATTTAGAGATAATTTTGGAGGCCCAAAAGGATAAATTAGGCCTAAAAAATATGCAGATTCCTCCTTGACAAATGAAAGATTGGCCTTCCCTCCCCTCTAGTTTGTCTCATCAAGAGCTTTCCAAAAAAATTTGGAGATTGCTACAAGAAGATTCCCTAAATATTCCTTCTAGTCAAAGGTGGTTGACCAACCAAATAGGATCAGAACCCACATGTCACCCATGCATACAACTAATCTATTTTATTGCCAAGACTAACATGCACAATTCCTCCCTTTGCGGATTTTGTTTCCCTAGACTCTAGAATAATTCAAGGGGAGCTCACTGAGTATATGCACACTCACACCCTTTCTAGCATCCTCATTGACATTCATTTACTTGATAGAGCTAGGATCCTCTCTTGTGGAAGGAAGGGACCTAGAGCTTGGCTTCATGCTTCCTCTTTGATTGGGAACTTCATATTCACATCAAAGGAGTTTACCATAGCTCTTAGACTTTGGCTAGGTCTATCACATCCAACACTCTTGGGCATACCAGATCAATGCCTTGTGGTTCTACATTTGATGTTGAGGGCATCCACATCTTATGATGTGTCATATGAAGAGAGCCTACTAGAGTCCAATACACTATTAGAGATGCGGTGGCCTAGATCTTGCGATCTACCCGCTCATAGGTTCAGATTGAGCAATGGATGGTACTACCAAGACCACCTCACGAGAGAGAGTAGATAAATATTGTCACTTCAAGGATGGCCAATGCAAGTTGTATGATGTATTGAATATCACTTGTATCAGATCTTGGTAAAACCATGATTTTCTCCTCTCATCCTAAAATTGATATTTGGATACTATTATTTGAATATAATTAAAATTTTAATGTAGATTACATAATTTAAATATCACTTTAATATTTAAATTTTAAGAAAATTAAATATTAAATAGAAATTAATAATAATTCTAATAATAGGTAAATTTACATTTTTTAATACTATTTTTATGATTTTTATCAATTTTTTGGGGTAAAAAGAATTGAAAATTAGAGTGATACCGGATAATTATATTCTATGAAATAAAAAATTTAATATAAATAATTTTCCTACAACTTGGACACTACTTAATATCATAAAAAATAAATTTTTAAATGATTATAAAATTAAATCCCAAAATGAAATATAAAAATGTTTGTCACCTCAAGGGTTAGATTCCGCACCATGCATAAAATAAAACAAATTGAGAATGCCCATCAAGTCGTATAATAAAAGAGAGTGCTAAACCCACATACTAAACTATGGGGAGCTTATAGAAAGTTATGAGAGCTTATAGATTTTAGGGTTTGGAGAGATTATTTTCTTATGTGAGTTGGGATGTGAGGGGTTGTGGTTTTGCAGATACGGGGAGATATGGAGAGGAGCAGCATGTGTTACTATCATTATTCTTGTGGTAGCCATGGATACACCTTCCCATGTGGGGTCGTTGAGAGCGGGTCGGGATACACCATGCCCGGTGTGTCACCAACGCTTCACCTCGCAAGGGGTAAAGACCCATGTGGGAAGGATGCACAAGGACTATGATTGGACCACTTGTGATGCTCACATGAGACGAGCAACCACATCGATAGCAATGATACTCGGCATTACACACGCTTCTTCTATACCTTTGTTGATTGTTCCAAGGATACAGATCGAGTCATGGGAGTGGTTAGCTTCTCAAGCGAGTTGCATTTTGGGATTATTTGAGACTAGTTTTCCATGTCCACGTCTATTCCATAGGCTACCCCGCACACTCTATGATGAAGCTAGACATGCTTTTTGCCTACCACTGGATCGTTTGGCATGTGATCCCTTGGACAAGTTAGCATGGTTCCTATTCCTCATACTTCCTCGATTGTGTCTTCCTTATGCTAGAGGGGGACATGTGGAGCATAAAGAGGTGGCTGCTAGATTTCATCGATTCCAAGTGGGGGATTGGGCAGCCCCTTAGGAGGAGGAGTCTGTTAGGGCTACATGATTTAGGAGACATGCATCTCCCATAGGATACCACAGATTCCACTTGATTACGATGATGTAGGACATTGGGTCAGGTAGGAGAGTTTAGTAGAGTAGCACGAGCGCTACACCCTCTGTCTATAGTGAGTCCTACTAATGAGACCATCTCTTCCTTACGCTCACTACATCTTATAGCAGTAGAGTGACTACCACTAGAGGTCTTGGATTATCAGCCTAAGGTCTTAGATTATCACCTTTATGTCTTGATAGGTTGCTATTTGCACAAGCATTGTGCACTGCCCCTTGCCTTTCCTCAAGAGGCTTGTCAGGGATGGTTTATGAGCACCTTAGAGATTGCTTCCAGGCAAATGATCCTTCTAGTGGTTTTACCAAGTTGTTTCAGGTGGCTGCAGCAGTAGCGAGAGGAGACACTCCTATATCTGTTAGTCGGGTGTTAGGTGCTAGTCAAATTCTCGTGATGGAGAAGGACACGGGAGGCATTAGACTGATTGCTATTGGAGTGATCTTTTTGCGTTTGGTCAGTTGTACCATTGTCCTTCAACATCATTCTCACTTTCAACAACACCTTAGTCCACATCAGTTTGGAGTAGCTACACCTAGAGGATGTGAGGCTATTTCTTTAGGCATCAAAGCACTCCTAGATATCTATCCGGAGTGGGTCGTCCTACAAGTGGATATTGAGAACGCTTTTGATAGCATCTCACGTCCATCCATCTTTAGAGAGCTTAGGGAGGCTGGTGTATCCTTGGCAAGTCTCATTCGTTTTGTGCGGTCTTTTTATGGCTCTCCTACTTCTCTTTACTACCAGCATGGTGGTTCACAAGAGAGAGTCACTGTCTTGGAGTCAGCTAATGGTACACGTCAGGGAGATCCTTTGGGGGGCCCTTATTTGCCATGGATCACTTTAGAGCTACCCCATGTTACCTTTTTTGTCTCTCCCTTGTAAGGCTTGATGGGGTCTTCCCATCCTTCGTCTATCCTACGCGGTTGTCGCCTTTTTTCTACTAAACACCATCAAGTCTTTCGGTCAACTTAGAGTACTTGTTAAATCGATGCATCAACTTGGGAAACCTTTAAGTCGAAGTGCCAAACTTAGGGTGTCCTTAAGTCGAAGTGCGAACTTAGAGTACCATTAAAAGTCAAAGTGCCAATGTTCGGGTACAGTTAAATTCAACCTCCCCGGGGAGTAACCATGCCCTCAAGAGCTTCAAACGAAACCTCTTTGAAGTGATGTCACTCATATATTCGCGGTGAGCGATATGATGTTTCTCCTGAGGGGAACATGTACTGCATTTGAGACGTGGAACTCTTACGAAAGGTAAGGGCACTTTAGTTTTTTATTTTATTGTATATTTTTATCGCTCATAGTGATACTTGTATGTGTGGTATTGACCAAGTACTCAAAGTACAGTGACTGACTTGAAATATTTAGTGCTTGCGAGTAACTCAAAAGGTATTAATGGGGTGAAAAGGCACTCACATAGAACACATGGGGGATGACTGACTTGAAATATTTAGTGCTTGGGAGTAACTCAAAAGGTATTAATGGGGCGAAAAGGTAATCACATTGAACACATGGAGGATGGGAAGAAGACCCATCAAGCCCGTATCAAGACCCCGTCAAGCCGTACAAGGTACAAGGGAGAGACAAGCGAGGTAGAATGGGGCTACGCCCCAATAGAGGTAATAATTGTCAACTACGAGACGGTGCAATGGATTGGGCGTAGTTGTACCTTTTTGTTCTGCATTGTAGTGTGTTGTAAAAGGTATAATTACCAACTTAATTGTTTCAGTTGTACGTTTTTGTTCTGCATTGCTTTGGGTTGGGTCGTAGTATACATTACAACCCAATGCAATGCAGAACGAAGGGGGTGTGAGCTTGAAATTCATTCTAGTGAGGTCCTGACAACTGAAACAAGTTACCTCGTTGCAATGGAATTCGGAGTCCAAAGCGTGAAAGTCCCCGCAATGTCACTGAACGGCACAGAATTCCACGCCTCTCTTCACTGCATAGAGGATGCTTATGTTGGGAGTCCAGTATACTCTCTTCTCGTTGCCATGGCTATTGCGGTGCTCGTGTTTTGGCTTCGAAACTCCACCCGTATTAATCCGGGATCCTTCCAGTTATTGCTCCATCTCTCGGTCTGCTGCCAGGACCGAGGCCGTGACCCCTGGTAGGCTCTGTACTCTCCATGGGAAGCGAACCCTTTCATCAAACACTGGCAAGATGGGCAGGTAGATATGGACCCATAATGACAGTGTACTTAGGGAACTTCCCTTTGGTCGTGATATCCAATGCAGAAATGGCTAAAGAGTTGTTGCATGACCAAGACCAAAGTTTCGCCTTTAGACATTATATGACTGCAGGAAAGTACCTGGGATTCAATTTCAGAAGCATAGCATTTGCTACGTACGGAGACCAATGGCGCGACATGCGGAAGCTCTACAATAAGACTCTTCTATCTCCTTCGAGTGTGCAGAAGTCGTGCGGTTACGAGAGCGTGAGATCAGAACACTGATGTTGAATATGTATGTTTGCCACAAAGAAGGAAAGCCTGGGGCAAAGAAGGAAAGCCTGTGAACATCTCCAAAGCCTTCAGAGAATGGAGCACCACGATTCTTTTGGCTTTGATTTTCGGAAGAAGCGGATTCGGGCTACAGAACCTGTCATGGCTAGCATCTATCATGAATGATTTTGGTCATCTATCTGGGAGGCTGATTCTCGCGGACTACTTTCCGGCTCTTCGAGGACTAGATATTCGAGGTATTTTTGGTAAAATTAAAACACTACAAGAGCAGATGAGACGATGCACTGCTTCCGTGCTTGACGAGTATAAGCTCAAGGCTGAAGGAAACTCAACGAACAATGAGGAGACTTGCCTAGCGGATAGTCGACTCAAAATGCTATCGGCTGGCGTGACGGACTTCGACGACGTTACAATGGCAATCTTTGTGAGTGTTCTGCACCCTTCGTCTCATTGCTATGAAATTTATCGTATCTGTACTTGCCATTTTTTCTCACAGCCCGCATGCAGGAAGAGAAGGATCTGACAGAAGTTTTGGACCATAGCATCGTGCGTTGATTCTGTGTGCATGCTTGATCTAACTACGCACAAGGACCTGGAAGATCTTTTGAGTAGATACATCATAATTCTCCACTGCACATGAATCCAGGATAACATAATAGGCGGCACAGAGCCACCTGCAATTGCAATGGACTGGACTATGGCGGAGCTGCTGCGCCACCCGGATATGGTACGAAGAGCACAGGAAGAAATGGATATAGTCATTGGGAGAAGTCGTGTTGTAACCGAAGCAGACATAACGAATCTTCCATTTATTCAAAATATTATCAAGGAAGCTCTCCGCTTGCATCCATCCCGCCCTTTAGGCATCTCCCATTCGAACATGAAGCCTTGTGAACTTAAAGGTTACCACATTCCAGCCAAGACAAGCATTGTTGTCAACCTCTGGGCCATAGGAAGGGATCCAAATCGTTGGGAAAATCCTTCAGAATTCTATCCAGATCGATTCAATGACCCACGTAACTCTATGATTAATGCTTTCGGAAAATACCATGAGCTGATTCCATTTTCAGCTGGCCGCCGGGGATGCCCTGATATGCATCTGCCTACGGCAAGTATGAATCTTGCGGTGGCTAGTCTTCTGCATAGTTTTGATTAAAAACCCCTCGGGGTATTACCCAGGGAGATTGACATGGAAGAGCCTAGAAACAGTGAATTCATCTGTCAACGACTGACGGATAATCTATGTACAGTTGTCCCGCGACTTCATTACGACCTCTACCAAACAGATTGAGTCAGGAATATCTCGAAGCACCTCAATATAAAAACGGTTGCAGGTAGATTATATATAGACACATAGTGTAGATCAATATAATAGAGAAGACCCTTGAACCACAGCGAGTGATAGCCTACCATAGCCTCGTGATAACCTAGTATGTATTTACAATGCTCTAAGTTCATAAAGTTCGTGGCAGAAAGGTTTAGCTGATTCAGCTGGTTGACAAGAATATTCTCCATCTTGATATTTCTCTCACTAGTTTCACCTCTTGAGAATGTTGCCGTCCGTATCCCGTCAAGTATCAGTACATTCAGAATTCAGTGGTGTGTGAAAACTCACCAGACATACTTGCCTTAGAAGTTTTCAGGCACTTTCCCCTTCCCACATATTCTTCCTAGCTTCCACTTATTCGCACCAGCTACTTTCTCTACAGCGGTGAGGTTTTGTCTAGGTTTGGTCCACCCATCTGCATCTTCATTACTCACTTGTGAGTGTGGTTCTACACTAGATGCAGCAGTGGTCCACATGACACGGTGTCCTTTTGGAAGACAAAGGATAGCTACCCATGATGCCATTAGAGACCTAGTGTTTGCTATGGCATGAGAGAGTGGATACTTGGCTTGGAGGGAGTATTCGTATGCTTTACAGACTACTCGTGTCAGGGCAGACTTATACTTGGTCCGAGATGATCAGGTGACAGTAGCAGATGTTGTGGTTACGGACCCTACGCAGGATACAGTTTTGGAGGGAGTGATTACCCATCCTCTTGGATGGGCGGCGAGTGCAGCAGCAGGTCGCAAGGTCTCCAAGTATAGGGGCATGCAGCGAGGTCACCTCTTTGTTTCTCTAGCCTTGGAGTTATATGGAGCGATGGACACGGCATTTGACACATTTGTCAGGGAGTGCGCGAGAGCTTATCATGTTAGGCGTTAGGGGTACCACTCTCACTCTCATACTTAGTATCATACTTTAGACAGCGTGTTTCCATTGCTCTACAGAGGGCAGTGGTTGGTGCAATCCATAGGAGAGCAATCACATTAGGTGATGTTTCTTCGGATGCTCCAGTTGTGTGTAGACCGTACGACTTGCATAGCTCGGATATCTTAGGTGAGGTAGGGCAGATTTCTCATATAGACGCTATTGGGGCTTAACCCCATGTTACCGTTTTTGTCTCTCCCTTGTACGGCTTGATGGGGTCTTCCCATCCTCGTTTTCCTACGTGGTCGCCTTTTTTGTTCTTATTCTTCTTCGGTTTGCTAGTGGTACTAAATCCTCTCAAGACATTGAGTTTACTGGATAGGCAGAATCCTCCTTCCTTCCTTGGTCGAGATGTTGGCCAATAATTCGCATGATAATCATCACCAGAATTGGGACTCCTTCTAGGTGCCCACCGGGCAACTGGCAGACTCGGCCAGCTCGCTGTCTGAACGTGGAAAGTAATCCGAAGTAAGTCGAGTTAGTGAGCGCTCCTATCGCCCCAAATGTTGTCGTCGAGCCTTTTACGAAAAAAGGGCCTGTAAGGCGCGAGACTATAGGCCCTGTGCTTAAGATGTCGTTTAGACTCCTGTCCCTAGTAATCCAATCCATCTTCAACTCTTCCACCTCTCTTCTTCGCATTACTTTTATTTACATTTTCTTTTCAATCAGAAAGGACCGAGAGTCATTTTCTATTATTGCATATTAGGGAGATTTTTATCCTCCGGACACAATAAAAAAAGCAGGGTTTCATGATGCTTGCTTCCAAGTTTCCGTCACCTCACCATTGACCATCAAGATATACGCAGTAGCATGTGACTGCAAAGTTTTAGTTTTTGATAGAATTGCCATGAGCTACAAAGACAACCAAAACCAATTCTATTCTGATAATAGAAATGCATTTCTTTTATCAAATAAAACCTTTATAATTCACTATGCGTTCTAGTGAGGATTTAGCGAAATAAACTTAAGTGTTTGTGAAATATATGAGCGGAAATCAATCCTAAATTTCAGGTGCTTTTATGTCTTTTGCAAACGTGAGATCCCAAATATAAGTAGTATGAAACCTTTTATGCTAAACAATTTCTTGTAACTCCTTGCACTTGCTTTGAATTCAATATTCTGGGATTTGTCACCACCTCTTTTGCATTTCTTATCTCTTTCGTTATGAATTAGACTGGGTATTTGTGAGATATAACCCGCAAATTACATTTCGGCCATACTATATAGCTTGTAGTGTGTGTTGCACAACTATATGTTATATGCACAATGCTCCTTCCTCTACACGTTGCTTATTACCTCCAATTGCTTGCTCAAAAACCTTCTCTCCTCTTCTGGACTATGAGTGAAAAAAAAGTCTGAAACAAGAGACGAATTCCGTTGAAATGGATTTCAAATCTCTAAAGATAATTTTCTCTCCTTTATTTATTGAAGTGCAATTAAAAAAATGCCAATCATCTCTCATACTAATTGATGGTGTAGTATATAAGACCAGAACATTCAATTGATATATAATTTTTTTTATTATGGAATAAATATCTAATGCACAAGTCATTATAGTAGAAAATATATGCATTTATGACTTAACATACAATCAACTTTTTTATTACTAAAGAACTTATAGACCAGTCTTTTGTGCTAATCAGAATACTCAACTAAATACAAGCTTCTTTTGATAATTATTACTAACCAAATATGGTTACAAATCTCTCACCTTTAATTCATAATGTTCTTGTTGTATAATTATTCCGTAGCTAGATGAGCTAAAATTTCCTACGTGACTTTATTCAAATAATTCCTTTCCTTTGACAAATGCATTGAGAAACTACTCATGAACTTTCTTATAGAATTGGGACTGCTGGGATTTAAGGTGTTGAACTACCTTCCTATGGAGTATCTTTGCTTTGAAGTTAATAATCAATTCCTAGAAAAGAAGCAACATGTTCCTTTATCAAAATGTTTTGTATTACTCTTTAGTCTTGTATTGTATTAAATTTTCTTCCAAACTTTTTATATTAGTAGCTCTTTCACCAAAAAGATCTAATGTTACAGTAATCTAGTATTGGTGATTTAAATAACTTCTATTCTCCCTTTGCACTCTCTTTGACCTAACATCTTCATCAGAAAAGAAATAATTAAAGGATATAATATTTGTACCCAAAGCAAATAATACCAAAGAGTAGCTTCAGCTGAGTCCACTCTCCAACTTGATTGCCTTTGTGACCAATCATTACAGATGTTCTCATGATATTCTTTATGAGTTCCTTTGTGAATCCAATAGGTATTGGGACTATATTTATGTCATATGACCAAGCTCCTATGTAAGTTCTTTCATGAGCCAAATAAACAATGGGTCTATGTTGAAGACCTCCATAGTCTTGGAGGTAATGTTTTTAACTCAACTGTAAGCTTTTTGGAAATCAAGATTGAAATTATTTTTGACATGTAGATCACTCTTGGCACATCTTAAAACAATACACACAGTTTACAATATTTAACCCCATAAAGATAGGTGATTTTTGACATGCATCCATTTTTATCACTCATCTATAAGTCTTATGGGCATCATTCCTTACTATTATTACTATCTATATGTAGTTTTGGTATCATGAAGGATTAATTCATTCATTACTACAACTTTATTGTGTTTGGAAAATGTTGATAACACCTTTAATTTTTTTGCAATATCAAATGCTTACCTTTGAAAAAGCTATGGATAACTCCAATAATCTTTTATTTATTAGCACTCCAAAGCCTTAATGATTCTACTATCCTTCACTCATTCTTGGTGAATTTTTGAGATTCAATACCTGTATCACCCTTTTGATTTCCCTAGTTAAAGGTCTTTTCATATGTTTTTTCTATATAAAATTCTTTGTTATAAGTTGCAATTTTTCTTGCCTCAACTTCTTCTCTTTCCACCAATGCATCATTGTATAAAGGGATTGATATTATTAAAAAAGCATATCTAAGCTTTCATAATACATATATACCTAACACTTATCTTTAAATTGTAAAAATTGAAAATTGGTTCTCTTTTTTCCAATTAAATCTACCTCCATTAAGAAGATTCTACACCTTCTTTTTTTTAATCTATTTTTTTATTTTCTTTGCCTCTTGAACTTCTGCTTATTGCATCTATAGCAATTTGTTTACTAATTTCTATTTGATATTCTTGCACTTTATCATCTTTTGTAGACCAATTCTCTTTTGTTCAAGTTTTGAATAGGTACCTCTTCATTTAGCAAATCTGGATTTTTTGTAGAGGAAAAAACTTGGTTGTAGAACTTGTATCTATGCTTGTTCTGATAGTTACAAGCCAATTAGTTTCTCATTCAAGATTAACCTTTGATGGTTACTAAGAAAGCAAAAAAAAGACCAAGAAGGTGGAATGGGTGCGTGTAATATAGATGGAGGTATGTTTAGCACAGATTCTTATACTATAGTACGTGGAGTAGATAAATTAAATTTTGTAGATTTTTATTTACATAGATGCCCACATGTAAAATCAAACTCTATGATATTACTCCAAGTGTATATCAAATTTGGAGATAAGGTACCTTTAAGACTCAAGATATTTCTAAAGAACTTAATGAGTTTAATACTTTGAGGACATAAGAATCCCCAAGAGAAGCACAAGAGAAGAAACACAAAAGACATACAAGATTTCATTCTTCAAAAGGTGGAGTAGCTAGCACCAATGGAGATTAATGCCATCTAATGGAAACCACTTGGCCCTATAGGTAGGGAAAGATTATGAAAAAGCAGTGGTTACTTTTATTGTTTCCAAATTGAGCATTGCATTGGTGAATGTCTACTCAAGGATGGACAACCCTAACAAATTGCCCAAATGGAGTTTGTTGGGGCATGATGATGAGGGAAACAAAGATTCCTAGTAGGAGAACTTGAGCAACCTTGTGACAATATGGAGTTTACTAATGAGTTACTCAAGATTAATGAAGTAGCAAATAAACCAAATTTAGCCTAGAATATTCTAAAAGTATCTAGGAAGCTACTTGGCATGTTCTAAGTATTGAGTAACGTAGTATGCCTAGTGATAACATCTAGGAAGAAGCTTCTTGGAAAGCTTCCCGACTAGTTTAGCTTGCACTTCAAGTAGGTAGCTTCTAGAAGAAAGCTTCTTGGGAAGCTTCCAACTAGCTTAGCTTGCAAGCCAAGTAGGTAGCTTCTAGAAGGAAGCTCCTTGAGAAGCTTCCCAATTAATTTGGCTTGCATTCCAAGACAGCAACTTTAGGAAACTTCTTGAGAAGCTTCTCAAGAGCCTTGTATGCTCCTTATAAATACCAAAGCCCAAGCTCATGCTAGGCATTTGGAGTTTTCCCACATTCAAGTGTCCCAATGTATATCATATTCTCCTATTTCTCTCCTCGGTCTAAATCTCTTACATTGGTATTAGAGTAGGAATGGGATGGATGAAATTTATGGACCACCAAATCCATTTTTGCCAAACCATTAAGATCTTTTTTGTTTTTTTTTCTACCCAAGCATCATTTCATGCAATTCATCACCTCATGCTTTGGGCAATTTTTTTTGAATGCAATCAACTTGTCCAAGGAACTCTTGGTACTTTTGATTGTGACTTATGGAGAACGGTGGACGTATTGCTTCTATGTGTTGATTTAGATAAATTGGGAGTAGTGTGATAGAGTAGTAGCTATGGCGGCAAGGCAATGCTTGAGGTTATCATTGTTATGTAGGAACAAATTGAGCACCTTAGTGGATTGTTGGATGAACAAGACCATCAATGACAAGAGCACATAGAGAGAGAATCATTTTGAAAAGGAGAAGAGCAAATCTTATTTCCAAAACCCAAAATATTTGATGGTAAGAATCTCTTGGGCATGGTGTAGAATTTTTTATTTGATTGTGAATGTTATTTCAAGGCTACAAATCTTCAAGATGAACAAAAATAGATTCTATTAGCTTCAAGCCAATTGGATGGAGCAACAGAACTATGGTAGCAATTCCGAGTGGAGTGAGTTGAATGGTAGTTTTTTTATGCCAATCTTGATATGGGAAGAATTCAAGTAATTGGAGGAATTCAAGCAAATAATTGGGCAATTCCAAGTGATAATGCTACATGAGTCGCATGAGATAAGGTGGCAGAGTTGAAGCATATCGGTTCTATAAGAAGCTACATCATGCAATTCCAAAACACTTTTATGAAAATTCCAAATATATTGGATGGTGAAGCTCTGGAAAAAAATTGGAGGGGCTTGAAGTCACTTAGAAGAAGCCAAGTAGACCACGCTCACCTTGATGGACTTCAAGTTGACCACTCTCTCTAAAAACCACTGGTTGTGACCCAAGAATACCATGTCCACTTGATCCATTGCTCCCAACATGTGCCTGAATCGTCTCAATAGGCACATGATTGACAAGTGTCTGAGTGATGATGCCTATCAAGTGCATCCTACATTGCACTGCCAAACCAAGACTCACAATCCAAGTCAAACAATGTAGGTCCATAGCCTGACCTAACACTTGGATGCCTCTTACACTATTAGAAAAATGGTAATACTAGTGCAAAAACCCATTTCTTGCTCTTTCTCATTGGCATTCGGTCCCATCAACTATTGTAACTATGAGTCCCAAACTAGTCCAGGACCTCCCTCTTTAAAAGGATGGGAGCTTGAGAAACTCATAAGTGTGAGAAAAGCGGCTCTAGGCTATCCAACTAGGTTCACCACTGCCATATGTGACCTATCAACCACTACCACCATCTAAGACTGACGTCCAACATCCAAGATATCATCAACAATGATGTGGTCTAGTTGTTGAATCCCATCATAAGCACGTTATAGAACCTCTTAAGGTAAGAGGTTTGTCCACCAAAGATGAAGATGATGAGCCCGTGATCCCACTCTAGCTACATCTAACAACATGGCAGGTTCCATCCAAGAATGGACCTGATGTATACTCGCCACCACTCGGGTGCAAGAATCACCTATCAAAGGAACATTGTCCAAAATATCCTTTTGAAACGAATTGATGAACCTAGAGATATTATAGTATACGTAACATCTCCCAAAACACACCAAAGCGGGGATCCTAAAGACCTAGATGTTTTCCAGTGCATGTATGCCCTTGACATGGCCATTTAAAAATCACCAAATTAATAGGACTATGTCTCTCCAAAACCTACATCCCCAACAAGGAAATGTCTGCTAGTAGGGTCTTTTGGTAAACCTTGACTGCTGGCATCAGTAATAAATCAGGATACCAATCGGCCAAGTTGTGCCACATGATGTATAGAGACTTGCTTAGTAGTCTCATCTCTCTCTACATACAAGTACCTCTATACATGTATACCTGCCTAAAATGTGGTAGCTAGTCTAGTGCTAATCCCACCAAAAAACTCCAATATACATACTCTCTCTATTGGATACTGCCAAGTAATGAGTGTGGTATCCAAAGGTGTTGTAACAATATGGAGTTTAGCGACAAAGTTAGTCGGACTTATGAAGTAGTACATAAGACAAATTAGCTTAGAATATTCTGGAAGTATCTAGGAAGCTTCTTGGAAAGCTTCTAGATAGCTTAGCTTGCACCGCAAGTAAGTAGCTTCTAGAAGGAAGCTTCTAGAAGCTTCCAACTAGCTTAGCTTGCACGTCAAGTAGGCGGCTTCTAGAAGGAAGCTTCTTGAGAAGCTTCTTGCGAAGCTTCCTAGTTAACTTGGCTTGCACTCTAAGAAAGTGGCTTGAGGAAGCTTCTTGAGAAGCTTCTCAAGGGCCTTGTATGCTACCTATAAATACCAAAGCCAAAGCTCATGCTAGGCATTTGGAGTTTTCCCTCATTCAAGTGTCCTAATGTGAATTTCCATTCTCCTATTTCTCTCCTCGGTCTTGGTCTTTTACATTGGTATTAGAGCAAGAATGGGATGGATGGAATTTATGGACCACCAAATCCACTTCCACCAAACCATTGGGATTTTTGCGTCCAAATACTACCCAAGCATTGTTTCATACAATTCATCACCTCGCACTTTGGATAAGCTTTTCTGCATATGATCACCATATCTGAGGAACCCTTGGTGCTTCTTGTTGTAACTTATGGAGAACGGTGGATGTGTTGTTTCTATGTGTTAATAAATTAGATAGATTGGGAGTGGTGTGATAGAGTATCAACCATGGTGGAAATACCCAATGTTATCCTTGCTATGTAGCAACAAACCAAGCACCTTACTTGATTGTTGGATGAATGAGATCTTTGACAACAAGAGCAGGTGGAGAGAGAACCAATTCAAGAAGGAGAAGATTGGATCAGATTTCCTAAATCCAAGGTATTTGAAGGCAAGAATCTTCCGGGTGTAGTGGAGTTTTTTGTGTTTGATTGTGAACGTTAATTTGAAGCTACCAATCTACAAGACGAGCAAAAACAAATCCTCTTGGCTTCTAGCCAATTGGATGGAGTAGCAAAGCTATGGTGGAGATTCCGAGTGGAGGAAGCTGAACAAAAAATTGTTGCACCAATCTTGACATGGGCAGAATTCAAGAGCGCAATAATGAGTTGGTTCCAAGCTAAAAATGCCACACGAGCTGCATGAGATAAGTTGGCAGAGTTGAAACAGATTGGCTCTGTAAGAAGTTACATCCCACAATTCCAAAACACCATCATGCAAATTCCAAATATATTGGAAGGTGAAGCTCAAGATCAATTTGTGAAGGGCTTGAAGGCAAGAACCAAATTAGAGGTAACCATGCTAGAGCCACAACACTTGGAAGAAGCCATGCGGTTGGCCAAAATTTTTGATTCCTTGGTGGCAACAACTTGGTCTCAACCTCGACCTCCACAGAGCCTACCAATACACTACACACAAGTGAAGGAGCATTCACCAATGGAGATTGATGCCATTCAAGGGAGACCACTTGGCACGATAGATAGAGAGAAATTGCAACAAAATGGTGGTTGTTATTGTTGCCAATTGGGGCATCACATTGCCAAATGTTCACTCAAGAATGGACTACCTTGACAAGTTGCCCTAGTGGAGGTGGTTGTGGAGCAAAATGATCAGGGAAACGAAGAATCCCTGTAGGAGATTTTGAGCCGCCTGCTGGGAGCTTGATTAGTTCCAATGGGATTGAAGGCTCGACCTATGCAAGTTTGCTTCACTTGCAAGGTACGATATCTAATTAGGGTTGTAGGATTTTGGTTGATTCTGGAAGTTCAAAGAATTGTATGTTTATGCAAGTAGCAAAGGAATGGGGTATTCCTATCAAGCCAATGATTGGAAGTAGTTTGATGATGGTGGATGGTAGAAAGGGTTCTGCATTCCGCACCTTGCATCCTCTTACCTTCAAGATTGGGAAGGAGTATTTGGAGTGTATGAGGTTTGTAGTGACATCTCTACACTATGATATCATTTTAGGTCTACCTTGGCTTGAACATCATAAGGTTCAATATGATTGGACTCGATGCCAAATTCAAGTACAACACCAAGGTAGGAATTTCTGATTATGTTGTTTGGCACCTCTGAGTAAGACACCTAAGAATAGTCAATCCCAAGATGGGAAGTTTGTCGAGAAGGTAGCCATAGAGCAAACCTAGAAGGGAGATGAGTCCCAAGATGGGAATTTTTCCAAGAAGGCAACCAAGGAGCAAGCTTGGAAGAGAGATGAATCACTAGAAGGGAAGTTTGTTAGTAAAGTAGCCATAGAGCAAGCTTTGGAGGAAGATAAGTCTGTATTCATGATGTGGATCAAGCCAATTGCATAAAAACAATCTGCAAGGGGCCAAGAGCCTCATCAAGCAATGGTTGATCGGATAGTTAAGGAGTTTGCGGACGTGTTTCCGAATGATCTGCCAAAGGGATTACGTTCTGATTGAGGTATGCACTTCAAGATCAAGTTATTGCTAGGGAGTACTCTAGTGAGTAGACCGATCTACTGGTTCTCACCAAAAGAGTTGGAGGAGTTGCAAACAACATTCACAGAGTTGTCGGAGAAGGACTTCATACAACATAGTACCTCTCCTTGTGGAGCCCCAATACTATTTGTTCCAAAAAAGGATGGAGGACTTCATTTCTGTTTTGATTATTATGGGCTCAATAAGCAAATCATGAAAAATGCATATCCCTTGCCTCGGATCAATGACTTGCTTGATCAACTAAGTGGAGCATGCTACTTTTCCAAGTTGGATCTTCATAGTGGCTATTGGCAAATTCCTATTGATAGAGAGGGTGTGCAAAAGACTGCCTTTTGCACAAAGTATGGGCATTTTGAGTGGAGAGTTCTACCTTTTGGACTCACTAATGCTCTAGCAGTCTTCATGGATCAGATGCATCGGGTGTTGGATGAACTATTAAATTGGTCCATGGTAGTATTCTTGAATGATATCTTAATCTATTGCAAGACAGAGGTAGAACAAGTGAATCATGTGCAAGAAGTCCTAAGAGAACTACGACAATGGAAATTTTACTACAAGAAGTCAAAGTGTGCCTTTTGGCATAAGGAGGTTACCTTCTTGGGGCATAAGATCTCATCAGAGGGGATCAAGATGGAAGAAGAGAAGATCAAGGCTATTATTGATTGGCCTATCCAGAAAGATGCTACAAAAGTACGGGCATTCAATGGATTGGCTAGCTTTTACCAACGGTTCATCCATTATTATGCTCATATGGTTGCACCATTGACTGACCTCTTAGGAAAAAACTCAAGCTTCCATTAGACCACCAAGCATGAAAAAGCATTCCAGAAGTTAAAGCATATGGTGTCTTCAAGACCCATTCTTCAACCATATGATCCTCAACTACCTTGTGTGGTTGATTTTGATGCTTCTAACTTTGCAATTGGAGTTGTGTTACAACAAGAATTCCTAGATGGAATACATCCAATTGCCTTTGTGTCTCACCGACTAAATATAGCTGAAAAAAATTACTTTGCTGAAGATTAGGAACAACTTGCAATGGTATATGCCACCAAGGCATGGAGACATTATCTCTTGGAGAAACAAGTGATCATGCAAATTGATCACAAGCCATTGTTGCAGACCCTACACTAGGAGCACATGAAGAGTTGACATCATCGATCAGAAGAGGAACTCTAATTGTTTGACATCAAACTTGAGTACAAACTAGGTTGGTTCTATGTCAACCCTGATGCTCTATCACGACAACTTGATTTAAAGGCTCTTCCTCTCATCATGGTAGCAATTACAATGGTGTCAATTGACCCCAAGGTCTATAACGAGTTTTGATCAGCTCTACAACAAGATCCCTTCTTCCAGATGGTACATGGTCGTTTGACATCATGTGACAAGGAGTACAACACCTTCTCCTTCAAGGAAGGCCTTCTATTCCATGCGGACCAGATCTATGCTCCTGCCAAAGGTGATCTTTGACTTGTGCGCCTTCAAGAAGCCTATGATTTACCAATAGTTGGTCACATGGGAGTGGACAAGACCCTAGACACCCTCTAACGCCAATGGTGGTGGTGCAACATGACACAAGATGTTTGGGACTTTGTCCAATTGTGTGAGAGTTGTCAATGTAACAAGGCCAATAACCAAAAGCCGAGTGGACTCCTTTAGCCACTTCCCATTCCGGCTACTTGTTGGGAATATGTGAGCTTAGATCTCATCACCTCCTTACCCAAGACACAACAAGGTCATACAACAATTGTGGTGTTTGTGGATAAGCTTAGTAAGCAAATCCATTTGGCACCAATGGTTGATACTGTGGATACTCCAACCTTGGTGCAACTCTACTTTGATAATGTCTTCAAACATTGTGGGATGCCATGTGTACTTATCTCCGATCGTGATCCTTGCTTCACCGGAAAGTTTTGGCAAGCACTCTTCCAACTACTTGGCACTAAGCTTGCTTTGTCCATAGCCTATCATCCTCAAACTGATGGACAAAATGAGTGTGCAAATTGCACCTTGGAAGATATACTTTGTGCCTTGTCAACATTCACCATACAAATTGGGATCAATGTCTTGTAGCTACAGAGTTTGCATACAATAATTTTAAACATGCAAGCAACGGATTCTCTCCTTTCTTACTCAATTTTGGCCAAGATCTGCTTGTCCCAGATTGTTTTCTTGCTTCACCTCCATCTCAAGTCCTCCATACTTCAACCTTGTTGACCATGATCTACAAATCTCTCCAACAAGCCAAATCTCATATCCTTGTTGCTCCGAATCGTCAAAAACAATATGCGGACCATCATCATTGTGATCTCACATTTGAAATTGGTGATAAAGTTATGTTATCCTCTAGTAATCTAACCCTCCCACTTGATACCCAAGTTTGTTAACTTGCCCCTAATTGGATAGGACTTTTTGATGTCACCCAAATTGTCCCTCATGTTGCTTATCAACTTGCCTTGCCTTGTCATATGCACATCCATCTTGTCTTTCATGTTTCCAAGTTGAAACCCTTTGTTCCTAACTCCTGTTCTTTCTCCTCTTGAGTCCAACCTCCTCCTCCCCCTATCCCTATCAATGATCATGAGGAGTATAAAGTTGATCGTATCCTTGCACGTCGCCACATCCAACGAGGAAGCCGCCAACATACGGAGTACAAGGTCCTTTGGAAAGGATACTCCCTTCATGAGGCCACATGGGAATCTCTTTCTCATGTTCAAAATGCACAAATGGCCATCTAAGAATTCAAAGCTTCACTGGCGACGAGGACATCACCAACTAGCGGCGGGAGAATATGTAACAATATGGAGTTTAGCAACAAAGTTAGTCAGACTTACAAAGTAGCACATAAGACAAATTAGCCTAGAATATTCCGGAAGTATCTAGGAAGCTTCTTGGGAAGCTTCCCGGCTAGCTTAGCTTGCACCGCAAGTAAGTAGCTTCAGGAAGCTTCCAACAAGCTTAGGTTGCAAGTCAAGTAGGCGGCTTCTGGAAGGAAGCTTCTTGAGAAACTTCCTAGTTAACTTGGCTTGCACTCTAAGAAAGTGGCTTGAGGAAGCTTCTTGAGAAGCTTCTCAAGGGCCTTGTATGCTACCTAATAATACTAAAGCCAAAACTCATGCTAAGCATTCGGAGTTTTCCCTCATTCAAGTGTCCCAATGTGAATTTCCATTCTCCTATTTCTCTCCTCGGTCTTGGTCTTTTACAACTGTCAAGGTAATTGACTTTGGAGGCTCATCCTCACATTGGTCTCTTGGTGGCACAAAGGCTCCACTCCAAGCCTGTTGCACTAATTGATCTGCATGCTACTTCCTTGCCTCCTTTGAACTCCACAATGGAACATCCAAGGTAGATGGAACAATCCTTCTCGTATTCCAAATCTGAGTGATCTCCTCTGGTACTGGAGTATCCTTTGCATGGGTGTTCCCCTCCAAGAAATCACCAGGCCAAGTAATAGAACCATTGAAAGCTGAAACTAAAGCCACCATGGTCCCAAATTGTAGTGAGCCAAGACTGCCATTACTAAAGCATATTGGTAGGTGACATACTCATCCCTCACCAGACTGCCAACCTGGTCTATAGGAGGTTGTCTCTTCTTGATAGTCAATATTGAAACCCATGGGGTACAACACTACTCCCTCAACTAGTACATCATACAACTCAACTATGGTCATAATTGCTTGAACTCTCATCACAGAGCTATCAATTGGATGATCCAACTGAACTTAAACAACTAGTTCTCCACATGTGATGTATTGTGTAGAACTACCACCTAGAGATGTTTGGATCTAAAATGGAAACCTCTCCATATCGGTCTTATGTAACTCTTGACCAATAATTGTAGCGTTCCCCAACAAAAAGGGATATGCACCAAAGTCAAGTAAGACCCTCTATGGTGTATAGACCTTTGCTGAAGGTCCTACCAAATGAAAAATCCCACTCTTGTTATCCAATAAGATAACCCTTGGTGTAAATTGTGCTTGCTCAAAGGCCAATCTAGCCGGTTATTCCTCCAATTTAGCCGTTTTTGCCTTCCATAAGCCATTGGTCATAGAGCAGATCCTATGCTCCTCATCCAAGTCAGCTCCACTATCAACAACCTCTGCTCTAGTAGTAGGAACTACATCATCCCTTCTATCACAAAGCATGGTAGCTAATTGAAACATTGGGTCAATTCCCAATGTACACATGTCACTAGTTGAGAATAATAGAAAGCACATAATAAACTAAGCCGTCCTCAACATTGTGCTAGACTCAATTTGTGTACTAGTATGTGGTTGACTAGTAGGTAGTCCATCTTGCACCCCATCACCACCTACCACATGTGCACTAGGATGTCTAGGAGCCATGGATGTTGTCTATAGTGCCTCAAAGAGTGTAAAAGATTAGGGAAGTCTAACCTTTCTACTAGCCTCTCCTCTTTGTGGGTCCAACTCTATTGATGCTCCTCTAGGCTTTGGAACATGTATTACACTCCTAGTCATTATGGCAGATGTTTCCACATGTGTTGCTCTGCACATGAAATCCAAGGTGTCTCTATCACCAACATATGAGGTAGAAGCCTCAAAACCCAAATCTGATCTCCTCTAAGTTATGGCTATGGTAGCTAATCTTTGCTCCAATTGCTCAATGCAAGTAGCCATGGTTGTATCAAAAGTAAGGGCAAGTAATGCACCCCTATTAGGTGTGGATCCTCCACCACTACCTCTACCACCTTGTCCTCCATGAAATGGAGCTCCTTTACTATTGGCCATAATAGCTCTACCACTGTTTAACTTAGGATGTAGGTCAAAGCATCGGTCATTGATGTGACCAAATGTATGGCAATGCTCACACTATCTTTGTGCTGGCTATGATGCACCAAAGATATCAAGGCCATTGCCTTGAGGGAACTCTCTCTTGTGATGAGGTCCACCATAAGTCCAACTAGCAACATCACCACTCATTGGCTACTATTGACCTAACAATGAAGGTAAGGGTCTAGCTCCACTAGGCCTCCACTCGCTTCTAGGACCTAGGTTGTCCATCTTGTTCTCAAAAACTAACATGGCATGGTGCACTTTGCTGCACTCTAGAAGAAGTAATTGTTGTGGATGAGGTCTCCTTACCAAATCCAAATGTCACCACTCTCTCCTCCACATGTTGAGCTCAATATGCTTAGCCAAACCAAAGACCATTGCAAAAGTAGGCAAAGCAACCTATAACAATGTAGCATCATGGACTCTACATTGCAACTCCTTATCCAATATCCCATACCAAAATTGGACTGCTTGGGCATTAGTAACTCCTTGAGTAAAATTGATCAGCCATCCCATGTGAGTGTATGCCTTGTGTAGGCTCTCTCCAGCCCTCTATTGGAAATCTTGCAAGCTCCTCAGCTTGTCAATCCAAACTCCTTATTAGTTTTGCCTCAAACACTGGAAAAATTCTACCATGGAGTTAAACCCCGATACTACAACACCTCTTGTTGTAGTACCTCCACTCGTAATAGTACCATCTCCAAGAGATCCACCAATGCTACTAGAGTTAGAACTTGTAGGTATGGCCAATCTTTCCCTAGAATCTAAGCTTGAAGTAATGGAGACATAGTTTGGAGACCAATATTATCTCCATAGCTCAATCTCCTCCAAGTGAGCTCTCTTGAACTCAAGATAATTGTCCTATGAGCAAGCTTGTCTCTCACTCAAGATAAACCTCTGATGGCTATTATGGTAGCGCACCATGGACTAAGAAGGCAAGGAACCCCAACTCCATCATACTCCTCCAAGGCTAACACTCCAAGACTCAAGACATTGCTCACCAGAGAACTCAATGAAAGAGAGAGATAGTTGCAAATGAAAGGATGATGAGTACCTCCTCACCCCTTGTTTATATACTTGTGAAATAGTTACGTACCAAAGTTACTAATTACTGTAGTAACTCAAGTTACTAGACTAAAAGTCAAATAAAGTGAAAAAATAGAAAGGAATATCCATGCATATGGGCATATTCCCCTAAGCATGTGGTCTTATCTTGACCCAACCACTAAGTTAAGGATTCCTTCACATGGGCTATCCTTGGACTATAGAAGAATCCAACACAAAAAGGCTTGCGGGCCCAAGAGTTCTCAATTCGTTCCTCAAAGCCAGACACCCAAGAATAATATCAAGTCAACACACTAGAATCCAAAATAGTGGTGCTTGTCTTTTCCACTTCCTCTAAAGTAAGGTCCCCACTATCTTAGCTATAACTAATTTTAGCTAATCATGACTAATGTAGAACCATCCTTTTATCTCTATATAAATAATATCTCTCAAGTACTTGTAATACCAAACTAAATATCACAATACCATACACATGCACAAATGGGTGTTATAGTCCATTGGCGGACCTTCCAAATGCTGAAACAACCCCTTCCACACCATGAAAGGTATGAAAAAAGTCAGGTTCTACATGTACTTTAGATCACACCAACTACCAAACTCTTGGATAAAGTCATCCAACTCAATAGTACGTATTGTACTAGAGTAACAATTGGGACCTTTGGAGGCCCTATAAATCTTGTCCATTTCCTACAACAATGGTGCGGACATACCAAGTGCACTCTTGACTAAATCAGCTTGTGTCAAACTCTGATTCAGAGTCAATCTCCTCCCTTACTGGGACATGAGATACAAGCTAATAACGAGTACCACTCTGAGTAAACCCACAACATACTGCAACACTTTCTCATCTAGAATCCCCAAAGAACATCATCATGACAAAGAAACTAAGAATTGCAATCCGCAATTGGAACCGCCGCAAGTACCCCACCAAGTGCCAATTCCACCAAGAGCCAACACCACCAATTGAACTTCACTAATCAATGTAGCTCTAACTACAACAACTACACTAGGTGAAAGTGCAACCTGTAACCTTCCATCACAACATGTATTCTCACGATCTGTAGGTCATAACTTCTTGCCTCACCGGAGAGAAACACAAGTAGTATGATTAGTCATCACTCTAGCCTCACTATCAAGAGCACACCATAGCACCAACACTCTAAATTTAGAGCACCTCACACAAAAAGGATGCACAAAAAGGAAGTAGAGAATGGAAGGGGTCCAATCACAAGACGACTAAACAAAAACTCTCCATCTCATAAATCAACATGGATTGACTTTGTCACCATTTGGCATTTGACATAAATAGAGTATCTATCTACTTCTTGAGCTATGAAGATCATCAAGAATGGGATCAAAGTTCTTCTCACCAAAATTTGACGTAAATCCTTCATAAAATCTGATGTAATTTGACATAAAATCTGATGTAAATCTCTAAAGCTAGCTGGCCGCTAAATCCTCCGCTAACTCTTCACTTGAGACAATTGGAAAGATGGGGATAATGAAATCTCTAATTTGTAGGAATGGGTTCCCAACTCCATCTTCAATTTCACTTTTGAGCTCAACTCACACCAAATTGCTCATGTGTTCACCTCTTGAGCTCAAATCACAACTACCGTTTGAAATTGACTCTAAATTTGGCCAGGACTTCCACACACAATCACTCCAGTAGCACTTCCGCACACAATTATTCCTAAGGAAATCAGAACTACAATCAAGGTACCACGATCCATCGGGCTTGTAGATACCACCACCACCTTTAGTTCCTATAGTCAATTTCCCCTTGACTCTGATTTCTATATTGTAATCAGTTCATTTATACAACTCAAATCACACTCAATCAGATCAATACTTGATTGTTCACTCAATAATCTACTAACAATTATGCACTGATTATAGTCAAGCCACATCTACTCTAGCTAAGAGACTCCAAGTGACACTTGCCGGCTTTTTATCCACTCTAGCCAAGAACTTGAAGACTCAACAACAAAGAAGTGAGCTCTCTGGAGCTGCGCTTCCAAGGTATACTCTTGATTTCAACATAGGTCTCACCCCAACAATCCCGTTGACGGCACAGTCAATGGTCCAAATGGTGCAAGTGATGGTGGGCCCCACCATGTAATCAATACCACAAACACAAAATTTGATAGTCTGAAAGTAGTTTATGAGTAATTGCCAAAATACCTCTAACTACTATCAATGCTACTTTAATGTCCAAGCAATCTAGATGCGATGCTACAAATGATGTGACAACATTTTGAGTGGCAAGTTCGGCATTTTGGGCTCACTAATGCTCCAATAGTCTTCATGGATTGGACACATTGGGTGTTGGATGGGCTTTTGAATGGTATGTGGTGGTGTTCTTGGATAACATTTTAATCTATAGCAAGATAGATGCAAAACATATGAATCATGTGTGAGAAGTCTTAAGACAACTAAGTCAATGGAAATTTTACTGCAAGAAATCAAAGTGTGCCTTTTGGTAGAAGGAATTTACCTTCTTGGGTCACAAGATCTCATTGGAGTGGATCAGGATAGAGATGGAGAAAATCAAGGCCATTATTGATTGGCCTACTCCAAATGATGCTATAGAAGTTTGAACATTTAATGGATTGACAAGTTTTTATCAACGATTCATCCACTATCATGCTCATGTGGCTGCACCATTGACCAACTTCTTGGGGAAGAACTTGAGCTTTCAATGGACCACCAAGCATGAAGAAGTATTCCAAAGCTGAAACATATTGTGTTTTCAAGGCCCATTCTTCAAACCATATGACACTCAACTACTTTATGTGGTTGATTTTGATGCTTCTAACTTTACAATTAAAGGTGTGTTGTAATAAGATATAATACAAAGAGTTAGCCATATGATCTAGATGTGAAATTGTTTGGTAACATCTGGAATGATCTTATACATGATGGCAAAAATAGATCAGATAAAAGTATCACCAAAAGAGTACTTCTACTAATAGGGTAGAAATTGAAATAGACTTGAAAACCTTAGAACCAATAGCTAGACATGTGATTTAAGGGTGAGAATTGGTTCAATAATATCTAGAAGGATGTTACACATGATGGACTAAATAGATTTGAAAGAGGTATCACCAAAAGGGGACTTCTCCTAATAGAGTAGGAATCGAAATAAGCCTAAAATCTTTGAAGGCAATTTTGGAGGTCTAAACGGATAAACTTGACCTCAAAAGAGTGTCGCATATCCTCCAAAAACATAAAGGCTAGACTTTCCCCTCCCCCTTGCTTTGTCTCATTGAGAGCTTTCCAACCGTATCTCACCCACTTGATTTTGAGATTCTTACAAGAAGATTCCTTAAAAGATTCCCTCCTATCAAAGCTTGTTTGACCAATCAGATAAGAGCAGGACCAACATGTCAGCCATCCAAGTAAGTAATCCAAGAGTGGAGCTTTCTGACATGTCACCTATCTATGTGCCTAATCCTATGGTGAAGCTTCATTAGAAGAGATCCGCTTTGTCTATAAAATAAAGAGAAGGTGATCCTTTGGGGCATCAAAGGTTTGAGTGTGAAATCTGTGTTTTCTCTCTTCTCTTGACCTTGGAGTATTACACAAGAATTCTCAGATAGGTTACATCTCATTGCCTCTATGTCTCACCAACTAAATACCACAAAAAGGAATTACTCTACTTGAGGTTGAGAACAACTAGCAATGGAATATGCCACCCAGGTTTGGAAACATTATCTCTTAGGAAAATATGTGATCATACAAATTGATCACAAACTCTTGTTGCAAATATTACATTTGGAACACATGAAGAGTTTACATTATCAATGGGAGGAACAACTATAATTGTTCGATATCAAACTTGAGTACAAAACCCGATTGGTTCCATGTCATCCCTAATGCTTTATCACAACAGCTTGATTTGGAGTCTCTTCCTCTCATCACAATGACAATTATGACAATGTCTGTCAACACCAAAGTCCAGATCAAGTTTAAGATAACTTTACAACAAGATCTCTTCTATTAGATGGTACAAGGTCATCTTGCAGCATGCAATAAGGAGTAAAATACCTTCTCTTTCAATGAAGGCTTTCTATTCTATGAGAACCAAATTTATGTTCTAGCTAAGGGTGATCTCCAACTTGTGTGCCTCCAAGAAGCCTATGACTTACCAATCGCTAGGCATATGGGTGTGGACAAGACCTTGAGTACCCTTCAATGCCAATGGTGGTGGCCCAACATATCACAAGATGTTTGAGAGTTTGTCCAATCTTGTGAGAGTTGACAATGCAACAAGGCCAACAACCAGAAATTGAGTGGACTCTAGTACTCCCCATTCTATTTGTTTGATGGGAACATGTGAGCTTGGATCTCATCCCATCCTTGCACAAGACAAAGCAAGGTCATACCATAATTGTGGTGTTTGTGGATAAGCTTAGTAAGCAAATCCATTTGGCACCAACCTTTGATATTGTGGATGCTCCAACATTGGTGTATATTTACTTTGACAATGTCTTCAAAAATCATGGGATGCCTTGTGTATTCATATTTGACCATGATCCTTGATTCATTAGAAAATGTTGGCAAACATTCTTCTAGATACTCTGCACCAAGCTTGCTTTATCCATGGCCTATCATCCTCGAATTGATGAGCAAACCAAACATGAAAATTGCACCTTGAAGGATATGCTTTGTGCCTTTATCAACATTCAACATACAAATTGGGATGAATGTCTTGTAGCTGTTGAGTTTGTATACAATAATTCCAAACAAGCAAACAACGGATTCTCTCTTATCTTCCTTAATTTTGGCCAAGACCCATTTTCTCTAGATTTGATTCTTGCTCTTCCTCCATCTCATGTTCACATATTTCTACCTTCTTGACCACCATATCCCAATCCTTCCAACAAGCCAAATCTCATCTTCTTATTGCTCAAAATTGTTAGAAACAATATGTGTACCACCATTGTCATGATCTCACCTTTCAACTTGGTGAGAAGGTCATGCTCTCCTATAATAACCTACCCCTCCCACTTGATACCCAAGTCTTTGAACTTGCTTCTAACTGGATAGGAACTTTTGATGTCACCCAAATCATTTCTCATGTTGCTTATCAACTTGCATTGCCTTATCACATGCAAATCCACCCTATCTTTCATGTTTCTAAGTTGAAAACTTTTTTCCTAATCCATCATCTTTTTCTTCTTATGTCTAACCCTTTCCCCCTCCCATCTCTATCAATGATCATGAGGAGCATGAAGCTGATTGTACCTTTATACATTGCCACATTCAACAAGGCCATCAACAACATACATAGTATAAAGTCCTCTAGAAAGGGTACTCCTTCATGATGCCCCTTAGGAGCCTCTTCCTCATCTCCAAGATGCACAAATGGCCATCCAAGAGTTTGAAACTTCAATGATGATGAGAACGTCACCAACTAGTGGTGGGGTAATATGTAACAATATAGAGTTTACATATCGTGATACACTAGGTTGGATAAACCCCTTTTGCAACATATCCTTTATTTAAGCCTTACACTCCTCCGACTCATGAGGTGATAATTGATATGGTGCCTTATAAGGAGGTGTCTTCCTAGGAAATATCTCAATTTTATGATCTACTCTCCTTTTTGGTGGTAATCCTGAAGGTAATTAATTCATTTGGAAAGACATCTTGAAACTCATTGACCACATCTTTCAATTTCTCAAGAATTTTTCCATTATGTTGCACAGTCTAGAATTCTCTTATTAGACCCATGAAACATTTACTTCTCTTATTAGACCCATGAAACATTTATTTGTCTTACCAATAAACGTGGTCTCTATGACAAAAAGAAGTAGCCCTTGCCTTTATGATCTTTCTTTAATCCCAAAGATCTTCCATTGACTTGTTCTCACTACTTTCTTTCTCTAATTCAGTGTGGGTTGTAGTGCTCTATCCATGACATGCATAAGATTGCATCATAACAAGCTAATTGTATCACTTGCCATTTAGTTGCTTCTTGATACTCCCCTCAGAGAGTGCTACTTTTCTAGGTAATGACTCAATCCTCTTTGTTTGACCATTAGGTAATTCTACTTCATCATGCTCATTCTTCTCTAATTCTATCTCCAACCTTATTGCAATAGAGCAAGACACAATATTTGTTGTTGCTCCATGATCTATCAATACTCTCACCGGATTGCCTTTTAGGGCTCCATTTATGGCAATTAGTTGTGCGTTTGTCTTCCTCTACCTTTGCATTCTTGTCTTCTTCCTCTCCCTACTTTTACTCTTCTTCATTGAGCAAGTAAGGCCATGAGGTACATTTTTTGGTGATCTTTGTATTTTGATATGACTTCATCATCCTCCTCTTTAATTTGTCTCTCCATGTGATTCAAAGGTTGCATGTATAGAGGCCAAGGGCCTCTAGGATGACATGCATAACAAATGATGGTTATGTGCTCAACTCGGCCACAATTTACTCCTCTTTTACTAGTGATAGTGGAAATTGGAACCAACATGGAAGTTGGAATCGCAACTACTATTTTCTCAAGGAGCTCCTAAAATTTAGGGGGGAGAGATGAGAGTGGAGAAAACTTAAATGGAGACTTCTCAACTTCAACAATTGGGAAGCTAAGAACAAGAATGTTAACTTGATTTATACTTTTAATCTCAATAGTCTCACTCTCAAAGTCCTCCCTCTAAATTTTACATACCAAAAGTTAATTTTCCTGCTAACATAAACCTATATAGGCTAGTGTGGGAAAAGAAGTGGCTTGTTCATTCAATCTCTTGAGTTCAAATTCACCACCATTGGAACATTTTTATCTTCCATCACTCAACACTCTTATCACCACATTCTCAAGCACTTATCATCACATTCTCATGCAAGGTGGGAACATTTTCAAAACTTGATAATTCATTGCTTTCCTCTCTTGTGTACACATTGCACTATATTTCTAGCTAAATATTAAATTTAATCTTTGATATCTCATCTACTTTATAAGTGGTCACTAATGAATAGCCAAATGTTAAATCTAAAACCCCTCCACCCGCAAACCCTTTTTCTATTCCCATAAACAGTTAACATGAGTGTTCATTCCTCATAACCAAAATTTTATAAATATCCATAACATATTCTAGGGGTACTTGCTGCTCTACTCAATGAAAATCTTACTTTTTAAAATCTGAAACCCCCTATTGAATGTCAGCATTGATAACTCCATACCAACTAAGACAACTAGATGCAACATTGTGGAAAGGGTCCTCTTAAGTCTTTTTGTAAACTTGCGGGTATCCTTTGCATCAAAGTGTCAAAGTTGGGGTACAGTTAAGTCTTGTGAGCAGGCATGTCTCTCACTCAAGTTACTAGGCTAAAAGTCAAGTAAAGTCAAAAAGTAGAAAGGAATATCCATTCACATGGGCATATTCCCCTAAGCATGTGATCTTATCTTGACCTAACCACTAAGTCAAGGATTCCTTCACATGGGCTATCCTTAGACTATAGAAGAATCCAAAACAAAAAGGCTTGTGGGCCCATGAGTTCTCAACTCTTTCCTCAAAGCCAAACACCTAAGAATAATACCAAGTCAACACACTAGAATCCAAAATAGTGGTGCTCATATTTTCCACTTTCTCTAAAGTAAGGTCCCCTCTATCTGAGCTATGACTAACTTTAGCTAATCATGACTAATGTAGAACTATCCTTTATCTCTATATAAATAATATCTCTCAAGTACTTGTAATACAAGCTAAATATCACAATACCACACACATGCACAAATGGGTGTTACATTTACCCCCGGACTAAGTTTTCACTTTGTCTTCAAAGTGAAGGTCTCTCTACCTTCTATAATACATCTTCAACTTATCATGGTTAATCCTATCAAAGTGTCTTCCTCCCAACTCCTTGAGATCATAGGTGTAATTGCCCCACACCTTCTCCACTATGAAAGGTCCAAAGTACTTAGGCAAAAACTTCTTTTGCACTCTCTTGAATCAGATGGAATCAAACAACATTACCCAATCACCTTCTTTGAAAAGCTCCACCTTCTTCTTGCCTTGCCTCTTGTTATAGCTCTCTTTTTGTTTCCTTTGGGCTTGCTCCACTCGACCCATAGCAACTGCTCTTGCCTCTTCCAACTCCATGAGTTGTTCCTTCCTTGACTTCTCTACGTCACCTCCTTGTGCTTTCTTCAATCTCCTATGAATGCTTTGGAAGGTAGGAAGATCAAAGTGAATAGGTAAGGTAGACTCAATACCATATACCAATTGAAATGGAGAATATCCGGTGGAAGTCTTCATGATTGTCCTATACTCCCATAAAACTGCATGGATCCTCTTGTCCCAATGATGTTTAGCCCCCTCCATTTTTGCATCTTTGGCCAACATCATGCACAAGGTCTGATTGGTTCTCTTTGCCAAGCCATTGGAATTTGGCTTATAGGATGTATTTACTCTATGTGTGATAGAGAAATGTCGTAGCATGGCTGTAGTAATGCTTCCTGTAAACTCTCCTCCTCTATCAAAAACCAACTCCAAAGGGTATCCAAATCTAGTGATAATGCATTCATAAAGAAATCTATCAACTTCATCTTCATTCTTATCCCTCAATGGTTTAGCCTCAACCCACTTGGTAAGATAATCAGTAACTACCACAATATACCGATTGTTCCTTGGGGTTCTATTGAGAGGACCTACAAAATCAATTCCCCACTTCTCAAAAGGTCCTAGCAATGGAATTGATCTAAGTGGTGGAGTGGATGTAGAATTTCTAGCAAAAGCTTGACAAACATGACAAGTTTTGCAATAATCAAGACAATCCTTGAAAATTCCTCTCCAATGGTAACTTGCATCTAGAATCTTGAAAGCAGTCACCTTTCATGCAAAGTGTCCTCCACACACTAAACCTTCATGAAACTCCTTTATGAGTAAGATAGACTCTTCCTTACCCACAACTCTTTGAAGTAGACCATCTGCTCTTTGGTGAAAAAGAATATCCTCCACCATTATGGAAGTTCTAGATCTTGTTGCAAGGGCCTTCCTCTCCCTAGCATGCATCCCTTCCAGATAGTTACCTCTTGTCACAAAATCCACAACCTCCTTGTACTCCATTGGAACCTCTTGAGTGATTGAGATTGTCATGAGCTCCTCATCCGGGAAGGAATCATCCATTGGCTCATCTCCATCATGATCATAGGCCGTAGATAACAAATCAGCATTTGCATGTTTCTTTCCTAGCCTATCCTCAATGGTGTAGTTATACTCAGACAAGAGTATCATCCACCTTGCTAATCTCCCTTCAACATTAGGCTTGTTGAAGATGTACTTCAAAGCCTTGTGATCTATGACAATGGTGGCTTTCCCTCCAATCAAGTAGTGTTTAAACTTCTTGAGACCAAAGATCACTGCCAACCCTTTACTCTCTGTGATAGAGTATTTCTTCTCTACTGAAACCATCTGCCTACTAGCATAAGCTATTAATTGATCATGCTCATCTTGGTCTAATTGATTAAGAGTGCATCCTATAGCTACATTAGAAGCATTAGTATAGAGGATGAAAGGTTTACTCCAATCAGGTTTAACACGAATTGGAGCTACAACAAGGGATTGCTTGAGCTTCTCAAAAGCTTTGAGAGCCTCCTTGTCCTCCAAAATCACCATGTAATCTACACCCTTCTTGATGTAGATGGTCAATGCATAAGCCTTGTTGGAAAATGAGAAGATGAATCTCCTATAGTATCCAACCATCCCCAAGAATTGGCATAACTTGGTCAAGCTTGAAAGGAATGGAAGGTCTAAGATCTCCTCACCTTCTCAAGATCAATTGCTATTCCATCCTTGGAGATGATGTGCCCTAAAAGTATATCTTCTTCACATCCAAAAATGCACCTCTGGGTTGAGTGATGCATTTGCCTCATCCAAGCATTGCAAGACCTTGATTTGGTGCTCAAAGTAGTCGTCCTTGCTCCCGTAGACATAAAAGTCATCAATGAAGTCTCTCACAAATTTCCCAATGAAAGGATCAAATACCTTTTTCATGAACCGTTGGAATGTGGTTGGAGCATTGCAAAGCCCAAAAGGCATGACCTTGAAAGCATAAGTTCCCCAAGGTATGGTGAATGTGGTGAGTTGTTGATGCTCTGGTGCCATCTTGATTTGGTTATATCCACTATAACCATCTCCAAAACTATACCTCTCATGACCTGCAACCTCCTCCAAGATCTCATCAATGAATGACAATGGGTAGTAGTCCTTCTTGGTAACAAAATTGAGCTTCTTGTAATCCACACATACCCAAAGCTTGCCATTACTTTTCTTCACAATGACAATTAGAGACACCCATTTTGAATTCTCCACCTCAAAGATAAATTCGGCCTCCTTGAGCTTATCAATCTCCTCCTTCACAACCAAAGATATTGGTTGGCCAATGCAACATTGCTTTTGGCGGATTGGTCTTGCATGGAACTCCCCCTCTATCTTGTGCTCCTCCAAGGTGACTTCCTTCAAATCCTTGTAACTAAAAGCAAACACATGGATGAACTTGCAGAAAATCTCCTCAAATCTCACTTTCTCCTCCTTGGTAACATTTGGACCATACTTGAGGGTAGATAGCCTTCTCTCTACCTCCTCAAGTGTCAATGGTGATTTATCTGGGTCCTTCAAAATCTCTTGCTTAGGTGCAAAATCCATAGCACACAAAGGATACACATCTAAATCAGATTCAGATTCATCCTCCTCCGTGGAAGTCTCCTCTTTCATGCTTGTGTCCACACTTGAAACTCTTTCTTCAGAATCTTATTCCCAATAATCAGAAGATGGTGCACCTTGATGTTGTGACCATTCACTCTCACATCAATCTTGGAGGCATATTCACAAGCCTCCCATGGTGTTGGCTTAGCATCCACCACCCCCATTGATATTGGAGTTTTTGCTTCTTCTTCCTCTTGCTCCTTGTAGAACTCAAACCACCTCTAAGCTCCTTTCTCAAGGTAAGGTTCAAAGCAATCAATTGGCCCACTATGATGTTAGCCTTGTGACTACCAATATCCTCCAACACATTGTAGTTCCATTGTTGCTTTGAAATCAAGAAATCCTCCATCCCCAACTTCTTCCTTGGAGTCTTTATTTTTGATGGTGTTGAGGTGCGAGTGCTCCTAATAGACATAGGAGTATCCTTGCTTGGAGTAAATCCTTGAGAAGAGTGAACATCCTCTGCAAAACAAGCTCTCTTCTTCTCTTGTGCCAAAAGCTCCAAATTAAGACCCTTGGAGTTTGAGCATTCTCCCTTCTCATACTTACTCTCAACCAAATCTATGGATGCTATCCCCTTACCTTTGTTTGGATTAGGAGCCACTTGGGTTTCACTACCTCTCTCTTTCCCTCTATTGGCTCCCTCATAACCCCTTCCTCCATGGTAAGTGGAATTTGGGCAATTCCTTAGGATATGGCCCCTTCCTCCACAACCAAAACAATTTCTATCTTTGAAATTGTTGGCTAGTTGGCCTCCTCTATATGAATGGTTTCCATAACTCCTAGGCCCTCTCCCTACATTTTGATCTACCTCTCTCTTCTCCCATAGTTGCACCACATTGATCTTGAGATCCGCAAGTTGTTCTGTGATGGTTTGAAGTGGATCCTTTGGTGGAGGTGTAAGAATTGGAGCAACTACTATTTGTGGTGCAACCCTTGCCACCAAAGTATCAGAAGTTCCACCATACTTGTAACCTTAAGGAGGATGCACAACCTCCTTCACAACCAAATCACTCTCATCTCCTTCCAAACTCTCCTCCATATGAATTGCGATCTTGATAGTTTCAACCTTGGAAGAAGGTTTCTCATATCTCACCTTGCTTCTTAACCCTCCCACAAAATTCTTGGTGAGCATGGCCCCTATGCCAATCATAGAAGTCTCCACATCATTCCCACCCTTCCTCAACACTATGCAAAATCTAGACTTTAATTTTTCCATTCTTTCCACATAGACTCTCACTTTCTTTCCATCTCCTTGTTTGAGAAAGGTAACCTCATTCATCAATCTCTCATAAATCTCATCTGGGAGAAAGTTCTGAATGAGTGCTTAAGTCAAACTCTCTTAAGATTCTTCTTGCCTATCTCTCCTCTCTCTCTTTTGGTATTCTACCATGTAAGTGTTGCATCCTCAAAGAAATCTGGTAATAATGAGACCCACTCATTCTTCCTCCTCTCATTGTTTCCTATGCGAGCTCTTTTGAAGTCTCTCACAAAGACCTCCACATCTTCTCTATCCTTGCCAAAGAAAATTGGAAGTTTCCCCATCTTAACCTCTCACTATCTTTCTTTTCTCTCAATTTTTCTTTTTCTTTTTCTTTTCTCTCACTCTATAGCTAATAGAGTATGTACATGACTAACACCATTTGAAATAAATCCACCCTAGGGAACACAAAAGGTTCAGGTTGCTCCAAGATTTCTATAGCAACATCAATCCTAGAGTGCATATTAATCTAGCTCTCATGGATAGTTTATCCATAAGTTGAAAGATTATCTCCATCACTAATCTTGAGAACTAGCTAATGAAGGTGATAGTATTTCTGTAGCTATACTAAGACTCTCTCCAAGATCCTTCACCAAAGTCTCCAAAATTGATTTTACTCCACTACACTCATGTCCTTTTGGAAGTCCTTCAACTCCACAATTCTCACACAACTCCTTGGTCTTAGATCTTCTCCCTCCCAATCTTGGTGAAGAAGATCCAACATGCAAACCCAAGTCAAGTTAGCCTCTCCTTTCCCTCAACCTCTTGCTCTCAAAGGTCAAGGGACATGAACTTGCCTTATGTCCCTTCTTTCCACATAGAAAGCACTTAGACTCACTCTTTCCTCCAAGTGGCGTAGGTTTTTGGATCCTCTCAACACTCTTCAAATTCTATTGTAAACTCTCTTTCCTTCAAATCCACCCCTACAATCACCTCAAACCCTTGGGGAACCTTGAATAGTCTCAATCTCCACTCTTGATGACACTCCATGTTCCCAAGATGAATCTAAACACTCAAATATGCTTTTTGTTGCTCTTAAACTCCTCATGCATGAGATCTCCACTCTGCATAGTTGACCCTTCCTCACAATTTCACTCAAATATCTCAACTAGTATGTGATAGTCCTTTGAAATTTTTCACACTAAATCAGGAACCTTGGAAGACGCAAGATATCTTTCCTTTACGGAGGTATCTAGAATATACCTCCGTAAAAAATTTCAGATATTTTCATTGAGCCATTTGGCCTAGGTAGCTTTCTATTCAACACACATATTTCAGATTTGGTCTGCAAACCACCCCCCTCACTTCAAAAACTCATAACTCCTTCCTCAAGATTGATCTTTCTCTAATTTTCATGTCAGCACATAGGATACAATGCAGTGAATTTCTTGGAAATATTCAGAAAAAATCACTGAAAATTGAAGAAATTGCAGACTCTGTACAATTTTTCCAAAGAGCATGCAGTTGCTGGAGCAGTTTACCCTATCAACTTTCAAAAATTCTAGCTCAATGCACATAGTAGTTCTCACAATAATTTCAAGTGTGCTAACTGAAAGATAACCCAAGATATCATGTGTAGAAATTTCAAGTCCAGATCTTAAACTTGTGATTTTACCCAAAATCGCCTTAATCTTCAAAATCTACAATCCACCTCACACAATGTCTCCAATTCCTCTCATGTGTAAAAGATGTACAAAATCACTTCAAAGACATCATAATGAACTATAGGGTATACAAATGGATCTTGGTTCTCTAACATAAATTCAGCCCTCTTGTCTCCTAATGTTCTCTCCAAGTGAGCTCTCATAGCCTCCTTTTGCTTAATGTAAAATTGAACGTAGAACATTATCTTGCCTTCTAGAGAGGTCCCAACAATGGAACAAAAAATGTGAGCCAGCCTGTCACTCACTCAAGATGAACCTTTGATGACTATTATAGTAGCGCACCATGGACTAAGAAGGCAAGGAACCCCAACTCCATCATACTCCTCCAAGGCTAACACTCCAAGACTCAAGACATTGCTCACTAGAGAACTCAATGAGAGAGAGATAGTTGCAAATGAAAGGATGATGAGTACCTCCTCACTCCTTGTTTATATACTTGTGAAATAGTTACGTACCAAAGTTACTAATTACTGGAGTAACTCAAGTTATTAGGCTAAAAGTCAAGTAAAGTCACAAAGTAGAAAGGAATATCCATTCACTAGGGCATATTCCACTAGCATGTGATCTTATCTTGACCCAACCACTAAGTCAAGAATTCCTTCACATGGGTTATCCTTGGACTATAGAAGAATCCAAAACAAAAAGGCTTGCGGGCCCATGAGTTCTCAACTCTTTCCTCAAAGCCAAACACTTAGGAATAATACCAAGTAAACACACTAGAATCCAAAATAGTAGTGCTTGTCTTTTCCACTTCCTCTAAATTAAGATCCCCACTATCTTAACTATGACAAACTTTAGCTAATCATGACTAATGTAGAACCATCCTTTATCTCTATATAAATAATCTCTCTCAAGTACGTGTAATACCAAGCTAAATATCACAATATTACACACATGTACAAATGGGTGTTACAGAACCAATCAGACCTTGTGCATGATGTTGGCCCAAGATGCAGAAATGGAGGGGGCTTAACATCATTGGGACAAGAGGATTCATGATGTTTTATGGGAGTATAGGACAACCATGAAGACTTCCACCAAATATTCTACATTTAAATTGGTATATGGTATTGAGTCTACCTTATCTGTTCACTTTGATCTTCCTACCTTCCAAAGCATTCATAGGAGATTGAAGAAAGCACAAGGAGGTGATGTAGAGAAGTCAAGGAAGGATCAACTCATGGAGTTGGAAGAGGCAAGAGCAGTTGCTATGGGTCGAGTGGAACAAGCCCAAAGGAAACAAAAGGAGATCTATGACAAGAGGCAAGGCAAGGAGAAGGTGGAGCCTTTCAAAGAAGGTAATTGGGTAATGTTGTTTGATTTCATTCGATTCAAGAGAGTGCAAAAGAAGTTTTTGCCTAAGTTCTTTGGACTTTTCATAGTGGAGAAGGTGTGGGGCAATTACACCTATGATCTCAAGGATTTGGGAAGAAGACACTTTGATAGGATGTACCATGATAAGTTGAAGATTTACCATAGAAGGTAGAGAGACCTTCACTTTGAAGACAAAGTGAAAACTTAGTCCGGGAGTAAATGTAACACCCATTTGTGCATATGTGTGGTATTGTGATATTTAGCTTGGTATTACAAATACTTGAGAGATATTATTTATATAGAGATAAAGGATGGTTCTACATAAGTCATGATTAGCTAGAGTTAATCATAGCTAAGATAGAAGGGACCTTACTTTAGAGGAGGTGGAAAAGATGAGCACCACTATTTTGGATTCTAGTGTGTTGACTTGGTATTATTCCTAGGTGTTTGGCTTTGAGGAAAGAGTTGAGAACTCTTGGGCCCAAAAGCCTTTTGTTTTGGATTCTTCTATAGTCCAAGGATAGCCCATGTGAAGGAATCCTTGACTTAGTGGTTGGGTCAAGATAAGATCACATGCTAGTGGAATATGCCCTAGTGAATGGATATTCTTTCTACTTTTTGACTTTACTTGACTTTTAGCTTAGTAACTTGAGTTACTACGGTAATTAGTAACTTGGGTACGTAACTATTTCACAAGTATATAAACAAGGGGTGAGGAGGTACTTAGCATCTTTTCATTTGCAATTATCTCTCTCATTGAGTTCTCTAGTGAGCAATGTCTTAAGTCTTGGAGTGTTAACCTTGGAGGAGTATGATGGAGTTGGGGCTCCTTGCCTTCTTAGTCCATGGTGCACTACTATAATAGCCATCAGAGGTTCATCTTGAGTGAGAGACATTCCGGCTCACAGGTCACACTATCTACTCCGGAGGTCTTGGTGTTCAGCAGACCAAGGTATAGGCTATTGCACGTATTCCTCAACTTACGGATGTGAGCAAAGTGCGAGCATTCCTTGGGTTGGCAAACTTCTATTGTTGCTATGTTAGAGGATTTAGTGCCATTTCCAAGGCCTTGATGATGCTAACCAAGCTTACACATGAGTGGTGTTGGGGAGATGAGTAGGAGAGAACTTCTGTAGAGCTCAAAGAGAGGTTATCATTTGCTCCTATTTTGAGGAGACCGATGAGAGGACGACCATTTTAAGTTCACATTAATTGGAGTATGTTGGAGCTTGGAGCAGTGCTCACCCATCATGATGACAAGGAGAAGGAGTTTGTGGTGGCCTATGCTAGTTGCTCCAACAATTCAGCAGAGGTGAAGTATAGTTCATATGAGGGAGAGTGCTTGGGAACAATTTGGGCAATAATACATTTCCAATGTGACCTACTTGGTAATCCCTTTACTCTCATCACTGATCATTAGCCATTGAAGTGGTTGATAGAGTCCGACAAGCTTTCAAGGAAGCTTGCATGATGGGCTCTAATTTTACAAGAGTAAAATTTCATGGTTATTCACAGACCTAGAGTGGTGAACCATGATAAAATGGGTTGAGTAGAAACCCATGTCCTAGCCAGTTGGATCAGGTCGGCGCATGTTGGCATGGTGAGACATATGAGGAGATGGTACCAAGTTGGTATGTATATGCTTTTCTCTATATATTTTTTGAGACTTTGGAGGTATCCCTTTCAGCACATATAGGAGGAGTTATTGAGGTCATAGATCCAGAGATTGGAGATAGTGGGACAATTCAATGAGAATTCATGATGATGTTTTAGTGATGGACTATCTTTGCACTAGTGTTGTGGGTGGCACAATTGGGGCCAAGGAGAGAGACCGTGTCGTTCAGTGAGCTAGGCAGTTTAGATTGGAGGATATACACCTTTTGTGTGTATGGGAGGATGGTAGAGTGCAAGCAATATCACTTCCATCTTAGAGACTACATTTGGTCCGTCATGCTCATGAGGAGCTAGAATATTTTGGAGTAAAGCGTATGTTTAGCTTACTCCAGAGTCATTATTGGTGGCACGGTATGCAGACTGATGTATAATAGTTTGTTGTCAGATGTGTGGTTTGTGACCGAGTTTGAGCATCATACAATGCTCTTATGCCACAATTACACCCACCTATCATGAGATTGGGTTACCGCTGGAGTTTGGACTTTGCTAGATCTTTACCATTGACTATAAGACAACATTGGTATGTTTTTGTGATGGTGGAGCACTTCTCCAAGTGGATTGAGTTGGTGGCACTTCTTGACAAGTTCAGTGAAGGAGCAACTTATTTGTTCTTAGATCAGATTCTTAGTCATTTTGGTACATAAGCTGAGTTTTTGGCTGATCAAGGTATAGAGTTCTTGGGGGAGTTTCAAGTCTTGTATGACAAGGCTTTGATTGATCATTGTATTATCTCCAAAGATCACCCTGAGGTAGATGGCTTAGTAGAGAGAGTTGATCAGACGGTGAAGTGAGGATTGTGAAAGTATGTTTTGTAGAGAAGCCACTTGGGAGATCAAGATCTCTAGACCTTGGTTGGCCATGGGCTATCGGTTCAGCCAACAAGCCTCCTTAGCATCCTTCTCTCCTTACTTTCTACTCTATGGATGAGATCCATATTTACTTGAAGCCGATCGGCGAGATGCTATTGTGGTTTAGATGTATGGACTTGGATGATCTGGATGTATGGATGAGCGTATGTTCTCAATGAGAAGAGATCTTTTGGAGAGTGATGCCGATAGCCTTTGAGAATTTGGTGATTACTCACCATAGAGATACCTTACACTATGTTACTATTCAAGGAGAAGGTTATAGACCCTTGATCCATTGATTTCATCCAAGGGACTATGTATAACTACAACAGACAACATAAACAACACTTGATGTTTCTATAGGTCGCACTATCTTTAGAGTGCACAAGGTTTTGCCATCGGGAGAATTCTTGTGTTGGAAGGACATAATGGAGTTATTTGGAAGGATCATGTGTGCAATTGTAGGCCATGCCACCTCCCAAACATTGATGGTACTATGGACCCAAGCTTAGCACTTATACGGGTAGGCTTGAGTTGTATGTTATGTGGCTCTTCTGGTAGAGCTACTTCTATGTTAGTGTGTGATAGTTGTTTGAGAGGATGGCATATAGCATGTATGACTCCTCTCCTCATGATGGTTCCTCAAGTGTAGTGGTCCTAAATGTTCTTGACATATAGCTAGTTCATCCTTTATATGGTGTAGATTGCAGACATGGGACTAACGATAAGGCTCAATAGCACTTGGCCTCTTGATCTTCGCCCATCATAGGGTATACTATATACTTGGAGTAGATGGCTATCTAGAGTTAGAAGGACCTAACCGCCAATTAGGGGGGAGGATTTTGATTGTGACACTTTAGAGTCTATGTATGACTTATGTGTTAGTTATATGTCTATAGTGTATGATGTTGACAATGATGTATATACATACGACAACTATCACGCCATTTGTAGTGTTGTATCTAGATTGCTTGTACACTAGAGTTGCAATTATAGTGGTTAGAGGTATTTTAGCACTTACTCGTAGATTACTTTTTGACAGTTAGTTTTCATGTTCTGGATACTCACTTCATGGTGGGGCCCATTGTCACTTTGAACTGTTTGCACCATTGGGTGTGTTGTCAATGGGACCATTAGGGTTTTAGACCTAGATTGGATCCAAGGGTATACTTTCAAAGTGGCAATTCCAGAGAGCTCACTTCTCTGATGTTAAGCCGTTGAGTTCTTAGCTATGGTGGACAAAGGCCGGCAAGCATCACCTAGATTCTCTTAGCTAGAGTGGATGTGACTTGATTGTAATCATTATCCAATTGTTGATAGTTTATAGAGTGATAGATCAAGTACTAATCTGAGTTGAGTTGATTCAAGTGGTGTAAATGAATTGATTATTGTGGCACTGTAGAGTCTATGTATGACTTATGTGTGAGTTATGTGTCTATAGTGTATGATGTTGATAACAATGTATGTTGTATAGCGATGTATATATGCATGACAACCTCTTGTGATGTGAAACGCCGATAAGATACAAAGCATGGTGTATCCCAAGCCGTTGTGAAAAGCCTCACATCGGAAAGTGTAGCCATGGCTAGCACAAGAATAATCATAATAACACATGATGCTCTTCTATATCTCTTCCCATACCTGCAAAATCACAACCCTCACATTCTAACTCACATGAGTAAATACTATCGCTCCATACCCTAAAAACTATAAACTCTAATAATGTTCAATTTTTATCTCTAAAAATTTTAAATTAAATTCTCATGGAATTAGTATATGAATGCAAAGAGATTAAAATTGAGAACTCCAAAACCATCATTCTCAATGTGTAATAATCATTCTCAACCCTAAAATCCCATAATTCTAAACTGAATTCTCCCCCTTTTTCAATCTAGGTACCAATGGAACTGAAATTGAAAGACAAACAAAATAGACTATTCACTCAAGTGTAATATGCTAAAGAGCACTCAAAACATGTATATCTTTCCTCTCACATCTCTCCCTCTCCTCTCCCATCTACACACTCTCCCAAACTCCACAACTCGATGCATGATAGAGTACGATTAGACATTCTTATGTCTAATCTTGTCTTATGTCTTATGGTATTCATTCTTATTAGACATGTTTATTATAGTCTATGAAAGATGACCTTAACAGTACTCCAGAACTTTGTGCCACATCGAACTCTAAGGCATCCAAAGTTGGCAAAAAGGTTTAACAGTCGCCCTTTTAGCTGAACGTGGCACGCGAGTCCTACTTGGCACCTAATTTCATGCCAAACTAGACTATGCTCCTGTGATTGCCTACTGTACTTGAAGGATCCAATTTCACATATGACATAACCGGTCATCTTTGTTTACATCTTCTGTATCGTGGTAATTCTAAAACTGACTGGAAATTTTCGTAATTGAGGACTCTCGAATTGACTGTCACTGCAAACAATGTTTTGGAGAACGGTGACTGATTTATGATTCTCGAGGAAATGCGTAAGTTTAGGGTAATGGTAAGCTGAGGAAGAACGATCATCTATACCCGAAGTTCTTTTCCCGACTACTGTCCTGTCTGCTAGTTGCATTTTCTCTATACTGTGTAGATTTATCCTTTCACAAGAACACACGGAACCGCCATCGCCAACTATGACGAGTGGATGACACGTCTGAATACGTGGTATCAAGGGGTATTGTTGAGTCTTTCTGCCAACTTGGGATGCCGTTAAGTCTGTTTGTTAAAGTTTCGGGTACTGTTAAGTCCATCACTTTATATTCTATATAAATGAGAACGGATTTTAGTATATATTTTAAGTGGTAGTTTCTCTCATAAGCCAGAAGCAGAGGTAAAATAAAAACTGGGAAGTTGGTACTAGTTTCTGACGATGAGATTGATAGTCAAATATCTATAGAATGCATTGCATTTCGTGTCCAAGTTTGAGTTTCCAGTCTAGTTTTCTTTCTAAGCAATCTTCTTCGAGACTCCACATGGAGCAGCTGAACATACAGGTAAGAGACAAACCACAACCCAAGTCCTGTTGAGCTCCCCCAAATGAAAGGTAGCTCATTTCCCTCTTTATGCCAAAAGCTCAGGCGTTCCCTTGTTAATAAGGCTCGGGCAGTTTTTCCTACCTTTGGACAATTATCATGTTAGGCGTCAGGGGTACCACTCTCATTCTCATACTTTGTAGCTTACTTTCGACAACGTGTATCCATTGCTATCCAGAGGGCAGTGGCTGGTGCACTCCAAAGGAGAGCAATCACATTAGGTGATGTTTCTTCGGATGTTCCAGTTATGTGTAGATTATACGACTTGCATAGCTCGGATATCTTAGGTGCGGTAGGGCAGATTTCTCATACGGACTCTATTGGGGCTTAGCCCCATGTTACCTATTTTTGTTTCTCTCTTGTACGGCTTGATGGGGTCTTCCCATCCTTCATTTTACCTACGCGGTCGCCTGTTTTCCCTTTGGACAATTATTCTGTGTACACTATCGACAGCAAGGAGCGAATGTAGAATGAACTTGAAGGATATAGCAGTTAGTTAGAGAAACGAGGGATTTGATACTTACTCTATATGAATGAGATGGAATCATCAATTGGAGGAGGAAGGGGTGATTGCAATCTCTTGGAGAAGACCAGGTCGAACAGTCAATTAACCATAATCTGCTGTTTCTTACTTTGTTCATAGCATGATAAGAGTGTTTCAGGATCCCAAGAGAGAACGCAATACCTGTAGATGACATGAATGGTACATTCAGGGGAACTGGTATGCGGATGCGGGAAAAGTTGATCGATCTGTTGAAGAGAACACACGATGAAATTTGACTCTTCATGTCCAGTCAACCATAACCTTCTGTTGCATACTTTGCTAATAGCATGACTCTTTAACAGTCTTTGGGATCGAGTACACAAGAGAGAACGCAATGCCTGTAGATGACAAGAAAAGTGCACAACAGGAAACTGATATGCGGATCCGGCAAAAGTTGATCAATCTGTTGAAGAGAACTTCTAGTCTTCACATCCGGTCAATAATCTGGTGACATACGGGATTCTCTGTGTTTCGCGTTTCGGGGCACGTCGGGAATACTAGGCCAAATCAAGTGGGTAGAGTTTATATCAGGTGAAGGCGGAACTCATCCTAGATTGCACGTGAATTGCGGACAGAATACATTCTAGAAGCAGAAATCCCTCGTCCATCCCACGAGATTTCTACCACACTTTCGCTTAAGGTAAAGGAGTAGATGTAATGCATTTGCGAGAGGCTCACAGAGTACAGGCTTTATTGTGCCCCATTTCCTGCATATTGCTTAAAACCGAAGGAGTGGAGAGAGACACAAGTGTATCTGGGATCCATTCAAAAGTCAATAAGTCTTGACATTCTGCTGTTGGCATGTTAAGAAAGGTTTAAAAAAAAACAAAAAAGAAGCGTACACTAGTTTTTGCACCAGAAAAGTAGATCAGGCAAACCAGGAGAAGAGTAGAAACAGACTTCGACTATCTGCTGAAGAATGTGGGACAGTGAATACTCACCTAATACAAACCTGTCGATATCTTCTAAACAATGGGACGACCAGCATATGCGATATCTTCTAAACAATGGGACAACCAGCATATGAAACATTTCTCTACAGTAGATCCGAACTATGGATACAGGAGGCGGCCTTAAAGGTCCTACATAGTGCATTAAGAACACTTTTTCCTGGGTTAAAGGGTTCCGTTTTAGGGACACGGTCAAGCTTCGGTAACTTTCGACTCTTTTGTTAACACAAGAAGGAGGAGGAGACTCCCGAGAAATGTTACTGTGAGCATTTGTGTAGAGGACATATTAGCTTTAATGACGACTTGTATAGCAAGGAAATGGATGTAAGCGAGAACTTATGCAACAAACCAACCAGACATGCAGCACTTAGGTAGGGGACTGACATTTGAGTGCACACAAAGATTGACCATGTTGTGCAGAAGCATCAGCTTTCCGATAAGCGCTTGTTTCACATAGTTGCTGGTACCGAATAGACCTGATTTCATCGAGACAAAAAGTTCCAACCGACTGAAGCAGTCCTGCATCATCCGCGAAAACGGACTTGTAGATGAGTAGAGCTTATCGAGTGATATGCCCATACGCGGTCGCACTCAGGTATATTGCTGAGGGATTTAAAATATGGATAAGTCAGATGTGGTCACTGCTCTGGCTCAACCAATTTCAGATTAAATCAAGCAGCAACGAAGAGTCAGTCGAGGTCACTTTAGCACGGATTTATTGACACAACAATCTGCAGCACGCAAAGACTTAAACAGGAAAGCATCCAAACTGGATTGGTCCCTAACCTAGATTGAGTACGGATTTACTGAAACAACAATCTGTAACATGCAAAGACTTAAACAGGAAAGCATCCAAACCGCATTGGTCCCTAATCTAGACTGAGTCCGTACTGTACCGTAAAGTTGACTGACATTTGGGTGCATACAAAGATTGACCATGTCGGTGCAGAGGCATCAGCTTTCCGATAAGCGCTTGTTTCACATAGTTGCTGGTGCCGCATAGACCTGATTTCATCGAGACTAAAAATTCCAACCGACTGCAGCAGTCCTGCATCATCCGCGAAAACGGACTTGTAGGTGAGTAGAGCTTATCGAGTGATACGCCCTTACGCGGTCGCACTCAGGTATATTGCTGAGAGATTGAAAATATGGATAAGTCCGATGTGGTCACTGCTCTGGCTCAACCAATTTCAGATTCAATCAGCAGGCAGCGAAGAAGAGTCAGTCGAGGTAACTTTTGCACGGATTTATTGAAACAACAATATGCAGTATGCAAAGACTTAAACAGGAAAGCATCCAAACTGGATTGGTCCCTAACCTAGATTGAGTACGGGTTTATGGAAACAACAATCTGTAAGAAAAAGGGCGGCAGCTTAGAAAACACGAAGGATGGGAAGATCTGTAACATGGAACAGGAAGGATCTGTAACATGCAAAGACTTAAACAGGAAAGCATCCAAACCGCATAGGTCCCTAATCTAGATTGAGTCCGAACTGTACCGTAAGGTTGGCAGATCCGTGCTGAAACTGTAGCTCTCTTAAACCATCTGCTGTTTATGCAAAAGCCTGTTCCTGTCGTCTACATTTCCGGAGGTATTTTCCATTAAAGATTGCTCATCAACGTCTTAAAACGTCCTCTTACTTTCAGAATCCAAAACATTTAAACTACTCCTCGTTTCCTGCGTGTTATTCTAGCACAGGGGCTAGGCTATCTTCTCTTTATCGTTCCAACTTTTTCGGACGTCCCCGAAAGGACATATCGTCATTTGCGGTAGCAGAATTTCTAAACTTTTAATTAGAATTATCTTAAACGATGTCGATCCTCGCTTAAGGCAAGAGATGTAATAGAGTTCCTCCACTATTAGGGTACTTCGAGCAGTTAACAGAGAACCACCGTGGAGGAACGAGGATGGGTTTTTGGGACCTCCCCGAGCCTGTGGAGGACTCGTGGTTTTGCGAGGAAGCAGGTTTGAGGATTTCAGTAGACTAAGACTTGGCTATGCTCTCTTTTCAGTGGACTAAACTCGAAGCGTGTCTGCATCTCAGTAGGACGCCTATTGCCCCTCAATAAGGACCATTCTCTTCCCGCACTGCATTGATTCATACTGACTGAAATCGACATTCAGGTGCATGCTTGCTGCAGATTAGCTTCTAAGATCTTAGTGCATTAGAGGAGAAGGGGGGAAATATATGGATTGGGCGGCTTTTCTCTTGACTCGACGTTCAAGCAATCCATTGCTTGCAATTTTTCGCACGGTCTGATTTTCTGACGTTTCTCAACTCACGCTGTTGATGTATGAGACTCTGTGAGATTCTGAAATTATTCATGGGACTGAGTCGCTCGATTGAGTTTCTCTGGATGATTAATAACTTCTCCGGCCTCAATCCGCACTACCTTCGATTCTCGCTGAGGTTGGAGTCCTTAGAGGCTCAATGTGCGATGCGAGGATTGGGACGACTATAGAGCTTACGCGAACTACACTGAGTATGAGTTTGAGTCCTCTGACGTGATTCACTCTCCCTCCGCCTGTTTTCCTGTTGCGATAGCCTTGAAGGGGCTTCTCACTTCTCAACCGGAGTAGAGTCCGTCACGCTGCTCCACCTCTGTCTAGACTTCAACTGAACTCTTCATCCAGGATGAAGACCCCTTACTCCTTACGCCGCTTTACAACGTGGAATTGTCGGCTCGACCTTGACGATCAACTTCACGTACCGGAACATAACAGGTTATGCTACACCCGTTGACTGGACGCCAACTGTGGTTCATATGATTTAGTTCGGGTACCTCTGCCAGATTGCATCTCACCGTCGAAAAGTGAGATTATGACACGATCGTGAGAATGTGATCTTACTCACATTTTAACGGTCAGTATATCGCACCAAGGTACGCAATCCCGCTTACAACCGAATGACAATAGGGGGGTTTCAGAAATAGATTCTAAGGGATTGTTAAGAATCCCTTAGACATCTAAGGTACGCAATCCCGCTTACAACCGAATGACAATAGGGGGATTTCAGAAATAGATTCTAAGGGATTGTTAAGAATCCCTTAGACATATGTCTAAGGGATTCTTAACAAACTTCGTTATATATTTTAGTGAACTCTGTAACCGACTTCGTTATATATTTTAGTGAACTCTATAACCAGACTAGAGTGTAATAACTGAACACTGTTATATATTTTAGTGAACTCTATAACCAGAATAATAACTGAACACTATGTAAATTTAGTTATAGGATATTTTATTCAAATTGAATTCATTTATAAAATTCAAGCATGATGTTTCGGATGTTTAGGAATGCCCTAACTGAATAAATGATTGTCCGACAAAGTGACGTGTTCTCAAGAGGATGGACACGTGGTTAGATGGGTCAAAATTATTTATGATTTGGTTTGCATATTCAAGATCCAAATGCCACACCTCATAAATTCTAAACTCGAATTCACCACCCTCCCGAGCAAATGTGTGAGTTGTCAGGTAACTAACGGTTTTGTAGTTTCACATTGGTGTGGGAAATGATCAGCGCTGCCGTGCGACAACCAAGAAATTGATCAGGGGTCGAGGAATTTGACGTCAGGAGTGCAACCAACTTTTGGCAATAGGAGATCAAGTACCTTGTTTTAGTGCAGGAGACTCACTTTTTGACACTAATCTAATACATATAGAGTCATCTTTGGATTTGCAACCTCAACAACCATTAGGGAAATTTGGAGATCTATTGAGGATGGCTTCATCTGCGCCGGTCAAAACAAAGGAGGTTGCACGATTTTGCATGGCACCGCACCATTATAGCCAAATATTGGATTATCTGGTGGACCCTGAGCATTTTGCATAGATTCATGGTGGGAATTGAAAAAGCACATTCAGAAATCTACTGCATTTAGTTTCATGGCAACCTTTTTGATTGGGGAGGGACACAGATTTCCTACTTCTATGAAAGGTGACAGGCTTTACAAGAAATGGTTGCGGTACATAAAACAATACAAAGAAACTCAAGAGCTTAAGAACAAGTCTACTGGAGAAGGTCCACGGAGAAGGAATATGGCAAGGGATGGAGAACTATAGAAGATAAATTGAATGGAATGTGCATGCATTTTGCAAGAATGGAAACCATGTTTGGGACCAGAGCAAACATTAGTCCACCTACAATGGTAAGTTTAGGAGATTTTAATCCCACTTTGAGCGAGATTTGTGGCAAGGAGGAGGTCCATGAGGGTGCACATGAGTGCTCGCAATTCACATCTCCTCTAGAAGTGGTGCTCCCTTACTTGGGCCCCCAGTTGGTCGCAAACACCCAAGGGGTGGAAAGTATATCATGTGGCATGGACAATGGAATCCTATCACCCGAGGATGAGTCTCCATTTGTTACAGTGATTGAAGACTCACCTTTCATTACACCACCACCTTTAACTCTACAAGGGATGGATCCAAGGTTGCTTTCATCTACCAAGAAGGGAACGTGACCCAAAGAGGAGGAAAGGTGGAATATCAATAAGTAAGGTATACATGTTGTCACATAGTATGTCATTATCTCATGATTTAGCAAAAATAATGATGTTGAAAGCAAATACTACAGAATCTAGGGAGAGGTTACGACTAGCTAACTAGAAACCACCAACATGAGGAAAAGAGAGAAAAAAATGATGAGAATGGAAGCAAAGCGGGTTAGATTAGAGACAAAGAAGATGAAAATTGAAATTGAGAAAAAATTGAGCATAGATAGAAGGAAAGCTAGGGCAGGAAAACACAAGTTTGAGGAGAAGAGTTTGGAATCAAAGCGCACTCATGAAATCAAAATGAGTCTCATACATGCTGGGAAAACTCCCAAGGAGATAAGTAATTATTTCAAAGTGCTCACTCACATTCAACGTCCATCCTACTCTATTAATAGTGATAGCAAATAGTATACCAACATGGAACCTTTATTATGATTATGACAAAGATGAGTTATGGAAACTTGTCCTTGCTCATCCCTGCTCAATGCTACACTTTGTTAAACTAAGGCCAGAGCCGCTCATTGGTGCTCATGGGCACTCATAAGTGGTGATAGGTGCTCGTAGGCGCTTGGGTTAAATGGCTGGCACTTGTCCTGGCTTATTGGCACTCATCAACACGCGTAGATGCTCGTTGGTGTTGAGGGTTGCCCATATTGGGTGAAGTGTGGTGACTTGTGATGTGGGTGGCAAAGGTATGTGCTCTCTTGCACATAGGTGGCAATTGATGTCCCCTTTGATGCACAAGGCACAATTGAGTATATAACACATGAAAATATGAGAGTTAAAACAAATTATGGGAATTTTACAAGTGTAAACTAAAATATATATATGAGTATAAAAGATAAATGTATACATGGGGATAAATGAACAAAAGATGTATATAAATGGGTAGCCAATAAAACCTAAAATGTGTGACTATGGTAAAGGAGGAGGTGAAGAAAAAGAGGGAGATGCACCATGGTGTCCAAGTGCTACTACTCCGTCCTCAAGTCTACGACGGTATACATGATGTTGAATCCTAAATGGACTCAATGACAACCATAGGGGCCACTTGCTCTCATCCAAGTCTTGGTGCTTGATACCCCTAGCAAGAAGAGAATATGGGACACTATTATAAGAACTCAGTCTACTTGATGTCCACTCCTTGTCTGCCCAACTAACAGCAGGCCTATCATCATGGACAAATTTGTCCAAAGCACTTATCAAAAGGTCAAATGACCAAGTGTATGATGCTCTATATACCTTATATGGACAGAAGTGGGTAGGGTGGATAACACCATGTGGATGGTTCCTATAATGAGAGAGTGCATAACTATCTATGATCAAAAGATCACGAAGAGGTAAACCTAATGAAGTAAGATGCTCATATGATCTAACTCTAAGTCCTCTAAACTCAAAATCTGGTTGGATATTTGTAGAACACAAACAAGCCATGAGGTGAGACCCGTTGTGAACTCCCTTTGGAAGTTTGGACCATTGCCACATGTAGCAACCGCTCCACTCCATCCGGAGAAAGATCTATCCACAAGATAACCTCAAAGCGTAGCAAACATAACTGGATGAAATGGCTAACATCAGGATGGGCTACCCACCCTACAGGCCCGGCCTATGTGTGAGGGCACCACCCATGCCTAGTCATTTGTTCTCCCATGCATGGAAACCGATAGCACCACAAATCCATAATGATGCCAAACAAGTAACATCCATAATAATAATCTTCTTCCGTAAGAAGCATAGGAAGAGGATACATGGAATATACTCTCATGTTAGACAAATCCTCTCTCTAAACTCAGTTTGAGTGCACTAAGTCTCCACACTATGAGGTAACACATGGGTAGCATCAGTCTGGATCTGCATCTCATGAGATGAACCTCCTATAGTACCCAACCATCCCCAAGAATTGGCGTAACTTTCTCAAGCTTGAAGGGAATGGAAGGTCTGAGATTTTCCTCACCTTCTCAGGATCAACTACTATTCCATCCTTGGAGATGATGTGCCCCAATAGTAGACCTTCTTCACATCCAAAAATGCACTTCTTTGGGTTGAGTGATGCATTTGCCTCATCCAAGCATTGCAAGACGTTGATTAGGTGCTCAAAGTGCTCCTTCTTGCTCCCATAGACACAAAAGTCATCAATGAAGTCTCTCACAAATTTCCCAATCAAAGGTTCAAATACTTTGTTCATGAACCATTGGAATGTGGTTGGAGCATTGCAAAGCCCAAAAGGCATGACCTTGAAAGCGTAAGTTCCCCAAGGTGTGGTGAATGTGGTGAGTTGTTGATGCTCTGGTGCAATCTTGATTTGGTTATATCCACTATAACCATCTCCAAAATTGTACCTCTCATGACCTGCAACCTCTTCCAAGATCTCATCAATGAATGGCAATGGTAGTAGTCCTTCTTGAGAGCAGCATTGAACTTCTTGTAATCCACACATACCCAAAGCTTGCCATTCTTTTTCTTCACAGTGACAATTGGAGACACCCATTATGAATTCTCTATCTCAAAGATAAATCCAGCCTCCTTGAGCTTATCAATCTCCTCCTTCACTACCAAAGATATTGGTGGGCTAATGCGACGTTGCTTTTGGCGGATTGGTCTTGCATGTGACTCCACCTCTATCTTGTGCTCCTCCAAGGTGACTTCCTTCAAATCCTTGTAACTGAAAGCAAACACATGGATGAACTTGCGGAAAATCTCCTCAAATCTCACCTTCTCCTCCTTGGTAACATTTGGACCATACTTGAGGGTAGATAACCTTCTCTCTACCTCCTCAAGTGTCAATGGTGATTTATTTGGGTCCTTCAAAACCTTTGGCTTAGGTGCAAAATCCATAGCACACAAGGGATACACATCTGAATCAGATTCAGATTCATCCTCCTCCGTGGAAGTCTACTCTTCCATGCTTGTGTCCACACCTGAAGCTCCTTCTTCAGAATCTGATTCCCAATAATCAGAAGATGGTGTATCCGAATGAGAAGTGTTGGTGGTGTTAGTCATAGGAATTGTGACTCTATGGTTTGATGGCCCAATCCTCAAGTACCCTTTGTGTCATCGATCAGTTGTGCGTGCTGCTCTCAACCATGGCCTCCCAAGAAGTAAGTCATAGCTTGAATCCTTCAAGCCTTGGAAATTCATGAGATTTTGAACTCCCATAACTGAAACTACCACCTTATCCATCACCCCTACTGGTCCAACTTGTTGCTTGTTTGCCATGCTCACCACAAATGTTGAAGGTCTTGAGGGTATCATACCCAACTTCTTCATCAACCTTTCTGACATGGCATTCACTGCTGATCCTCCATCAACCAATGCATCCTTGATGTTCTGACCATTCACTCTCACATCAATCTTGGAGGCATATTCACAAGCCTCCCATGGTGCTGGCTTGGCATCGACCACCCCCATTGATACTGGAACTTTTGCCTTCTTCTTCTTCTTGCTCCTTGTAGAACTCAAACCACCTCTAAGCTCCTTTCTCAAGGTAGGGTTCAAAGCAATTAATTGGCCCACTATGATGTTAGCCTTATGACTACCAACATCCTCCAACACATTGTAGTTCCATTGTTGCTTTGAGATCAAGAAGTCCTCCATCCCCAACTTCTTCCTTGGAGTCTTTGTTGTTGATGGTGTTGAGGTGCAAGTGCTCCTAGTAGACATAGGAGTATCCTTGCTTGAAGTAAATCCTTGAGAAGAGTGAACATCCTCTTCAAAATGAGCTCTCTTCTTTTCTTTTGCCAAAAGCTCCAAATTAAGACTCTTGGAGTTTGAGCACTCTCTCTTCTCATACTTGCTCTCAACCATATCTATGGATGCTATCCCCTTACCTTTTTTGGGATTAGGAGCCACTTGCATTTCACTACCTCCCTCTTTCCCTCTATTGGCTCCCTCATAACCCCTTCCTCCATGGGAAGTGGAATTTGGGCAATTCCTTTGGATATGGCCACTTCCTCCACAACCAAAACAATTTCTCTCATTGAAATTGTTGGCAGGTTGACCTCCTCTATATGGATAGTTTCCATAACTCCTAGGCCCTCTCCCTACATTCTGATCCACCTCTCTCTTCTCCCATAGTTGCACCACATTGATCTTGAGATCCGCAAGTTGTTCTGTGATGGTTTGAAGTGGATCTTTTGGTGGAGGTGCAAGAATTGGAGCAACTACTACTTGTGGTGCAACCCTTGTCATCGAAGTATCAGAAGTTCCACCATACTTGTAGCCTTGAGGAGGATGCACAACCTCCTTCACCACCAAATCACTCTCATCCCCTTCCAAACTCTCCTCCATACGAATTGCAATCTTGACAGCTTCAACCTTGGAAGAAGGTTTCTCATATCTCACCTTGCTTCTAATTTGTGGTCTCAACCCTCCCACAAAATTCTTGGTGAGCATGGCCCCTATGCCAATCATTGTAGTCTCCACATCATCCCCACCCTTCCTCAACACTATGCAAAATCTGGACTCCAACTTTTCCACTCTTTCCACATAGACTTTCACTTTCTCTCCATCTCCTTGCTTGAGAAATGTAACCTCACTCATCAATCTCTCATAACTCTCATCAGGAAGAAAGTTCTCAATGAGTGTTGAAATCAAAGTCTCCCAAGACTCCTCTTCCCCATCTCTCATCTCTCTCTTTTGGTATTTTGACTCATACCATGTAAGTGCTGCATCCTCCAAGAAATCAAGTAATAATGAGACCCACTCATTCTTCCTCCTCTCATTTTTTCCTATGCGGGATAGTTTATCCATAAATTGAAATATTATCTCCATCACTAATCTTGAGAACTAGCTGATGAAGGTGGTAGTATTTCTGTAGCTGTACTAAGACTCTCTCCAAGATCCTTCACCAAAGTGTCTAAAAGTGATTTTACTCCACTACACTCATGTCCTTTTGGAAGTCCTTCAACTCCACAAACCTCACACAACTCCTTGGTCTTAGATCTTCTCCCTCCCAATCTTGGTGAAGAAGATCCAACATGCAAAACCCAAGTCAAGTTAGCCTCTCCTTTCCCTCAATCTTTTGCTCTCAAAGGTCAATGGACATGAACTTGCCTTATGTCCCTTCTCTCCACATAGAAAGCACTTAGACTCACTCTTTCCTCCAAGTGGTGTAGGTTTTTGGATCCTCTCAATACTCTCTTCAAATTCTATTGTAAACTCTTTTTTCCTTAAATCAACCCCTACAATCACCTCAAACCCTTGGGGAACCTTGCATAATCTCAATTTCCACTCTTGATGACCCTCCATGTTCCCAAGATGAATCTAAACACTCAAACATGCTTTTTGTTGATGTCAAACTTCTCATGCATGAGCTCTCCACTCTACAAAATTGACCCTTCCTAACAATGTCACTCAAATCTCCCAACCAATATGTCACAGTCCTTTGAAATTTTGCACACTGAATTACAACTCTAGGGCGTCCCTCCCTGCAAAGTTTCAGATCTTTCCATTGAGCTGTTTGGCCAAGACATCTTTCTATTCAGCACACATATTTCAGATTTGGTCTCAAAACCACCCCACTCACTTCAAAAACTCATAACTCCTTGCGCAAGAACGATCTCTCTCTAATTTTTATGGCAGCACATAGGATACAATGCACTGAATTTTCTTAGAAATCTTCAGGACAATTCACTGAAAATTGAAGAAATGGCAGACTATGTACAATTTTCCAGAGAGCATGCAGTTGCGGGAGCACTTTACCCTATCAACTTTCAAAAATTCTAGACCAATGCGTATAGAAGTTCTCACAATAATTTCAAGTGTGCTAACTGAAAGATAACCCAAGCTATCAAGTGTAGAAATTTCAAGTCCAAATCTCAAAATTGAGATTTTGCCCAAAATCACCTTAATCCCCAAAATCTACAATCCACCTCACACAATCTCTCCAATTCCTCTCATGTGTACAAGAGTATGGGTTTGGCGAGCAATAGTGCGGAGTCTTAGTCCAAGATAAGCCACACAAGCCCTCACCTAAGCTAGACTACTCTCATTCTCCTCTACCTAAACATGTGCACTCTCGCACCTCTCTATAGCATATGCTAACTCTTGTGCTTGATTTTGTAACTGGATCCTATCACCCCCCGCCATGGCAACGGCACCTAGTTTGTCCAAGTCCAAGTCCAAGTCAACTAATCTGTGCTCTCTCTCCCTCTCAGAAGTAAGCAAGGTTTGATGCCTCTCCTCCTTTGCAACAAGTAAATCCTCTCACTCACAAAGGAGTCTCCCTAGCTCTAACAATAATGTCTCTCTCTGCTCTACACTTTCCAATCTACTCTCGCACTCAAACACCAATCTTTCTCTCTCCTCTACACGCTTCAATCTACTCTCACACTCTGGGAGATTTCTCTCTCTACACTCACCCACTTGAACACAGTCATCTAAAATATGACTGATGTTGACTGAACAAGAAGGAGGTGAAGGTAATCTGAAATGCATAGGGTCACCAACCCCCTCCATAGATGGAGAAAGTGGTGAAGTGGAAGAAGAGGGAAAAGGAACTATCTCAACAAAGGGTAAGGGTTGTGTCTCAACACAAATCTGTTGAACATTTGTTCAAAAGTGGTATATTTAGTTACCCATCAAGTACAAATTCATATTAGCATTTCAGAAATACACCCAGTTCATTAATTAAAGCTTCTTAAATCAACTTATTTATTAAATCTGGTAATGGTATATACAAAAGAACATTATATTTTTTCCAACATATAATATATATATATATATAAAACTCAAACCTAATTAATCACTCACCATCCTTATCCTCTCCCTCATCCTCCCCATCATCAATAGTCTTGTCTTCATCCAAGCTATCTGCATCCTCATGATCATCATCATGCTCTCCCTTGTGTATAATCCCCTCCTCTCTATCACTCAAGTACATCACATCTTCCTCTGGAATGAAACCTCTCTCCACAAAGAGATGAGTGAGTATCTGCCCAAGGAAGGTGACCCTGAACCTGCGCCTGTTAGGACTACTCAATTGGCTTTGCAAACTCTCCACCTCTACAATGATAGCTCTAAATGCTAACTCTCCCCAATCATAATCCTCCACACCAAATCTCCTCAACTTGGTCTTGGTGTTGAGTACCAAATGCTCATTTACAATCTTGGGCCTAATAATGGATGCAACAAGTACACCCATCAACTGGAAGAAAGCTCTAAACGTAGGATACACACATTGCCTTACAAGATATCTTTTTGCAACCTTGTCCCTTTGTGGAACCAATCTAAAACAGTTGTGGAAGGAACTATCCTTTGTCTTGGTGTTCTCTCCCTTGGCATGGCAACTGCATCTCTAACTATATCAGTGGTCAATTGAAACTGTCTCCCTCTTATCAAACCTATGCAAGAGACCTTGTCCTACAACTCAAAAACTATGTACATGGAAAACACACCAAGAAGATTTTCTTAAACCTCAATGACATAGACTCAAGTCACTAGGTGCCACTTTCCGCCGCCCGAAGCCGCCCCCAGATAGGAAAAAAGGGTTGAATGTTGCTTGTAGCCACTTGTTGCCACCCCGAGGCGCCGCTCTGGGACGCTCGTAGGCACGCATGGAAAGTCCTCCCTTGCGGGGCGGTGCTCAGGGAAGCCCAAAGGTGCACTTTGACAAGTCTCATCATGCAGGGCACGGGAGGTCACTTGGTGCCACCCGTCAATGTGCCCAAGGGCGCAGTAGCGTTGGAAGCCGTTACGGGATAGAGGTTTTTGGGAAGGCCCCCAGATGGCACTGAGTGATGCTTGGAGCCACTGGAAGGCGCTCACAAGAAGAGTTTAGGGTTTAGGGTTGGTGTCGGATGGTGCTGGGGGGACGCTGGAGGCGATGTGGGATAGGGCTAGGAGGCACTGACCATTTTGAGGCCTAAAATGCAGAAATCATAATCTTGACTTGCAAAAAAGTGTGAAAGTGGAGAGAAATGAAAAGAAAACAATTAAGGAGGTTTGAATAATACCTCAAGACATGGGTAGAGAGGCTAAGTGTAATTTTGAGTCCGATTTGTCTAGATCAACCTCACAAATCCCAAAGATAGCAGTTCAAATTTGGTGTTTGTCCAGCCAACACCACTTGATGAAATTTGCGGGGTGTTGAATGATATGGAAAGCTATGAGCCAATTTCCTTCTGAGTATTTCTCATGTCAGGCCCGTCAACTATCTTTTCATATCCCCAGATTTATGCCATGGTTCAAATTCAGTCTGTTTTCTTGGAAAATCTCTCCTCTATCTCTCGAATGCTCTCTTTCTCTCCTTCTCTTTCTCTCAAATCTCCTTCTCATGCTCTTCCTCTAGAATCTCCTTCTCCTGCTCTTTCTCTAGAATCCTGAATGCTCTCTTCCTCTTGAATTCTGATTTTTGCAAACTCTCTCCTTCAATAGCAAGTTTTCCTGCCTCTTTCGAGTTTGCTTGCCTTCTTTGAGTTACACTCTTTCTAGTTTGCGCCCTTCAAACACACCCCACACAGCAAAATGACTCCTTCCCACACCAGCAAAATTACTCCTTCCCACACCAGTAGCAAAGTGACTCCCAAACACCCCACACCCACACACTTGCAAAATGACACTCATGAAATGACTGATGTTCAAATTTGAAGTTTTATATAGCCCCATGCTCGAAAAAATTTTCAATATCCAAACATCCAAAATGTGCACATTCGGTGGAAAAATCAATTTTTGAGACAAAAGAACTGAAATCTTGAGCAGCAACATGTGGCACTCCATGTTGCAAATGGGCGCACCCAACCGTTACAATTAATTCACAATGCCTACCAACACCACTTGCCACTGATGGGTGCAATAATCTTTGCAGTAGGAGGCCGGTCCCCAACATCTTCTAGCATCAACAAGCCGCATTGCATGGCACCTTATGGGCTGCACCAATGGGCATCAACTGGTGCAAAAATAAAGTTTCTTGTAAGTTTGAGACCGGGGCCCTAAGCATGCATGAGAGCAATCCGTCTACCAGAGTCATGGGGAAACTTGAAAATTATTTTCCAACAACATATAGTTACTTTGAAGTGTAAAATTGCCAAGCACCACAAGGTGTGTTAGCTAGGGCAATACAAATGTATAGGTTAATCTCTTGAGAATTCTTTTTGCATCATGAAAAATTCTTATTTCAATATTACTTAAAGATACATTCATGGTCTAAGTTAAAGACTCATGGTGTAAGTTACAAGAGTAGGGAACATGAGATGAGGAATTGAAAAATAAATAATTTATTATATGGAAACTCACTCAATTGAGTATATCATCATTGTGACAATCAAGGCAGTGTCGCATCACCCTTGATCTAATTTCTTCTCTACCAAGTTCTATACCATGTGAAGACATTTCTGAATCTATTTCTATTTCCTATGTAAATATGCCATCGTCATCTGACCAAAGGTCTGACCTATTGATTAAAATATAATTTAAAATAATACACATGGACACACACTTTAACAAATAAGCATGTCTACTATTGTCTTTGTGTTACACTCTTAACTCATGAGGAGAATGCCATCTAGCTTTCAATACTCCTATACAATGCTCATTTAGCACTCTTGCCTTTGCAAAATATTTATTAAACTCCATCCTGTCCTCAAATTGGGCTTGCTTGAAAGCGGTGATGCATGGGTACATAACCCGAATCACCTAAAAGGTACTCCTTTGCCTCAAAAGTGTGACAACTCTCTCTTTGGTTCAAATCATTCCATAGTGATGATTTTTTTCAAATAAGTCATGTCATGACATGATCCTTGCATTCATGCAAATAAACAAATCAACTTATACTTTTAGTAAACCATACAAAGAGGATCACCAATGTATTGAAAAATTACCTAACAAAACAACACATATGTACCTCCGGAAACATATTAATTTTCCTCTTGTCATCACAAATCACTTGGCCATTTATAGAATATGAACCCTTGCGGCTGAAATATATTTCCCCGTCCACTATTGGTCAAGCTGCAAGAGGAAACAATGTTCCATCTACCAAACCAACACAACCAGGAAAACCTTTGTGTGCAAAAACATTAGAGATATCCTCCTTCTCCTCTCCTCAAGCTTGGGCCAAGCAACTTCACTCCTCATCACATCTAATATAGCTATCATAACTCTATCAGTAAAAGCAATTGTTTAACCAACACTAATGCCCCAAATACTTAAACCCCGTGCAACACAAGCTCCATTGCCGTGATGACCAAATCTATCCAAGGCTGGGGCAACTTGGATCCACATGGGTGTTTGCTCTCTTCTATACCTTTTTCAAAAGTTGTGTGAATCTTAATCAAATCCACTAATGTTGAAAAAGAATTGACATCCATTCTAGTAAGCTGGCAAAAGGCCTTAGTATCAACATTTCTAAAATACTCCATCACAAACTTTCTACTACAAGGGTAAGTAACACAAGGTTCCAAGTATCAATGAGAATGTGCATACTCCCACCTACTAATAAAAATTCTAGCATATCTAAATCTCCTCCTAATTCTTTGTCTTTATCTTCTTATCCTTGTAGTGATATCTCCAAATCTGACCGAATCATCCACTGAATACATTTTCAAATATTTCTAGTTAATTCTACATGAGTGCTCCCTCTTGGCATGACTTTACTCTGGATTTTTATTCACCTCCCTCTCGGCATGACTTTACTCTGGATTTTTATTCACCTCCCTCTCGGCATGACTAGACTCTGGATTTTTATTCACCACATATTTACTCCTTATCTGGCAAAGTCGTATCTATATTCTCTGTGTTCATTCACCTCCCTCTGTGCATGAATTGACTCTGGATTTTGTATTCACCACCTACTACTCCTTATCACTCTTTATCAGGCAAAGTTGCATCTCTTTTCTCTGTGTGCATAAAAAAACAACCTCATAAATTTTGGCAAAGGTGCATCTCTATTCATTACTCACTTGTGAGTGTGGTTCTACACTAGATGCAAGAACGGTCCAATGACATGGCATACTTTTAAAGGACAAATGATAGCTAACCACAATGCTATTAGGTTATAATGTTTGCCATGACATGAGAGAGTGGATACCTTGTCTGGAGGGAGTGTGGTGTGCTTTGCAGATGAGACGAGTGAAGGCAAACTTATACTTGGTCTGAGATGATCAAGTGATAGCAACGGGCATAGTGGTAACCGGCAAGGTCTCCAAGTTTTGGGGTACATAACAAGGTCACCTCTTTGCTTCTCTACTTTAGGAGTTGTATGGAATTGTGGACACCATGTTTGAAACATTTGTCAAAGAGTGCATAAGGGCATCTCTGTTCTCTGCACACGGAAACAAAACATTTCTATTCTCTGCACACAAAAATAAAAACAACCTTGTACATTTAGGCAAAGGAGCATCTCTATTCTCTACGCACAAAAAACTAACAACCTCCTAAATTTTGGCAAAGGGGCATTTTTATTCTGTACGCACCGAACAAAAATAAAACCTTCTAGATTTTGGCAAAGGGGCATCTCTAGTCTCTATGCACAAAAAACAAACAATCCCATAATTTTCATTCCATAACAAGAAAACAAACTCATGAATTTCATTTCATCACTCAATGTGGAACAAGGGCATACATTTCATAGTTGTACCAAGATACAACTATCATAATTTAACTTTTTTAGTAAGGAAATAGAGAAATCAAGAAGTTTTGGAGAGTAACCCTTAAATAAAAAGCACTCCTCCTTCTAACCTTCCCAAAACTCGCACTCAAATCTTCCCACTCGAAACCAATTCACTCCCCCTTCCAGCTCTGGCTACGGGTCTCTCAAATCTTCTTCTGTTGTCAAAATTCACTCCTCCTTCCAACTCTAGCTATGGGTATCTCAAATCTTCCCGCTGTCAATTTTTGCATGCCCTCAAATCTTTCAACTCATGGTCCTTCCAATCTTCGTCAGTGGTAAAAAATCTCATTCTGGGTCATCTAGTGTATAAATCTGTAAACTCTTGATTAGCATGGGTGTTCTCTAACATCATGGATGCTCCCTTTGGTGGCCGCCACTTTCATGATAACCCTAATCAATACTTTATTAACAGTAATATGTAATCAATGCACTATGGAGTGATAACAAAAAATTCCTTATCCCTTATTTTCTAAGAACCACCTCATATGGAGTGTGCTAATAATAAGGAATTTGGCCCTAACTCCGTAGCGAGACCTTTTCTACCCCTTCCTATGATAAAAGCAGATATACCAACTCTCCCGTTCATTAGAACATTGTCAAAGAATCTCTCTGTGTGCATCCATCAGCACTGCTAGGCATTTCCCACTCGAAGGTGAGGCCTTGTAAACTTAAGAAATTGAGTTTACAAGACATTCGAGCCAGAAAAAATGTTCTTTTCAACCTTTGGGAAGGATCCAAAGCGTTGGGAAAATACTTCAGGCGTGAGATCTCCTTTGAGAGAGAAAGAAAGCATGAGGTGCATAACAAACTCCAAGTGGCCTAGCCTCAAAGAAACATGAAATTTTAATTTATTTAATTTTAGATGAGAGAATCATATAAATACTCAAAGACCATACTTGACAACATTCACACAAAGAAAATTATATGGAGAAATGCATGAGCAAAGAAATACTAAGAAGCTATAGCTCCTCACTGGGTGGAAGTTATAAATAGAGCTGACTCCGTAGTATAATTTGTACATATAATTTATACATACAAATTTACAGATATTTCTAAAATTCTTAGATGGGATTGAAAAAAAATTATGTTGTTTTTATGATTGTGAGGAAAAGTTTCATCATTAACTGGATTACCTCCAAGTCACCATATATTTATTTCATTTATTTTGCTAAGAGTTGTATCTAGAGGTGGTTCATAAGAATTTATTTGTATGGTTGACCTCTAGATGTAACCCATATAATATTGAGGATAAAAATTGCAATTGAAATCCCATATTGTCAATGGGATTTAGTTGGTCAATGGCAAGAGGATAAAGACTTTAAAGTGTAGTGAAGAAAAGGAGGTTAATCTAGAGAATGGGTGTGCTTTAACTACTTGTCTATACTCTCTTGCTTGCCATGATACAAGGAATGCCATAGATGCCAATGCTCTATAGATAGGGTATGAGATTATGGAAACGTAGCTAGACCAATGGCAATTGTTTGGGTCTCTATGGTGTACTCATCCTATTGTGATGACCAATCTCTGGTAGAAACATATGAGTCCTAGAGATAATATCTTGTTGTGTTGATGCAATTCATGGGCGATAAGAGCATGGTACATTGTGTAAATACGGCTAATAAGATCCACAAGAAAATGTCTTCACCATAGTAATCTAAAGAATAGGTTAGGGAGAGTATGGAAAACATGAAGCCCACTAAATAGCATAAGTGCGGAGAGATCCTTGTATACATAGATGATTGATGGTGTACACAAAATCAAAAGGGAGTTACTTAAGTAGCCAAGAAAATATAACCATGAGTACCAGTTTAGTGGAGCCTTAAGATCTGCAACACACTGCAAGTAGTCGTCGTTGTTCCAGCTCCATCAGTGTTATCATGGCTTAAATCACTTAAGCCCTTCCTATGTCTCATCTAAACCTTCAACATCCTACCAGGCGATTGTACGCCTGGCCCAAAAGCGTACTGCATGCTGTTATAGTCAGAGAAAGGTCAATCTAACTGTGACGTAACAGTCTAGACTGGAAAGGGTATTCCACGCAGTTTTTGCTTTAATCATTCGTTGTTCACATGATGACCTCTAGATATTTTCTAGGCAGCTTGTAGCTTGCTAAGGGGACCGGAATAGACTTGATTCAAAGATCTCAACCAAACTGATAAGAATATTACCTTTCCTCAGTTGGAGTTCCAAGACCTGCAGAGAAAAAAAAATATCGTGCAATACCGCCTTAAAGAGAAAAGATCGAGAGGCCCCACATGGGAAGGCTCGCGCAAGCCCTTTCGAAACTGCAGAATCGAGGGTCAGTCTCGACCGCCAAGCCAGCTACATACAGCTAGCTGCACCGTAGACAGTCGCCGCCCTCGTGCGCCACTTCGTAGAACGGGGTGAATCCAAGGGTGAAGTTCAACACACTCACATGAATCTCTGACACACATTACAGTTCCACCATGTAGTTCAAGGAACCGTCTGAGATTCATTGCACAGGAAAGAAAGAAACCAAGCCTGAATCAGGTGCATTCGTTACACCAAGAGTGTTCAAGGCCAAGTTTTGTTGGTGCAATGGTACGTCTAAACAGACGTCGTTGTCAACCTGTCAGTGAGTTCAACCTGTGAGAGAAAAAGTATACACAACCGCTGCAACTGAAACCGGGCAGTTTTAAGTAACAAATCCTCATAGGACTTGTTCTATTGATACCTTTTAGCTGTCTCAATAGATTTGAACAGACGGGGACCTGAGGACTCAAGCTCAAAAATAGTTTCTCAAGTTCAAAATCATAGCTGTTAAATACCTAAATAAATTATTTAGAGGTCAAATTGGAGTTTTATTTAGTGGATTAAGGAAATCTAGTGGAAAGAGTTGTGAATGCTCATCTTCAAAGCATTCAATGGAGCAAATTGTTTGCATTGAAGAATGCCTTTTAACAAAAGTTGGTCAGCCTAGTGTGGTACTTGTCCTTCTCCCATCCAATGATAGAGAAATCAGATTCAACCATAGCAATGTTTGGAAATTTTGATGCCAAGTCACCACAAAATCTACCACCCTCTTGCCAACCTCCACAAATATCAGTTTCCTCATCATTGCATAAATCAATTGTGGTTCTTCACAATAAGCATAATCATTGAAAAAAGCTTTCCCAATTTAATGGATTTCCATTGGAGATAGCCTCTTTTGCAACCTGGACTTATGAGAAGTGAGGATATCATTGAATGCAACCAAATCCATCTTCACAAGTTGGTGCAATAGAACTAGAGGCAATTTGTCATTGAGATTGTTTTCCAAATCTTGCTTCACAATAGTCTCATGAATGCTATTCACTGCTTGTACAAATATTTTGACAACAACAACCAAGTTTTGAACATCTTCATCCAAGTTTAACATGAGACACAATGTCACCTCAACATTGGCAGGATCACATGCTATTATCATCGAGCCAAACTTAATTTCATGTTGCTTCTAGAACTTCAGCATCATCTTTGGCTTTTTTGATGGCATGTTGAACTTGGAAATGGTGGCACAAAGCTTGGAGCCATAGTCTTTACCTTTCCTTATTTAGGATTCACTGTCCAATTTAATTTAGGAGAAATGGGGTATATTTTATAAAATCCTCCTATTTCCCCTGAAATTAAAGTCCAAGGCACAAGTAGAAATTTCAATCATGACTAGGCCTTTTTAAATAGGGTATTTTTTTTATAAAAATCCCCTATTTAAGGAGGCCTGGTCATGACCAATATTTTTACTTGTGCCTTCTGCCAATTCATTGTATCCTCCATGACAACCCTCATTTGCTCCTACATCTAGGGTATCTCAGATGGATTGAATCTCCATCTCTAGTTCTTGCTTAATTTGCACATGGAGGATCTGCTTTTTCTTTTCATGGTCATTGAGCATCACAATCAATTCCTAGATGTGCATTTGGGCCTTCTCACTATTGGTGTTGTGGATGGGTTTGTCCTTAGCACCTTGGACTTGGACACCCTTTAGTTCTTGTTGCAATGATCCTACCTCTTTGCCCCAAGCAATTAGTTGTTCCTCATGCTTCTTGCTCAACTCTGCTCAAAGCTTTGTCTCATAGTTAGCAAATTTGTGTCTAGTTGTGAGATCCTTAATTGTACCTTGGACAATTCTTCCTTCATTCCACAATTCTGGATTTCCATCTTATGGGTGCTCAATTTCTCCTCTTGTGTCTTCTTGTAATTCAAAAATGCTTGCTCTCACTGGGCCTTGGTATTGTGCAACTTTGCACTATGCTTCTCCAATTGCTTGTTCTCGTCCACTTTCCATTATTTGAAATTAGTGGAAAGGTAGGTGTACTCGTCCCTCTTGCTTTGCAGCTCTGCTTCCTTAGCTAATAGTTCCTTCTCCAACTCATGGATCTTGGGTGTAGTGGTGCTCAGGATCCATTCTCTCCTTACTACTCCTTCTCTTTCTTGGCTATCATGACCTGCTCCTTCAGATGTGTGAGCTCTTGGGTTGCCCCCTGGTTTAGGCATTGTTCTTGATAATGATAGTGTCTTTGAATCATAGAGATTTGAGCTTCACGCCTTGCGGTATTGTCTTGTACTTTGGCCAACTCTTTTTCCACACCAACTTTCCCCAAACAACACTCTTCATGTTGTAGTGTAAGTACTCTACCAACCTCCTATAATCTATCACTATAGGGTCTATCTCCTAGTAGGCAAGATGTTATTCCTCCATGGCCTTCAATGCAAGCCCTTACACATGAAAAACCCACATTGGAAGTCAGGGATAATTTGGCATGTGCTTTGTGTGTCCTCTAGAATTTGGTCCCAATTGAGTCACCTCCTCATATGAGACATGTGCTTCTTCTTATCTTCGGGCCTGGTCCTTGGGCACCCCATGAACCACCAAGGTGCTATGGAATTTTGGCATTGCTTGGGAGCATGATGTACTCCTCCTTCTTTGTCTACTTGGTTGGCCACCAATATTTTGGTAGCAACCACTAGTGTCAAGATCAAGTCATCTAGAGCAAAGGATACTTTGTTATTTGGGTGCTTACTCATTTTTTCATTCATGAGTCTTGCCCTGTTTTTTGACCTTCCTCTGCCCAATTAAGATGATATTGACCTTGTATCCTCATGTAGTCTTTCTTTGGGTGGAATCACCATGTATTGTTGAATAAGGGGTGTGATGGTTGAAGCCTATACTTCCTCTGCCTCAAGTCATAGCATTGGAGAGGTGCTTCTATGTAAGTGCAGTATTGGAGTGTCTTCTTCCTTGTCCATTAGATATTTCCCTTCCTTGTAGTGATCTCTTTGTGATCATCCATCTCCACTCATGTTATAGGGGTGGATTGCACTTCCACGCCTTAGTTGTATATCATCTCTCTCTTGGTCAGACAATAATTCTATCTTGGAAAAAGAGGTCACTTGCTTTGGGGTCGATTGTCTTGAGGCTAGTGATCATTTGTCCTCCCCTCTCCTCCTACAATGGTGTCACATTAGGAGTAACTTATGAATCTTGGTCACCATTATCTCACTTCATGATCCTACTTCATTGTTGGAATTGGAATTGCTACCTCCCAAAGAGTCCATTACTTGGGGATTAGACTTGTGTCTCTTTGCGGTTTGTACCAGCATTGTGGTCATATTTTGTTTGATAGAGGTCTGTGAGCCGGCCTATCTCTCACTCAGGATGAACCTCTGATGGCATTATGGTAGCGCACCATGGACTGAGAAGGCAAGGAACCCCAACTCCATCATACTCCTCCGAGGCTAACACTCCAAAACTCAAGACATTGCTCACTAGAGAACTCAATGAGAGAGAGAAAGTTGCAAATGAAAGGATGATGAGTACCTCCTCACCCCTTGTTTATATACTTGTGAAATAGTTACGTACCAAAGTTACTAATTACCGTAGTAACTCAGGTTATTAGACTAAAAGTCAAGTAAAGTAAAAAAGTAGAAAGGAATATCCATTCACATGGGCATATTCCCCTAAGCATGTGGTCTTATCTTGACCCAACAACTAAGTCAAGGATTCCTTCACATGGGCTATCCTTGGACTAAAGAAGAATCCAAAACAAAAAGGCTTGCGGGCCCAAGAGTTCTCAATTCTTTCCTCAAAGCCAAACACCTAGGAATAATACCAAGTCAACACACTAAAATCCAAAATAGTGGTGCTCATCTTTTCTACTTCCTCTAAAGTAAGGTCCCCTCTATCTTAGCTATGACTAACTTTAGATAACCATGACTAATATAGAACCATCCTTTATCTCTATATAAATAATATCTCTTAAGTACTTGTAATACCAAGCTAAATATTTCAATACCACACACATGCACAAATGGGTGTTACAGGTCATCCTAATTGACTGAAGATTTTAACCCACTTCTACGTCTTAAGGTTCTTCAATATTTCCTCCTTGTACATTTGAACCTCCATCATGTATTCAAGTTGTGCAAGCTGATATCCTGATGGGTAGTAGTGTGTTGAGAATTGTTTGTTTTCTTCCTTCCTCAAAAACTTCACCCCAATGTAAAAATGCAAGAGAAATGAGGAGAGGTAAGTGTTTCCTCAATTTGTTTGCAATTGCTCTGTCAACCCCCGAGTTTGTTGATAGAACATTTTTGCCCAGTCCATGATGTCATGTTGTGGTTTGTGTAATTAGTAAAAAGGAGTTTAGTATAGTTTATCTCTATATTATTGGAGTAGATTGTAAGACAAATCACACAATTAAGTTATTACCATGTGAGCAATCTATGTACATGTACACAATTGGTCACATAGATTACGTCTTCTCCTCTTTGAGTGCTCTTATATATAGGTGATGGAGAGTTGATGAATGAGAGAGGTGGTGTTTTTTTTAGCAGTCTCAAGCAAGAGGAGGATGTTGAGATTGAGAGTGAGAGTTGTATTAGAGAGTGGGCGCTAGAATGTTGAAGGAAGCATTTGAGTAGAAGATATCTTGTGCTCCCAATTTGCCACTACTAAACACTTTTCTCATCAAACTTCAGATTCTATTGGTTGCTGATGAGATTGGATGATGGCACATTTTGGAGTGACATTTATGGAGTTGATAATAGAGAACCCAAATCCTATCATCTTTTTGGTGCTTACTTGTGATCAGGTTTGTGACTTGAAGATTAATAAACACTTATAGGAGGAGAAGTGCTTAATCTTGTAGAAGAGTTCAAGATGGAGTTGTGGGGTCCATTTGTCAGAAAAAGAAAAAGCTAAGTCGCAATTGCAAGTGCTTGGATCCTAACAAGAGAAGTCTAGAGTTCTCCAAAAATTGAGGGAGTTGAGGAAGAGCATTTAGGAAGAGAAGACTAAGATTTGATAGAGGAGCTAATAGGCTATGAAGTTCAGACAGAATCTGAGTTTTTTGAGTAGCTTCTTAGTGGGATATGGTTGATTGAATCAAAGGGGGTAAAATTAACACCTAGGTGCACAAATTGAGGGATTGTGAGAGTCTCATGACACATTTTCCTAATTTGTTAAAGGGGTTGGAGATAATATAAAGTGCTTATAATGCTAAGCTCAAGAAATTTTATGTTTGAGTCAAAATTAACCTAGATCTGATAAATTGAAGTTAGAGTATTGGAACTCAAGGTGTTGAGAAAGAGATGATGATCAAGTTTGTGGATTTTGTCACTTCTCAAGTTTAGTTTGAATCAGCTCATGAAAATTTCTAATATTTTTGGTGGGTAGATCTTGCATCTCTATGCCAATGTTTCATATAAATTCTTTAAATAGGTAATTCAAGGTCTTGGATAAGTATAACTAGGTCTATAGAGCTTTCAAGTTAGCCCTTTTCAGAAGTTGATGTTTATCTATGGAGTGGAGTTTTGTTAAGCATTAAAATTTCACAATGGTTTAGAAAAGAGCACTACCAACTATTGTGTAATTTTTTGTTGGCTCGGGATCTACAAGGAGTGAGAGCTAATGCAACAAACTCTATTGAAAAAATTGTCATAAATGTAGTAGAGTAATTCCATATTTTAATTGCAATTGAATGTCAAATCTCCAACTTGGAGTCATGGGTGGAAGTTTTGCAGCTTCTTGAAGTGTTTCTACTATTTTACACACATCTTTGAGAAAAATTTGGCCAAAACCTGTGCAAAAATTAAGACTTGAGTCCTACTTAGGATTTCAAAATTAGGTTTAGAACTAAAAAAATTTGGTAAAGTTGAAGACATTGTCAAAGGAGCTATAATAGTCAAGTCAAACTCTATTTTATATTATTAGAAAGCTTATCTCATAAGCTTTTCATTGAGTCTAAAATTATTTATATAAGAGCTATAGAGAAATGCATATTCTTGTCTATGTCTCACAAAGATTTCCCCTTCAAAGTGGATGCAACATTGGAAGACAAATTGGATGTAACTTGGAGTATAGATTGAAAATAGCTTGTGGATAGAGAAAAAAGACTCTAAAGCTCATTTCCATAAAAAACATGGAGATATTTTGCTAAAATTCTTATGTTTGGATCCTCTCCATGCTTGCATGCTTGATCTTTGTAATAGAATTAGCTAGACATATTATCTAGAGGTGAAAACTGGCTAGGTAACATCTAGCAATATGTTGTGTCAATGGGTTAGGTAGATCATACATCGATGTCACAAAAAGAGTAATTTTACTAATATGGCAGAAGTAGAAAATAGCATGAAAACTTTAGAGCAAATTTTGGATGCCTAAACAGATGAATAAGGTCTCAAAGATAGAAATTTTTCCCCTTAAGAAGAGATGGGTTGCCTTCTTCTCCATATAATTCATCTCATTGATAGCTTTCTAATGGTACCTCACCCATATAATTTTGAGCTCCCTATAGGAAGATTCTCTAAAGATTCCCTTTGGTCAAACTTGTTTAGCCTACTAGATAGGACAAGGATTGACATGTCACCCATCCAAGGAACTAATCCAAGGATGGAGCTCAATGATAAGTCACCAATCTATGTATATGATCCTAGGATGGAGCTTCCTTTGAGCGGATTTTCTTTGCTAAGAACAAGAGAACTCTCCAAGAGAGATGCAAGAAAGAAAACATAAGTTTCACATTCAATACTCCGATGCCTCAAAGGAGCACCTTCTCATTATTATATAATAATGAGAAGGTGAATACACCTTCTTGCATCTCTCTTGGAGAGTTCTCTTGTCCTCAGAGTATTACAATGATATTAGAGTAGGTGTTTTAATCAAAGAGAGTGGATCACTCCTCTTGGAAGAACACGAGTTACTGAAATTGAGTAATTTGAGGGGAGAAAACATAGTGCAATTGCTAGACTTGGAAAGTGTTTTAGAGAGCGAATGGGATGGAGGCATTAGGAAGACAATTTCCCATACCTAGCTTCCCATTCTTGGATCCATTCCTCATCAAGATTATGTACATCTAGCACGAGCAAATGAGAGTACCTCTTGTTTATCACCTTGCAATAGAATTCATGGACAGAGTGATGAATTCACCAAACCCGGTGATTCTACCTATGGTTCTATAGAACATAGAGTGGAATTTGATAATCTGCATTTTGTTATGATGTTATGGATGTGAATGTACCAAATTCTCACCCTTTCAACATGCAAGTGAAATCAGTTATGTGGTCAGACCAAAAGTGATGTTTAGGGATTTTGTAGTTCACAATTTTGGTGAGAGATATTATCAACAAGTGATAGCCTCTAAGGTCCCAATAGTAGTCCTCATTGTTTTTGATCCTCCTTGAGTGATCATTCCAACCCTCTATTGAAGTAGGAAATAGTAATTGAACATTGGCCATGTGTAGGAATCATGGATCTATAGTTGTAGGAGTTGATGCAAGGAATGTATGGGATGTTGAACAAGTTTTTGGAAATGAAGATGACCATATAGGAATTTCAAAATCAAATATATATTGTTAAGAATGATCAAGTAATGCAAGAAGGAGAGCCATCTCAACAACTAGCACCAACAATAAAAGTACTTGGAGAGTTATGCATGTCAATGACACCAATTCCAATCAACAACCAAACCACATTGTTATTACGAATGAAAAAGATGTGCAATAAATAGCCTTATGAGAGATAGCGTTTCATGGGAGTAGTGGAAAATTGGGTTTCAAGAATGAATTGATACCTTTGATTGTTCACAATGGAGATCATTGATCATTCTGTAGGTGTATGTATTTGCATGTGGGTACTAGACCAGTAAAGCACTCAGATGGTATGACGCTTGGAATGATCATTGTTGGTAGAAGGAAGAGAGTTCACTTGGCAACCATGCAAGAAGGGCTGCTCAAGAATTTCCAATCTGTGGATTCTGTGCAAATTGCCCAAACTAGACTCTAGGGGTTGAAATAGAAGAATATTATACAAGAGTACATGGAGGCATTTCTTGATCTATAGGTTGTGATAATAAATACAAGTCCAACAAAACTCTTGACAATTTCAAGAGAAGATTAAAAGAGCGGATTTACCAAGAGGTAATGGTACAAAATCCTTGTACTATTTTTGAAGCCATAGCTTGCACTTAAAGAATAGTAAGGGTTTACCTCCTCCAAGCACCTCCTCACTTCACCTCCTCCAAGCACCCCTGCTTGGAGGAGGTGAAGTGATAACACCAATGCAAAACTACTGGGTTTAGACACACCATTTTGGTGGGCCAATTCCTATAGAATTGGGCAACATTTGGTTTGAGACCAAGGAGAAAGACCTCTCCAAGGAGAATGAGGATGAGTTGAAGAAAGGAGAGGAGTCCCATGGGGAGAAGGAGCTCAAGTAGAATAACGATGATGTCACAATCATGGCTTAATTGGGCACATAGCTATCAATTGTTGTGCTTTTCATCTTAGAAGCCTTGGCCTCCATACAAGCAACCTCTGAACCATATGGAGAGACAAACTGAAGAAGATATAGAAACCACATTCGAATGAAGATTGTCAATAAATGTACCTCATAGCCTTACTGGCTTGGTGAAGAAGAGTAAAAGCGGGAGGAGGAACATGACAAGTGTGCAAAGATGGAGGAAGATAGAAGTACAATAAACTATTGTAAATATAATGCTAGAAGGCAATCAGAATGTTGATAGCCTTTGGGGCAATAGATAATTTCTTGTCTTTTTCTATTGCAATAAGGTTGGAGATGGAACTAGATAAGGTGAGAAGGATGAAGTAGAGTTACCTAATGGTCAAATAGAGAGGATTGAATCATTACCTAGAAAAGTAGTACTTTCTATAGGAGGGTATCAAGTGGCAATTGAGTGGCAAGTAATACAAGTAGCTTGTTATGTTGTTATCTTAGGTATACAGGGTATGGAGCTCTAGAACTCTATGGTGGATTGGAGAAAGAAAGTGGTGAAAACTAGTCAATGGACGATCTTTGGAGTTAAAAGGAAGATCACAAAAGAAAGAGTTGTCTTTGTATGTCATAACGACCACATCTATTGGTAAGATAAATAGATGTTTATCAAAAAAAGTTTAGAGTGCCCAATACAATTGGAAAATTCTTGAGAAATTGAAAGATGTGATCAATGAGTTCCAAGATGTCTTTTAGGATGAATTACCCATAGATTTACCACCAAAAAGGAGAGTAGATCATAAAATTGAGATACTTCTTGGGAAGACACCTCTTTGTAAGACTCCATATCAACTATCACCTCATGAGTTGGAGGAGTGTAAGGCTCAAATTGAGGATATGTTGCAAAAAGTGTTTATCCAACCCAACGTATCACCATTTGGGGCTCCTATATTGTTTGAGAAGAAGAAGGATGGAACAATTTGCATGTGCATTGACTACCAAGGATTGAATAAACAAATGGTGAAGAATAAATATCCATTACGTTGCATGGATGACTTGATCACCTCAATGGGGCAAGGCACTTCACTCAACTTGATTTGTAGAGTGGTAACAACCAAATCAGGATTGCAAAAGAAGACATACACAAGACCGCCTTCAAACATAGTGTAACAATATGGAGTTTAGCAATGTAGTAAGTAAGGCTAACAAAGAAGAGAATTAGCCAAATTAGCCCAAAAGCATTAATAAGCCAAATTAGCCCGACTAGTTTAACTTGCATCCCAAGCAAGTAGCTTCTAGAAGGAAGCTTCCAGTAGCTTCCAACTAGCTTAGCTTGGACGCCAAGTAGGCGGCTTCTAGAGGAAAGCTTCTTGAGAAACTTCCTGGTTAACTTGGCTCACACTCTAAGAAAACGGCTCAAAAAAGCTTCTTGAGAAGCTTCTCAAGGGCCTTGTATGCTACCTATAAATACCAAAGCCGAAGCTCATGCTAGGCATTCGGAGTTTTCCTTCATTCAACCATCCCAATGTGAGCTTCCATTCTCCTATTTCTCTCCTCGATCTTGGTCTTTTACATTGGTATTAGAGCAAGAATGAGATGGATGGAATTTATGGACTACCAAATCCACTTCCACCAAACGATTAGGATTTTCATGTCCTAATATTACCCAAGCATCATTTCACATAATTTATCACTTCGTGCTTTCAGCAAGATTTTTTGCATAAGATCACCTTGTATGAGGAACTCTTGATAGTTCTAGTTGTAACTTATAGAGAGTCATGGACATGCTACATATATATGTTAATCAATTAGATAAATTGGGAGTAGTGGGATAGAGTAGTAGTTATGGCGGCTATACCGGATGTTATCCTTGCAATGCAACAACAAATCGAGCACCTTACTTGATTGTTGGATGAACCAGACCAACAATGACAAGAACATATAGAGAGAGCACCAGTTTGAGATGGAGAAGATGGCACACGATTCCCAAAACCCAAGGTGTTTGAAGGCAAGAATCTTCTGGGCATAATAGAGAATTTTGTGTTTGACTGTGAAATGTTACTTTGAAGCCACAAATCTTCAAGATGAATAGAAATAGATTCTCTTGCCTTCTAGCCAATTAGATGGTGTTGTGAAACTTTGGTGACAATTTCAAGTGGAGCGAGCTGAATGATAGATTGTTGCACCAATTTTGACATGGGCAGAATTCAAGGATGCAATACTTGTTTGATTTTAAACTATAAATGCCACTCGAGTTGCATGAGATAAATTGGCAAAGTTGAAGCAGATTGGTTCAACAAGGAGCTACATCATACAATTTCAGAACATCATCATGCAAATTCCAGATATACAAGAAGGTGAAGTTCTGGATTGATCTATGCGGGGATTGAGGTCACAAATCAAATTGGAGGTGACCATGCAAGAACCACAGAACATAGAAGAAGCAATGCAATTGGCTGAGCGCTTTGATTCTTTGGTTGTAACAACTTGATCTTGACCTTGACCTACACAAAGCCTACCAATACACTACAAACGGGTGGAAGGACCAACACCAATGGAGATTGATGGTATCCAACGGAGAGTACTTGGTATAGCGGATAGAGAAAGATGACAAAAAAATGGGGGTTGTTTTTATTGTTGCCAAGTTGGACATCGTATTGCTGAATGTCCACTTAGGAATGGACAACCTTGACAAGTCACCTAGATGGAGTTTGTGGAACAAAATGATCAAGGAAATGAGGAACCCTAGTAGGATATTTCAAGCCACCTATTGGGAGCTTGATTAGTTCCAATGGGATTGAAGGCTCAACCTATGGAAGTTTGCTTCACTTGCAAGGTACTATATCTAATCAAGGTTGTAGGATTTTGGTTGATTCTGGAAGTTCAAAGAATTGCATATGCATGCAAGTAGCAAAGGAATTGGGTATTCCTATCAAGCTAGTGATTGGAAGTAGATTGATGATGGCGGATGGTAGAAAGGGTTTTGCATTCCGTACTTCACATCCTATTACTTTTAAGATTTGGGAAGGAGTATTTGGAGTGTATGAGATTTGTAGTGGCATCTCTACACTATGATGTCATTCAATTTGATTGGGCCCAACGACAAATTCAAGTACAACACCAAGGTAGGAATTTCCAATTAGGTTGTCTGGCACCTTTGAGTAAGACACTTAAGATTAATCAGTCCCAAGATGGGAAGTTTGACTAGAAGGTAGCCATAGAGCATGCCTTGAAGGGAGAAGAGCTCCAAGATAGGAAGTTTGCCAAAAAGGCAACCATGGAGTAAGCTTTGAAGAGAGATGAGTCTCTAGATGGGAAATTTGTTAGTGAAGTAGCTATAGAGCAAGCTTTGGAGGAAAAATAAGTCTATCAAGCCAATTGCACAAGGAAAATCTGAGGAGAGCCAAGAGTCTCATCAAGCAAGGGTTGATCAGATAGTTCAAGAGTTTGTGGATGTGTTTGTGGATGATTTGTCAAAGGGATTACACTCTGATTATGGTATGCCCTTCAAGTTTGAGTTATTGCCAAGGAATACTCCAATGAGTATACCAATCTATAGGCTCTCACCAAAGGAGTTGGAGGAGTTGCAAACAACACTTACGGCGTTGTTGGAGAAGGACTTCATACAACATAGTACCTCTCCTTGGGGAGCACCGGTACTATTTGTTCCAAAGAAGGATGGGAGACTTTGTTTTTGTATTGATTATTGTGGGCTCAATAAGCAAACTGTGAGGAATGCATATCCCTTGCCTCAAATTGATGACTTGCTTGATCAATTGAGTGGAGCAAAATACTTTTCCAAGTTGGATCTTTGTAGTGGCTATTGGAAAATCCCCATTGATAGAGAGGTTGTGCAAAAGACTATCTTTTGCACAAGGTATGGGCATTTTGAGTAGAAAGATCTACCTTTTGGGCTCACTAATGCTCTAGTAGTCTTCATGGATCAGATGCATCAATTGTTGGATAGACTATTGGATTGGTACGTGGTGGTGTTCTTGGATGACATCCTAATCTATAACAAGATAGAGGTAGAACACATGAATCATGTGCAAGAAGTCCTAAGACAACTACAACAATGGAAATTTTATTACAAGAAGTTGAAGTGTGCCTTTTGGCAAAAGGAAGTTATCTTCTTAGGTCACAAGGTCTTCTCAAAAGGGATCAAGATAGAAGAGGAGAAAATCAAGGCCATTATTGATTGGCCTACTCCAAAGGATGCTATAGAAGTATATGCTTTTAATGGATTGGCCAATTTTTACAAATGATTCATTCATTATTATGCTCATGTGGCTGCACCATTGACTGACCTCTTGGGGAAGAACTTGAGCTTCCAATTGACCACCAAGTACAAAGAAGTATTCCAAAAGTTGAAACATATGGTGTCTTCAAGACCCATCTTCAACTATATGATCCTCAACTACCTTGTGTAGTTGATTTTGATGCTTCTAACTTTGCAATTGGAGCCGTGTTACAATAATAACTCCCATATGGACTACATCCTATTGCCTTTGTGTCTCGCCGACTAAATATGGCAGAAAGAAATTACTTTGCTCAGATTTAGAACAACTTGCAATGGTATATGCCACCAAGGTATGGAGGCATTACCTCTTGAGGAAACAAGTGATCATGCATACTGATCACAAACCATTGCTGTAGACCTTACACTTGCAACACATGAAGAGTCAACATCATCAATGGGAAGAACAATTCCAATTGTTTGACATCAAAATTGAGTACAAACCAGGTTGGTTCCATATCATCCTTGATGCTCTATCACAACAACCTGATTTGCAGTCTCTTCTCTCATCACAACAACAATTACAATAGTGTCAATTGACTCCAAGGTCCAAAATGAGTTTTGATCAGCTCTACAAAAAGATCTCTTCTTCTAGATGGTACATGGTTGTCTTACAACATGCAATAAGGAGTACAACACCTTCTCCTTCAAGGAAAGCCTTCTATTCCATGAGGACCGGATCTCTGTTCCAGCCAAAGGTGATATCCAACTTGTGCGCCTTCAAGAAGCCCATGATTTACCAATAGTTGGTCACATGGGTATGGACATCAACCCTCCAACGTCAATGGTGGTGGCCCAACATGACACAAGATATTTGAGAGTTTGTCTTATTGTGTGAGAACTACCAACATAACAAGACTAGCAACCAAAAGCCAAGTGGAATCCTTCAACCACTCCCCATTCCATCTGCTTGATGGGAACACGTGAGCTTAGATCTCATCATATCCTTGCCCAAGACACAATAGGGACACACAACAATCATAGTGTTTATGGATAAGCTTAGTAAGCAAATCCTCTTGGCACCAACCTTGATACCATGGACCTTAGTGCAAATCTACTTTGACAATGTTTTCATGCATCATGGGATGCCATGTGTACTCATCTCTGACCGTAAGCCTTGATTCACTGGGAAGTTTTGGCAAGCACTCTTCCAAATACTTGGCACCAAGCTTGCTTTGTCCATAGCCTATCATCCTCAAACTGATAGACAAACTAAGCATACAAATCATACCTTGGAAGATATGCTATGTGCCTTTGTCAATGTCCACCATGCCAATTAGGATGAATATCCTACAACTACAGAAGTTACCAACAACAATTCCAAACAGGCAAGCACCTGACTTTCCACTTTCTTTCTCAATTTTGGCCAAGATCCACTTGTCCTAGATTCTCTTCTTGCTCCTTCTCTATCTTAGGTCCCTCATACTTCAACCTTCTTGACCACCATCTTAAAATCTCTCCAACAAGCCAAATCTCACCTCCTTGTTGCTCAGAATCATGAAAAACAATATGCGGACCACCATCGTTGTGATCTCATCTTTGAAGTCGATGATAAAGTTATGCTATTGTCTAGTAATCTACTCCTCCCACTTGATACCTAGGTTTGGAAACTTGCCCCTAATTGGATAGGACCCTTTGATGTCACCTAAATTGTCTTTCTTGTTGCTTATCAACTTGCCTTACCTTGTCATATGGGCATCCATCTTGTCTTTCATGTTTCCAAGTTGAAACCCTTTGTTCCTAACCTCTCTTCTTTTTCCTCTCACGTCCAACCCCTCCTCCTCCTGTCCCTATCAATGATCATGAGGAGTACAAAGTTGATTGTATCCTTGCAAGTTGACACATTCAACAAGGACACCGACAACATATAGAGTACAAGGTCCTTTGGAAAGGGTATCCCCTTCATGATGTCACACGGGAACCTCTTTCTCACCTCCATAATGCAATGATGGCCATCCAAGAATTTGAAGTTTCAATAGTGACGAGGACGTCACCAACTAGCAATGGGGGAATATATAACAATATGGAGTTTAGCAACATATTTAGTAAGGTTAATAAAGTAGAGAATAAGCTAAATTAGCCCAAAATATTCTAGAAGCATCTAGGAAGCTCTTGGGAAGCTTCACGACTAGCTTTACTTGCACCCCAAGTAGGTAGCCTCTAGAAGGAAGCTTCTAGAAGCTTCATACTAGCTTAGCTTACACGCCAAGTAGGCGGCTTCTAGAAGGAAGCTTCTTGAGAAGCTTCCTGGTTAACTTGGCTTGCACTTTAAGAAAACGGCTCAAGGAAGCTTCTTGAGAAGCTTCTCAAGGGCCTTGTATGCTATCTATAAATACCAAAGCCAAAGCTCATGCTAGGCATTTGTAGTTTTCCCTCATTCAAGCATCCCAATGTGAGCTTCCATTCTCCTATTTCTCTCCTTGGTCTTGGTCTTTTACACAAGGTATAGTCACTTTGAATATTGTAATACCAAGAGCTAGCCATATGATCTAGATGTGAAATTCAGTTTGGTAACATTAGGAGTGATTTTATACATGATGGTCAAAATATATTAGATAGAAGTATCACCAAAAGGGTACTTCTACTAATAGGGCAGAAAACTGAAATAGATTTGAAAACCTTAGAACCAATAGCTAGACATATGATTTGAAGGTGAGAATTGGGTTGCTAATATATGGAAGATGTTACACAGGATGGACTAAATAGATCAGAAACAGGTATCACCAAAAAGGGACTAATAGAGTTGGAACCAAAATATGCCTAAAATCTTTGAAGGCAATTTCGGAGGCCTAAACGGATGAATTAGGCCTCAAAATGTGGAGATTCCCCCCCCTCTTTCCAATGGTGAGGGGGCTGGCCTTCCCTCCCCCATGCTTTGTCTCATCGAGAGCTTTCCAATGGTACCTCACCCACGTGATTCTCAGATTCCTATAAGAAGATTCCCTAAAAGATTTCCTTTGGTCAAAGCTTGTTTGACCAACCAGATAGGACCAGGACTGACATGTCACCCATCCAAGTAAGTAATCTAAGGGTGGAGCTTGCTGACATGTCACCTATCTATGTACCTAATCCTATGGTGGAGCTTCATTGGGGGAGATCCGCTTTGCCTATATAATAAAGAGAAGGTGCTCCTTTGGGGCATTGGAGTTTGAGTGTGAAAGTGTGTGTTTCTCCTGGTGTGTTTCTCTTGAGGTCTCCTATCCTCAGAGTATTACAATGGTATTAGAGCAGGTGTTTTCCAAGAGAGCAGATCATCCCTCTTGGAAGAACATGGGCTACTAAGACTGAGTAATTTTGAGGACAGACATTGTGGTGTAATTGGTAGATTAGGAAGATAGAATGGATGCTCTGGGAGGACAATATCTAGTGCCTTGCTTTCCATTCTTGAATCCATTCAACATCAAGATTATGTACATTCAATGCGAGCAAGTGAGAGTGTATTTTGTTTTTCACTTCGAAGCAGAATTCATGGATACAATAATGAATTTGCCAAATCCAGTGATTTTTCCTGTAGTGATTTATGATAAAGAGTGGGATTTGACAATTTACATTTTGTTGTGATGGATTTGAATGTCCCAAATCCTTTCTTTTTTAACACTCAAGTAGAAATTTGTTATGTTCTGAGACCGAAAGTGATGTTTAGGGATTTCATGGTCAAGAATTTTGGTGAGGAATATTACCAACGAGTGGTAGCTTCTAAGGTTCCAATGGTAGTTCCAATAGTTTGTGCGCCCTCCAGAGTGATCATATTAACTCTCTATTGAAGTTTAGGGTATAGCAATCGAGTGTTACAAGAACCATGGATCCGCAATTGCAGGAGTTGGTGCAAGGAATGCAGGAGATGTTGAAAAAATTTCAAGAGATTAAGATGACCATGGAGGCGTTTCAAAGTCAAGTGCGGACACTCAAGAATGATCAAGCAATGCAAGAAGAAGAGCCATCTCAAAATCCAATACTTGTGACTGAAGTACTTGGAGGCACATGTGCCTACAAACCCTATCAATGATGAAGCCACATTACTGCTCCGGATAAAGAAGACCTGCAACATCAAGCCTTACAAGGGGCAGCATACGATGGAAGTAGTGGAGAACATGATCTTGAGAATGAATCGATATTTTTGGTTGTTCTCAGTAAAGATCACCGAGCATGTTGCAGGCATGTTTGCATGTGGGTACTTGACCGATAAAGCCATCACATGGTACGACACTTGGGAATGATCCATGTTGGCCGAGGGAAGGGAGGTTACATGGATAGCAATGCAAGAAGGATTGCTGAAGAATTTCCAATCGGTGGATTTTGTGCAGATGGCCTGGATCCAACTATGGAGATTGAAACAAAAGAACATCATACAAGAGTATGTAGAGGCATTTCTTGATCTACATGTTGCAATAACCAACATGAGCCCAACAGAGGCTCTTGACAATTTCAAACAAGGGTTGAAGGAGCAGATTTGCCAAGGAGTCATGGTACAAAATCCTCGCATGATATTTGAAGCCATTGCTTGTGCACAAAGAATAGTAGGAGCATTAGGTGGAGGTGAAGGAGTAGTTCCACCTCAACATTATCGGGCAGAAATGCCACCCATGGGTGGACCAGTACCGATGGAATTGGGCAACCTTTGGTTTGAGACCGAGGAGCTGTGAGCCAGCCTATCTCTCACTTAGGATGAACCTCTGATGGCTATTATGGTAGCGCACCATGGACTAAGAAGGCAAAGAACCCGAACTCCATCATACTCCTCCGAGGCTAACACTCCAAAACTCAAGATATTGCTCACTAGAGAACTCAATGAGAGAGAGATAGTTGCAAATGAAAGGATGATGAGTACCTCTTCACCCCTTGTTTATATACTTGTGGAAAAGTTATGTACCAAAGTTACTAATTACCGTAGTAACTCAAGTTACTAGACTAAAAGTCAAGTAAAGTAAAAAAGTAGAAAGGAATATCCATTCACATGGGCATATTCCCCTAAGCATGTGGTCTTATCTTGACCCAACCACTAAGTCAAGGATTCCTTCACATGGGCTATCCTTGGACTAAAGAAGAATCCAAAACAAAAAGGCTTGCGGGCCCAAGAGTTCTCAACTCTTTCCTCAAAGCCAAACACCTAGGAATAATACCAAGTCAACACACTAAAATCCAAAATAGTGGTGCTCATCTTTTCTACTTCCTCTAAAGTAAGGTCCCCTCTATCTTAGCTATGACTAACTTTAGCTAACCATGACTAATGTAGAACCATCCTTTATCTCTATATAAATAATATCTCTTAAGTACTTGTAATGCCAAGCTTAATATCACAATACCACACACATGCACAAATGGGTGTTCCCCAGACTAAGTTTTCACTTTGTCCTCAAAGTGAAGGTCTTTCTACCTTCTATGGTACATCTTCAACTTATCATGGTTAATCCTATCAAAGTGTCTTCCTCCCAACTCCTTGAGATCATAGGTGTAATTGCCCCACACCTTCTCCACTATGAAAGGTCCAAAGTACTTAGGCAAAAACTTCTTTTGCACTCTCTTGAATTGAATGGAATCAAATAACATTACCCAATCACCTTCTTTGAAAGTCTCCACCTTCTTCTTGCCTTGCCTCTTTTCATAGCTCTCCTTTTGTTTCCTTTGGGCTTGCTCCACTCGAACTATAGCAACTGCTCTTGCCTCTTCCAACTCCATGAGTTGATCCTTCCTTGACTTCTCTGCATCACCTCCTTGTGCTTTCTTCAATCTCCTATGAATGCTTTGGAAGGTAGGAAGATCAAAGTGAATAGGTAAGGTAGACTCAATACCATACACCAATTGAAATGGAGAATATCTGGTAGAAGTATTCATGGTTGTCCTATACTCCCACAAAACTGCATGAATCCTCTTGTCCCAATGATGTTTAGCTCCCTCTATTTTTGCATCTTTGGCCAACATCATGCACAAGGTCTGATTGGTTCTCTCTGCCAAGCCATTGGAATTTGGCTTATAGGATGTAGTTACTCTATGTGTGATAGAGAAATGTTGTAGCATGGCTGTAGTAATGCTTCCTGTAAACTCTCCTCCTCTATCAGAAACCAATTCCAAAGGGCATCCAAACCTAGTGATAATGTGTTCATAAAGAATTCTACCCACTTCATCTTCATTCTCGCCCTCAATGGTCTAGCCTCAACCCACTTGGTAAGGTAATCAGTAACTACCACAATGTACAGATTGTTCCTTGGGGTTCTATTGAGAGGACCTACAAAATCAATTCCCCACTTCTCAAAAGGTCCTAGCAATGGAATTGATCTAAGTGGTGGAGTGGATGTAGACTTTCTAGCAAAAGCTTGACAAACATGACAAGTTTTGCAATAATCAAGACAATCCTTGAAAATCCCTCTCCAATGGTAACCTGCATCTAGAATCTTGAAAGCAGTCACCTTTCTTGCAAAGTGTCCTCCACATACTAAACCTTCATGAAACTCCTTTATGAGTAGGATAGACTCTTCTTTACCCAATGCTCTTTGAAGTAGACCATCTGCTCCTTGGTGAAAAAGAATATCCTCGACCATTGTGTAAGGTCTAGATCTTGCTGCAAGGGCCTTCCTCTCCCTAGCATGCATCCCTTCTGGATAGTTACCTCTTGTCACAAAATCCATAATCTCCTTGTACTACATTGTAACCTCTTGAGTGACTGAGATTGTCATGAGTTCCTCATCCGGGAAGGAATCATCCACTGGCTCATCTCCATCATGATCATAGGCTCTAGATAACAAATCAGCATTTGCATGTTTCTTTCCTGGCCTATCTTCAATGGTGTAGTCATACTCAGACAAGAGTATCATCCACCTTGCTAGTCTCCCTTCAACATTAGGCTTGTTGAAGATGTATTCCAAAGCCGTGTGATCCTTGACAATGGTGGCTTTCCCTCCAATCAAGTAGTGTCTAAACTTCTTGAGACCAAAGATCACTGCCAACCCTTCTCTCTCCATGACAGAGTAGTTCTTCTCTACTGAAACCATCTGCCTCTAGCATAAGCTATTGGATGATCATGCCCATCTTGGTCTAATTGACTAAGAGTGCATCCTATAGCTACATTAGAAGCATTAGTGTAGTGGATGAAAGGCTTACTCCAATCAGGTTTAGCAAGAATTGGAGCTACAACAAGGGATTTCTTGAGCTCCTCAAAAGCTTTGAGAGCCTCCTTGTCTTCCAAAATCACCATGTAATCTACATCCTTCTTCATGTAGATGGTCAATGCATAAGCCTTGTTTGAAAATGAGAAGATGAACCTCCTATAGTACCCAACCATCCCCAAGAATTGGCATAACTTTGTCAAGCTTGAAGGGAATGGAAGGTCTAAGATTTTCTTCACCTTCTCAGGATCAACTGCTATTCCATCCTTGGAGATGATGTGCCCCAAAAGTAGACCTTCTTCACATCTAAAAATGCACTTCTTTGGGTTGAGTGATGCATTTGCCTCATCCAAGCGTTGCAAGACTTTGATTAGGTGCTCAAAGTGCTCCTACTTGCTCCCATAGATACAAAATTCATCAATGAAGTCTCTCACAAATTTCCCAATGAAAGGTTCAGATACCTTGTTCATGAACCGTTGGAATGTGGCTGGAGCATTGCAAAGCCCAAAAGGCATGACCTTGAAAGCATAAGTTCCCCAAGGTGTGGTGAATGTGGTGAGTTGTTGATGCTCTGGTGCAATCTTGATTTGGTTATATCCACTACAACCATCTCCAAAACTATACCTCTCATGACTTGCAACCTCCTTCAAGATCTCATCAATGAATGGCAATGGGTAGTAGTCCTTCTTGGTAACAACATTGAGCTTCTTGTTATCCACACATACCCGAAACTTGCCATTCTTTTTCTTCACAATGACAATTGGAGACACCCATTCTGAATTCTCTATCTCAAAGATAAATCCAGCCTCCTTGAGCTTATCAATCTCCTTCTTCACAACCAAAGATATTGGTGGGCTAATGCGACGTTGCTTTTGGCGGATTGGTCTTGCATGTGACTCCACCTCTATCTTGTGCTCCTCCAAGGTGACTTCCTTCAAATCCTTGTAACTAAAAGCAAACACATGGATGAACTTGCAGAAAATCTCCTCAAATCTCACCTTCTCCTCCTTGGTAACATTTGGACCATACTTGAGGGTTGATAACTTTCTCTCTACCTCCTCAAGTGTCAATGGTGATTTATCTGGGTCCTTCAAAACCTTTGGCTTAGGTGCAAAATCCATAGCACACAAAGGATACACATCTGAATCAGATTTAGATTCATCCTCCTCCGTGGAAGTCTCCTCTTCCATGCTTGTGTCCACACCTGAAGCTCCTTCTTCAGAATCTGATTCCCAATAATCAGAAGATGGTGTATCTGAATGTGAAGTGTTGGTGGTGTTAGTCATAGGAACTATGACTCTATGGTTTGATGGCCCAATCCTCAAGTACCCTTTGTGCCATCGATCAGTTGTGGGTGCTGCTCTCAACCATAGCCTCCCAAGAAGTAAGTCATAGCTTGAATCCTTCAAGACTTGGAAAGTCATGAGATTTTGAACTCCCATAACTAAAACTACCACCTTATCTATCACCCCTACTGGTCGAACTTGTTGCTTGTTTGCCATGCTCACCACAAATGTTGAAGGTCTTGAGGGTATCATACCCAACTTCTTCATCAACCTTTCTGACATGGCATTCAATGTTGATCCTCCATCAACCAATGCATCCTTGATGTTGTGACCATTCACTCTCACATCAATCTTGGAGGCATATTCACAAGCCTCCCATGGTGCTGGCTTGGCATCCACCACCTCAATTGATACTGGAACTTTTACCTTCTTCTTCTTCTTGCTCCTTGTAGAACTCAAACCACCTCTAAGCTCCTTTCTCAAGGTAGGGTACAAAGTAATTAATTGGCACATTGTGATGTTAGCCTTGTGACTACCAACATCCTCCAACACATTGTAGTTCCATTGTTGCTTTGAGATCAAGAAGTCCTCCATCCCCAACTTCTTCCTTGGAGTCTTTGTTGTTGATGGTGTTGAGGTGCAAATGCTCCTAGTAGACATAAGAGTATCCTTGCTTGAAGTGAATTTTTGAGGAGAGTGAACATCTTCTGCAAAACAAGCTCTCTTCTTCTCTTGTGCCAAAAGTTCCAAATTAAGACCCTTGGAGTTTGAGCACTCTCCCTTCTCATATTTACTCTCAACCACATCTATGGATGCTATCCCCTTACCTTTGTTGGGATTAGGAGCCACTTGGGTTTCACTACCTCCCTCTTTCCCTCTATGGGCTCCCTTATAACCCCTTCCTCCATGGTAAGTGGAATTTTGGCAATTCCTTTGGATATGGCCTCTTCCTCCACAACCAAAACAATTTCTCTCATTGAAATTGTTGGCTGGTTGACCTCCTCTATATGGATAGTTTCCATAACTCCTAGGCCCTCTCCTTATATTCTGATCCACCTCTCTCTTCTCCCATAGTTGCACCACATTGATCTTGAGATCCGCAAGTTGTTCTGTGATGGTTTGGAGTGGATCTTTTGGTGGAGGTGCAATAACTGGAGCAACTACTACTTGTGGTGCAACCCTTGTCACCAAGTGTCAGAAGTTCCACCATACCTGTAGCCTTGAAGAGGATGCACAACCTCCTTCACCACCAAATCACTCTCATCCCCTTCCAAATTCTCCTCCATACGAATTGCAATCTTGACAGCTTCAACCTTGGAAGAAGGTTTCTCATATCTCACCTTGCTTCTAATTTATGGTCTCAACCCTCCCACAAAATTCTTGGTGAGCATGGCCCCTATGCAAATCATTGTAGTCTCCACATCATCCCCACCCTTCCTCAACACTATGCGAAATCTGGACTCCAACTTTTCCACTCTTTCCACATAGACTTTCACTTTCTCTCCATCTCCTTGCTTGACAAATGTAACCTCACTCATCAATCTCTCGTAATTCTCATCAGGAAAGAAGTTCTCAATGAGTGCTCAACTCAAAGTCTCCCAAGACTCCTCTTCCCCATCTCTCCTCTCTCTCTTTGGTATTCTGACTCATACCATGTAAGTGCTACATCCTCAAAGAAATCTGGTAATAATGAGGCTCACTAATTCTTCCTCCTCTCATTGTTTCCTATGCAAGCTCTCTTGAAGTCTCTCACAAAGGCCTCAACATATTCTCCATCCTTGCCAAAGAAAACCGGAAGTTTCCCTATCTTAACCCCTCACTATCTTTCTTTTCTCTCAATTTTTTTTCTCTTTTCTTTTCTCTCACTCTATTACTAATAGAGTAACTACATGACTAACACCATCTGAGAATAATCCACTCTAGAGAACACAAAAGGTTCAGGTTGCTCCAAGATTTCTATAGCAATATCAAATCCTAGAGTGCATATTAATCTAATTCTCATGGATAGTTTATCCATAAGTTGAAAGATTATCTCCATCACTAATCTTGAGAACTAGCTGATGAAGGTGGTAGTATTTCTGTAGCTGTACTAAGACTCTCTCCAAGATCCTTCACCAAAGTTTCCAAAAGTGCTTTTACTCCACTACACTCATGTCCTTTTGGAAGTCCTTCAACTCCACAAACCTCACACAACTCCTTGGTCTTAGATCTTCTCCCTCCCAATCTTGGTGAAGAAGGTCCAACATGCAAACCCAAGTCAAGTAAGCCTCTCCTCTCACTCAATCTCTTGCTCTCAAAAGTCAATGGACATGAACTTGCCTTATGTCCCTTCTCTCCACATAGAAAGCACTTAGACTCACTCTTCCCTCCAAGTGGTGTAGGTTTTTGGATCCTCTCAATACTCTCTTCAAATTCTATTGTAAACTGTCTTTTCCTCAAATCCACCCCTACAATCACCTCAAACCCTTGGGGAACCTTGCATAATCTCAATTTCCACTCTTGATGACCCTCCATGTTCCCAAGATGAATCTAAACACTCAAACATGTTTTTTGTTGATCTCAAACTTCTCATGCATGAGATCTCCACTCCGCAGAATTGACCCTTCCTCACAATATCACTCAAATCTCCCAATCAGTACGTCACAGTCCTCTGAAATTTTTTCCACTTGATTACAACTCCAGGGTGTCCCTCCATGAAAAATTTCAGATCTTTTCATTAAGCCATTTGGCCTAGACACCTTTCTGTTCAACACCTATATGTCAGATTTGCTCTGAAAACCACCCCACTCTTTTCAAAAACTCATAACTCCTTGCGCAAAAACGATCTCTCTCTAATTTTTGTGGCAGCATGTAGAATACAATGCACTGAATTTTCTTGGATATTTTCAGGACAATTAATTGAAAATTGAAGAAATGGTGGACTCTGTACAATTTTCCAGAGAGCATGCAGTTACGGGAGCACTTTACCCTATCAACTTTCAAAAACTCTAGCCTAGTGCGCATAGTAGCTCTCACAATACTTTCAAGGGTGCTAACTGAAAGATAACCCAAGCTATCATATGTATAAATTTCAAGTCAAGATCTCAAACTTGAGATTTTGCCTAAAATCACCTTAATCCCCAAAATATGCAATCCACCTCACACAATCTCTCCCATTCCTCTCATGTGTACAAGATGTACAAAATCACCTCAAAGATATCATAATGAACTATAGGGTATACAAATGGATCTTGGATCTCTAACATAAGTTTAGCCCTCTTCTCTCTTAATGTTCTCTCCAAGTGAGCTCTCATAGCCTCCTTCTCCCTAATATAGAATTGAACGCGTAACATTATCTTGCCTTCTAGAGAGGTCCCGGCAACGGAACCAAAAATGTAAGCTGGCCTGTCTCTCACTCAGGATGAACCTCTGATGGCTATTATGGTAGCGCACCATGGACTAAGAAGGCAAAGAACCCAAACTCCATCATACTCCTCCAAGGCTAACACTCCAAGACTCAAGACATTGCTCACTAGAGAACTCAATGAGAGAGAGATAGTTGCAAATGAAAGGATGATGAGTACCTCCTCACTCCTTGTTTATATACTTGTGAAATAGTTACGTACCAAAGTTACTAATTACCGTTGTAACTCAAGTTACTACACTAAAAGTCAAGTAAAGTCAAAAAGTAGAAAGGAATATCCATTCACATGGGCATATTCCCCTAAGCATGTGGTCTTATCTTGACCCAACCACTAAGTCAAGGATTCCTTCACGTGGGCTATCCTTGGACTAAAGAAGAATCCAAAACAAAAAGGCTTGCGGGCCCAAGAGTTCTCAACTCTTTCCTCAAAGCCAAACACCTAGGAATAATACCAAGTCAACACACTAAAATCCAAAATAGTGGTGCTCATCTTTTCTACTTCCTCTAAAGTAAGGTCCCCTCTATCTTAGCTATGACTAACTTTAGCTAACCATGACTAATGTAGAACCATCCTTTATCTCTATATAAATAATATCTCTTAAGTACTTGTAATACCAAGCTAAATATCACAATACCACACACATGCACAAATGGGTGTTACAGAGCACGACCGCTTCAAGGAGAATGGCGACAGGTAGAAGAATGGAGAGATGGAGTCCCACAAGGAGAAGGAACTTGAGGAGAACAATGCCGTTGTTACAATTGTGGTCGTATTGGGCATATATCTACCAACTGTTGTGCTCAACTTCCCAAAGGCCCTCGACCTTCATACAAGCGGTCTTTGAACAACATGGAGAGACGCATTGAAGAGGAGGAGGTGGAAATCACTTTGGAAAATGAAGATTGCCAATAGATGTACCTTGCGGCCTTACAGGCTCAATAAGGAAGTAGAAAAGCATGGGAAGGAGGAAGACGAGAGCACAAAGGTACCGAAAGGCAACCTCACAATTGATTGTAGTGAATGGGGTCCTAGAAGGCAATCAAGTGGGAGTGTTAATAGATCTGGGAGCCAAAAAGAATTTCCTATCTCGTTCTATTGCAATAAGATTGGGAATGGATCTAGAGAAAGATGAGAGTGAAGAAGTAGAGTTACCTAACGGACAAATAGAGAGGATTGAATCATTACCTAGGCGGGTAACACTCTATGTAGGAAAATATCAAGAAGCAATTGAGTGGCGAGTGATACAATTAGCTCATTATGATGCAATCTTAGGTATGCCATGGATAGAGCATCACAACCCTATGGTAGATTGGAGGAAGAAAGTAGTAAGAACCCACCAATGGTCGATCATTGGGGTTAAAGAAAAATCACATAGGCAAGAATTGCCTCTCTATGCCATAGGGACAACAACTATCTGTAAGACTGATAGGTGTTTCATGGGTCTAATAAGAAAAGTCCAGAGTGCACAACTCAAGGGAAAAATTCTTGAGAAATTGAGTGATATCATGAATGAGTTTCATGATGTCTTTCATGATGATCTACCCTCAGGATGACCACCAAAAAGGAGAGTTAATCATAAAATTGAGACACTCCCGGGGAAGACACCAAGGCCCCTTTTGCCTATCACCTCATGAGTTGGAGGAGTGCAAGAATCAAATTGAGGATATGCTGTAAAAAGGGTTCATCCAACCCAACGTATCACCACATGGAGCTCCGGTCTTGTTTGTGAAGAAGAAAGACGGTACAATGCACATGTGCATTGACTATCGGGGTCTCAATCAGCAACAATGAAGAACAAATACCTCTTACCTCACATGGATGATCTATTCAATCAACTCAATGGAGCAAGATACTTCACAAAACTAGATTTGCAGAGTGGTTACAATCAAATCCAAATTGCAATGGAGGATGTGTACAAGACTGCCTTTCAAACCAAGTATGGCCACTTTGAGTACCTCGTGATACCTTTTGGTCTCACCTACACACCTGCCACTTTCATGAGTCTAATGAATGACATATTTTGTCCATATTTGGATAAGTATGTCATCGTCTTTCATGATGACATCTTAGTATACAATAGCACGATGACGGAACACAAACAACATCTCCAAGAAGTCCTCCAGATTCTAAGACAGAATCAATTGTATGCCAAAATCTCAAAGTGTGAGTTGGCAAGTCTGAAGTAGACTACTTGGGGCATAGAGTAAGTGCAGAGGGTATTTAAGTATTGACAGATAAAATAGAGGTCATTCAAAAATGGAGTGCCCCAGAAGATCAGACTCAACTCAAGAGCTTCTTGGGTTTGATGGGACTCTATCATCAATTTGTCAAGGACTTCTCCAAGGTTGCACAGCCTTTAACAACACTTCTTGGCAAGGAAAAGAAGTGGACATGGGGAACCACACAAGAGTTGGCCTTTCAAGAATTGAAAGCCGCCTTGCTACATGGACCAATCTTGAAGTGGTATGACCCAAAACGTCCAATCAAGTTGGCTATAGATGCATTAGGCGTAGCAATCGGAGTAGTCCCACAACAAGAGTGGCATGACGGATGGCATGCCATTGCATATTTCTCTTGAAAGTTGTTTTCGGCAGAGTGCAACTACCACACCACAAAACGAGAAGAGTTGGCCATTGTCCTGGCAACTAAGCATTGGAAGCACTATCTAGGCGAGAAGGCATTTGTGTTAGAGACAGACCACAAACCTCTAATCTACCTTGAGACGCAAAAGGATCTATCTTGTCACCAGATTCGATGGGCAGAGTGGCAAAAACGCTTCAACATGAAAATCACCTACATTGAAGGTAAGAAGCAACTTGCAAATGCATTCACCCGCATGCCAATGGCAAACAACTTGGTGGTAGAGGTTCAAATTAACCCTAAATTCTGGCAAGAGATTCTGGCGGCTACAAACACTGATCCGCAGATTGTAGAAGGGCAATCATCCAAAGGCGTCACCAACACCCAAGGACTCACCTTTCGTGATGGTAGATTATGGATTCCAAATATCCTAAAATTACACACCACCATTCTAGCGGAATGTCATGATTCGGCCATTGCAGGTCATGTTGGAGTGGACAAGACCTTGGATGTAGTCTAGCGCCATTACTATTGGCCCAAGATGAGCAATGATGTGATGGACTACATGCGCAGTTGCTTACTTTGTCAAGCTTCTAATCAAGCTCTTGCAGGCTTCCTACAACCTATCCCCACTCCTACACAAATTTAGGAACATGTGTGTATGGACCTCGTCTATGAATTATCCAAGACCACATCAGGATTTGACTCCATCATGGTCTTTGTGGACCGGCTCAACAAAATGATTCATGTACCCCCTACCACCAAGAAAGTGACCGCTCCACAACTTGCTCAATTATACTTAGATGTAGTCTTCTCTCACCATGGCTTGTCTCAAGTACTCATCACCGATAGGGGTACTCAATTCACTAGTTTGTTTTGGCACACCCTCTTTGGTTTCTTCAAAACCAAGTTGACCATGTCCACAACTTACTACCCACAAACAGATGGACGAACAGAGCGGGCTAATTGCAATATTGAAGACATGTTACGCGGCTTCACCTTAGAAGAGCAAGAGAGGTGGGACACCCTACTCCCGTTGGTGGAATTCGCTTACAATAATTCAGTGAATTCATCCACCTAGGTCACTTTGTTCTTCCTCATGTATGGTGAGCATCCCTTCTCACCTTCTAGCTTGATGAAGATCCGTCCGGTGGCTACCAAGGTCAATGTAGTCAACACATTTGTTTCTAGAATCCAACAAGGAGTAGAGAGCGCTAAGCACAAATTACAAATTGCACAAAATTGCCAAAAGTAGTATGCTGATGCACACCATAGGCACATGGAGTTCAATGTTGGGGATAAGGTGTGGCTATCAATAACCAACCTTACATTAGTGGGACCTCGTAAGCTCAAACCTCGTTTTATTGGGCCTTTCTCAATTCTCTGCCGAGTCGGCATTGTTGCCTATCACCTTGAGTATCACCAGGATGGAATGAATAGATCAGAAAGAGGTATCACCAAAAAGGGACTTCTACTAATAGAGTTGGAACCGAAATATGCCTAAAATCTTTGAAGGCAATTTCGGAAGCCTAAACGGATGAATTAGGCCTCAAAAATGTGCATGTTCCCCCCCCCCTTCCCAATGGAGGATAGGCTGGCCTTCCCTCCCCCTTGCTATGTCTCATCAAGAGCTTTCCAATGGTACTTCACCCACGTGATTCTCAGATTCCTATAGGAAGATTCCCTAAAAGATTTCCTCTGGTCAAAGCTTGTTTGACCAACCAGATAAGACCAGGACTGACATGTCGCCCATTCAAGTAAGTAATCTAAGGGGGGAGCTTGCTGAAATGTCACCTATCTATGTACCTAATCCTATGGTGGAGCTTCATTGGAGGAGATCCGCTTTGCCTATATAATTAAGAGAAGGTGCTCCTTTGGGGCATCGGAGTTTGAGTGTGAAAGTGTGTGTTTCTCCAGGTGTGTTTCTCTTCAAGTCTCCTATCCTTGGAGTATTAAAAGTACTTGGTGATGTCGTTTGGCCTCACCAATGCTCCAATCACTTTCATGAGTTGTATGAATGATATATTTCATCCATACTTGGATAAATTTATTATCATTTTTCTTGATGACATCTTAGTCCACAATATGATGATGATCGAGCACAAGCAACATCTACAAGAAGTCCTCCAAATTCTATGAAAGAATCAATTGTATGCCAAAATCTAAAAGTGTGAGTTTGGCAAATTGAAGTAGACTACTTAGGGCATAGAGTAATTGCAAAATGTATCCAAGTGCTAACATATAAAATAAAGGTCATTCAAAAATGGACTACTCTAGAAGATAAAATTCAAAAGTTTCTTGGGATTGATGGGGTTTTATCATTGATTTGTCAAGGACTTCTCCAAGATTGCACAATCTCTAACAATAATATTGAGCAAGAAGAAGAAGTAGATATGGGGAACCATATAAGAATTGGCCTTTCAAGAGTTGAAAGATGCATTATTACATGCACTAATCTTGAAATGGTATGATCCAAAATGTCCAATCAAGATGGCTAAAGATGCATCAAGTGTAGCAATAGGAGCAATCTTACAACAAGAATAGCAAGATGGATGGCACTCAATTCCATATTTCTCTTGTAAGTTGTTATTGGCAGAATGCAACTATCACACCACCAAACAAGAAGAGTTGGCCATTTTCCTTGCAACCAAGCATTGGAAGCACTATTTGGGTGAGAAGGCATGTGTGGTAGAGACGGACCACAAACCTGAAGTCCACCTTGAGACACAAAAAGATCTTTCTCGTTGATAGATTTGGTGAGCAGAGTGGAAACAACAATTCAACATGAAAATGAGATATGTGGAAGGCAAAAAGCAACTTGAAGATGCATTCACTTGAATGTCAATGGCAAAAAATTTGGTGATGGAAGTCAAGATGAACCTTGAATTCTGGCCCAAGATTCTTGCTATTACAAAAATTGGTCCACAGATTGTAGGTGCTCAATCATCACCAACACCCTACAACTTACCTTCCGTGATGGCAAGTTATGGATCTTAGATGACACGAATCTCATAACCAACATCTTAGCGGAATGTCATGATTTTCCATTGCAAGTCACATTGGAGTGGACAAGACCTTGGATGCAATCAAACACCATTAGTATTGGCCCAAGATGAGCAATAATGTGATGGAATATGTTTGGAGCTACCTACTTTGTCAACAAAATAAAGCTTCTAATCAAGCTCCCATATGACTCCTCCAACAAAAAATTGGGAATATGTAAGCATGGATCTGGTTTGTGAATTGCCCAAGATCACCTTTGGGTTTGAATCCATGGTGGTCTTTGTCAACCAACTCAACAAAATGATTCATGTGCATCCTACCACCAAGGATGTGACTGCCCCGCAACTAGCTCAATTGTACTTAGATGTAGTCTTTTCTCATCATGCCTTGTCTTGAGAACTCATCACATATAGAGGCACTCAATTCAGTAGTTTGTTTTGGAGAACACTCTTTGGGTTCTTCAAAACCAAATTGGCCATGTCCACAACTTATCATCCACAGACCGATGGACAAACAAAGAGTGCAATTTGCACTATTTAGGACATGCTTTAGGGCTTTACTTTGGATGAGCAAGAGAGTTGGAACACCTTACTCCATTGGTGGAGTTTTCTTACAAAAATTCAGTGAATGCCTCCATACAAGTCACACTATTCTTCTTCCTATATAAAGAGCATCCTTTCACACCTTCAAGCTTGATGAAGGTCTATCCGGTGGCTGCCAAGGTTGATGCTATCAACACTTTTGTTTCTAGAATCCAATATGGTGTAGAGAACACCAAGCACAAGTTGTAGATCATCCAAAATGTGCAAAAGTAGTAAGTAGATGCACACCGCCAACACATGGAGTTCAATATGGGAGATCAAGTCTGGCTTTCAACCACCAACCTCCAATTAGTTGGTCCCCATAAGCTTAGCCCTGATTTTATTGGACCTTTCTCCATCCTTAGTCGCATCGGCACCATGGGCCTATCACCTTGAGCTACTACCACATATGAAGATCCACCCAGTGTTTCAAGTTTCCCTACTATGTCAATATTCTCCCCGGCTACCCCACATCTCTTCCATCCAAGAAAGTTGACCTTGTCCAACACTCATTGATGAGGCAAAGGAATATGAGGTCGAACATATTCTCCAAAAATGCATCCGTGGTACTTGCCATTTGCATGTGGAATATCTGGTCCATTGGAAAGGGTACCCTCCATATGAGGCAACATGGGAGCCAACATCCAACTTGACTAGCGCCCCAATGTTAGTTCAATCTTTTGAGCAACAGCTTTGCAACAAGGACGTTGCATCTTAAAAGGATGAAGGTCTATAATACAAGTAGCTAGACATATTATCTGGAGATAAAAACTGGCTTGGTAACATCTAAAAGGATGTTTTGTAAAATGGGCTAGGTGGATCAGACAGAGGTGTCACCAAAAGAATACTTCTACTAATAGAGCAAAAGCTTAAAATAGCCTAAAAACTTTAGAGCCAATTTTGGATGCCCAAATGCATGAATTAGGCCTCAAAAATGGACACACGTATTCTCATCAAGGTAAAAAAAAAGGTTTGCCTTCTCCCCCATGATTTTTCTTATCAAGAGCTTTCCAATAGTACCTCACACATGTGATTTTGAGGTCTTTATAAGAAGATTCCCTAAAGATTCCCTTTGGTCAAACTTATTTGACCAACCAAATAGGACAAGCACTGACATGTCACCCATCCAAACAACCAATTAAGGATGGAGCTCACTAACAAGTCACCAATCCATGTATCTGATCCAAGGATAGAGCTTCCTTTGAGAGGATCCTCTTTGCTATATAATAAAGAGAAGGTGTTCCTTTGGGGCATCGGAGTATGGAGTGTGAAACTTGTGTTTTCTCTCTTGTATCTTTCTTGGAAAGTTCTCTAGTCCTTGGAGTATGATAATTTTATGGCCAATTGGCTTGGATTGGTGTTTGGGCATTGTGCTTAGGTTCTATTTTTGTAGATATGCTTTGTACTTCTCCTTGGAATATTGGAAGTGATGACCTATGGACTAGGAGTGTGTTATAATGAGAAATCAGGTTGGTTGTCACTCTCTTACCTAATAGAAGGAATACTAAAAGTAAGAGTAGAAGGTACCAGTGGTTGGGCTAACGAGTGAGCTCAAACTAGTAGTGATAGATCTACATACAACCTTTGATTTACAAGTTCTACAACTAGGTACCAAGTGTGTTTAAAGAGAGAGAAAGGAAAAATATGACAATGAGTCTCTCCTTGTGAAAAAGTTGAAAGGTGGTATGGCCATTGTTGGCATAGGTAGTCCTTGTCAACTTGAATAGCTTCACAATCAATATCATAGTGGTGCAACTTATGGGTTGTTATACACATTCACCTTCCAAGCATTTCTTATTTTCATGGACTTGAACAAGGCCTTAAACTTCCTCATCATGTTTAGGGCCACTCTTGGTTGAGGTTCATTGCTCCAAGGGTTTGAATTAGCAATCTCAAGAACCTTTTGACAATGTTCTTCCATCCAAGCAAACAAGTTGATTTTCAACCATGTGAAGTTTAGGTTCTTCTTCTCATGGATTTCCAATACCATTAGGTAGTGATTGAAATCCCAAATCCACAACAAGAACTACAACCTATTGGTATTGAGGTACTTTGCATAGCAATAATATGCCAATTTTCCCACTCCAAGAGCTTGTAACACAATTTGGTTACTATCTTCTCCTTCTTGGTGGCATTGCATTACCCAACTATTAAAATTCAGTTTGGACTCACTTCACCAATTTGTGCTTCACTCAATCATTCCCAATCACCCTCTTGCATAGTTTCTCATTCTACCTTTGACATTCTTCTTCACCAATGGGAAAGTCTGTTCTAATTTCTACTTGTACTTGATTCTTCCTTCATTGATTCTTGAGGTTAGTAAAAATTCAATTGTTTGAATCTAACTCCTTGAGGTGGTATACTTATACATGTCAAAAACTTGTTTCATAATTTTGGCAGCATTAGTGGTGAAATGTTAGTGTTCTCACGTGTGTGAAGTGCCACAAGGGTTGATTGTTAATAAAAATTAGTTCTTTGTCCCATGTTGTAGTTTCTTGCTTGTGTGAATGTTAACATAGATGACAGACATGCTGATGGTTGACATGGAAAATTGTATTCATGATTAACTAGTTTCGATGGTCTTGAGGTAGTCCCACTCCAATGGTGTGATGATTCTAATGCTCCACCCATACTTGAATCCATGTTTATGGTCTTTTTCTTGTGATTGGAGTTAAACCAATGAATCTTATCTATCTATTGTTTTATATTATGAGTGCTTAACAAAATCTTGTGAAAAGAGTAAGAAAGAGAAAATCTGCATAAGGAGAGGCAAGTAGGCTACCACAAATACTACCTCCATTGCTCAATCTCCTCTATTTGTGTCTCTTGAACTTGTGGTAGTCATCTATTGGTGGATACTCCAAGTATTGGAACGGTCTTTTCCAGGCCATGAAGAACGTGAACAAAGTTTAATTCAACATCTGTTGCAGATCACATTAAGTAATCAAATTCCTTGATAAAATCATACAACTCAATGGTACCCATTGAGTTGAAGTAGCACTTGGGGCCTTTAGAGGCTCCATAAATCCTGCTCATACCCCACAAAAATAATGTGGACATACAATGTGCACTCCTAACTGAATTAGCTTCCATGTCAAACTCCAAACTATATCAATCTCCTCACTAGGACCTAAGAAATGGGTTGATACCAAATGCCACTCTAAGTAAACCTATTATGTATAGCAACAAAATATCTTCTAGAATCCCTAAGGAACTCCATTATAACAATGTGCCCCAAATTGCCACCAAAAACCAACACCAAGTGCCATCAATAACTAAACACCAACCACTAATGTTACTCTAACTATGACAACTACACTATGTGAGAAGGCAATCTATAAATTGCCATCACATGTATAGTATATAGGTCATAAACTTCTTGCATCACCAAAGAAAAACATAGGTAGTTTGATTGGTTGTCACTCCAACCTCACTAGCAAGACCACACTAGAGCACCAATGTTGTAAATATCAAGGCATCTCACACAAACATGATGCACAAATAGGAAGCACAAAATGGAGGTGCACTAATCACAAGAAATCTAAATGATAATCCTATATCTCACAAATCCAATCAGATTGACTTTATTTCACTTTGGCATTTGACATACAAAGAGCATCTATCTACTCTAATACTACTAGGATCACTAATGATGGGATTAAATGTCCTCTTCTAGGCAAAGCTACATAGATCTAAATATGAGTCCACCAATCTGTATGACAACAAGTGAGGGTGGACCAATTGGCTAAGGCACCAATCTAGGACCAAAGATGCAAGGTTCAAACCTTATTGCATACAACTATAAAAGGTGTGTTGATTTTTCCAAAAGACTTCTACAAAACTATCTAAACTAGCTAGCCTCACACCAACTAACTTGCTTGTTGGCCCAATTTAGGATGGGTTGATTTTGCCAAAAGACTTCTACAAAACCATCTAAACTAGCTAGCCTCATACCAACTAACTGGTTTGTTGGCCTAATTTAGGATGGGTTGATTTTGCCAAAATACTTCTCTAAAACCATCTAAACTAGCTAGCTTCATACCAACTAATTGGCTTGTTGGCCCTTGTAGTCTTTGTAGCACTATGTCTCAAAGTCTCTAAATGCAAATGAAGTCTATTTTCTTGCCAATTCAAACCCTCTCCAATCTGGCTAACCTCTATCAACTCAATTACTTACTCATTTTGAGACCTCTAGAAGCCTCTCAAGATCTGGTTGACCCTACAAAATCCAACCCTAACTTGAACACCAACTCAAGCATTAACTCACTTTGAGACCTCAAGAAGCCTCTTGAGATCTGGTTGACTCTACCAAATCCAACCCTCTCTCGGGAAACCTCCAAATCAGATCAATCATCTACCAATCTAGCAGACTTCCAACTCTTCTACCAACTTTGGACCTCCAAATCAAGCTAATGTCTCCAATTTCAAGAATGAGGAACTCCAAATCCCTAGTTTGTGGGGATGGTTTATATATCCAACTCCAATTTTGAACCTTGGTCCAATTCACGAGCCACAACCACCAATTTGTCTCCTCACTCTTAAATTAAACTTTCAAATCAGCAAATTTAGACATTCACTCCTCAAATCAACCTCACTTTTGGGAAATTTTGGTAGTGCTTCTACACACCATCCGCCCAACTATCAAATCTCTAGCCCAAATCTGGCCATGCTTATGTGCATGATTGCTCAACATGTCAACCAACTCTACAAATATAATTCTATGAAGTAACACTTGATCAAAGTTATCATTGATCATACAAGGCTTAGAGAAACCACCAATGCCCACACTTCTTGCACTCAATTTCCCCTTTGACTAACTTTTTTGATGTAATGAATATTACCACACATTTAACTTGGATCAAAAACTCAACACTCAATTCCATATATTGCCAATAACATGCTCTAATTGCACTATCAAGCCACACCCACTCTAACTAAGTGACTCCAAGTGATACTCTCCGGTCTTTGTCTACCAAATTTAGGAGTTCAAAGGCTCAATTTCAAATAAGAGAGCTCTTTGGAGCTACTCTTGAAGGTATACTCCCCTAAGGCGGCAAAGAATCTAGCCCTAATATCATGTTTGATGGCCCAACTAATGGTGAAAATGGTGTAACTAATGATAGCTCTAACAATGTGATCAATAGCATGTACATAAAATCCAATAACCACAAGTAGTCTATGAGCAACTATTGGTATAACTATGAGCATCAAGACTAGCATTATAGCATCCAAGCAAACTATTTGGCAATGCTTCTACACATGATTGCTCAATGTGTCAACCAAATCTATAGAATTGATTTTTTGAAGTAGCACTTGATCAAAGCTACCATTGATCATACAAGGGCTAGAGATAACACTTAAACCCACACTTCTTGCACCCAATTTCCCCTTGACTAACTTCTTTGATGTAATCAGTATGACCACACACTCAACTTGGATCAAAAACTCATCACTCAACTCAGTATACTACCAATAATGGGCATTGATTACAATATCAATTCACACTTGCTTTAGCTAAGATACTTCAAGTGACACTTGCCGGTCTTTGCTCACCATAACCAATAGCTCAAAGGCTCAGCATCAGAGAAATGAGCTCATTAGAGCTACACTTTGAAGGTAAATCTGTTGGGGGCAACAAAGAATCTAGCCCTAATGGCATGTCTGATCACCCAACTGATGGTACAAACAATGCAACTAATAGTACCTCTAAAGGTATGATAAATAGCCCTAACACAAAATCTGGCCACCACTAAATAGCCTATGAGCACCCATTGCTATAGCTATGACTGCCAAGACTAACACTTCAATGTTTGAGCAAACTAGCTTTGGCATTGCAAATGTTGTGACAAGTGCAACAAGTCATTTGGACCTCTAGTGCATCCAAGGTAATAACACACTCATAATTGAGGAGTTAAGATGTAGATGGATGGGCAAAAATTAGGCAAAATCTCTTTGTTGTAGAGAAGGTAATTGATGGGAGTTGGAATACTGTAATACAAAGTTGAGCTAAGATAAAAAAGCTTGCACCCTTACTAAAGCAAGAGCAAAAATATGACCAAGAAACAAAAGGATTGGATGTGTCAACTAGAAGAGATCAAAGAGCCTACTTAAACTATTGGTACATTCAAGAAGATTGCAAACCTATTCCAGCCAAAAGTAAAGATGCCAAGGATAGGATATTCTCTTGCACTTTAAGGGATAAACCATTTCTAGTCTAACTGCATAGATATAAGAGATAAAATGATCCCTCTTTTACCTTCATCACATATGCCTCCAAGATTAGCCTCAATAACTACAAAACAAGAGGAAAGCAAAGGTGATGAGAATGCAAACTACTCAAAAATGTTGTAGGTATTATTTTCTCTATAGATGGATAGTCCTACATCTTCATAAAAAACTGATAAATTTATTTATCTATGAATTTTATCCATTATGTTGAACTTCTACTCCTTCATTCTTAAGTTACATATCTATCTAGACAACTAGTGAGGGCTGGTGATGTTGATATAACATACAATAAAAACTTTCATATGAGAAACATGTGGTATGAGAGAGATACTTCTCTATGTAAAAGTAAGTGTTTCTAATGCAAGTATTATTAGGTGAATAAAAGGCTTTGGGGCAATAAGTCATGAATGAGAATCTAGGTGTCCTAAATGGATCCAAAAGGAAATTTTTATAATGCATGCAATGTTGTATTTTGTGTTGTGTGTGAGTACTTCTTCAATCCATCTTAGATTTATGTGGTATGCTTCATAGGCATTGTAATCTCTATATCATCTCACCTACTAAAGCAAAGAGTGTTGACATGCATTTTGTTAGTGCTACAATAAAGAGTTTCACATCCACATATAAAGAGAGATAAGTATAATTGTCACTTTCCAATGAAGTGGATGTATGATAAAAATCAATCTTAATGTTGAAAGCTAACAAGAGTCCAAAGACTAACTAGTGGAAAGATTGGTATAAATCTCATAGCTTACCAAAATCAATCAAGTTCTTATTACACACTTTAGAGTCCTTGGTCTAATGATATCACTAAAGACTCATGATCCTCCTATCAAAGATTTTCAAACATGTTAGAAAGTTCAAAGAAAGAGCAACCATGCAAAGTAGATAGGTTGTTCAATAGCAATAATAAAGGATATCACTATAGGTGCCACTTGTTAAAACACACTCCCATAGGGGCCTCTTCTCCTCCTTGGCCGTGTCTATTTTTGTCTCCCAATGAGGAACCTACTTTTGTTGATTCTCTTATGGAGGATCCTTTGTTAGTTGATGTTGCTATGGAGGATCCTCATTCCATTATCTCCTTTAGGACTCCTCCTCCTCCCATAACCTCTCCTCTTGGCTTCTCAGATCCACCACCACCTTCACCTGGTCCTTATAGATCCCTCCCAATCCTTACAAGTCCCCCACCACCACCGCTTGCCATCCTTCTTTCAGCTCCCATAGCACCATACACCTCTTAGACCCTCTTTGTACCCTAGTCCTCTCACTATAGGCACCACCAGAGTCTTACTCTTAGAGGCTCCACTCCTTGGACCCCATCAGGCCCTACTCCCAAGTCTCCTCTGTCCTTACATGTATAACAAGATCCCAATGCCCCTTTGCCAGCCAATGGGTTCCATGCTTTCCATACTCATACGTGTTATCTTAATAGATGATCATGACAGATATGTCTCTACTTGGATCCTATTAGCTCTCTTCCTTCAATGGACTTGGCTTCTTTGTGCCCAGGGGGATGCATGAGGACATTACAAGTTAGCCTCTTAGATTCATTGGGTTTCTACAAGGAGATTTGGTTGCTTTATAGGAGGAGTACACCATCCAATGACAAGCTATAACCAGATGGCTCATAGAGTCTCCACATGCTCATGCTTCACTTCCAAAGCATCATCATCTATACTTTTCTTTGATGTTAGGTAGGTAGGGGAGTATTGGCAAGAAATATAGGCAATCTCACTCTTTAGACCAACATCTTTTTCCGTTGACACACTCTCAACTTTATAGGATCTCCACCCATCTACCACATATGAATTTCCTTCTTTTGTCCATGATTATCAGCCCAATGAGGAGTTATAGCTTGTAGAGTTCTTCTTTGCCCATGTTGTACTCCATTGTCCATGTTTATCAATAGGGGGCCTTCAAGACTAGTTTTTGAGCATCCACATGATTGTCTCTCCTTTGACTTGCCAAACTCAGGTTCCTCCCTTCTCTTTGCTTTCTACCAGCATCTTGCCTTGGGTTTGGTGCCCCTAGGTGCAGCTCGTTTGTTTGGTGCATCTTGTCTCTTGGCTCTATCCAAGGAGACATTGGGTGTACGCTCCATAGCCAACCATAGGGGATGTCTTCTTGCATTTAGTGTCACATGCTATTTGCCTACAATTTTGCCACTCCTTTTCATCTTTCTTGTCTCCTCATCAGTATACAATAGCCACACTAGGTGGTTGTGAGACGTTTATTGCATTTATTAGAGCTTCCTTGGACCTCCATCTTGCTTGGGTGGTCATCCAAGTGGATGTCTCAAATGACTTCAATGCTATTTCTTGTCAAGTGTTATTTGAGCTCCTTATTTTATTATAGGGGAGTAGATCCCATCTTTGATTCCTTTGGGTCTGCTTTCTATGGCATTGAGACACCATTATTGTACAACCACTATACTACCATAGGAGAGTTCACTTAGCTAGCATTGGAAAGGGTACACACCATGGAGATCCTTTGGGAGGGCCATTATTTGCCATAGCTCACTACACAGCTTTGCAAGAAGTGGCAACTACCTTTCCCACATGTCTTTCTCCATCAAATAATGCCCACATCTTGGGCCTCATTGAGGAGGCAATATAGGCTCTCACACTTAAGCTTGAGATCTTGGGCCTTGTAAATGCAAAGTCTAGAGCCCACATACGATCCTCACCTCCTCTGACTTCCAATAAGGATTCTAGCTCCTACTAAGAGGTTTGAGAATATTGGGTTCCCCTCTTGGAGATGACTATTTTTTTAGCTCATATATCTCATATATACTTAATCAGGCTGCTACCCCATGCCCACCTACTCCTCAGGTTGGGAAACACACATGTGGCCTACTCTCTCTTATTGCAATTTTATGTCCCAAGAGCATCATATTTAGCACGTACTTATCCTCACACAATGGTTCTCCTACTACATCTACAATCTTTGGATAGTCCCATGTGCCAGAAATTCTCCACTCTCTTAGTGCCATGTATGCTCCCATAGTTATCAAATGACTGGGGATATTCATAGGTAGCTCTTCCCATAGCCATACTAGTATCACATGAGAAGAGGCTATTGCATTACTTAGGAGCATGGCCCTTGAGGCTCCCCTTTTGGCAGTTAGGTTCTTACATGAGAGGTGCCCTTTTTATTGTCATCCATCATGGCAATTAACTCAAGCATCCATGCTTCCAAACATCTCGTTGATTGGCTTATGATTTATTGCCAAGACTAGCATGCACAATTCCTCCATTTGCGGATTTTGTTTCCCTAGACTCTAGAAAGATTCAAGCAGAGCTCAATGAGCATATGCACACTCACACCCTTTCTAGCATCCTCACTGACATTCAATAACTTGATAGAGCTAGGACCCTCTCTTGTGGCGGGAAGTGACCTAGAGCTTGGCTTCATGCTTCGTCTTTGATTGAGGACTTCTGGTTCACATCAGAGGAGTTTACCATGGCTCTTAGACTTTGGCTAGGTCTATCACATTCAACACTCTTGGGCATACCAGACCAATGCCCATGTGGTTCTACATTTGACGTTGAGGGCATCCACATCTTATGATGTGTCATACTACTAGAGTCCAAGATGTTATTAGAGATGCGGTGGCCTAGATCTTGCGATCTACTCGCTCATAGGTTCAGATTGATCAATGGATGGTACTACCGTGATTTTCTCCACTAAAATTGGTATTTGAATAACATTATTTTATTATAATTAAAATTTTAATGTAAATATCACTTTAATTAAATTTTTTATAAAATTGAATCATAAAATGACCATAATAATAAGTCTTATAATAGATAAATCTAAATCCCAAAGAAATATAAAAATTACATTAGACAAATACTGGATAAATATATTTTATTACAATTAAAATTTAATATAAATAATATAACTCTCTTACAACTTGAACACTAATAAATATCATGAAAAATTTAAATGATAATAAAATTAAATCCCAAAACGAAATATTAATTATGTTTGTCACCTCAAGGGGTAGATAACGCGCTATGCATAAAATAAAAAAATTGAGAGTGCCCATCAAGTCGTATAATAAAAGAGATTGCTAAACCCCGGTACTATACACTATTTTTACCTTTTTCATTTCTCCCTTGTACGGCTTGATAGGGTCTTTCTATCCTTCATTTTTTGTACACAATCGTCCTTCCTCTCGATACTAAACACTATCAAGTCTTTCGGTCAACTTCGAGTACTGTTAAATCGAAGTATCAACTTGGGAAACCTTTAATCGAAGTACCAAACTTAGGGTGTCCTTAAGTCGAAGTGCGAACTTAGAGTACCGCTAAAAGTCGAAGTGCCAATGTTCGGGTACAGTTAAATCCAACCTCCCCGGGGGAGTAACCATGCCCCCAAGAGCTTCAAACAAAACCTTTTTGAAGATGATGTCACTCATATATTCGCGGTGAGCGATTTGAGGTTTCTCCTGAGGGGAACCGGTACTGCATTTGAGACGTGGAACTCTTACGAAAGGTAAGGGCCGTTTAGTTTTTCCTTTTTCCTTGTTTTTTATCGCTCAAGTGATACTCGTATGTGTGGTGTTGACCAACTACTCAAAGTACAGTGATTGACTCGAATTATTTAGTGGACTAACTCGAATATTTAGTGCTTGGGAGTAACTCAAAAGGTGTTAGGAGTGAAAAAGCAATGACATGGAACACACGGAGGATGGAAAGACCCATCAAGCCCGTACATGAAGGATGGAAAAGCCCCGTTAAGCCGTACAAGGTAGAGAAGCGAGGTAGAATGGGGCTACGCCCCAAAACGTAATAATTGTCAACTACGACCCAATGCATTGTAGTGGGTTGTAAAAGGTATAATTACCAACTTAACTGTTTCAACTTGACTTTCAACTTAACTGTAGTTGTACATTTTTGTTTTGCATTGCTTTGGGTTGGGTGGTCGTAGGATAAATTACAACCCACTGCAATGGAGAACAAAGGGGGTGTGACCTTGAAATTCATTCTAGTGAGGTCCTGACCACTGAAACAAGTTCCCCCGTTGTAATGGAATTCGGAGTCCAAAGCGTGAAAGTCCCCGCAATGCCACTGAACGGCACAGAATTCCACGTCTCTCTTCAATGCATAGAGGATGCATATGTTGGGAGTCCAGTATACTCTCTTCACTTTGCCATGGCTATTGCGGTGCTCGTGTGTTGGCTTCGAAACTCCACCCGTATTAATCCGGGATCCTTCCAGTTATTGCTACCTGGAGCTCCATCTCTCGGTCTGCCGCCAGGACCGAGGCCATGGCCCCTGGTAGGCTCTGTGCTCTCCATCGGAAGCGAACCCTTTCATCAAACACTGGCAAGATGGGCAGGTAGATATGGACCCATAATGACAGTGTACTTAGGGAACTTCCCTTTGGTCGTGATATCCAATGCAGAAATGGCTAAAGAGTTGTTGCATGACCAAGACCAAAGTTTCGCCTTTAGACATTATATGACTGCAGGAAAGTACCTGGGATTCAATTTCAGAAGCATGGCATTTGCTACGTACGGAGACCAATGGCGCGACATGCGGAAGCTCTACAATAAGACTCTTCTATCTCCTTCAAGTGTGCGGAAGTCGTGCGGGTTACGAGAGCGTGAGATCAAAACACTGATGTTGAATATGTATGTTTGCCACAACGAAGGAAAGCCTGTGAACGTCTCCAAAGCCTTCAGAGGATGGAGCACCACGATTCTTTTGGCTTTGATTTTCGGAAGAAGCGGATTCGGGCTCCAGAACCTGTCATGGCTAGCATCTATCTTGAAGGATTTCGGTCATCTATCTGGGAGGCTGATTCTCGCGGACTACTTTCCAGCTCTTCGAAGACTAGATATTCAAGGTATTTTTGGTAAAATGAAAACCGTACAAGAGCAGATGAGACAATGCACTGCTTCCCTGCTTGACGAGTATAAGCTCAAGGCTGAAGAAAACTCAACGAACAATGAGGAGACTTGCCTAGCGGGTAGTCTACTCAAAATGTTATCGGCTGGCGTGATGGACTTCGACGACGTTACAACAGCAATCTTTGTGAGTGTTCTGCACCCTTCGTCTCATTGCTATGAATTTTATCTTGTCTGTACTTGCCATTTTTTCTCACAGCCAGCATGCAGGAAGAGAAGGATCTGACAGTTTTGGACCATAGCATCGTGCGTTGATTCTGTGTGCATGCTTGATCTGGACTACGTACAAGGACCTGGAAGATCTTTTGAGTAGATACATCATAATTCTACACTGCACACATGAATCCAGGATAACATAATAGGCGGCACAGAGCCACCTGCAATTGCAATGGACTGGACTATGGCGGAGCTGCTGCACCACCCGGATGTGATACGAAGAGCACAGGAAGAAATGGATATAGTGATTGGGAGAAGTCGTGTTGTAACAGAAGCAGACATACCAAATCTTCCATTTATTCAAAATATTATCAAGGAAGCTCTCCGCTTGCATCCATCGGCCCCTTTAGGCATCTCCCATTCGAACATGAAGCCTTGTGAACTTAAAGGTTACCACATTCCAGCCAAGACAAGCATTGTTGTCAACCTCTGGGCCATAGGAAGGGATCCAAATCGTTGGGAAAATCCTTCAGAATTCAATCCAGATCGATTCAATGACCCACGCAACTCTATGATTAATGCTTTCGGAAAATACCATGAGCTGATTCCATTTTCATCTGGCCGCCGGGGATGCCCTGGTATGCATCTGTCTACGGCAAGTATGAATCTTGTGGTGGCTAGTCTTCTGCATAGTTTTGATTGGAAACCCCTCGGGGTACTACCCAGTGAGATTGACATGGAAGAGCCTAGAAACAGTGAATTCATCTGTCAACGACTGACGGATATTATATGTACTGTTGTCCCGCGACTTCATTACGACCTCTACCAAATAGATTGAGTCAGGAATATTGGAAGCACCTCAATATAAAAACGGTTGCAGGTAGACTATATATAGACACATAGTGTAGATCAATATCATAGAGAAGACGCTTGAACCACAGCGAGTGATAGCCTACCATAGCCTAATGATAACCTAGTATGTATTTACAATGCTCTAAGTTCATAAAGTTCGTGGCAGAAAGGTTTAGCATGATTCAACTGGTTGACACGAATATCCTCCATTTTGACATTTCTCTCACTCGTTTCACCTCTTGAGAATGGTGTCGTCCGTTTCCAATCAAGTATCAGTACATTCAGAATTCAGTGGTGTGTGAAGACTCACCGGACATACTTGCCTTAGAAGTTTTCTGTCACTTTCCCCCACCCACTTATTCTTCCTCGGTTTGCTAGTGGTACTAAATCCTCTCAACACATTGAGTTTACTAGATAGGCAAAATCCTCCTTCCTTCCTTGCTCGAGATCTTGGCCAATAATTCGCATGATAATCATCACCATAATTGGGACTCCTAGATGCCCACCGGGCAACTGGCAGACTCGGCCAGCTCGCTGTCTGAATGTGGAAAGTAATCCGAAGTAAGTCGAGTTAGTGAGCGCTCGTATCCCCCCAAATGTTTGTCGTCGAGCCTTTCACGAAAGAAGGGACTGATGCGCGCGAGACTATAGGCCCTGTGCTTAAGATGTCGTTTAGACTCCTGTCCTTAGTAATCCACTCCATATTCAACTCTTCCACCTCTCTTCTTCGCATTACCTTTATTTGCATTTTCTTTTCAATCAGAAAGGACCGAGAGTCATGTTCTATTATTGCATGTTAGGGAGATTTTTCCTCCTGACACAAAAAAAAAAGAAGGGTTTCATGGTGCTTGCTTCCAAGTTTCCGTCACCTCACCATTGTCCATCAAGATATACGTAGTAGCATGTGACTGCAAAGTTTTAGTTTTTGATAGAATTGCCATGATCTACAAAGACAACCAAAACCAATTCCATTCTGTATATAGAAATGCATTTCTTTATCAAACAAAACGTTTATAATTCACTATGCGTTCTAGTGAGGATTTAGCGAAACAAACCTAACTGTTTGTGAAATCGATGAGCTGAAATCAATCCTAAATTTAAGGTGCTGTTATGTCTTTCGCAAACGTGAGATGCCAAATATAGATATTATGAAACCTTTTATGCTAAACAGCCCTTGTAACTCCTTGCACTTGCTTTGAATTCAATATTCTGGGATTTTATCACCACCTCTTTTGCATTTCTTATCTCTCTCGTTATGAATTAGACTGGGTATTTCTGAGATATAATTCGCAAATTACATTTCGGCCATACTATATAGCTTGTAGTGTGAGTTGCACAACTATATGTTATATGCACAATGCTCCTTCCTCTATACCTTGCTTATTACCTCCAATTGCTTGGTCAAAAACCTTCTCCCCTCTTCTGGACTATGAGTGAAATTGCTGTATATCTATTTATTCTGAAATAAGAAACAAATTCCGTTAAAATGGATTCAAATGTCTAAAGATCATTTTATGTCCTTTATTTAATGAAGTGAAATTAAAAAGAATGCCAATCATTTCTCATACTAACTGATGGTGTAGTATAGAAGACCAGAACATTCAATTAATATATTAAATTTTTATTATGGAATAATACCTTATGCACAAGTCATTACAGTAGACAATATATACATTTATGACTAAACATATAATCAAAATTTTACTACTAAATAACTCATAGACCAGTCTTCTGTGCTAATCGGAATACTCAACTAAATATAAGCTTATTTTTTTAATTATTACTAACCAAATATGGTTACAAATCTCTCACTTTTAAGTCATAATGTTCTTGTTGTATAATTATTCCATAGCTAGATGAGCTAAAATTTCCTATGTGACTTTATTCAAATAATTCCTTTCCTTTTACAAATAAATTGAGAAACTACTCATGAACGTTCTTATAGACTTGGGACTGCAGGGATTTAAGGTGTTGAACTACCTTCCTATGGAGTATCTTTGCTAGAAATTTAATAATCAATTCCTAGAAAAGAAGCAACATGTTCCTGTATTAAAATGTTTTGTACTACTCTTTAGTCTTGTATTGTATTAAATTTTTCTTCCAATTTTTTTATATAAGTAGCTCTTTCACCAAAAAAAGGTAACGTTACAGTCATCTAGTATTGGTGATTTTAATAATTCCTGTTCTCCCTTTGCACTCTCTTTGAACTAACATCTCCGTCAGAAAAGTAATAACCAAATGATCGATGGCGATGGAGGATAAAAAAGAAAGTTATCCTCACCATATAACCTTTGGCCCCAAAGCATTTAATACCAAAGATTAGCTTCAGCGGAGTCCACTCTCCAACTTGATTGTCTTGGTGACCAATCATTACAGATGTTCTTATGATATTTTTTATGAGTTCCTTTGTGAATTCAATAGATATTGGGTCTATATTTATGTCATATGACAAGCTCCTATGTAAGTTATTTTATGAGCCAAATACAAAATGGGTCTATGTTTAAGATCTCCATAGTCTTGGAGGTAATGTTTTTAACTCAATTGTAAGCTTTTTGGAAATCAAGATTGAAAATATTCTTGACTTGTAGATCACTCTTGGCACATCTTAAAACAATACACACAGTTTACAATATTCTAACCCATAAAGATAGGCAACTTTTGACATGCATCCATTTTTTTATCACTCATCTGGAAATCTTATGGACATCATTCCTTACTATAATTACTACCTATATGTAGTTTTAGTATCATGAAAGATTAATTCCTTGATTGCTACAACTTTATTGTGTTTGAAAAATGTTGATGACACCTTTAATTCTTTGCAATATCAAATGCTAACCTTTGAAAAAGCTATGGATAACTCCAATAATCTTTTATTTATTGGCACTCCAAAGCCTTAATGATTCTACTATCCTTCACTCAATTCTTGGTGAATTTTTTAGATTCAATACCTGTATCACCCTTTTGATTTCCCTTGTTAAGGGCTTCTTCATATGTTTGTTCTATATAAAATTCTTTGTTATAAGTTGCAATTTCTCTTGCCTCAACTTCTTCTCTTTCTACTAGTGCATTATTTGTAGAAAGGGATTGATAATACTTAAAACCCATATCTAAGCTTTCATAATACATATATACCTTACTCTTATCTTCAAATTGTAAAATTGAAAATTAATTCTCTTTTCCTAATTAAATCTACCTCCATTAAGAAGATTCTACACCCTTTGTTTTTTTAATCTATTTGTTTATTTTCTTTGCCACTTGAACTTCTGCTTAGTGCATCTATAGCAATATGCTTACTACTTTTCATTTGATATTCTTGCACTTTATCATCTTTAGTAGCCAATTCTCTTTTGTTCAATTTTTGAATAGGTACCTCCCATCAAGCAAATCTGGATTTTATGAGTCATCTTGATCTCTACAACTAGATTATTCATCATAGGCATTTGGGTGACTGCATTTTCAAGTTACTTCTTTCCTTCCACATATGTGATTATCATGTTGAACCGTTGTCTCTATTCTACCCAACAAATCTTTCAACGGGATAAATCTTTTTGTGTATCAAAGTAGACTAGTGGTTTGTGGTCTATCTTTACAACAAATGCCAAGATATTGTTTCCAATGCTTGGTTGTAAAGACAATATCCAACTCTTCTTGTTTGGTGGTATGATAGCTAGACTCTATTAGTAACAAATTTTGAGAGAAATATGTAATTGGATGCCATCTATCACTCCATTGTTATTGTAGGACTACTCCTATTGCAACACTTGATGCATCAATAGTCAAATTGGTTGGATGTGTTGGATCATACCATTTTAAGATTGGCTCATGTATTAATGCATCTTTCAATTCTTGAAAGCCCAATTCTTGTGCAATTCTCCACATCCCCTTCCTTCTCTTGTCAAGTAGTACCATTAGGGTTGTGCAACCTTGGAGAAGTCCTTGAAAAACTGACAATAGAACCCAGTCAATACCAAGAAACACTTAATTTGAGTTGATCTTTTAGAGCCTCCTATTTTTGAATGACATCTATTAAAACTTGGATACCTTTTGCACTTACTCTATACCTCAAGCAATCTATTTCAAACTTGCAAAACTTGCACTTTGAGACTTTCACATACAACTTGTTTTGTAACAAATCTAGAAGACTTCTTGTAGATGTTGCTTGTGTCATTGTCCTATTGTAGACTAAGATGTCATCAAGGAAAATGATAATAAGCTTATCCTTGTATGGAAAAAATATATCATTCATTAAACTCATGAAAGTAGTTGGTGCATTGGTGAGGCTGAACTACATCACTAGGCTTAAAAGTGACCATACTTTGTTCAAAAGGTAGTTTTGTGTATATTTTCTTCTATGATCCTGATTTGGTTATAATCACTTTGTAGATCAAGTTTGGTGAACTATTTTTCTCCATTGAGTTGATCATTGGTGTAAGGCTCAAATCAAGGATTTGTTACAAAAAGGGTTTATTCAACCCAACATATCACCATATACGGCTCTTATCTTGTTTGTAAAGAAGAAGGATGGTATAATGAAAATGTATATTGACTTCCAAGGCCTAAATCAACAAATGGAGAAGAAAAGATTACCATATGGGGATATGTTTGCGGTGAATAAATCCTTTTTGTAACAAGTCCTTGATTTAAGCCTTACATTTCTCCAACTTATGAGGTGATAGTTGATATGGAGCCTTATAAGGAGGTGTCTTCCCAAGAAGTATCTCTATTTTATGATCTACTCTTTTTTTTGTGGTAATCCTAAAGGTAAATCATCAAGAAAGACATATTGAAACCCATTGACCATGTTTTTAAAATTCTCAAGAATTTGTTCATTGAATTATGCAATTTGGATTTCTCTTATTAGACTATAAACATATATTTGTCTTACCAATAGTTGTTGTCCCTATGACATAGAGAGACAATTCTTGTGTTTGAGATCTTTCTCTATCTCTAATTATTTTCCATTGGCTAGTTCTCACTATTTTTCTTCTCCAATATATTGTGAGGTTGTAATGCTCCATCAATGGTACACCTAAGATCACATCATAACAAGCTAATTGTATCACTTGCCACTCAATTTCTTCCTCATACTATTCTTTCTAGAGAGTGTTATCTTTTTAGATAACCATTCAATTCTCTTTGTCTGACCATGAGATATTTCTTCATTCTCATCTTTCTCTATTGTCAATCCCAACCTTATTGCAATATAGTGAGATAAAAAATTATTTATTGTTCTAATTTTTATCAATACTCTAACCTGATTTCCTTTTTGGAATTCATTTACAATAATCAATTGTGTGTTTATATTCCTCAACATTTGAGCACTCATCCACTTCCTCCTCTTGCTTTTACTCCTCTCCAAGCCCGTAAGGTACATTTTTTGGTAATCATTGTTTCCCAATGTGATTTCATTATCATCATCTTTGATTCATCTCTCCAAGTTGTTCAAATGTTACCTATATGGAAGCCAAGGGCCCCTAAGAAGGTTAGCATGACAATTTATGGTTATGTGCACAACTCAGCCATAATTGTAAAAATGTCAATATTTTGCTCCAATCCCTTCTCCTTGTGGAACTCCATCTCTCTTTTCCTTGACATATTCTCCTTGGAGAGATCATGCTCCTTTGTCTTGAAAAAAAATGTTGCCCAATTCCATAAGAATTAGTTCAACAAAGTGCATTGTTTTAGCTTGACAATGTTGTGTTGAGACTACCTCTTCATCTCTTCCAAGTGCTCCTAATATTCTTTGAGCACACGTAATGGCTCCAAAAATGGTAAAAGGATTTTATACAATTATCTCTTGGCAAATTAAGTTTTTCAACCCCCATTTAAAATTATCAAGAGCTTTTATTAGGCTCATATTGGTTATCATAACTTGTAGATCAAGAAGTACCTCCATGTATTTTTGTATATGTTTCTTTTTTCTTCAACCCTAAAGTTGTTTTCAAGCCATCTACATAGAATCCTTAGATTGGAAATTCTTTAACAACCTTTCTTGCATTATCATTCAAGTGATCACTCTTCCTTCGACCAACATGGATTGTTCCTAAATATTGTACCATGTGAGGGGTTTATCAATCAAGTATCCACATGCAAACATGCATATAGAATAATTAGTGTGAGTGGTGATCTTGATTATAAATAATCAACAATATTGATTCATTCTTGAGATCCAATTTTCCACTACTCCTTTAAAACATTATCCCGTTTAAGGCTCACTGCTACATGTCTTTTTCATCCTTAGTAAGAATGTGGCTTTATTGCTGATCAAGGTCAGTTTTATTGGCATAAGTGACTCTCTAGGTACTTTGGCCATTGTTACTGGATTTGGAATGATTCTTCTTCTTGCATTGCATAATTGTTCTAAAGGTATGTACTTGACTTTGCAATGCTTCTAAGGTCATCTTGATCTGTGAGCCAGCCTATCTCTCACTCAAGATGAACCTCTGATGGCTATTATGGTAGCGCACCATGGACTAAGAAGGCAAGAAACCTCAACTCCATCATACTCCTCCAAGGCTAACACTCCAAGACTCAAGACATTTCTCACTAGAGAACTCAATGAGAGAGAGATAGTTGCAAATGAAAGGATGATGAGTACCCCCTCATCCCTTGTTTATATACTTGTGAAATAGTTACACACCAAAGTTACTAATTACTGGAGTAACTCAAGTTATTAGGCTAAAAGTCAAGTAAAGTCAAAAAGTAGAAAGGAATATCCATTCACATGGGCATATTCCTCTAAGCATATGGTCTTATCTTGACCCAACCACTAAGTCAAGGATTCCTTCACATGGGCTATCCTTGGACTAAAGAAGAATCCAAAAAAAAAGGCTTGCGGGCCCAAGAGTTCTCAACTCTTTCCTCAAAGCCAAACACTTAGGAATAATACCAAGTCAACACACTAAAATCCAAAATAGTGGTGCTCATCTTTTCTACTTCCTCTAAAGTAAGGTCCCCTCTATCTTAGCTATGACTAACTTTAGCTAATTATGACTAATGTAGAATCATCCTTTATCTCTATATAAATAATATCTCTCAAGTACTTGTTATACCAAGCTAAATATCACAATATCACACACATGCATAAATGGGTGTTACATTTACCCCCGGACTAAGTTTTCACTTTGTCCTCAAAATGAAGGTCTCTCTACCTTCTATGATACATCTTCAACTTATCATGGTTAATCCTATCAAAGTGTCTTCCGCCTAACTCCTTGAGAGCATAGGTGTAATTGCCCCACACCTTCTCCACTATGAAAGGTCCAAAGTACTTAGGCAAAAACTTCTTTTGCACTCTCTTGAATCGAATAGAATCAAACAACATTACCCAATCACCTTCTTTGAAAGTCTTCACCTTCTTCTTGCCTTGCCTCTTGTCATAGCTCTCCTTTTGTTTCCTTTGGGCTTGCTCCACTCGAACCATAGCAACTGCTCTTGCCTCTTCCAACTCCATGAGTTGATCCTTCCTTGACTTCTTTGCATCACCTCCTTGTGCTTTCTTCAATATCCTATGAATGTTTTGGAAGGTAGGAAGATCAAAGTGAATAGGTAAGGTAGACTCAATACCATACACCAATTGAAATGGAGAATATCCGGTGGAAGTCTTCATGGTTGTCCTATACTCTCACAAAATTGCGTGAATCCTCTTGTCCCAGTGATGTTTAGCCCCCTCTATTTCTACATCTTTGGCCAACATCATGCACAAGGTCTGATTGGTTCTCTCTGCCAAGCCATTGGAATTTGGCTTATAGGATGTGTTACTCTATGTAGCTAGATAGAGAAATGTCGTAGCATGGCTGTAGTAATGCTTCTTGTAAACTCTCCTCCTCTATTAGAAACCAATTCCAAAGGGCATCCAAACCTAGTGACAATGCATTCATAAAGAAATCTACCCACTTCATCTTCATTCTTGTCCCTCAATGGTCTGGCCTCAACCCACTTGGTAAGGTTATCAGTAACTACCACAATGTATAGATTGTTCCTTGGGGTTCTATTGAGAGGACCTACAAAATCAATTCCCCACTTCTCAAAAGGTCCTAACAATGGAATTGATCTAAGTGGTGGAGTGGATGTAGACTTTCTAGCAAAAGCTTGACAAACATGACAAGTTTTGCAATAATCAAGACAATCCTTGAAAATCCCTCTCCAATGGTAACCTGCATCTAGAATCTTGAAAGCAATCACCTTTCTTGCAAAGTGTCCTCCACATACTAAACCTTCATGAAACTCCTTTATGAGTAGGATAGACTCTTCCTTACCCACTGCTCTTTGAAGTAGACCATCTTCTCCTTGGTGAAAAAGAATATCCTCCACCATTGTGTAAGGTCTAGATCTTGCTGCAAAGGCCTTCCTCTCCCTAGCATGCATCCCTTCTGGATAGTTACCTATTGTCACAAAATCAACAATCTCCTTGTACTCCATTGTAACCTCTTGAGTGACTGAGATTATCATGAGCTCCTCATTCGGGAAGGAATCATCCACTGGCTCATCTCCATCATGATCATAGGCTCTAGAAAACAAATCAGCATTTGCATTTTTCTTTCCTGGCCTATCCTCAATGGTGTAGTCATACTCAAACAAGAGTATCATCCACCTTGCTAGTCTCCCTTCAACATTAGGCTTGTTGAAGATGTACTTGAAAGCCTTGTGATCCATGAAAATGGTGGCTTTCCCTCCAATCAAGTAGTGTCTAAACTTCTTGAGACTAAAGATCACTGCCAACCCTTCTCTCTTCGTGACAAAGTAGTTCTTCTCTGCTGAAACCATCTACCTACTAGCATAAGCTATTGGATGATCATGCACATCTTGGTCTAATTGACTAAGAGTGCATCCTATAGCTACATTCTCACCTTCTCAAGATCAACTGCTATTCCATCCTTGGAGATGATGCACTCCAAAAGTAGACCTTCTTCACATCCAAAAATGCACTTCTCTGGGTTGAGTGATGCATTTGCCTCATCCATGCGTTGCAAGACCTTGATTAGGTGCTCAAAGTGCTCCTACTTGCTCCCATAGACACAAAAGTCATCAATGAAGTCTCTCACAAATTTCCCAATGAAAGGTTCAAATACCTTGTTCATGAACCATTGGAATGTGGTTGGAGCATTGCAAAGCCCAAAAGGCATGAACTTGAAAGCGTAAGTTCCCCAAGGTGTGGTGAATGTGGTGAGTTGTTGATGCTTTGGTGCAATCTTGATTTGGTTATATCCACTATAACTATCTCCAAAACTGTACCTCTCATGACCTGCAATCTCCTCCAAGATCTCATCAATGAATGGCAATGGGTAGTAGTCCTTCTTGGTAACAGCATTGAGCTTCTTGTAATCCACACATACCTGAAGCTTGCCATTCTTTTTCTTCATAATGACAACTGGAGACACCCATTCTGAATTCTCTACCTCAAAGATAAATCCAGCCTCCTTGAGCTTATCAATCTCCTCCTTCACTACCAAAGATATTGGTGGGCTAATGCAACATTTTTTTTGGCGGATTGGTCTTGCATGTGACTCCACCTCTATCTTGTGCTCCTCCAAGGTGACTTCCTTCAAATCCTTGTAACTGAAAGCAAAAACATGGATGAACTTACAGAAAATCTCCTCAAATCTTACTTTTTCCTCCTTGGTAACATTTGGGCCATACTTGAGGGTACCTAACCTTCTCTCTACCTCCTCAAGTGTCAATGGTGATTTATCTGGGTCCTTCAAAACCTTTGGCTTAGGTGCAAAATCCATAGCACACAAAGGATACACATCTGAATTAGATTCAGATTCATCCTCCTCCGTGGAAGTCTCCTCTTCCATGCTTGTATCCACACCTGAAGCTCCTTCAGAATCTAATTCCCAATAACCAGAAGATGGTGTATCTGAATGTGAAGTGTTGGTGGTGTTAGTCATAGGAATTGTGACTCTATGGTTTGATGGCCCAATTCTCAAGTACCCTTTGTGCCATCAATTAGTTGTGCTTGTTGCTCTCAACCATGGCCTCCCAAGAAGTAATTCATAGCTTGAATCCTTCAAGACTTGGAAAGTCATGAGATTTTGAACTCCCATAACTGAAACTATCACTTTATCCATCACCCCTACAGGTCGAACTTGTTGTTTGTTTGCCATGCTTACCAAAAATGTTGAAGGTCTTGAGGGTATCATACCCAACTTCTTCATCAACCTTTTTGACATGGCATTTACTACTGATCCTCCATCAACCAATGCATCCTTGATGTTGTGACCATTCACTCTCACATCAATCTTGGAGGCATATTCACAAGCCTCCCATGGTGCTAGCTTGGCATCCACCACCCCCATTGATAGTAGAGCTTTTGCCTTCTTCTTCCTCTTGCTCCTTGTAGAACTCAAACCACCTCTAAGCTCTTTTCTCAAGGTAGGGTTCAAAGCAATCAATTGGCCCATTGTGATATTAGCCTTGTGACTACTAACATCCTCCAACACATTGTAGTTCCATTGTTGCTTTGAAATCAAGAAGTCTTCCATCCCCAACTTCTTCCTTGAAGTCTTTGTTGTTGATGGTGTTGAGGTGCAAGTGCTCCTAGTAGACATAGGAGTATCCTTGCTTGGAGTAAATCCTTGAGAAGAATGAACATCCTCTGCAAAACAAGCTCTCTTCTTCTCTTGTGCTAAAAGCTCCAAATTAAGACCCTTGGAGTTTGAGCACTCTCCCTTCTCATACTTGCTCTCAACCACATCTATGGATGCTATCTCCTTACATTTGTTGGGATAAGGAGCCACATGGGTTTCACTACTTCCCTCTTTCACTCTATGGGCTCCCTCATAACCCCTTCCTCCATGGTAAGTGGAATTTGGGCAATTCCTTTGGATATGGCCTCTTCCTCCACAACCAAAACAATTTCTATCATTGAAATTTTTGGCTGGTTGGCCTCCTCTATATGGATAGTTTCCATAACTCCTAGGCCCTCTCCCTACATTCTGATCCACCTCTCTCTTCTTCTATAGTTGCACCACATTGATCTTGAGATCCGCAAGTTTTGTGATGGTTTGAAGTGGATCCTTTGGTGGAGGTGCAAGAATTGGAGCAACTACTACTCATGGTACAACCCTTGCCACCAAAGTATCAGAAGTTTCACCATACTTGTAGCCTTGAGGAGGATTCACAACCTCCTTCACCACCAAATCACTCTCATTCCCTTCCAATCTCTCCTCCATACAAATTGCGATCTTGATAGCTTCAATCTTGGAAGAAGGTTTCTCATATCTCACCTTGCTTCTAATTTGTAGTCTCAACCATCCCACAAAATTCTTGGTGAGCATGGCCCCTATGCCAATGATTGTAGTCTCCACATCATCCCCACCTTTCCTCAACACTATGCAAAATCTGGACTCTAACTTTTCCACTCTTTCCACATAGACTCTCACTTTCTCTCCATCTCCTTGTTTGAGAAATGTAACCTCACTCATCAATCTCTCATAACTCTCATCAGGGAGAGAGTTCTTAATGAGTGCTAAAGTCAAACTCTCCCAAGACTCTTCTTCCCCATCTCTCTTCTCTCTCTTTTGGTATTCTTACTCATACCATGTAAGTGCTGCATCCTCAAAGAAATCTGGTAATAATGAGGCCCACTCATTCTTCCTCCTCTCATTGTTTCCTATGCAAGCTCTCCTGAAGTCTCTCACAAAGGCCTCCACATCCTCTCCATCCTAGCCAAAGAAAACCGGAAGTTTCCCCATCTTAACCCCTCACTATCTTTCTTTTCTCTCATTTTTTTTATTTTTTTCTTTTCTTTTCTCTCACTCTATTCCTAATAGAGTATATACATGACTAACATCATCTGAGAATAATCCACCCTATGGAACACAAAGGTTCAGGTTGCTCCAAGATTTCTATAGCAACATCAAATCCTAAAGTGCATATTAATCTAACTCTCATGGATAGTTTATCCATAAGTTGAAAGATTATCTCCATCACTAATCTTGAGAACTAGCTGATGAAGGTGGTAGTATTTCTATAGCTGTACTAAGACTCTCTCCAAGATCCTTCACCAAAGTCTCCAAAAGTGCTTTTACTCCACTACACTCATGTCCTTTTGGAAGTCCTTCCACTCCACAAACCTCACACAACTCCTTGGTTTTAGATCTTCTCCCTCCCAATCTTGGTGAAGAAGGTCCAACATGCAAACCCAAGTCAAGTAAGCCTCTCCTTTCCCTCAATCTCTTGCTCTCAAAGGTCAATAGACATGAACTTGCCTTATGTCCCTTCTCTCCACATAGAAAGCACTTAGACTCACTCTTTCCTCCAAGTGGTGTAGGTTTTTGGATCCTCTCAATACTCTCTTCAAATTCTATTGTAAGCTCTCTTTTGCTCAAATCCACCCCTACAATCACCTCAAACCCTTGGGGAACCTTGCATAATCTCAATTTCCACTCTTGATGACCCTCCATGTTCCCAAGATGAATCTAAACACTCAAACATGCTTTTTGTTGCTCTCAAACTTCTCATGCATGAGATCTCCACTCTGCAGAATTGACCCTTCTTCACAATATCACTCAAATCTCCCATATGTGACAGTCCTCTGAAATTTTTCACACTTGATCACAACTCCAGGGCGTCCCTCAATGCAAAATTGCAGATCTCTTCATTGAGCCATTTGGCCTAGACACCTTTCTATTCAGCACACATATTTCAGATTTGGTCTAAAAACCACCCCCCACACTTCAAAAACTCATAACTCCTTGCACAAGAATGGTCTCTCTCTAATTTTTGTGGCAGCAGGTAGGATGAAATGCATTGAATGTATTTGAAAGTTTTTAGGACAATTCATTGAAAATTGAAGAAATGGCAGAATCTGTACAATTTTCCAGAGAGCATGCAGTTGCGGGAGCACTTTACCCTATCAACTTTCAAAATTTCTAGTCCAATGCACATAGTAGCTCTCACAATAATTTTAAGCGTGCTAACTGAAAGATAACCCAAGCTATCATGTGTAGAAATTTAAAGTCCAGATCTCAAACTTGATATTTTACCCAAAATCACTTTAATCCCCAAAATCACCTTAATCCCCAAAATCTGCAATCCACCTCACACAATCTCTCCAATTCCTATCATGTGTACAAAGATATACAAAATCACCTCAAAGACATCATAATAAACTACAGGGTATACAAATGGATCTTAGTTCTCTAACATAAGTTCAGCCCTCTCCTCTCCTAATGTTCTCTCCAAATGAGCTCTCATAGCCTCCTTCTGCCTAGAATTGGACGCAAAACATTATCTTGCCTTCTAGAGAGGTCCCGGCAACGGAACCAAAAATGTGAGCTGGCCTGTCTCTCACTCAAGATGAACCTCTGATGGCTATTATGGTAGCGCACCATGGACTAAGAAGGCAAGAAACCCCAACTCCATCATACTCCTCCAAGGCTAACACTCCAAAACTCAAGACATTGCTCACTAGAGAACTCAATGAGAGAGAGATAGTTGCAAATGAAAGGATGATGAGTACCCCCTCATCCCTTGTTTATATACTTGTGAAATAGTTACGCACCAAAGTTACTAATTACTGGAGTAACTCAAGTTACTAGGCTAAAAGTCAAGTAAAGTCAAAAAGTAGAAAGGAATATCCATTCACATGGGCATATTCCTCTAAGCATGTGGTCTTATCTTGACCCAACCACTAAGTCAAGGATTCCTTCACATGGGCTATCCTTGGACTAAAGAAGAATCCAAAAAAAAAGGCTTGCGGGCCCAAGATTTCTCAACTCTTTCCTCAAAGCCAAACACTTAGGAATAATACCAAGTCAACACACTAAAATCCAAAATAGTGGTGCTCATCTTTTCTACTTCCTCTAAAGTAAGGTCCCTTCTATCTTAGCTATGACTAACTTTAGCTAATCATGACTAATGTAGAATCATCCTTTATCTCTATATAAATAATATCTCTCAAGTACTTGTAATACCAAGCTAAATATCACAATATCACACACATGCATAAATGGGTGTTAAAGATCTCCCAAAACTTGTTCAACATCACTTGCATCAAATCTTGCAACTACATCTCTATCATTCATATATATAATAAAAACTCAATAAACACTTCCAATTTCAATAGAGTGTTAATATGATCACTTGGTAGTAACACCCATTGATACATGTATACTCTATAAAGATATTGATTTTGGAATTGTAAGTAGTGGAGAAAATATAATCTATATGGAGTTTAACTAAGCTTTTACATCAGTCATAATTAGTTAGCATTAGTCCTAGCTTAGATAAAGGTGACCCTATGCTTAAGGAAAGGAAAAGAGTGAGCATCACTATCTTGTCTTCTAATATATTGATTTGGTATTATTCTTAGTTATTTGGCTTTGAGGAAAGAGTTGAGAACTCTTGGGCTCATGAGTCTTGTTGGTGCAGATTTTTCTATAATCCAAGGATAACCCATTTGAAGGAATCTTTTACCTATCTAATAGTTGAAGATAAGACCATCTACTTATGGGATTATTCCCATGTGCTTTGATATTCCCATAGATTTTTTGATTTTATTTAATTTTTAACTTTGTAACTTGAGTTACTCTAGTAATTAGTAACTTTGGTGTGTAATTTTTTCACAAGTATACAAGCTAGGGGTGAGGAGTTACTCATCTATCTTTTCATTTACAACTATCTCTTTATCATTGAGTTCTCTTGTGAAAAATATTTTGAGTCTTTGAGGTGCCTTGGAGTTCTAGCCTTGGAAGAGTATGATGGAATTGGGGTTCCTTGCCTTTTTAGTCCATGGTGCACAATCTTAATAGCTATTAGAGATTCATCTTGAGGGAGAGATAGTTCAACTCACAAGATGCTCTAGACCACCATTGGGACCTTAGAAGTTATCATTTGTTGATAACATTCCGCACCAAAATTGTGTACTATGAAATCCCTAAGCATCAATTTTGGTTTAATTATATAATAGATTTTTAATTTATTGTTAAAAGGAAGAGGATTTGATATATTTAGATCCATTACATCATGAAAACATATTAATCATCAAATCTGTAACAATGTGGAATTTATAGATGAGTTAGTCAAGACTAACAAACTAGCAAATAAGTTGAATTAGCAGAGAAATATTAAAATATTTTAGAAATATCTAGAAAGCTACTTGGTACTTTCCAAGTATTGGGTAATGTGCATACCAAATGCCGACTTCTAGGAGAAAGCTTCTTGGCTAGCTTAGCTTGCATGCCAACTGATGGCTTCTAGAAAGAAGCTTCTTGGGAAGTTTCATGACTAGCTTAGCTTGCATGCCAAGTAGGTAGCTTCTAGAATGAAGCTTCTCAAGAGTTGGCTTCTTTGGTTATGTTGGCTTGCACTCTAAGAGCTTGGCGTGTAGGAAGCTTTCTAAAAAGTTTCTTAAGAGCCTTGTCTGTTTCTTATAAATAACAAAACCTAGGCTCATGCTAGGCATTTGGAGTTTCTTTCATTCAAGAGTCCCAATGTGATCTTTGACTTTGATCTTCTATTCTCCTATTTCTCTTCTTGGTCTTTTACATTAGTATCAGAGAAAGAATGGGATGGATGGAATTTATGGACCACCAAATCTATTTCCACCAAACCATTGGGATTTTTGTGTCCATGTACTATCCAAGTGTCATTTCATGCAATTCACCATCTCATGCATTGGGCAATTTTTTTTGAATGTAATCACCTTGTCCAATGAACCCTTAGTACTTCCAATTACAATTAAAGGAGAACGGTGGACATGTTGCATCTATATATTAACTTGGATAAATTATAGATAGTTTTATAGAGTAGTAGCCATAACAACAATACCCAAAGTTATGATTACCATGTAGTAATAAATTGAGCATCTTACTTGATTGTTGAAGAATAGGAACATCATCAACAATAATAGCATGTAGAGAGAACATCATTCTGAGAAATAGAAGAACAAATCCAATTCTCAAAGCCCAAGGTATTCAAAGGCAAGAACCTCTCTAGCACAATGGAGAATTTTATATTTGATTGTGAAAGATATATTGAAGTTATAAATCTTCAAGATGAACAAAGAAAGATTCTCTTGGCTTCAAGCTAATTGGATGGAGTGGTAAAACTATGGTGGCAATTTCAAGTGAAGTGAGCTAAATGGCAATTTTTTGCACCAATCTCAACATGGGAAGAATTCAAAAATATGATAATTAGACAATTCCTAGCTAGAAATGTCACATAATGTGACAACTCGGCAACTATCACTTTTGCGGTAATCGGGTAAGTAAAGTTCATTCCCACAGAGATACAAGTCAAAATTGGTCAAATACAAAGTGAAACAGTATCACATAGTTCTTCTTGGTTGCGTCTTTGATCTCTCGGGTAGAAACCACACCCAGAAGAGAGTAACAAGCATTGATTCTTAGTCTTGTCACGAAGTAACACTCTTTAATCACAACTCTATCAATTCTTTCCACACAATCTTGATTGTGATGATTCAGGCTCTCCCAAAAATGGCACTTCACTGCAAAACTACTTCACCACAAAATTGTGTTCCACTCCTCCACGGAAGGCACAACTTCCTCGCTCAAAATTGCTTCACATCAACATTGTGTTGCACTTACAAATGCAGAATACTACCAACACTACAATTCCTCTTAGATCTATCAAGGCATTGCTCCAATTGCACTTCACTCAGGATCAAACACACAGAATAAAGATCAAGGCTACGGTATCCAACATCCAACATCCAACAAGCACATTGACTTGCACTTCAAATTTCTCCACACACTCACAAACATAGACACAAAGTTGATACTCGGAATCAAGCTCAAGCAACGAGCACTGCTTCACAGCAGTTCACTTTATCTATTCTAAGAAATAATGAGCATTGAACAACAATTCCCTACAAATTCCACTCTTAAATACTAAAGCAATTGACAATTATCTTCCTAATGTACCTCTTCCTTATGACTCTACAAACCTACAGATCCGAAATGACAATGCACCTCTTCATATCTACCCATTCACATCTCAAATCGGTTACTAATCTGATCTGATGTCTACTTCTTCTTTGGCTTTCAAACCCGAACCCAAAGTAACTGTATTCCTCGGGTTTCAAAACTCCTACATCTTCTACCAGATCTAACAATTCTCTTTCTTGATCTGACATTTCACTAGTGGGTAATCTATCTAACTCTTTATCTGCTGACCCACTCTTCTCTAATGTCTCCAATGGTAACTCCAAAGACATCTACACTCCTACTTCACCTACTTTGGGTTTTTCTCTAACATCCTTCCAAAGTTTATCTATCTCTAACTTCACTAGATCTAATCTAATCGTGAGATTGTCTTCGACTTCCTATATCTTCCTATCTACTCGAGTTTTGAGACTAATTAATAGAGCATTCAAGTCTATATCCTTTGCATGTCTCCTCCTTGTCTCCTCACCAACAACTTCAACTTGTGTAGCCTTGTTTCTTCAATACAAACACTGACCTCTATACTCAGCATTGCATTCATCCTGATTACGATCTTCTTCAATGGCTCCAATCTCATCTTCCTTTCACGCTCCCAATCTGCAAGCCAATCTTCCTTGTACATTGCCAACTCGGCCTTGAACTCGGATTTCACAATTTCCCTCTCCTTCTCCTTCTGCATAATCTTCTCCTCTTGATTACAAAGTAACTCTCGTAATTGCTCTTCTTCCCTATATCTCATTGTCAACTCCCATTGCCATAGTTGCTTCTTCTCTTCTACACTCTCCATCACTCTATCGAGCTCTTGTTCCTTCTCTGCTACCCTCGCCATAGCATGGATAATTTCTAGTTTGGAATCAGCAAACTATTGCTTCAAGATTTTGTACTTTGCTACTTGTCTCTCCCTTGCTATGTCACTCTTCTTCACAAGTTCTTCTTGATACCTTGCCTCTCTCTTCAAGTTCTCAATAACTTGACACTGCACTACTGCATCCCCTTGCAGTACTTCCCTTTCCTCCTCGCCTCAGATTATACTCTTCTTCAACTCCGAGTTCTCTTCTTCTAGTCTTGCTAATACTTGCAACACAATCTTCACCTTCGGACATTTCGACTGCATCTCTTTCTTCTTGTGCTCTAGCTTCACTAACAATGGGCATACAATTTCTTGCAGGTACTCCACTCCATCACTTGCAATTGCTCTAACCTGCGGAGTGATCTCCTTCTTTACCTCTTCTTCTTCCGATACTCGCTTTCTTCTCTACAGTCGTCATATCGGAATAGACGCTTCACTTCCCAAACTAGCATTCTCCTCTTCCCTTGCCTTGCTTGGACCCGCTTCACACTTCACCTTGTGCCTTGATCAAACTTCCCTCTGAATCGTAATCTTCTTCTCCTCCGACTTGGGTACCTAGTCCTCCAACTTCACATTATTTTCTTCCTTGAGCTCCACCCAAACTTCTTCTTCTTCTGCAGCAAGTACCGACGTCATCTCCCCACCTTCATCACTATTGCTACTTGTATCCCCACTTTGTAGCATAAGCTCATGTTCCTTCTCGTGTTCCAAGTCTTTGGACTTGCACTCGGCTTCACCTTCTGAGTCTTCTTTTGATGATGCAATCACCACCATGCCTTTACTTCGGTTTCCTCTCTTGGTCTTCCAAGGTCTTGTCTTCTCTACGTCTTTGCCTTCTCCTGTTGAATTTGCTTCTTTGACTTTGGAGTACTCACTTCTTCCTCCGCACTCTTGCCTGTCTGCGCGTAGTACTCATCAATGCTTTGGATTTGAAGAATATATTGTTGCTCCTCCATGTTGACTTCTCTTCTCAAGTTGGGATGAAAGTGAGACACCATTCTACTGCGCTCCGCTGAATTGAGCAAATTCAACCAGAGGTAGAAATGTGCTACAAACGGCACAATGTAGTGTGGAGGCGACTTATCCCGCCAATTCCACACCATTTGCCTTGTCCTCCCATGGAGGCACCTTGCCCAATTGATAGGTTCTCCTACAAACATCTTATGGAAGAACACCGCTTGGTGTTTCATCACATAAGTCGTCCTCTTTGGCTTCAAGATTGCCATGAGAGCACTCACAATCACTCTCTTCACTGGATCTTTGTAACTCTCGACCTTATACCCATTCTTTGTCCTCTTCAAAGAGAAGGCATCCTCACTTCTTGGGTTTCTTTGGCTACCTCTCCCTTCCCCAAGAACGTAGCACCCTGCTCCGTGTTTGCTTTTCTTTTGAGCACCAATCTCCAATCCGACTCTGTCCAAAGAGCCGGATTTCCTTTCTTCCCCTCTTCCTCGGGGCCATCAAGACACTTACTCTCAATTATCTCGGTCATGAAACTTGGAAAACTTACATTCCAGTTCTACACCAAGAATGTGATCCAAAGTCAGCTCAAAACTTCAATTCTCGCAATCACATCTAACCTCCAAATTGTATGATTTCTCACTACAAATTTGTAGTTCTTGTTTCCTCCTCCCATCTTTCCTGCTTCCTCTCTGTCTCTTGGTTTAACTCTCTCAAATTTTCCTCTACACACTAGCGCGTCTTCAACTCTACTTCCCTTCCCACAATCTCCTACAGGACAACTCCTCAATGGCGAAGGAAAATTGCTTGACATTGCTTCGTTGTTACCCTGATTTTTATAGAGTCGTGCCTTCTTCGTCTCTCTCCAATTTGAGTTTCTATCAAGAAACCACACCTCTTGCATGCGCTTGTCACTGTCAAGTGTACTTCACGCATATGACCGCCGGTTTTGAACGGTCTCTTCTTGAATTTCTCACCCCAAAGAAAGGTTGTTACACTATCTTCGCCTCGGTTGAGCTCCCCCCAATACAAAGACTTCTTACTCTGGGTTGTATGCTGACAAGGCAAGTCCAAGTACTTTGCCTTATGACATGAAGCCACGTTACCTTGGAATTCATCCCAAAGACTCTTTTCTTCACCTTCTTTGGCCATACAGGCGCAATCTGACTTCTCTATACACTTCTTCTTCTCCATTTCAAAAAAAAAACAAAAAATGTGGGTACCACACATAAGCCATACAAGACAGGTTGGAAAAATTGAAGCATATTGGTTCTTTGAGAAATTACATCACTCAATTCCAAAACACCATAATAAAAATTCTAGATATATTGGAAGGTGAAGTTCTAGATCAATTTGTTAGGGGTTTGAAATCATGCACTAAATGTGAACATGTGGGAGCCAAAAGACTTGAAGGAGGCCCTGCAATTGGTTGAGCAATTTGATTCCTTGGTTGTGACAACTTCGTCTTGACCTCAACCTTCATATAACCTACCTACACACTATACACAAGTGGAGGAGCCAACACCAATGGAAGTTGATGCTATCTAATGGAAACCACTTGGCCTTACAAATAGGGAAAGATTATGACAAAGTAGTGGTTATTTTTATTGTTGCCAAATTGAGCACTGCATTGTTGAATGTCCACTCAAGAATGAACAACCCGACAAATTGCCCAAATGGAGTTTATGGAGCATGATGATAAGGGAAACAAAGAATCCTAGTAGGAGAACTTGAGCCACCTTGTGACACTATGGACTTTACTAATGAGTTAGTCAAGGTTAACAAAGTAGTAAATAAACCAAATAAGCCTAGAATATTCTATAAGTATCTAGAAAGCTACTTTGCACCTTCTAAGTATTGGGTAACTTTTGTGCCAAGTGATAACATCTAGAAAGAAGCTTCTTGTGAAGCTTCCTAACTAGCTTAGTTTGCACCTCGAGCAGGTAGCTTCTTGAAGAAAGCTTATTGGGAAACTTTCAATTAGCTTAGCTTGCAAGCCAAGTAGGTAACTTCTTGAAGGAAGTTCCTTGAGAAGCTTCTTAATTTATTTTGGCTTGCACTCCAAGAAAGCATCTTAAGGAAACTTCTTGAGAAACTTCTCAAGAGCCTTGTATGGTCCTTATAAATACCAAAGCCCAAGCTCATGCTACGCATTTGGAGTTTTCTCTCATTCAAGTGTCCCAATGTGATCTCCCATTCTCCTATTTCTCTCCTTGGTCTCAATCTCTTACATTGGTATTAGAGTAAAAATGGGATGGATAGAATTTATGGACCACCAAATCTATTTCTGCCAAACCAAGCATCTTAACTCATAAATACGTGCAAAGCCAGAGAGAGGAAAAAAGGGGGAGCATAAGCAAGCCTCCTTTGGTAGCATATGCTTATGCATTGGGATCTTTTTGTTTTTGTACTACCCAAGCATCATTTCATGTAGTTCATCACCTCACACTTTGGGTAAAATTTTATGAATGCAATCAACTTATCCAAGGAACTCTTGGTACTTCTAGTTGTAACTTATAGAGAAAATGGACATGTTGTATCTATGTGTTAATTTAGATCAATTGGGGTAAGAGTGGTAGATTAGTAGCCATGGCGGCAATGTGTAAGATTACCATTGTTATGTACCAACAAATTGAACACATTACTTGATTGTTGGATGAACTAGACCATCAACGACAAGAGCACAAAAAGAGAGCACCATTTTGAGAAGGAAAAAAGCAAATCCAATTTCCAAAACCCAAGATATTTGATCACAAGATCTTCTTGGGTATGGTGGAGAATTTTGTATTTGAGTGTGAATGTTCTTTTGAGGCTATAGATCTTCAAGATGAACAAAAATAGATTTTCTTAGCTTTAAGCCAATTGGATGGAGCGGCAAAACTATAATGACAATTTTGAGTGGAGCAAGTTGGATGGTAGGTTTTTATACCAATCTTGACATGGGAAGAATTCAATGGTACAATAATTGAGCAATTCCAAATGATAAATCTTGCACAAGATAAGTTGGCAAAGCTGAAGCAGATTGGTTTTATAAGAAGCTACATCATGCAATTCTAGAACACCATTATGAAAATTCCAAATATATTGGATGGTAAAGCTCTGGATTAATTTTTGAGTGGCTTGAAATCACAAACCAAATTGGAAATGATTATGCAAGAGCCAAAACATGTAGAGGAAGCCATGCAACTGGCTGAGCACTTTCATTCCTTGGTTGTGAAAACTTGACCTTGACATTCACAAAACCTACCAACACATAACACATAGGTGTAGAAGCCAACACCAATAGAGATTGATGTTATCTAACAGAGATCACCTGGCATAGTAGATTGAGAAAGATTATGGAAAAATGGCAATTGCTTTTGTTTTTGCCAAGTTGGATACCGCATTGTTGAATGTCCACTCAAGAATAGACGATCCCAACAAATTGCCCAAATGGAGTTTGTGGAGAAAAATGATCAAGGAAATGAGGAATCTTAATAGAAGATTTTGAGCTGCCTATTGGGAATTTGATTAGTTCCAATGGGATTAAGGCTTGACCTATGCAAGTTTACTTCACTTGGAAGGTACAATATTTCATTGTGGTTATAAAATTTTGGTTGATTTTAGAAATTCAAAGAATTGGATGTGTATGCAATTAGCAAAGAAATTAAATATTCCTATCAAGCCAACATATGGTTGAAGAATTGGTCTTGAAGACACCATATGTTTTAGCTTTTGGAAGCCTACTTTGTGTTTAATGGTCCATTGAAAGCTTGAGGTCTTCTCCAAGATGTTGGTCAATGGTGCGGTCACATGAACATAGTAATGAATGAATTGTTGGTAAAAAGTTACCAATCCATTAAATATCCATACTTTTATTGCATCTTTTGGAGTAGGCCAATCAATAATAGCCTTGATTTTCTCCTCTTCCATCTTGGTCCCCTCTTGATGAGATCTTATGATCGAAGAAGGTAAATTCCTTCTGCCAAAAGGCACATTTTGACTTATTATAGTAGAACTTCTATTGACTTAGTCATATTAAGACTTCTCGCATGTGATTTGCTTGTTTTTCCTTGTTTTGATATAAATTAAAATAGCACTCATGAACACCAACACATACCAATCCAATAGCCCATCTAACACCTAATGCATCTGATCCATGAGTATTGTTGGAGCATTAGTAAGCCCAAAAGGTAGAACTCTCTATTAAAAATGCCCATACCTTGTGCAAATGATAGTCTTTTGAACATCTTCTCTGTCAATGGGAATCTACCAATAGCCGCTTTGGAGATCCAACTTGGAGAAGTATTGTGCTCCACTCAATTGATCTAGCAAGTCATAAATTCAAGGTAAGGGATATTCATTCTTCATTTTTTGTTTATTGAGGCTACCGTAATGAATACAAAAGCAAAGAACTCCATCCTTTTTTGGGATAAATAGTATTGGTGCTCCCCAAGGAGATGTACTATGTTGTATGAAATCCTTTTCCAAAAAATCAGTCGTGTTGTTCAAAGTTCATCCAACTCCTTTAAGGAGAGCCAATAGATTGGTTTACTCACTAAGGTACTTCTTGGTAATAACTCAATCTTGAAGGGCATACCACAATCGGAGGGTAGTCCATTTAGCAGAGTATTTGGAAATATATATACAAACTCCTGAACTATTTGATCAACCATTGCTTGATGAGGGTTTTGGCACTTCATCAAATATTCCATGCACAATTAGCTTGATCCACATTGTGAAAATAGACTTATCTTCCTCCAAAGCTTGCTCTATGATTGCTTTACTAACAAACTTCCCATCTTGGGATTGACTATTGTCTTTCAAAAATATGCAAGACAATCTAATTGGTTATTCATACCTTAGTGTTGTATTTGAATTTATTGTTAGGTCCAATCAAATTGAACCTTATGATATTCAAGCCAAGGCAAACCTAGAATGACATCATAGTGTAAAGGTGCCACTACAAACCTGATACATTCCAACACACTTTCCCAATTTTGAATTTAACAGGATATGAGGTATAGAATGCAGACCCGTTCTACAATCCACCATCATCAATCTATTTCTAATTATTGGTTTTATAGGAATAATTCATTCATTTGCTAATTTCATGAACACACAATTCTCTATACTTCTAGAATCAACCAAAATCCTACAACCATATTCAAATATCATACCTTGCAAGTGAAGCAAACTTGCATAGGTTGAGCCTTCAATCCCATTGGAACATATCAAGTTCCCAATAGGTGGCTCAAGTTCTCATATTGGGATTCCTTGTTTCACTAATTATCACACTCCATAAACTTCATTTGGGCAATTTGTTGAGTAGATATTTAACAATGCAATGCCCAATTTGGAATATAAAAGCAACTACTATTTTGTCACAATCTTTCCCTATCTATAGAGTTAAGTGGTTTCTATTGGATGGCATCAATCTCCATTGGTGCTAGCTCTTCCACTTGTGTATACTATGTGGGTAGGTTAGGTGAAGGTAGAAATTGAAACCAAGTTGTTACAACCAAGGAATCAAAGTGCTCAACCAATTGCATGATCTCCTCCAAGTCTTTGGGCTCTCCCATGGTCATTCCAATTTGGTGCATGACTTTAAACCCCTCACAAATTGATCTAGAGCTTCACCTTACAATAGTGGTTCTATATGAAGCTACATCATTGCATTATGGTGTTCTAGAATTGAGTGATGTAACTTCTTCCAGAACCAATTTGCTTCAATTTTGCCAACCTATCTTGTGCGGCTCGTGTGACATTTATAGCTTTGAATTGCCCAATTATTGCACTCTTTAAATCTTGTCATGTTGAGATGAATGCAATAAACTATCATTCAACTTGCTCCACTCAAAATTGCCATCATAGTTTTGCCACTCCATCCAATTGGCTTGAAGCCATGAGAATCTATCTTTGTTCATATGAAGATTTGTAGCTTCAAAATATCATTCACAATCAAACACAAAGTTCTTTACTAAGCTAGAGAAGTTCTTGCCTTCAAATACCTTGGGCTTTGGAAATCAAATTTTCTCTTCTCTTTCTTGAAATGGTGTTCTCTCTACATGCTCTTTTTGTTGATGATCTTGTCCTTCTAATAATTGAGTAAGGTGCTTGATTTTTTGGTGCATGGTAATAATAACTTTGGAGCATAGTTGCTATGGTTACTACTTCATCAAAATAGCTATAAATTATCTAAGTTAACACATAGATGCGACACATCCACCATTCTCCATAATATACAATTGGAAGTACCAAAGGTTCATCAAACAACATGATTGCACAAACAAAAATTGCCCAACGCATGAGATGATGAATTAAATGAAACGATGCTCGGGTAGTATATGGACACAAAAATCACAATGTTTTGGCCGAAATAGATTTGGTGGTCCATAAATTCCATCCATCCCATTATTACTCTAATACCAATATAAAAAGACTAAGGAGGGAAATAAGAGAATAGAAGATCAGAGTGAAAGATCACATTGTGACTCTTGAATGAGTAAAATCCAAATGCCTAGCATGAGCTTAAGTTTTGGTTTTTATAAGGAACATATAGAACTCTTGAGAAGTTTTTTAGAAAGCTTTATACAGGCCACTTTCTTAGAGTACAACCAAGAAGTTTCTTGAGAAGCTTCCTTCTAGAAGCTATCTACTTGGCATGCAATCTAAGCTAGTTGGGAAACTTCCCAATAAGTTTTTTTCTAGAAGTCACCTACTTGGCATGAAAGCTAAGCTAGTTGGGAAGATTCCCAAGATGTTTTCTCCTAGAAGGTATCACTTAGCATGCATATTACCTAATACTTGGAAGGTACCAAGTAGCTTCATAGATACTTCTAGAATATTCTTATAATTCTTGGTTAATTTGATTGATTTGGTAGTTCATTAGTGTAAATTAACTCATTTGTAAACTCCATATTGTTACAAATTTGATGATTTATATGTTTTTATGATATAATAGATCTAAATATACCAAATCCTATCTCTTTTAAAGTGAAGTAGAAACTTTTTTTATAGTTAAACCAAAAGTGATATTTAGGGATTTTATAGTTTACAATCTTGGTGAGGAATATTATCAACAAGTGATAGCCTATAAGGTCACAATGGTAGTCTAGATTGTCTTGTGAGTCAAACTATCTCTCACTCAAGATGGAGCTCTGATGGCTATTAAGGTAATGCACCATGGACTAAGAAGGTAAGGAACCCCAATTCCATCATAGTCTTCCAAAGCTAGAACTCCAAGGCACCTCCAAGAGTCAAGATATTTTTCACAAGAGAACTCAATGATAGAGAGATAGTTGTAAATGAAAAGATGATGATTTGTCTCCTCACTCTAAGCTTATATACTTGTGAAAAGTTACACACCAAAGTTATTAATTACTAGAGTAGCTCAATTACTAAATTAAAAGTCAATAAAATTAAAAAATGTAAAGGAATATCCAAGCACATGGGAATAATCCCATAGGTAGGTGGTCTTATCTCCACCTACCAATTAGGTCAAGGATTCTTTCACATGGGTTATCTTTGGATTATAGAAAAATATGCACCAACAAGGCTTGTAGGCCCAAGAGTTATCAACTCTTTCCTCAAAGTCAAATAACTAATAATAATACCAACTCGATACATTAGAAGACAAGATAATGATGCTCGCTCTTTTCCTTTCCTTTAGAATAGGATCACCTTTATCTTAGATAAGACTAATACTAACTAATCATGACTAATATAGAAGCTTAGATAAACTCCATATAGATAATAATTTTCCACTACTTGCAATACCAAACTTAATATCTTTATAGAGTATACATGCATTAATGGTGTTACTTCCAAGTGATCATATTAACACTATTGAAATAGTGTTAACACTATTGGGCACTCCTTCTTGTTCCCGTTTTGGTAACGAGCCTGAATGCCCCACTCTGAGTGCTCGTTCTGGAAAAGGTGTGTTCATTGTTTTAACAAGAGCATCGGTTGGTGCAATCCATCGGAGAGTATTGGTTGGTCCACAGGTGATATTTTTGATTTGGTATTGGCTCGGTCTTGGTCTGATTACGCGCGGGGGAGCTGCAGGAGAGTGTGGAGATGGGAGAGGAGAGGGATAGATGTGAGATAATTTTGATAATTTCTGAGGGCTCTCTAGCATGTAGCATTTGAGTGAATAGTCTATTCTCTTCATTTTTCAATTTTGGTTCCATTGGCACCTAGATTGAAGACTATGGAGAATGGAGTAGAAAGTTATGAAGATTTTTAGCTTTTTTAGGGTTGAGAGTGGTCATTATACATTGAGAGTGATGGGTTGGAAATTTTTATTTCCAATCTTTTGGTTTTCATGATTAAGTTCCATGGGAGTTTAATTTGAAATTTTTGGAGATGGAAATTGAAAGTTATGAGAGTTTGTAGATTTTAGGGTTTGGAGAGATTGTTTTCTTATGTGAGTTGGGATGTGAGGGGTTGTGGTTTTGCAGATATGGGGAGATATGGAGAGGAGTATCATGTGTTACTATCAGTATTCTTGTGCTAGCCATGGCTACACCTTCCCATGTGGGGTCGCCTAGAGCGGGTCGGGATACACCATGCCAGGTGTGTCACCGATGCTTTACCTCGCAAGGGGTAAAGACCCATGTGGGAAGGATGCACAAGGACTATGATTGGACCACTTGGGATGCCCACGTGAGATGAGCAACCACATCGACAGCAGTGACACTCGAGATTACGCACGCTTCTTCTATACCTTTGTTGATCGTTCCAGGGATACCAATCTAGTCATGTGAGTGGTTAGCTTCTCAGGTGGGTTGCATTTTGGGGCTATTTGAGACTAGTTTTACATGTCCAAGTCTATTCCATAGGCTACCCCGCACACTCCATGATGAGGCTAGACAAGCATTTTGCCTACCATTGGATTGTTTGGCACGTGATCCCTTGGACGAGTTAGCGTGGTTCCTATTCCTCCTACTCCCTTGATGGTGTCTTTGTTATGCTAGAGGGGGATGTGCGGGGCATAGAGAGGTGGCGGTTAGATTTTGTCAATTCTGAGCGGGGGATTGGGCAGCCCTTCAGGAGGAGTCTATTAGGGCTACACAATTTAGGAGACAGGCATTGCCACAAGATACCACAAATTCCACTTGATTACGACGATGTAGGACATTGGATCAGGCAAGAGAGTTTAGTAGAGCAGCACGAGCGCTACACCCTTTGTCTATAGCGAGTCCTACTGATGAGACCATCTCTTCCCTATGCTCATTGCATCCTATAGCAGTAGAGGGACTACCACTAGAGGTCTTAGATTATCAGCCTGAGCAGCCTTTATGTCTTGATAGGTTGCTATTTGCACAAGCATTGTGCACTACCCCTCGTCTTTCCTCAGGAGGCTTGTCAAGGATGGTTTATGAGCACCTTAGAGATTGCTTCCAGGCAGATGATCCTTCTAGTGGTTTTACCGAGTTGTTTCAGGTGGCTGTAGCAGTAGCAAGAGGAGATATTCCTATGTCTGTTAGTCGGGTCTTAGGTGCTAGTTGACTTCTCGTGATCGAGAAGGACACGGGAGGCATTAGACTGATTGCTATTGGAGAGATCTTTTTGCGTTTGGTTAGTCGTACCATTGTCCTTCAACATCGTTCTCACTTTTGACAACACCTTAGTCCACATCAGTTTGGAGTAGCTACACCTAGAGGATGTGAGGCTATATCTCTAGGCATTAGAGCACTCCTAGATATCCATCCGGAGTGGGTCGTCCTACAGGTGGATGTTGAGAACGCTTTTAATAGCGTCTCACGTGCATCCATCTTTAGAGAGCTTAGGGAGGTTGGTGGATCCTTGGCAAGTCTCATTCCTTTTGTGCAGTCTTTTTATGGCTCTCTTGCTTCTCTTTACTACCAACATGGTGGTTCACAGGAGGGAGTCACCGTCTTGGAGTCAGCTATTGGTACATGTCAGGGAGATCCTTTGGGGGGGCCTTTATTTGCCATGGCTCACTTTAGAGCTCTCCTATCTACTACTTTGGCCATGCCAGGTTGTGTATTTCCCTCCTTGGCAGATGATACACACATCGTAGGCCTTGTAGATCAGATTAGGCAGGACTTTGACTACTTGACTACCAAGCTACATCTAGTAGGCTTGAGAGTCAAGGTATCAAAGTGTAGGGCATGGTCCTCTTTAAGTATCCCTCCCCACCTTGAGCTTCCAAAGGGGTGTATCACATCCATAGATGGACTTTGTGTTCTTGGAGTGCTAGTAGGATCGGAGGATTTTGTCACACGCTTCTTGGATGATGCCCTTGCAGAGGATGTTCTCCATGTGGATGACCTTCCATTACTAGGAGATCCGCAGGTGGCATTTGGTATACTCTCTTCCAGTATTGCTTGTCAACCATCCTACCTCATCCATACAGTTCCCTCCTCACCGTCCTTCCTATCACATTTGAGAGCATTTGATAGGAGGATTACGGGAGTTTTTGGTGATATTATTGGACCAGGGACTTTTGAGTGTGTGATAGGGGATTTAGCACGTAGACAGACGGCTCTACCAATCTCATGTGGTGGGGTTGGCTTGCTTTCTATGGAGGAGATGGCACCTATAGCGTTTTTGGGTAGTTGGGCTCTCTCGGCACCCCTACTTTCCTCTCGTTTTGTGGTTGCTGATAGGCCGGTTTTGGAGACTTATGTGACAGAGGTGGAGGGAGGATCCTTTTCTCTCCAGGTGTTATTGCGGCAGACAAGAGATAGTCTATCCTCACAAGCATGAGAGGGTTTTCCACCATTTGCTTCACTATTGTCAGATTGGACTAGAGGTCTACAGTCTTCCTTGATGGAGCGACAATGTGAGCATATGCTACATTCTCTCTTAGTTGACTTGTCCATTTCTTAGGCTACTAGAGCACGTCTACGCTCTTGCTCCGGCAAGGGTGCACGCTCGTTGATCCTAGCTCGACCATGCATTAGGGCTTTCCAACTTGCACCGGCTACTTTCTTTACAGTGATGAGGTTTCACCTAGGTTTGGTCCACCCATCTGCATCTTCACTACTCACTTGTGAGTGTGGTTCTACACTAGATGCAGTGGCGGTCCACATGACACGGTGTCCTTTTGGAGGACAAAGGATAGCTACCCATGATGCCATTAGAGACATAGTGTTTGCTATGGCACGAGAGAGTGGATACTTGGCTAGGATGGAGCGTTCGTATGCGTTGCAGACGACACGTGTCAGGGCAAACTTATCAGGTGACAATAGTGGATGTCGTGGTCATGGACCCTACGCAGGATATAGTTTCGGAAGGAGTGATTACCCATCCCCTTGGATGGGCAGCAAGTGCAGTAGCAGGTTGCAAGGTCTCCAAGTATAGAGGCATGCAGCGAGGTCACCTCTTTGTTTCTCTAGCCTTGGAGTTATATGGAGTGATGGACACAGCATTTGACACATTTTTCAGGGAGTGCACAAGAGCTTATCATGTTAGGCGTCAGGGGGTACCACTCTCACTCTCATAATTTGTAGCATATTTTAGACAGCATTTGTCCATTGCTCTACAAAGGGCAGTGGCTGGTGCAATCCATAGGAGAGCAATCACATCATGTGATGTTTTTTTGGACGCTCCAGTTGTGTGTGGACCGTACGACTTGCATAGCTTGGATATCTTAGGTGCGGTAGGGCAGATGTCTCATACAAACTCTATTGGGGCTTAGCCCCATGTTACCTTTTTTGTCTCTCCCTTGTTTGGCTTGATGGGGTCTTCCCATCCTTCATGTTTCCTACATGGTCGCCTTTTTTGCGATTGGAATAAGAAGTATTGATTGAGTGTTTGTTATATGTATGAATCATAGAGCTATAGTTGCAAGATCTGACATATTAACACTCTTTGGAAGTAGGAAGTATTGATTGAGTATTTGTTATATGTATGAATTATAGAGCTATAGTTGTGAGATCTGATGCAAGGAATGCATAGGATATTGAACAAGTTTTTGGAGATCAAGATGACAATAGAAGCATTAAAAAGTCAATTACATACCTTTAGAAACAATCATATAATGCAAGAAGGACAATCATCCCAAAATCAATAACAATGACCAAAGTACATGGAGTGTCACTCATGCCAATGATATTGACTTTGATGAGCAATGAAACCACATTGTTATTACAAATGAAAAAGACATACAACATTGAACTAACAAGGGACAATGTTCTATAAGAGTAGTGGCAAATTGGATCTCAAGAATGAATCAATATTATTGATTATTTACAATCAAGATCACCAATCACATCAATCATTCTATAGGTTTGTTTGCATGTGGATAACTGATTGATAAAGCTCTTACATGGTACATGCTTGGGAACAATCAATGTTGGTAGAAGGACTAGTGATCACTTGGACGACAATGCAAGAAGGGTTGTTGAAGAATTTCCAATATGTGAATTCTACATTGATGGATTGAACCAGATTATTGGGGTTGAAGTAGAAGAGCAATATACAAGAATACATGGATGTATTTCTTGATCTATAGGTTGCGGTAACTGATATTAGCCTAATATAAGGTCTTGACAATTTCAAATGGGGTTAAAAGAGTGAATTTGCCAAGAGCTAATGATACAAAATCTGTCTACCATCTTTGAAGCCATTATGTGTACTCAAAGAATATTAAGATCACTTGGAGGAGGTGAAAGGGTAGTCTCAACATAACCTACCAACCTAAAACAATGCACTTTGGTGAACTAATTCTTATTGAATTGTGCAACATTTGTTTTCAAGACAAAGGAGCACGACTACTCCAAGGAGAACTGTGATGGATCAAAGATAAGAGAGATGGGGTCCTACAAAGAGAAGGAGTTGGAGCAAAATAATGACATTGTTACAATTTTGACCAAGTGGGGCACATAGCCATAAATTATCATGCTTGCTTTCTTAGGGACACTTGGCCTCCAAATAGGTAACCTTTGAACAAACACACAACTAATTGTTATAAATGAAGTCCTAGGAGGCTATCAGATGAGAGTATTGATAAATCCTAGAATAATAAAAAAAAATTCTCACTCTATTGCAATAAGGTTGGAGATGGGACTCGAGAAAGATGAGAATGAAGAAGTTGAGTTACCTCATGGTTAAACAAAGATGATTGAGTGGTTACCTAGAAAGATAACATCACTCTCTATAGGAGAACATGATGAAGAAATTGAGTGGAAAATGATCAAATTAGCTTATTTTGATGTGATCTTAAGCATGCCATGGATAGGGCACTACAACCTCACAATAGATTGGAGAAGAAAAATAGTGAGAATTAGCAAATGGACAATAATTGGAGATAGAGAAAGATCTCAACAACAAGAATTGCCTCTTTATGTCATAAGAATAACAACTATTGGTAAAACAAAATGATATTTTATGGGTCTAATAAAAGAAATCCAAAGTGCACAATTCAATGGACAAATTCTTGAGAATTTAAAAGATGTGGTCAATGAGTTTAAAAATGTTTTTCATGATGATTTACCCTTGGGCTCACCACCAAAAAAGAGAGTAGACCATAAAATCAAGATACTTCTTAGGGAGACACATCCTTATAAGGCACATATCAACTATCACTTCATGAGTTGGAGGAATGTTAAATCAAAGATATGTTGCAAAAAAGGTCTATCCAACCCAATGTATCATCATATAAGGCTCCTATCTTGTTTGTAAAGAAGAAGGACAATATAATGAAAAATTTTATTGATTACCAACACCTAAATCAACAGACAATGAAGAAAAATACCCATTACCTCATATGGACAACCTGTTTGATCAACTCAAGGGAGCAAAACACTTCACTAGACTTGATCTACAAAGCGGTTATAACCAAATTAAGATCACAAAAGAAGACATACACAAAGCTACCTTTTGGACAAGGTATGGTCACTTTGAATACCTAGTGATGTTGTTAAGCCTCACCAGCTGTAATCTTTTGAGGATAAGAGACTTTAAAAGAAACACAAGCTTCACACTCAATCCTCCGATACTCCAAAGGAACACCTTGACTGTATTATATAGCAAGGGGTACTTCCTCAAAAGAAACTCCACCCTTGGATCAAATATCTGGATTTGTGACATGTCAATAAGCTCTACTCTTAAATTAGTTGTATGCATGTGCAATGTCAATTTTGATCCTATCTAGTTGGTCAAATCATCTTTGACCAAAGGGAATCATTAGGGAATCTTCTTGAAGGAATTTCAAAATTGCATGGGTGAGATACCATTTGACAGCTCTCAATGAGACAAGCTTAGAGGAGAGAAGGCCAGCATTTCCTTCATTATGGGGGCATTAGCATATTTTTGAAGCCTAATTCATCCATTTAGGCATTCAAAATTGATTCTAAAAATTGACTTCAGGCTATTCTTGACTCTTGCCCTATTAGTAGAAGTACTCTCTTGGTGATACCTTTACCTAATCTACTTATTTTATTATCTATAAGATCCTCCTAGATGTTACCAATCCAATTTTCACCTCTAGATCATATGTCTAGCTATTGGTATTACATTTTCAAGCTATTTTTAGCTCTTGCTCTATTTGTAGAAGTGCTCTTTCTATGACACTTCTATTTGATCTGCCTAGCCCATCATAAAATATATTAAGACGTATCATACTCGTTGCAAAGTTGTTGCTCAAAAGATTTCACTAACATTGGTGCATTGGTCAAGTTGGCTGCTGGCTCCCATGTTGGCTCATATAGTGGGTATCCTTTCCAATAAACAAGATATTCCACATGTAGGTGATAAGTACCATGGATGAATTTTTGGAGAATACGTTGGACTTCATTTCCTTCGTGCCATCAACAAGTGTTGGACAAGGTCAAATTTCTTATATGGAAGAAAATTATGGCGGTCAGGGTGCATATCTGTGCAGTAAGAACACATGGAATATTGGATGGATCTTCATGTATGGTGGTAGCTCCAAGTGATAAGCCACTGCTCCAATTCAATGAAGGATAGAAAAAGGCCCAACAAAATGAGTTTTGAGCTTGCAAGGGCCAACTAACATGAGGTTGGTTGTTGATAGACAGACTTGATCCCCAACATTGAACTCTAGGTTCTAGTATTGTACATTTGCATAGTGTTTTTGTCAATTTTGGGCAATCTACAACTTATTTTTGACGTTCTACACTCCTTGTTGGATTCTAGAAACAAAAGTGTTGATGACATCTACCTTGGTATCGACCAGGTAGGTCTTCATCAAGCCCAAAGGTGTGAAAGGATGTTCTCCATACATGAGGAAGAGCGGTGTGGCATGTGTGGATGCATTCATTAAATTTTTGTATGCAGATTCTACTAGTAGGAGTAAGGTGTCCTACCTTTCTTGCTCCTCTAGGGTGAAGCTCTAGAGCATATCTTCAATAGTGTGATTAGCTTGCTCTATTTTTCCATTGGTCTGTGGATGTTAAGTCATGGACATGGCCAATTTGGTTTTGCAAAACCCAAAGAGTGTTCTCCAAAACAATTGGTGAATTGAGTGCTTCTATCAATGATGAGCACTTGGGACAACCCATAGTGAGAAAAGAATGCATCTAAGTACAATTGAGCTAATTGTAGAGCAGTCATGTTCTTGGTGGTAGGACACAAATGAATCAGTTTGCTAAGGCAATCAACAAGACTACAATGGAGTCAAACTTGGAGGGGATCTCGGGCAATTCACAAACTAGATCCATGCTTACCTATTCCCATCATTGTGTAGGAGTAGGAAGGGGTTGAAGGAGTCCTTTGAGAGCTTCATTAAAAGCTTTATTTTATTGGTAGAGTAGGCAACTTCAATATACTCCATCACATTGTTGCTCATCTTGGGCCAATAGTAATAGCATCTTGTTGGACCCAAAATCTTGTCCATGCCAACATGACATGCAATGGCAAAATCATGACATTCCATTAGGATGGTGATTCTAATGTTTGGGTTATCCGGGATCCATAACCTACCATCATGAAAATTGAGTCCTTGGGTATTGGTGATGCCATTTGATGATTAAGCTCCTACAATTTGTGAATCAATTTTGTTAGAAGCAAGAATCTTTGGCCAAAATTTGGGGTTTATCTTGACCTCTACCACCATATTTTTTGCCATATGCATTTGAGTAAATGCATATGCTTGTTGTTTCTTGCCATCTGAATATATGATCATCATGTTGAACCTTTGTCTCCACTCCACCCACTTAATCTGTCAATGAGATAGATCTTTTCATGTCTTGAGGTAGACTAAAGGTTTGTATCCACTACAAATGGCTTCTTGCCAAGATAGTTCTTCTAATGCTTGGTTGCAAGGACAATAGTCAACTCTTCTCGTTAGGTGGTGTGATAGTTGCATTTTGTTGGTAACTACTTTTGGGAGAAATATGCAATTAATTAGGTGTCATCCATCATGCCACTCTTGTTGTGGGATTGCTCCTATTTCTATGCCTAATGCATCTATAGCCAAGTTGATTGGCCATTTTGGGTCATACCATTTCAAGATTGGTGTATGTAGTAATGCATCTTTCAATTCTTGAAAGTCCAATTGTTGTGCGGTTCCCCACATCCATTTCTTCTCATTGCCAAGTAGTGCGGTTAGAGGTTGTGCAACCTTGGAGAATTCCTTGACAAACAATGAAAGAACCCCGTCAATCCTAAGAAACGCTTGAGTTGAGTCTGGTCCTCTACAACACTCCATCTCTAAATGACCTCTATTTTATCTATTAACACTTGGATTCCTTTTTCACTTACTCTATGCCCTAGATAGTCTACTTCAGACTTGCCAAACTTTCACTTTGAGATTTTGGCATACAATTGATTTTGTCATAGAATCTCGAGGACTTCTCATAGATGTTGCTTGTGTTCTATCATTGTCCTTCTATATACAAGAATATCATCTAGGAAAATAATAATAGATATATCCATATATGGACAAAATAACCTCCAACTTCATTCATCAAACTCATGACAGTGACTGGTGCCTTGGTGAGGCCAAATGGCATCACCAAGTACTCAAAGTGGCCATACCTTATTTGAAAGGTAATTTTATGGACGTCATTCTCTACAATCTAGATTTGATTATAACCGCTCCGTAGGTCAAGTTTTGTGAAGTGTCTTGCACTGTTGAGTTGATTGAATAGGTCATCCATGTGGGGTAAGGGGTATTTTTTTCACACCGTTTGTTGATTTAGATCCTGATAGTCAATGCACATGCACATTGTACCATCCTTTTCTTCACAAACAAGACCAAAGCCTTGATATGGTGATACATTGGTTAAATAAACTCTTTTTGCAACATATCTTCAATTTGAGCCTTACACTCCTCCAACTCATGAGGTGATAGACAATATGGAGCCTTACAAGGAGATGTTTTCCTAAGAATTATCTCAATTTTGTGACTTATTCTCCTTTTTGGTGGCAATCCTAATAGTAGGTCATATAAGAAGACATCTTGAAACTCATTGACCACATCTTTCAATTTCTCAAGAACTTGTCTATCAAGTTGTGCACTCTAGACTTCTCTTATTAGGCCTATGGAACATCTCTCTGTCTTACAAATAGTTGTTGTCCCTATGACATATAGAGGTAAGTCTTGCCCATATGCTCTCTCTTTAACGCCAATGATCTTCCATTGGCAAGTTCTCACTACTTTCTTCCTCCAATTGACCATGGGGTTGTAGTGCTCTATCCACAACATACCTAAGATTGCATCATAACGAGCTAACCGTATTACTTGTCACTCAATTTCTTCCTCATAATTTCCTATTGAGAGTACTACCTTTCTAGGTAACGATTCAATCCTTTCTTTCTACCCATTAGGTAATTCTACTTCTTCATTCTCATCCTTCTGTAGATCCATGCCCAACCTGATTGAGAAAGAGCAAGATAAGAAGTTCTCTATTGCTCCAAGGTCTATCAACACTCTCACCTGATTGCCCTTTAAAACTCCATTTACAATAATCAATTGTCAATTTTTCTTCCTCACTCTCTACACACTTGTTCTCTTCCTTTCCACACTTTTTTGCTTCTCCATTGAGTCAATAAGGCCACAAGGTACATTTATTGGTGATCTCATTTTCCAATGTAATTCCCACCTCCTCTTCTTCAATTTGTCTCTCCATGTTGTTCAAAGATTGCTTGTATGGAGGCCGGGTGCCTTTAGGAAATTGGGTATGAAAATTTACAACTAGGTGCCCAACTTATTTATAATTGTAACAACAACATCATTTTGCTTGAGTTCCTTCTCCTTAGGAGACCCCATCTCTTCTTCCTCCAAGCCATCCCTATTCTCCTTGGAGTGGTCGTGCTCCTTGTTCTCAAAACCAAATGTTGCCCAATTCTATAGGATCTGGTCCACCAAAGTGTTATGTTTTGGCACAATATTGTTGAGCTAGGATTACCACTTCACCTCCACAAGCACCCTTGCTATTCTTTGAGTCCAAGCAATGGCTTCAAAAACCGTGTGAGGATTTTGTACCTTTATTTCTTGGTGAATTTTCTCCTTTAAACCTTGTTTGGAATTATCACCAAAGCTTTTGTTGGACTCATGTCAGTTATTGCAACCTGTAGATCAAGGAATGCCTCCACGTTCTCTTGTACACTATTCTTTTGCTTCAACTTCCATAGTTGGGTGGGGTTAACTTGCACAAATTGCACAAAATTGGAAAACAGTAGCCCTTCTTGCATGGCCATCCAAGTGACTTCTCTTCCTTTTGCAAAAATTAATCATTCCCAAGCATCATACCATATGAGGGTTTTATCAATCAAGTAACTACATGAAAACATGCATGCGGAATGATTGATAATTTTGCGGTGATAAATCAAAAGTATCAATTCATTCTTGAAATCCAATTCTCCACTACTCCCATGGACTACTGTCTCTTGTAGGGCTTGATATTGCATGTTATTTTCATCCACAATAACAATATGGTCTCATTGTGGATCAAGATTGATATCATTGGCATGGATGACTCTCCATCTACATCAAGCATTGATATTTGATTTGGGGATGACTCCCCTTCATGCATTGCTTGATCATTCTTGAAAGTATGTACTTGACTCTAGAATGCCTCCATGGTCATCTTGATCTCTCAAAACTCATTCAACATCCCTTGCATCAACTCTTGCAACTACAAATCCAGTTTCTTACACAAAAACTACTCAATTATTACTTCCTCTTTCAATAGAGGGTTAATATGATCACTTGAGAAGGAGCATGGACTATAAAGACTACCATTGGAACTTCAAATGCTATCACTTGTTGATAATATTTCTCACCAAAATTGTGGGCTACAAAATCCCCAAACATTACTTTTAGTCTAACCACATAATGGATTTCTACTTGAGTGTTAAAAGTGAGAGGATTTGGTATATTCTAATCTATCATAAAAAATGTAGATTGTGAAGTCCCATTCCCTATCATAGATCACCATAGGAAAAATCATTGGGTTTGGTGAATTCATCACTATACCCATGAACTTTGCCTCAAAATGAAAAACAAGATATACCTTCACTTGCTTATGTTGGATGTATATAATCTTGATATGGAATGGATTCAAGAATAGAAAGCGGGGTGCTGGATATTTTCCTCCTAGAGTCTCCATCCCATCCTCTCTCTAACACTCTCCTAACCTATCAATTTTGCTATGGTTTCTCTCCTCAAAATTTACTCAGTCTTAATAACCCATGTTCTTCCAATAGAGTTGATCCATTCTCTTAGATTGAAACACCTACTCTGATACCATTGTAATCTTTTGAGGATAAAAGACCCTAAGAGAAACATAGGAGAAGAAATACAAGCTTCACACTCAATCCTTTGATGTTCCAAAGGAGCACCTTGATTGTACTATATAACAAAGGAGACTTCACTAAAAGAAGCTCCACCCTTGGGTCAGATACATGGATTGGGGACATGTCAACAAGCTCTATCCTTAGATTAGTTGCATGCATGGGTGACATGTCAGTTTTGATCCTATTTGGTTGATCAAAACATATTTGACCAAAAGGAATCTTTAAGGAATCTTCATATACAAATCTCCAAATTGCATGGGTGAGGTAACATTGGAAAGCTCTTGATGAGACAAGCATGGGGAGAGGGAAGGCCAACCTTTCCTCCACTGAAAGAAGTGGAGGAAGGAATTTGCATATTTTGAAGCCTAATTCATCCGTTTAGACCTCCAAATTTGACTAAAGTTTTCAGGCTATTCTCAACTCTTGCTATATTAGTAAAAGTACTCTCTTGGAAATATTTCTATCTGATCTACTTAGTCCATTATCTATAATATCCTCCCAAATATTACCAATCCAATTTTCACCTCTAGATCATATATCTAGCTATTGGTATTACATTTTCACGCTATTTTTGGCTCTTGATCTATTTGTAGAAGTGCTATTTCTATGACACTTCTATTTGATTTGCCTAGCCCATCATACTTGAAATCCTTCTAGATATTACTAAGTCAATTGTCACCTCCAGATAATATATCTAACTATTGGTATTACATCAGCCCGCCAACTACTCTCATGAGTTTGATGAATGATATATTTTGTTCATACTAGTATAAGCATATTATAATTCTCCTTGATGACATCTTAGTCTACTATAGGATGATTAGCACACAAGACTTCACTATAAGTATTTTAGTAGAAAAAAGTTGATTATCTGTTTAGTCATACATGCATATATTGTCTACTATAATGACTTGTGCATAGAATATTCATTCCATAATAAAATTTTAATATATTAGTTGAATGTTTTGGTCTTTTATACTAAACTATAAATTAGTACGAGAGATGATTGGTATTTTTTTAATTGCACTTCAATAAATAAAGGAGCAAAAATGATCTTTAGAGATTTGAAATCCATTTCAACAAAATTTGTTTCTTATTTCAGAATACAAAGTATAACCTCCCAATAGTGACATATATCTATAATGGCAATGCATGTTACTATTGAGAGGTTGTCACTAATCAGAGGAAAGTGTGCAGCCTCTTTCCCGCTTGAGTCTTGATGTTCTTGAACATTTTGCGACTAGGGTGCCCAACCAACACACCTTTTTCCCACTCTTACTATTTCTCCTTTTGATCACTCTGATTGGTGTTGGGGCTACATCTTGTATTGTTGTATTTTATTATCTACACGCATGTGCAGCCTCTTTCCCGCTTGAGTCTTGATGTTCTTGAACATTCTGCAACTTGGGTGCCCGACCTACACACCTTTTTCCATTCTCACTATTTTTTCTTTTGATCGCACAGTGATTGGTGTTGGGGCTACATCTTGTATTGTTGTATTTGATTATCTACACGCATGTGCAGCCTCTTTCCCACTTGAGTCTTGATGTTCTTGAACATTCTGCAACTTGGGTGCCCGACCTACACACCTTTTTCCATTCTCGCTATTTTTTCTTTTGATCACATAGTGATTGGTGTTGGGGCTACAGACTGTACGGTTGTATTTGATTATCTATATGCATATTTGTTAATGTCAAGAAGTGCAGGCATTTGGACGTGATGATGAAGTTGGAGGCTATCAAATTTCTTAGTCAACTTGAATCCACCCATGAACAAGCAGCATTGCATTTTGTAGTGGCACATCCAATTGTGACGAAAATCTAGAAAGAGAGAACTCATTAAGCATGTGGCATCTGATTCAAAGCCAATTGGGTTGAAATTTTTTTTGACATCAACTTGAGTTCAACTTCTTACTGACATGGTGCATCAATGGCATATGCACATTGAGATTGATGCACCCATGTTGAATGTGACTGGCAAGGTGCTCAAGAAGAAGGCTCTATTTTTCAAAGACAAGATCTTGCAAGACTTCACCAAATGTTTGAAACCATCAGATGCAGTTGCTCTGCATGCATTTGTTGCCTTGAATGGATGGCTCAAGAAGTATCTGAATCACGTCTTGAAAACTAGCAAGAAGAAGTGTGGAGAACAATAGCCTCAATCAGATGCAGGTTGAGAAGCATTTGCATGAAATTCACAAAATGTTGAATGATGTCTCTCTTGAATGCATTATCAACATCAACAAGTTAGCTCTACAACATCGCACCACATCATCAAGATCATTCTGCATAGTCAATATGGATGGTCGTGGTGTCAAGCACAGCAAAGAACAAATCACAGTGACACTCAGAGTTAGCACTTCAAGCAAGATCTTTTGCACTCAGGTTATTGCAAAGAGCGCATGTCCACGTGCTTTGAAGAATATTCCAGATATAAGTAAGGCATTTGGTATTATTTACAACCACCAAGCCAAAGCCTGGCAAGATACGTCCTTGTATATGCGCTTGCTGCACACGTACAACAAAATTGCCAAGCAACACAACATCTTCTATATACTCTAGGATAACTGTTCATCACATGTCTGTGTGGCTAAAAGTTTTGATCCAACGGGCTCACAAGAAATGCTCTTCAAGTATTAGAACCTACACATCATTTTTTCCCACCCAAATGCTACCAGCAATTTTCAACCTCTTGATCAAGGCATTATTTTCTCTTTTAAAGCACCTATTTGCGGTGCCCAACTGAACCATCTTCCTTTTGAGTATGAAATCTGGCAAACTAGTGAAAGTGCACCTGCTTCTCAATTTCCAGTCAGTGACCATATGCACTTGCATGATGTGCTTAGTTGGGTCAAATCAACATCAGATGGTATCAAAGAGAACACTATTTGACAGTGTTTTGTCAAAGCAAATTGTCTCCCTATCGTTATAAACATCATTGCCAATCAGCATATAGATCAACTGGAGGAATCTTTCTTGGCATCATTGGGTCTTGATGATGAAAATTTGAACAAGTTTTGAAGAACTCATTGAAATGGAAGAGCTTGATGCTACTGGTGACAATGATAACATTGTCCGGTCTTGAACAGCACAACCTAATGCAGAATTCTAGAAATATTGATGACGATGACATTGAAGAGATCCCACCTTTGATAAGCATTGAGCAAGCAAATTGAGCCATCACGGATTTAATCAATTTTCTCTCTCTTGAATCATTGCTATTGTTGGAACTTCAAAGCAGTCTGCTTTCCAACCGTCAAAAAGCTAGTCGGCTGTTGATTCATCAACAGAGAGTTGAGAAAAATAGGTTGCTGAAACAATCCGCATTATCTATGTATTTTATCTTGGTCCAATAAGAATAACCTTAGTCAATGGAGAGAACTGTTGGAATTTGACGTTTAATATAGATGCCACATTCCATTTTCACACAACCCATAATAGAGCTTTTGAAATATAGATTAGGATATTACCTCCATATTAACACTATAGAACTGTTCGCTATCGGCACCATCATGTCACTATTGCCCAATTGTGACGTACTGTTATTATTGGGCATATTTACTGGTTCTAGACTAATTGTTCTAGGGTTCTTGGTCACTAATGAGAGGATGTTACTCATATGAGGTGGGACCATTGGGAGGTTTTACTCTGTACATAGACATACAGCAATCTCACTCATAGTTCAGAAGAGGAAAGAAGGTTTTTGACCAAGCAATTGGACGGAATAAGCAAGGTCTAGAGGAAGGAGTATTGTGCATATAACATATAATTGTGCAATTCACACTACAAGCTATATAGTATGACCGAAATGTAATTTGCGTATTAGATCTCAGAAATACCCAGTCTAATTCATAACGAGAGAGATAAGAAATGCAAAAGAGGTGGTGACCAAATCCTAGAATATTGAATTCAAAGCAAGTGCAAGGAGTTACAAGGAATTGTTTAGCATAAAAGGTTTCATAATATCTATACTTGGCATCTCACTTTTGCAAAAGTCATAATAGTACCTGAAATTTAGGATTGATTCAGCTCATCGATTTGACAAACACTTAGGTTTATTTTGCTAAATGCGCACTAGAACGCATAGTGAATTATAAATTTTTTATTTGATAAAAGAAATGCATTTGTATATCCTGAATAGAATTGGTTTTGGTTGTCTTTGTAGCTCATGGCAATTCTATCAAAAACCAAAACTTTGCAGTCACATGCTACTACGTATATCTTGATGGACAATGGTGAGGTGACTGAAACTTGGAAGCAAGCATCATGAAACCCTGCTTTTTTTATTGTGGCCGGAGGATAAAAATCTCCCTAATATGCAATAATAGAAAATGATTCTCGGTCCTTTCTGATTGAAAGAAAATGTGAATAAAGGTAATGCGAAGAAGAGAGGTGGAAGAGTTCAAGATGGAGTGGATTACATATATTACTAGGGAGAGGAGTCTAAACGACATCTTAAGCACAGGGCCTTTAGTCTCGGGCCATTCAGGCCCTTCTTTCGTAGAAGGCTCGACGACAACATTTGGGGCGATACGAGCGCTCACTAACTCGACTTACTTCGGATTACTTTCCACGTTCAGACAGCGGGCTGGCCGAGTCTGCCAGTTGCCCGGTGGGCACCTAGAAGGAGGCCCGATTATGGTGATGATTGTCATGCGAATTATTGGCCAAGATCTCGAGCAGGAAGGAAGGAGGATTCTGCCTATCTGGTAAACTCAATATGTGGAGACGATTTAGTACCACTAGCAAACCGAGGAAGAATAAGTGGGCAGGGGAAAGTGCCAGAAAAGTTCCAAGGCAAGTATGTCCGGTGAGTTTTTACACACCACTGAATTCTGAATGTACTGATACTTGATGGAAAAAGGACGGCAAAATTCTCAAGAGGTGAAACGAGTGAGACAAATATCAAGATGGAGGATATTCGTGTCAACCAGCTGAATCAGCTAAACCTTTCTGCCACGAACTATTATGAACTTAGAGCATTGGAAATACATACTAGGTTATCACTAGGCTATGGTAGGCTATCACTTGCTGTGGTTCAAGGGTCTTCTCTATTATATTGATCTACACTATGTGTTTATATATAATCTACCTGCAACGGCTTTTATATTGAAGTGCTTCGAGATATTCCTGACTCAATCTATTTGGTAGAAGTCGTAATGAAGTCGCGGGACAACTGTACATAGAATATCCGCCAGTCGTTGACAGATGAATTCACTATTTCTAGGCTCTTCCATGTCAATCTCACTGGCTAATACCCCGAGGGGTTTCCAATCAAAACTATGCAGAAGACTAGCCATCGCAAGATTCATACTCGCCGTAGACAGATGCATACCAGGGCATCCCCGGCGGCCAGATGAAAATGGAATCAGCTCATGGTATTTTCCTAAAGCATTAATCATCGAGTTGCGTGGGTCATTGAATCGATCTGGATTGAATTCTGAAGGATTTTCCCAACGATTTGGATCCCTTCCTATGGCCCAGAGGTTGACAAGAGTGCTTGTCTTGGCTGGAATGTGGTAACCTTTAAGTTCACAAGGCTTCATGTTCACGTGGGAGATGCCTAAAGGGGCCGATGGATGCAAGCGGAGAGCTTCCTTGACAATACTTTGAATGAATGGAAGATTTGGTATGTCTGCTTCTGTTACAACACGACTTCTCCCAATCACTCTATCCATTTCTTCCTGTGCTCTTCGTATTATATCCGGGTGGCGCAGCAGCTTCGCCATAGTCCAGTCCATTCCAATTGCAGGTGGCCCTGTGCCGGCTATTATGTTATCCTGGATTCATGTGTGCAGTGTAGAGTTAGGGTGTATCTACTCAAAAGATCTTCCAGGTCCTTGTGCGTAGTCTAGATCAATCATGCATACAGAATCAACGCACGATGCTATGGTCCAAAACTTCTGTTAGGTCCTTCTCTTCCTGCATGCTGGCTGTGAGAAAAAATGGCAAGTACAGACAAGATCAAATTCATAGCAATGAGACGAAGGGTGCAGAACACTCACAAAGATTGCTGTTGTAACGTCGTCGAAGTCCATCACGCCAGCCGATAACATTTTGAGTAGACTACCCGCTAGGCAAGTCTCCTCATTGTTCGTTGAGTTTTCTTCAGCCTTGAGCTTATACTCGTCAAGCAGGGAAGCAGTGCATTGTCTCATCTGCTCTTGTACGGTTTTCATTTTACCAAAAATACCTTGAATATCTAGTCTTCGAAGAGCTGGAAAGTAGTCCGCGAGAATCAGCCTCCCAGATAGATGACCGAAATCCTTCATGATAGATGCTATCCATGACAGGTTCTGTAGCCCAAATCCACTTCTTTCGAAAATCAAAGCCAAAAGAATCGTGATGCTCCATTCTCTGAAGACTTTGGAGATGTTCACAGGCTTTCCTTCTTTGTGGCAAACATACATATTCGACATCCGTGTTCTGATCTCACGTTCTCGTAACTCGCACGACTTCCGCACACTTGAAGGAGATAGAAGAGTCTTATTGTAGAGCTTCCGCATGTCGCGCCATTGATCTCCGTACGTAGCAAATGCTATGCTTCTGAAATTGAATCCCAGGTACTTACCTGCAGTCATATAATGTCTAAAGGCGAAACTTTTGTCTTGGTCACGCAACAACTCTTTGGCCATTTCTGCATTGGATATCACGACCAAGGGGCAGTTCCCCAAGTAAATTGTCATTATGGGTCCATATATACCTGCCCATCTTGCCAGTGTTTGATAAAAGGGTTCGCTTCCGATGGAGAGCACAGAGCCTACCAGGGGTCACGGCCTCGGTCCTGGCGGCAGACCGAGAGATGGAGCTCCAGGTAGCAATAACTGGAAGGATCCCGGATTAATACGGGTGGAGTTTCGAAGCCAAAACACGAGCACCGCAATAGCCAAGGCAAAGAGAAGAGAGTATACTGGACTCCCAACATATGCATCCTCTATGCCGTGATGAGAGACGTGGAATTCTGTGCCGTTCAGTGACATTGCGGGGACTTTCACGCTTTGGACTCCGAATTCCACTCCGAATTCCATTGCGACGTCGTAACTTGTTTCAGTGTCAGGACCTCAATAGAATGAATTTCAAGCTCACACCCCCTTTGTTTTGCATTGCATTGGGTTGTAATTTATACTACGTCCCAAAGCAATGCAGAGCAAAAAGGTACAACTACGACCCGATGCATTGCATTGGGTCGTAGTTTATACTACGTCCAATGCAATGCAGAACAAAACGTATAACTACGACGCAATGCTGAAAACTCAAACTAATGCAATCCAATTGTACGAAACTAGAATTACAATCAACTCTCACTAAAAGTGAGTTCTATAATCACAATTTTCTCTAAATATTAAAAAGTTCAGGAATCTCTCATGAGACAAAGACAGAGACAATTGAAATTTTCCTTTGAGAGAGATTCTCTTCGAGTTAAATCTGTCTCGTAAAAGTTACGTGTGAAAATGTTACAACAACAAATCTCCAAAAATGATCAAAATACTTATCATTAAAATAATCAAAATACTCACGATCAAAATCTACGAGCACAGGAGTATCCTAATACTTTCCTTAGAGGTGCTATCCTTTCCTTGAGGGTGCAATCTTTTTCCTTCATAGAACCATGTATGGTATATGCCGTGAACTAAACATGCCACGAACATGATTATTGAATGTTTTCCATAGTACCGTAGTGTCTACCAATGAGAAACCACGTTCTCTTTGATAAATGGAAAAGAGTACATCCATGAATGTCTATTATCAACCATTGTCCAAAAAGTCATTGAGGGGGTAAAGTGAACTTTCTTAAATAGAATTCTACTTCTTATTATCTGAGTTGAGTAAGTTACAAACCGTGACTGAATGGTATGATTATTTCTTTGAGATAATCAAGAAGACGGTCAGTAATTAATCTACTTATTACTACTTGAATCGGGCAAAGTTGTTTACCATGACTTGATATTACAATAATCCACTCAAAATGATATTGAGAAGGTTTGAGGAGATAATTATATGCTAATAACAATCACATCCAAACCAATCTACACTTTACGAAGATTCCACTAGGAGTTGTAAGGTAAAATAATACAACTGTGTAATAATATGAGTGACTTGACTATTAGATGGTAAAATTATAAAATTTGCAGGAGTAGAGTATATCTGGAGATGACTATTTTCTCTAATTTTTTTAGTGGTAATTTTCTACAATTATTACCTTTTGGGGTAACGTTCCTTATATACAATTATTACCTTATTATTACCCCTGAGAAACCTCAGATCGCTCACCGCGAATATATGAGTGACTTCATCTTCAAAGAGGTTTTTGGTGAAGCTCTTGGGGGCATGGTTACTCCCCGGGGGAGGTTGGATTTAACAGTACCCGAACATTGGCACTTTGACTTTTAACGGTACTCTAAGTTCGCACTTCGACTTAAGGGTTTCCAAAGTTGATGCTTCGATTTAACTGTACTCTTAGTTGACCGAAACACTTGATAGTGTTTAGTATCGGGGTTTAGCAGTCTCTTTTATTATATGACTTGATGGGCATTCTCAATTTGTTTTATTTTATGCACGGCACGTAATCTAACCCTTGATGTGGCAAACATAATTTTATTTCGTTTTGGGATTTATTTTTATTTTCATTTACATTTTTTATTTGTAGTGATATTTGTAAGTGTTCAAGTTGTAGGAAAGTTATATATTTAATATTTTATTGTAATAAAATAAATTTATCTAATATTATCCTAATTTAATTTTTATATTTGTTTTGGGATTTAAATTTATTATTCAAATTATTATTATGGTCATTTTAATATCTTATTTTAAGATTTTTAATATTACATTCATATTTAGATTATATAATCTAAATTAAAAAATTTAATTATGATAAATAATGTATCCAAATATCAATTTCAGGACGAGAGGAGAAAATCATGGTTTTACCAAGGTCAAATACAAATGATATTCAATACATCATACAACTTGCATTGGCCATTTTTGAAGTGAGAACATCTATCCACACCCTCCGGTGAGGTAGCCTTGGTAGTACCATCCATTACTCAATTTGAACTTATGAGCAAGTAGATCGTAGGATCTAGGCCCCTACATCTCTAATAGCATCACGGTCTCTAGTAAACTCTCTTCCTATGACACATCATAAGATGTGAATGCACTCAACATCAAATGTAGAACCACATGGACATTGGTCTAGTATGCCCAAGAATGTTGGATGTGATAGACCTAGCCAAAGTCTAAGAGCCATGGTAAACTCCTCTCATGTGAACTTGCAGTCCTCCATCAAAGGGGAAGCATGAAGCCAAGCTCTAGGCCCCTTCCCGCCACAAGAGAGGACCCTAGCTTTATCAAGTAATAGAACGTAAGTGAGGATGCTAGAAAGGGTGTGAGTGTGCATATGCTCATTGAGCTCCGCTTGAATCTTTCTAGAGTCTAGAAAAACAAATTATGCAAAGGGAGGAATTGTGCATGCTGGTCTTGGCAATAAATCACAAGCCAATCAGGAGATGTTTGGAAAGCATGGATGCTTGCGTTAACTTCCATGATGGGTAGAAATATGAAAGAGCACCTCTCATGTAAGAACCTATTTGCAAAAAGGAGGAGCCACAAGAGCCATGCTCTTAGGTAGGCTACTAACGCAATAGCCTCTTGTGATGTGATACTACATCTTCCTATGGCTATGGGAAGAGCTATCTATGAATACCGCTAGTCATTTGATAGCTATGAGAGCATACATGGCCCTAAGAGTGTGGAGAATTTATGGCGCATGGGAATATCCAAAGGTTGTAGATCTAGTAGGAGAACCATTGTGGGAGGGTAAGTACATGCTAAATATGATGCTCTTGGGACATAACATTGCAATAGGAGAGAGTAAGCCACATGTGTGTCCCCCAACCGGAGGAGTAGGTGGGCATAGGTTGCAGCCTGAGTAATTGTATTTGAGATATATGAGCTACAAAAATAGTCATCTCCAAGAGGGGAACCCAATACCCTCAAACCTCCTACTAGCAACTTGAATCCTAATGGGAAGTCAGAGGAGGTGAGGATTGTATGTGGGATCCAGACTTTGCATTTAAGAGTCTGGACTCATAAACCCAAGATCAAGGTTAAGTGTGAAAGCCTATACTACCTCCTCAATGAGGCCCAAGATGTGGGCATCAGCTGATGGAGAAAGACATTTGGGAAAGGTAGTTGCCACTTCTTGCAAAGCTGTGTAGTGAGCTACGGCAAATAAGGGCCCTCCCAAAGGATCTCCCTAGTGTGTACCCATTGGCAATGCTAGCTGAGTGAACTCTCTTGTGGTAGTATAATGGTTGTACAACAATGGTGTCTCAATGCTATAGAAACCACACACAAAAGGAATCAAAGATGGGATCTACTCCCTTATAAAACAAAGAGCTCAAAATAACACTAGACAAGAAATAGTATTGAAGGAAATTTAGATATCCACTTGGATGACCATCAAATTGGGATGGATTTCCTAAGAAGCTCTAATACATGCAATTAACTTCTCACAAACACCTAGTGTGGCTATTGTATGCTAATGAGGAGACAAGAAAGATGAAGAGGAGTGGAAAAATTTTAGGCAAATGGTGTGTGACACTAAATGCAAGAAGATATCTCCTATGGTTTGCTATGTGGCGTACTCCTAATTTCTCCTTGGATAGAGCAAAGAGACAAGATGCACCAAAAAAATGAGCTTCACCTAGGGGCACCAAACCCAAGGCAAGATGCTGGTAAAAAGCAAATAGAAGGGGGAAACATGAGTTTGGCAAGTCAAAGGAGAGGTCTATCATGTAGATGCTAAAAAACTAGTCCTGAAGGACCCCCAATTGAGAAACATGGAGAGTGGAGTAGAGCATGGGCAAGGAAGAACTCTACAAGCTGTAACTCCTCATTGGGCTGATAATCATGGACAAATGAAGGAAGGTCATATGTGGCAAATGTTTGGAAATCCTATAAAGCTGAGAGTGTGTGAACTGAAAAAGATGTTGGTCTAGAGAGTGAGAATGCCTATATTGCTCACCAATACTCTGCTACCTATCCTAACATCAGAGAAAGATATAAATGATGATGCTTTGAAGGTGAAGCGTGAGCATGTAGAGACTCTATGAGCCATCTGGTTGTAGCTTGTGCTTAGATGGTGTACCTATCCTATAAAGCAGCTGAATCTCCTTGTAGAAACCAATGAATCCAAGAGGTTGTATCATGATGTCCACATTCATCCCTATGCGCAAGAAGAAGCAAAGTCCATTGAGAGAGGAGAGCTAGTAGGATCCAAGTAGAGACACCTCTCTCCGAATCATCTATTAAGATAACACATAGGAGTATGGAAAGCATGGAACCCACTAGCTAGCAAAGGGGTATTGGGATCCTGGTATGCATGTGAGGATGGGGGAGGCTTGGGAGTAGGGCCTGATGGGGTCCAAGGAGTGGAACCTCTAAGAGTAAGACTCTGGTGGTACCTATAGTGAGAGGGCTACGGTATGAAGAGAGTCTAGGGAGGTGTGTGGTGCTATGGGAGCTGAAAGAAGGATGGCAATTGGTGGTGGTGGAGGGCCTATAGGGCTTGAGAGGGATCAGACCAGGTGAAGGTGGTGGTGGATCTAAGAAGCCAAGAGGAGAGGTCATGGGAGGAGGAGGAGGAGGCCTTAAGGAGATAATGGAAGAAGAGTATTCCAAAGCAACATCAACTAACAAAGGATCCTCCATAAGAGAATCAACAAAAGTAGGTTCCTCACCGAGAGACGGCAAAAGACATGGCTAAGGAGGAGAAGTGGCTCCATCAAGGGGAACTTGGGCCCTATGGGAGTGTGCCTGAATAGGTGGCACCTATAGTGATATCCTTTATTATTGCTCATTGAATAACCTATTTACTTTGCATGTTTGCTCTTTCTTTGACCTTTCTAAAATGTTTGAAAACCTTTGATAGAGGATCACAAGAGTCTTTAATGATATCATTAGACCAAGGACTCTAACGTGTGGAATAAGAACTTGATTGATTTTGGTAAGCTATGAGATTTATACCAATCTTTCCACTAGTCAGTCTTGGATTCTTATTAGCTTTCAACATTATATGTAGTTTTTATCATACATCCACTTAAATGGAAAGTGACAACTATACATATCTCTCTTTATATGTGGAAGTCTATATCTATGGTCTTTTCCTTATGATTGGATTCAACCAATGATCATATCTATCCAATGTTGCTAACCTCCACCAACTCAAGCACTTACTCATTTGGAGACCTCCAGAAGCCTCTTAAGATCTGGTTGACTCTACTAAATCCAACCCTAACTTGGGTACCAACTCAAGCACTAACTCACTTTGAGAACTCAAGAACCCTCTTGAGATCTGGTTGACTCTACCAAATCCAACCTATCTTGGGCAACCTCCAAATCAGGTTAATCATCTACCAATCTAGCAGACTTCCAGCTCTTCTACCAACTTTGGACCTCCAAATCAAGCTAATCTCTCCAATTTGAGGAATGAGGAACTCCAAATCCCTAATTCGTGGAAATGGGTCCATATATCCAACTCCAATTTTAAACCTTGGCTCAATTCCCAAGCCACAACCACCAATTTGTCTCCTCACTCTCAATTTAAACTCTCAAATCAGCAAAATTAGACACTGCACAAATTGACCTTAATTTTGGGAAATTTAGGTAGTGCTTCCACACACCGTCCACCAAACTGTCAAATCTCTAGCCCAAATCTGGCAGTGCTTTTGTGCATGATTGCTCAACATGTCAACCAACTCTACAAATATGATTCTATGAAGTAACACTTGATCAAAGTTACCATTGATCATGCAAGGCTTGGAGATACCACCAATACTCACATTTCTTGCAATCAATTTCCCCTTGAGTCACTTCTTTGATGTAATGAATATGACCATATATTTAACTTGGATCAAAAACTCAACAGTCAATTCCATATACTGCCAATAACATGCTCTCATTAAACTTTCAAGCCACATCCACTTTAACTAAGTGACTCCAAGTGATACTCATTGGTCTTTGTCTACCAAATTAAGAAGTTCAAAGGCTCAACTTCAAAGAAGTGAGCTCTTTAGAGCTACCCTTTGAGGTATACTACTCTAAGGTGGCAAAGAATCTAGCCCTAATAACAAGTTTGATTACCTAACTAATGGTGCAAATGGTGTAACTAATGATAGCTCTAACAACGTGATCAATAGACCATACATAAAATCCAATACCACAAAGTTGTCTTTAAGCAACTATTTGTATAACTATGACTATCAAGACTACCACTCTAATGTCCAAGCAAACTATCCGGCAATGCTTCTGGACATGATTGCTCAATGTGTCAACCAACTCTACATAATTGATTTTATGAAGTAACACTTGATCAAAGCTACTATTGATCATGCAAGGGCTAGAGATAACACTAACACCCGCACTTCTCACAGCCAATTTCCTCTTGACTTACTTCTTTGATGTAATCAATATGACCACACATTCAACTTGGATCAAAAACTCATCACTAAACTCAATATACTACCAACAATGGGCTTTGATTACAATATCAATTCATACTTGCTTTGGCTAAGAGGCTACAAGTGACACTTGCCGGCCTTTGTTCACCATAACCAATAGCTCAAAGGCTCAGCATCAGAGAAGTGAGTTCATTAGAGCTACACTTTGAAAATAAATCCATTTGGGGAAACAAAGAATCTAGCTCTAATGGCATGTCTGATTGCCCAACTGATGGTGCAAATGGTGTAACTAATAGTAGCTCTAAGGTATGATTAATAGTCCTAACAAAAAATCTGACCGCCACTAAATAGCCTATTAGCAACTATTGGTATAGCTATGACTGCCAATACTAACACTCCAATGTTTGAGCAAACTAGCTTTGGCATTGCAAATGTTATGACAAGTGCAGCAAGTCATTTGGATCTCTATTGCATCTAAGGTAATAACACACTCATAATTGAGGAGTTAAGATGTAGATGGATGGGCAAAATTTAGGCAAAATCTCTTTGTTGTAGAGAAGGTAATTGATGTGAGTTGGAATACTGTAACACAAAGTTGAACTAAGATCAAAATGCTTGCACCCTTATTAAAGCAAGAGCAAAAATATGACCTAGTAACAAAAGGATTCAATGTGTCAACTAGGAGAGAGCAAAGAGACTACTTAAACTATTGGTACATCCATGAAGATTGCAAACCTATTCTAGCCAAAACTAAAGAGCCAACCATAAGATATTCTCTTGCACTTCAAGGGATAAACCACTTCTATTCTAACTGCATAGATAAGAGAGAAAATGATCCCTCTTCCACCTTCATCACATATGCCTCCAAGATTACTCTCAATAACTAAAAAATAAGAGGAAAGCAAAGGTGATGAGAATGCAAACTACTCAAAATGTTGTTGCAAACTACTCAAAATGTTTAGGTATTATCTCCTCAATAGATAGATAGGGCTTCATCTCCATATAAAATTGGTAAAGATATTTATCTATGAAGTTTATCCATTATTTTGAACTTTTATTCCTTGATTCATAAGTTACATACCTATCTAGTCAACTAGTGAGGGATGGTGATGTTGATGTAACATACAATAAAAACTTTCATATGAGAAATATGTGGTATGAGAGAGATACTTCTTTATGTAAAAATAAATGTTTGTAATGCAAGTATTGTTAGTGGAAAACAAAAAGGCTTTGGGGCAATCAGTCATGAATGAGAATCTAGATGCACTAAATGGATCCAAGAGAAATTTTTTATAATGCATGCAATTTCATATGTGTGGGTACTTCTTGAATCCATCTTAGATTTATGTGGTATGCTTCATATGCATTGTAATGTCTATACCATCTCTCCTACTACAGCAAAGAATGTTGACATGCATTTTGTTAGTGCTACAATAAAGATTTGGCATCCAGATATAATTTCTATATAGTTCTTGCTTGTATGAATGCCAACATAGATGACAGATAGGCTGATGGTTGACATGGAAAATTCTATTTGTGATCAACTAGTCCCACTTTGATGGTCTTGGGGTAGTCCCACCCCAATGGTGTGATGATTCTAGTGGTTGCTCCACCCATTATTTGGATCTATATCTATTTGGGTTGAACCAAATTTTGTTCAAATCCTTCATGGCATAGAAATGATTGTTCCAACACTTGGAGTGTCCACCAATAGACGACTACCACAAGTTCAAGAGAGCACAATTAGAGGAAATTAAGCTATGGAGATAGTATTTTTTGTAGCCTACTTGCCTCTCCTTATGCAGATTTTCTCTTTCTTACACTTTTAATAGGATTTTGTTAGGCATTTAGAATAGAATAGAGTAGACAGATAGGATCATTGGTTTAATCCAATCATAAGGAAAAGACCATAGATATAGATCCAAGTAATGGGTAGAGCAACCATTAGAATCATCACACCATTAGGGCGGGACTACCCAAGACCATCAAAGGGGGACAAGTTGATCACAAATACAATTTCCCATGTCAACCATCAGCTTATTTGTCATCTATGTTGGCATTCACACATGCAAGAAACTGCCACATGGAAAAAAGAACTAATTTTAGTAACAATCAACCCTCATTGCACTTCACACATGTGGAAACACCAACATTTCACCACTAATGCCGCCAAAATTATGAAACAAGTTTTTGACATGTATAAGTATACCCATCAAGGAGTTAGGTTCAAACAATTTCATTTGCATTTACCTCAAGAATCAATGAAGACAGAATCAAGGACAAGTGAAAATTAGAACAAACTTTCCCATTGGTGAAGAAGAATTGTCAAAGGTAGAATGAGAAACTATGTAAGAGAGTGATTTGGAATGATTGAGTGAAGCAAAAATTGGTGAAGTGAGTCCAAATTGAATTGTAATAATTAGGTAATGCAATGCCACCAAGAAGAACAAGGTAAAAACCAAATTGTGTTAGAGTCTTCTAGAGTGGAAAAATTGGCATATTATTGCTATGCAAAGTATCTCAATACCAATAGGTTGTAGTTCTTGTTGTGGATTTGGAATTTCACTTACTTCCCAATGGTATTGGAAATCCATGCAAAGAAGAACCTAAATTTCACCAACTTGCAAAGAAACTTGTTTGCTTGGATTGAACAACATTGTTAAAAGGTTCTTGAGATTGCTAATTCAACCCCCGGAGCAATGTACCTCAACCAAGAGTGGCCCCAAACATGATGAGGAAGTTTTTGGCCTTGTTCAAGTCCAAGAAAATGAGAAATGGTTGGAAGGTGAACGTGTATAACAACCACATAAGATGCACCACGAAAATATTGATAGTGAAGCTATTCAAGTTGACAAGGACTAACTATATCAACAGTGGTCATACCACCTTCTTCCAATTTTTACACAAGGGAAGATCTATTGTAATACTTTTCCTTTCTCTCTCTATAATGGTGATGGCTAATCTACTTAGGGGGTGACACCCTATCTTTTGGAGCCCCGTCGGAGAGGGGCATCAGGTGTTCCGTAGTAGCAATTATTGCAAAGGGATCAAGAGAGAGATAACTTACCAGGGACAACTGGCACACTTGGTGCCTAGTTGTGGAACTTATGGATCAAAGGTTGTATATAGATCTATCACTACTAGTTTTAGCTCTCTTGTTAGCCCAACCACCGGTACCTTTTACTCTTATTCTTAGTATTTCTTCTATTGGGTAAGAGAGTAATGGTAAACCTGACTTGTCATCATTATACACACTCTTAGTACACTAGTTATCATGTTCAACATTACCAAGAAGAAATACAAAGCATATATAGAAAAACAAAACTTAAGCGCAATGCCCAAACACCAATCCAGGCCAATTGGCCATACAATCAAGCATGCAAGCATGAAGAGGATCCAAACATAAGAATTTTAGCAACAACATTCCATGCTTTTGGTGGAAATGAGCTTTAGAGTCTTTTTGCTTTGTCCACAAGCTGTTTTCAAGCTATACTCCAAGTTACATCCAATTTGTCCCCCAATCTTGCATCCAATTTGAAGGGGAAATCTTTGTAGGACTTAGACAAGAATATATTTTTCTCTATAGCTCTAATTTAAATAATTTTAAACTCAATGAAAATCTAGTGAGATAAGTTTTCTAAAGATATAAAATAGAGCTTGACTTGACTACTATAGCTCCTTTGATAATTTATTAAAAATTACTAATTTTTTGTAGTTCTAACCCTAATTTTGAAATCCCAAGTAGGACTCAAGTCTTAATTTTTGCATAGGTTTTGGCCTAATTTTGCCCAAAAATGCATATAAAATAGTAGAAAACACTTCAAGAAGTTGCAATACTTCCACTCATGACTTCAAATTGGAGATTTGACATTCAATTACAATTAAATATACAATTGCTCTACTACACTTATGATAATTTTTTCAATAGAGTTTGTTACATCAGCTCTCTGTAATACCAAGAGCTAGCCATATGATCTAGATGTGAAATTCGGTTTGGTAACACCTAGAATGATGTTATACATGATGGTCAAAATAGATAAGATAGAAGTATCACCAAAAGAGTACTTCTACTAATAGTGCAGAAACCAAAATAGACTTGAGAACCTTAGAACCAATAGCTAGACATATGATTTAAAGGTGAGAATTGGGTTGGTAACATCTGGAAGGATGTTACACATGATGGACTTAACAGATAAGAAAGAGGTATCACCAAAAGTGGACTTCTACTAATAGAATAGGCACCAAAATATGCCTGAAATCTTTGAAGGCAATTTTGGAGACCTAAACGGATGAATTAGGCCTCAAAATGTGCAGATTCCCCCTCCCCAACGTAAGAAAGGCTGGCCTTCCCTCACCCCCTGCTTTGTCTCGTCAAGAGCTTTCCAATAGTACCTTACTCACGTGATTCTGAGATTCTTACAGGAAGATTCCCTAAAAGATTCCCTCCAATCAAAGCTTGTTTGACCAACCAGATAGGACCTAAACTAGACATGTCACCCATCCAAGTAAGTGATCCAAGGGTGGAGCTTGCTGACATGTCATCTATCTGTGTCCCTAATCCTAGGGTGGAGCTTCTTTGGAGGAGATCCTCTTTGCCTATATAATAAAGAGAAGGTGCTCCCTTGGGGCATCGAATGTTTGAGTGTGCAATCTGTGTTTTCTCTCTTCTCTTGTCCTCGGAGTATTACAATGGTATCAGAGCGAGTGTTCTAATCCAAGAGAGTGGATCACCCCTCTTGGAATAGCACGAACTACTGAAACTGAGTAATTTGAGGTGGAGAACATAGAGTAATCGCTAGACTAAAGGAAGGACTTTAGAGAGCGGATGGGATGGATGCACCGGGAGGACAATTTCCTGCAACTAGCTTTCCATTCTCAAACCCATTCCACATTAAGGTTATGTATATCTAGCGTGAGCAAATGAGGGTATCGCTAGTTTATCACTTTGGTGCGGAATTCATGGACATAGTGATGAACTCACCAAACCCGGTGATTCTATTGGTGGTGATATATGACAGAGAGTGGGATTTGACAATCTACATTCTATTATGATAATATGGATATGAATGTCCCAAATCCTCTCCATTTCAACACTTAAGTAGAAATTTGTTATGTAGTGAGGCCGAAAGTGATGTTTAGAGATTTTGTGGTTAGGAATTTTGGTGAGGAGTATTATCAACGAGTGATAGCTTCTGAGGTCCCAATGGTAGTTCCAATAGTTTGTGCGCCTTCCAGAGTGATTATATTGACTCTGTATTGAAATAGACGTTAGCAATTGGGTGTTGCAGGAACCATGGATCCGAAGTTGCAAGAGCTGGTGCAAGGAATGCAAGGAATGTTGAATGAATTTTGAGAGATTAAGATGACCATGGAGACATTACAAAGTCAAGTGTAGATCCTCAGGAACGATCAAGCCATGCAAGAAGAAGAGCCACCTCAAAACCCAATACCTGTGACCAAAGTACTTGGAGAGGCACCCGTGCCTATAAACCCTATCAATGGTGAAGCCACATTGCTACTCCGGATGAAGAAGACCTACAACATCGAGCCTTACAAGGGGCAGTGTACGATGGGAGTAGTAGAAAATTGGATCTCAAGAATGAATTGATATTTCCGATTGTTCTCAACAGATATCACGGAGCATGTTGCAGGCGTGTTTGCATGTGGGTACTTGACCAATAAAGCCCTCACATGGTATGATGCTTGGGAACAATCCATGCTGGCAGAGAGAAGAGAGGTCACATGGACAGCAATGCAAGAAGGACTGCTGAAGAATTTCCAATTGGTGGATTCTGTGCAGATGACTCAAACCCGACTATGGGGATTGAGACAGAAGAATAGCATACAAGAGTATGTGGAGGCATTTCTGGATCTACAAGTCGCAATTACCGACATGAGTCCAATAGAGGCTCTCGACAATTTCAAATGAGGATTGAAAGAGCGGATTTGCCAAGAAGTCATGGTGCAAAACCCTTGCACGGTATTTGAAGCCATTGCTTGTGCGCAGAGAATAGCAGAAGCATTAGTTGGAGGTGAAGGAGTAGTTCTACCTCAACATTATCGGGCAGAAATGCCACACATGGGTGGACCAGTACCGATAGAATTGGGCAACCTTTGATTCCGGGATCAAGGAGCACGACCGCTTCAAGGGGAGTGGGGACGGGTAGAAGAATGAAGAGATGGAGTCCCACAAGGAGAAGGGACTTGAGGAGAACAACACTGTTGTTACAATTGTGGCCGTATTGGGCACATATCTACCAACTATCGCACTCGTTTCCCTAGAGGCCCTCGGCCTTCGTACAGGTGATCTTTGAACAACATGGAGAGGCACATTGAAGAGGAGGAGGTGAAAATCACTTTGGAAAATGAAGATCACCAGTAAATGTACCTTACGGCCTTACTGGCTCAATAAGGAAGGAGAGAAGCGAGGGAAGGAAGAAGAATAATGCGCAAAGATCCTGAAAGGCAACCTCACAATTGATTGTCATGAATGGAATCCTAGAAGGTAATCCAGTGAGAGTATTAATAGATCCGGGAGCAATGGAGAATTTCTTGTCTCGCTCTATTGCAATAAGATTGGGAATGGATCTAGAGAGAGATGGAAGTGAGGAAGTAGAGTTACCCAATGGGCAAACAGAGAGGATTGAATCATTACCTAGATGGGTAACCCTCTCTGTAGGAGAATATCAGGAAGCAATTGAGTGGCGAGTGATACAGTTAGCTCGTTATGATGCAATTTTAGGCATGCCATGGATAGAGCAGTACAACCTTATGGTGGATTGGAGGAAGAAAGTACTTAGAACCCACCAATGGTCAATCATTGGGGTTAAAGAAAAATCACACAAGCAAAAACTGCCTCTATATGTTGTAGGGACGGCAACTGTCTGTAAGACCGATAGATGTTTTATGGGTCTAATAAGAGAAGTCCAGAGTGCACAACTTGATGGAAAAATTCCTAAGAAATTGAAGGATGTTGTGGATGAGTTTCAAGATGTCTTTCTTGATGATCTACTTTCAGGATTACCACCAAAAAAGGCGAGTAGATCACAAAATAGAGACACTCCCGAGGAAGACACCTCCCTATAAGGCCCCATATCGCCTATCACCTCATGAGTTGGAGTAGTGTAAGACTCAAATTGAGGAGATGCTACAGAAAGGGTTCATCCAACCTAGCGTATCACCATATGGGGCCCTTGTCTTGTTTGTGAAGAAGGATAGTACAATGCGCATGTGCATTGACTATCGGGGTCTCAATTAGCAAACGGTGAAGAACAAATACCCCTTACCTTGCATGGATGACTTGTTTGATCAACTCCATGGAGCAAGATACTTCACCAAACTAGACTTGCGGAGCAGTTACAATCAAATCCAAATTGTAGAGGAGGATGTGTACAAAACCGCCTTTCGCACCAGGTATGGCCACTTTGAGTATCTTGTGATGCCTTTTGGCCTTACCAATGCACCTGCCACTTTCATGAGTCTAATGAATGACATATTTTGTCCATACTTGGATAAGTCTGTTATCGTCTTCTTGGATGATATCTTAGTATATAATAGCACGATGATAGAACACAAACAACACCTATGAGAGGTCCTCCAGATTCTAAGACAAAATCAATTGTATGCCAAAATCTCAAAGTGTGAGTTTGGCAAGTCTGAAGTAGACTACTTAGGGCATAGAGTAAGTGCAGAGGGCATTCAAGTATTGACAGATAAAATAGAGGTCATTCAAAATGGAGTACCCCAGAAGATCAGACTCAACTTAAGAGCTTCTTGGAGTTGACGGGATTCTATCATAGATTTGTCAAGGACTTCTCCAAGGTTGCACAGCCTTTAACGGCACTACTTGGCAAGGAGAAGAAGTGGACATGGGGAATTGCACAAGAGTTGGCCTTTCAAGAATTGAAGGCCGCCTTGCTACATGCACCAATCTTGAAGTGGTATGACCCAAAACGCCCAATCAAGTTGGCTACAGATGCATTTGGCGTAGCAATAGGAGCAATCCTACAACAAGAGTGGCATGACGGATGGCATCCAATTGCATATTTCTCTTGCAAGTTGTTACCGGCAGAGCGCAACTATCACACCACAAAACGAGAAGAGCTGGCTATCATTTTAGCAACCAAGCATTGGAAGCACTACTTGAGCGAGAAGGCATTTGTAGTCGAGACAGACCACAAACCTCTAGTCTACCTCAAGACACAGAAGGATCTATCTCGTCGCCAAATTCGGTGGGCAAAGTGGTAACAACGCTTCAACATGACAATCATCTATAGGGAAGGTAAGAAGCATCTTGCAAATGCATTCACCTGCATGGCAATGGCCAACAACTTGGTGGCAGAGGTTAAGATTAACCCGGAATTCTGGCAAGAGATTCTGGTTGCTACAAAAACTGATCCACAAATTGTAGAAGCACAATCATCCAAAGGTGTCACCAGCACCCAAGGACTCACCTTTTGGGATGGTAGATTATGGATCCCAAATGTCCCAGAATTACGCACCACCATTCTAGCGGAATGTCATGATTTGGCCATTGCAGCTCATGTTGGAGTGGACAAGACCTTGGATGCAGTCAAGCGCCATTACTATTGGCCCAAGATGAGCAACGACGTGATGGACTATATGCGTAGCTGCCTACTTTGTCAACAGAACAAAGCTTCTAATCAAGCTCCTACAAGGCTCCTTCAACCTCTTCCCACTCCTACCCAACGTTTGGGAACAAGTGAGTATGGATCTCGTTTGTGAATTACCCAAGACCACCTCAGGGTTTGACTCCATTGTGGTCTTTGTGGACCGGCTCAGCAAAATGATTCATGTACACCCTACCACCAAGGAGGTGACCGCTCCCCACCTAGCTCAATTATACTTAGATGCAATCTTTGCTCACCATGGCTTGTCTAGAGTAATCATCACCGATAGAGGCACCCAATTCACCAATTTGTTTTGGCGAACACTCTTTGGGTTCTTCAAAACCAAGTTGGCCATGTCCATAGCTTACCACCCACAAACAGATGGCCAAATAGAGCGGGCTAATCGTACGATTGAAGACATGTTACGCAGCTTCACCTTAGAAGAGCAAGAGAGGTGTGACACCCTACTCCCGTTGGTGGAATTCGCTTACAACAATTCAGTGAATGCCTCCACCCAAGTCACTCCATTCTTCCTCATGTATGGTGAGCATCCCTTCACACCCTCTAGCTTGATGAAGATCCGTCCGTCCAGTGGCTACCAAGGTCGATGCAGTCAACGCATTTGTTTCTAGAATCCAACAAGGTGTGGAGAGCGCCAAGCACAGATTACAGATTGCCCAAAATCGACAAAAGTAGTATGCTGATGCACACTGTAGGCACATGGAGTTCAATTTTGGGGATCAAGTGTTGTTATCGACAACCAACCTCACATTAGTTGGACCTTGTAAGCTCAGACCGCATTTTATTGGGCCTTTCTCGATTCTTTGTCGCATCAGCGCTGTGGCCTATCACCTTGAGCTCCCACCACACATGAAGATCCATCCAATGTTCCATGTCTCCCTACTACACAGATATGCTCCCCAATCAGGCCAGGGTCATTCCACATAGGACATTCGACCTTGTCCGACACTCATTGAGGGCACAGAGGAATATGAAGTGGAGCGGATTCTCCAAAAATGCATGCGTGGTACTCGCCATCTATGGGTGGACTATCTAGTACAATGGAAAGGTTACCCCCCTCTATGAAGCCACTTGGGAGCCCGCTGCCAATTTGGCACATGCACCTGTGTTGGTGCAAGCATTTGAGCACCAATTGCACAACGAGGACGTTGCATCTTAAAAGGAGTGAGGTCTGTAATACCAAGAGCTAGCCATATGATCTAGATGTGAAATTCGGTTTGGTAACACCTAGAATGATGTTATACATGATGGTCAAAATAGATAAGATAGAAGTATCACCAAAAGAGTACTTCTACTAATAGGGCAGAAACCGAAATAGACTTGAGAACCTTAGAACCAATAGCTAGACATATGATTTAAAGGTGAGAATTGGGTTGGTAACATCTGGAAGGATGTTATACATGATGGACTAAACAGATTACAAAGAGGTATCACCAAAAGGGGACTTCTACTAATAGAATAGGCACCAAAATATGCCTGAAATCTTTGAAGGCAATTTCGAAGGCCTAAACGGATGAATTAGGCCTCAAAAATGTGCAAACCCCCCCCCCCCCCAACAGAGGAAAGGATGGCCTTCCCTCCCCCCTGCTTTGTCTCATCAAGAGCTTTCCAACGGTACCTTACGTGATTCTGAGATTCTTACAGGAAGATTCCCTAAAAGATTCCCTCCAGTCAAAGCTTGTTTGACCAACCAGATAGGACCTAGACCAGACATGTCACCCATCCAAGTAAGTAATCCAAGGGTGGAGCTTGTTGACATATCATCTATTTGTGTCCCTAATCCTAGGATGGAGCTTCCTTGGAGGAGATCCTCTTTGTCTATATAATAAAGAGAAGGTGCTCCCTTGGGGCATCAAATGTTTGAGTGTGCAATCTATATTTTCTCTCTTCTCTTGTCCTTGGAGTATTACACTCTCACTCTCTATAAATCTTGAGCCAATAAAAATTTACACAATAATTGGTTGTGTTCTTTTCTAAACCTTTGTAAAGTTTAAATGCTTACAAAACTCTAATTCTTAGATATAGATCAATTTCTGATTTGGATTAACTTGAAAGCTCTATAGACCTGTGTATACCTGATCCAAGACCTTGACTTTGCTATTTAAGGAATTTATATGAAACCTTTGCATAGAGATGTAAGAACTATCCACCAACAATATTGGAAAATTTTATGAGCTTATTCAAACGACTTGAGAAGTGACCAAATCCCCAAACCTGATTATCATCTCTTTCTCTACACCTTGATTTCCAATACTCTAACTTCAATTGATCAAATCTAGGTTGATCTTGACTCAAAGATGAAATTGCTTGATCTTTGCACTATTATCACTCTATATTATCTCCAACCCCACTAACAAATCAGGAAAATGTGTCCTAAGACTCTCCCAATCCCTCAATTTGTGCACCTAGGTATGAATTTGACCCCCTTTGATTCAATGAACCATTTTCCACTAAGAATCTACTCAACCAACTCAGATTCAGTTTAAAATTCATAGCCTGTTAGCTCCTCTATCAAAAAGTAGTGTCTTCTTCCTAAATGCTCTTCAACAACTCCCTTAATTGTTGAAGAACTCTAGACTTCTCTTGTTAGGACCCAAGCAGTTGCAATTTTTGTCTCTTAGCTTTTTCTCTTTTTGACAAATGGACCTCACAACTCCATCTTGAAACCCTTGAACAAGATTAAATTCTCCTCTCCCTATAAGGGTATATAAATTTTCAAGTCACAAACCTAATAATAAGTAAGCACCGGAAAGATGATAGGATTTGGATTCTCCATTATCAACTCCATGAATGCCACTCCAAAATTTACCATTATCCAATCTCATAAGCAATCCGTTAAAATTTTAAGCTTGATGAGAAAAGAATTCAAGAGTGGCAAATTGGCAACACAAGATATCTTCTACTCAAGTGCTTCCTCCAACGTTCTAGCGCACATTCTCTAGTACAACTCTCACTCTCAATCTCAACATCCCCTCTAGCTTGAGACTCCTAAAATTAAAAACACAACCCATCTCATTTATCAACTCTCCATCATTTATATATAAGAGCACTCAAAGAAGAGAAAACCATAATCCATATGACCAATTGTGTACATGTATATAGATTGCTCACATGACAATAACTTAATTGTGTGATGTGTCTTACAATCTAGTCAATAATATAGAGATAAATTGAACTGAAATCCATTTTACTAATGACACAAATCATAACACAACACTATGGACAAGGTAAAAATTTTGTATCAACAAACTTGGGGGCTAATAGAGCAATTGTAGACAAATTGAGGAAAAACTTACCTCTCCTCATTTCTCTTGCAATTTTACATTGGGATGAACTTGTTGAGGAAGGAAGAAAAGAAACAATTCCCAACACACTACTACCCATCAAGATATCAGCTTGCACAACTTGAATATGTGGTGGAGGTTCAAATGTACAAGGAGGCAATATTGAAGAACCATAAGATGGAGAAGTGGGTTAAAATCTCCAAGGCAATTAGGATGAGCTATAACAAAAAAAATATGACCAAAATGCCGGTACAAACCATAAAGAGACACAAGTCTAATCCCCAAGTAGTGGACTCTTTGGGAGGTAGCAATTCCAGTTCCAACAAGGAATTGGGATCATGAAGTGAGGATAGAGGTGACCAAGATTTGTAGGTTCCTCCCAATGTGGCACCATTGCACAAGGAGAGGGGAGGACAAATGATCACCAACCTCAAGTCAATCACCCCCAAAGCAAATGACATCTTTTTCCAAGATAGAATTATCCTTTGACCAAGAGGGACATGATGTACAACAAGGCATGGAAGTGCAATCCACCCCTATAACAAGAGTGGAGACAAATGATCACAAAGAGATCACTACAAGGAAAGGAAGTATCTAATGGAGAAGGAGGAATACACCCCAATAGTTCACTTACAAGGAAGCACCTCTCCAATGCTAGGAATTGAGGTAGAGGAAGTATAGGTTTCAACCATCCCACCCCTTATTCAAAAATACATGGTGACTCCACCCAAAGAAAGACTACATGAGGATACAAGATCAATATCATCCCAATTGGGTAGAGGAGGTCAAACAAAGGGCAAGACTCTTGAAAAAATTAGTAAGCATCTAAATAACAAAGTATCCTTGGCCCTAGATGACTTGATCTTGGCACCAGCGGTTGCTACCAAAATATTGGCGGCCAACCAAGTAGAAAAAGTAAACCAACCAACCAACCAAGTAAACAAAAGGCAAGACTCTTGAATGAAAAATGAGTAAGCACCCAAATAACAAAATATCCCTGGTCCTAGATGACTTGATCTTGGCACCAGTGGTTGCTACTAAAATATTGGCGGCCAACCAAGTAGACAAAGAACAAAAAGTACTATCATGCTCCCAAGCAATGCCAAAATTCCAAACCACCTTGGTGCTTCATGGGGTTCCCAAGGACCAGGCCCAAAGTTAAGAAGAAGCATAGGTCTCATATGAGGAGGTGACGTGTTTGGGACCAAATTCAAGAGGACACACAGAGCATATGCCAAATTATCCCTCACTCTCAATGTGGGTTGTTCATGTGTTGGGGCTTACATTGAGGGCCATGGAGGAATTACTTCTTGCCTACTAGGAGATAGACCCTGCGGTTATGGATTATAAGAGTCTGGTAGAGTACTTACACTACCACATTAAGAGTGCTGTTTGGGGAAAGTTGAGGTGGAAAAGGAGTTGGCCAAAGCACAAGACAATACGCAAGGCTTGAAGCTCAACTCTCCATGGTTCAAGTACACTATCATTATCAAGAGCAATGCTTAAACTAGGGGCAACCCAAGAGCTCACGCATCTCAAGGAGAAGCTCATGATAGCTGGGAAAGAGAAGGAGTAGTAAGGAGAGAATGGATCCTGAGCACCACTGCACCCAAGATCGATGAGTTGGAGAAGGACCTATTAGCTAAGGAAGCAAAGCTGCAAAGCAAGAGGGATGAGTACACACACCTACCTTTCCACTAATTTCAAATAATGGAAAGTGGATGAGAACAAGCAGTCGGAGAAGCATAGGCAAGTTGCACAATTTCAAGGCCGAGAGGTCATGGTAGGCATTGCCCAGCTAGGGCAAGCATTTGTGAATTACAAGAAGGCACAAGAGGAGAAATTGAGCACCCATAAGATGGAAATCTCCATGATGAAGGAAGAATTATCCAAGGTGCAACAATGGATCTCACAACTAGACACAAATTTGCTAACTATCAAAGAGAGGTTTGAGCAGAGTTGAACAAGAAGCATGAGGAACAGCTTATTGCTTGGGACAAAGAGGTAAGATCATTGCATCAAGAACTAAAGGGTGCCCAAGTCAAAATTGCTAAGGACAAACTTATCCACAATATGAATAGTGGAAAGGCCCAAATGCACATCAAATAATTGATCATGATGGTCAATGACCATGAGGAGAAAAAGCAGATCCTCCATGTGAAAATCAAGCAAGAAGTAGAGATGGATATTTAATCCATTTGAGATACCCTAGATGAAGAGAAAATAAGGTTGTCATGGAGGATACAATGAATTGGCAGAGGCACAAGTACAAACATTGGTCATGACCAGGCCTCTTTAAATAGGGGATTTTTATAAAAAAACAATCCTCTATTTAAAAAGGCCTAGTCATGATTGACATTTCTACTTGTGCCTTGGACTTTAATTTAGGAGAAATAGAAGATTTTTATAAAATATCCCCTATTTCTCCTAAATTAAAGTGGACCATGAACCCTAAATAAGAAACCCTAAATAAGAAACGGTAAAGACTATGGCTCCAAGCTTTGTGCCACCGTTTCCAGGTTCAACATGCCATCAAAAAGGTCAAAGATGACGTTGAAGTTCTAGAAGCAACATGAAATTCAGTTTGGCTTGATGATAATATGTGATCATGCCAATGTTGAAGTGACATTGTGTCTCATGTCAACTTTGGATGAAGATGTTCAAAACTTGGTTATTGTTGTTGCCAAGATATTTAGGATTCATGAGATTATTGTGGAGCAAGATTTGGAAAACAATGCCAACAACAAATTGCCTCTAGTTCTCTTGCACCAACTTGTGAAGATGGATTTGGTTGCATTCAGTGATATCCTCACTTCTCATAAGTCCAGATTGCAGAAGAGGCTATCTCCAATGCAATCCATTAAATTGGGAAAGATTTTGTCAATGATATTCAGGGCCACAATTGATTTTTGCAATGATGAGGAAACTGATATTTGTGGAGGTTGGCAAGGGGGTGGTAGTCACTTTGGGGAACTTTGTAGGTTTTGTGGTGACTTCGCATCAAAATTTCCAAACATTGCTCTGGTTGAATCTGATTTCTCTATCATTGGATGGGAGAAGGACAAGTACCACAATAGGCTGACCAATTTTTGTTAAACTCCATTCTTCAATGCAAAAAATTTGCTGCATTGAATGCTTTGAAGACTGAGCATTCACAACCGTTTCCACTAGATTCCTAAATCCTCTAAACAAAACTCCAAGTTGACCTCTAAATAATGTATTTAGGTATTTAAGAGCAATCCCTTATTTAAAGATTTAAAGAGGACTGCTCATGATTCATGCTCATCACATAAAGTTAAGGGGCTGAAGTCAAAGATACTATAGTGCTACAGTTACTCTATAGTAAATCTGCACATCAATCTGCAGAAAATCTTAGTTATATGAAATTTTCGTCGTGAGAAGTTCCCTCTAAGAAGTTCTTAAGTACTCCATGTATATTTTAGTCCCATTAAAATTGAACTCCATATTGAAAGTCATTTGCAATCTGCTTTTTGTGTGGGCAGCCATGCATGAGTATTCTTTCTAAGAGGGCGTTTCAGGTCCTGCTTTTATAACATGGCAATGCTAAGTCTGAAGCGCTCAGGATGCTTTTTTCCATGTTTCAGTTTCGCTATCCTTTAAACTGAAACCTGTACTTGTGTTAATGTTTCTTGCCCCTGCTCATATTCTGCATGTCATTGACCAGGATGTGTGAGTCAATGTACCGTCACGACGTTAAAATGATCCACTTAATCTTTGTGTTGACGTAATTAGTTAATAAGATATATTCAACACACTAGGAACAGGCAACTTTATTGTATGCCATCTGTGCAAAACTATCAGATGACAAGCTAAAATCGATAGTTTACAAATGATGTCGAGTGCCTGAAAGTCAGATAACATGATGAGGAATACAACACTGTTGAAGATATCATCAACTAGATCGTTACTAACTAGTGGGAGTTCATTTATAAATAATATCTCACATGTTGAGGTTTTTTTGTAGGATGGATGTGCGCTGTGGGCTAATTCTTCCAAGTATACCACCGTAACAGTTGGTTGCAAATGAACATCAATTGAAAGTTTTAAATATCGGAAGACTAGCTACTGCATTGAACATTAAAGTTACAGAAGGTCGTAGTCTTCATGTCAGAATTGCACTGAATATATACTAGAACTGAATTCGAAAATTGAAGTTACAGGAACCAAGGTAGTTTAAAGCTTGTTCTTCATGTCAGGATCACACTGCAGACGACATCAGAAAATGTGGATTTCGGGGTGGCAATGTTGTTGACCACAACCAGAGCGGCGATTATATTGTCTATGCTCGTCTTGATCTGCTGCTTGCTGCACCATTCCTCCTCACAATTGCAAATGCTCTGACGCAAGCGAGCGTGGAAGGCGTGAGTGCTTCTCATGTGAGAATAACCCTACGGTGCGGCTTTTTACTTTCTTCACAAGTTGAAAGTTTCGTACAATTCATAACCTCGCCTTGTGTCCATTGATGAAGATATTTGGAGAACAGTTCGAGAAAAGATTTTGGAGAAACCATGATCATGAAGCGTTCTCTGTCTTAGGTGGACTGATAGAGTTTCTGAACAAGATTAGTAAATATTTTGTGAATGGGGGCCGGCTACATCATCGTTTAGCAGTATTCCATCCGAGTAGGTGCAATACGACTACATCTCGTGCTACTGCCTCCTCCAATTTGGAGTACTGGTACCCATGCGGTTCAGGATTCTAGGTCTTATCTTTACTTGCAGCGTCATGGAGATTCTGTTTACGAAGGTGCCTTACATTACATGATCCAATGTTTTCCTCCTCACTACTAGGCTATAGCTACAATTATAAGATCTGTAGTCTAGCCCTTACCTCATACTCGTTCGTCGAGTTTGGTTCACCTGTATCCACTACTCACACCGTAATGTGAGTCCATCCAATGCTTCTTGGTGATTCAGCCGCTGGCATTGTTGCATAGCGCTTAATTTTGGCCTTTTTTTCGAACAGCTATCACCCAAATCATTTCTATTATTGCTTATCAACTTGCTTTGTCTTGTCATTTGCAAATCTATCTTTTTTTTTCATGTTTCCAAGTTGAAATCCTTTGTTTCTAATCCATCTTCCTTTTCCTCTTGTATCCAACATCCTCCTCTTCCTCCTCCCATCCTTATCAATGATCATGAGTATAAAGTTGATCATATCCTTACATGCAGTCACATTCAATGTGACCACCAACAATACTGAGTACAAGGTCCTTTGGAAAGGGTAGCCTCTTCATGATGCCACTTGGAAGCCTTTTTCTCATCTCCAGAATGCACAAATGGCTATCCAAGAGTTTGAAGCTTCCATGGTGATGAGGACGTCACCAACTAGCAATGGGAGAATATGTAAAAATATGGAGTTTATAGATGAGTTAGTCAAGATTAATGAAGTAGAAACTAGGCCAAATTAGCTAAGAATTATAAGAATATTCTAGAAGTATCTAGGAAGTTACTTGGTATTTTCTAAGTATTAGGTAATGTGCATGCCAAGAAGTGACTTCTAAGAGGAAGCTTCTTGGCTAGCTTAGCTTGCATGACAAGTAGATGGCTTCTAGAAAGAAGCTTCTTGGGAAGCTTCTTGGCTAGCTTAGCTTGCATGCCAAGTAGATGGCTTCTAGAAAGAAGCTTCTTGGGAAGCTTCTCGACTAGCTTAGCTTGCACGCCAAGTAGGTAACTTCTAAAAGAAAGATTCTCTATTAGCTCGGCCTACACTCTAAGAAAGTAGCTTGTAGGAAACCTCCCAAGAAGCTTCTTAAGAGACTTGTATGTTCCCTATAAATACCAAAGCCCAAGCTCATGCTATGCATTTGGAGTTTCTCTCATTCAAGAATCTCAATGTTATCTTTGACTCAAATCATCTATTCTCCTATTTCTCTCCTCATATAAATTTCTGTCTATTGTATACCACCATAGGTATAATCACAAGGTTTGGTGAAAAATTGCTAAACCTTGTGGTAAGTGTGGAGTCCATGAACTCCACTCCAACATTGTAAACAAGATACACTCTCACATGCTCATGTTGAGTGTACATAATCTTGATATGGAACAGATTCAAGAAAAGAAAATGAGGTGTAAGAATTCACCCTCCAAGAGCATCCAATTAGTCCTCTCTCCCAAACACTCCAATCTATCAATTGCACTACTTTTTCTCCCCTCAAAATTACTCAATCTAAGTAGCCCGTGTTCCTCCAAGTAGCGTGATCCACGCACTTGGATTAAACACTTGCTCTAATCCCATTGTAATTTGCAAGGACAATAGAAACCCAAGAAAAACACAAGGTTTCATGCCTCAATACTCCAATGTTCCAAAAGAGAACCTTGTCTTTATTATATAGCAAAGAAGATCCACTCAAAGTGAGCTAAACCCTTGGATCAAATACTTGGATTGGTAGCATGTCAACAAACTCTTCCCTTTAGATTGCATGCATGGATAGGTGAAATGTTGATCCTTTTCATATTTAGTTGGTCAAACAAATTTGACCAAAAGGAATCTTTAGAGAATCTTCTTGTAGGAAGCTCAAAATAATATTGGTGAGGTTCCATTAGAAAGATCTCAACAAAATAAACAAGGAGCAAAAGGCAACAAAAAAAATTTTAGGGAGAAGATTTTTATTTTTCAAGGCCTAATTCATTTTTTTAGACCTCTAAAATTGACTCTAAAGTTTTCAAGATATTTTTGGCTCTATCCTATTAGTGGAAGTACTATTTTGGTGACACCTCTATATGATCTACTTATACCATTGTATGTAACATCCCTAAAGATATCACCAAGCCAATTTCTACCTCTAGATAATCTATTTAGTTAATGATATTACAATGAGAGAATTATAATTGCATATGAAAACATTTTTATTATCTCTTCATCCCTTGTTTATAAAATCATTTAATTTTATATAATTTATCCATTAATTAGTAGAGAACATATGGTAAGTAGGCAAAAGTGCTTCTAAATTCAGAATTATAAAAGATCCTCATTCACAAGAATAATCTATATAAGCATGTAAACTTTTCTTTACCCAGCACTAAGTCAAGGACTTTTTCATGAGAACATCCTTAGAAATTAAAGAAATTACTATACAAAAAGCTAAAATCCACATCATCTCTATTATTGAAGATTTGTCACATACACGCAAAAAAAATTGTATACCTCTTTGTACCACTACCTTGATATTAGAAAACCATAGCTTTTGACTCAAGAGTGATCACTTTGAAGCTTAAATTCTTGTTATCTACTGCTAGATTATCTTAAAATCTTCCAAAGGAATTGGAGCCAAATTAAAAAAATAGTGATCTTTGTACAAAATTCCAAAAATAATAAGCTTTTACAACAAATATTAACCTACTAAATTCTAAGTGTTTTATCTCAATGAATGTAGCACTCATACTTCTACTTTCAATTTGCCTAGATGAAGAATGAACTATTTTATCATCTAATAGCTCTTAGCTGAAAATCTCAAACTTTAGAGTTCTACCAACATCAAGGTATTCATCAAAAAAAGTGGTTTATCTCACATAAATTCTCCAAGTCCTCCCAAGAGTATAAAGATCTACAAATTCAACTCAAAAGCATTATTATAAACCATAGATTACACAAAAATAGATCTATGTTTGTAGGCATAAATTAATCTCTCTACTGTAATAATACTTTCTTAATCAAATATCACATCAAATGTGGAATCTTCTCTTTCTTTTCTTTTTAGAGAGGTAACAAAATCAAAAATTTAAGCCCATTTATCTCAAACTTAGATTGAACCACTATGGATCTTAAGGTAGTTTAGTGTTTACTAAGATTCAAACTTCATAACACTTTTCCAAGACTAAGACAACAAGGCATCTATTATTCAAGATATTATTCTCTAGAGATCTTAATAAGAAAGATATTGTTAATAATCATTTTATATGAAAATTATTACTAATAAAATCACTAAAACTTATTTGATTAGTGATAAATAGCTTATATGTGTAAAATGGTTACTAATCTTTTAACTAACAATGTTGTAAAAAGCTAGAATATGTTAAAATCTAAATCTATAGACTTTACTAACTATTCATTCTTGTTGATTCTTCTAAAATATTACCACATCTATTTTAGTTATGACTAACCTAAGCTAATCATGAATAACTTATAAATTTAATTAAATCTTACAACATATAAATTTTAACCATTCATAATATTAATGCAAAACTAGATATTCCATATGGAGTATATATACACCTATAGTTATTATATATCAAGATATAATAGAGGTTTCAATAATAAAACTCACGGATACTTAAGTGCACCAACAAAGACATTCAAAAAACAGTTTATGGGTTTTCATAAAATTGCAAGACCTGAATCATCTAAATATGTTATGGTGGAAAATGAGGAAAATTGCATTCAGTTATAAAGATCAAGAATCAATTATAAGTGGATTAGGTCAAATAAATCAATTAGTTATCACATGGGGAGGGAAAAAGGATTCTGATCAAAGTACCACGTGGAAGAATAGTCTTAAGAATTTGACATCACACACATAATGTTGAATGTAGTTTGCTTGTCAAAATGTGGAGAATTCCTTGAATGACAACTACAAGAAAGAGAAAAGGGAGACCACATAGAAAACACAAAGGATTGCAAGATCCCATCAAGCTGTACAAGGGAGAGACAAATAGGTAAAATGGGGCTAAACCCAATAGAGTTGATATGAGAAATCTGCACTATTGCACCTAAGATATCTGAGCTATGCAAATCATACAGTCTACAAAGAATTGGAGCATCCAAAGAAGCATCACCTAGTGTGATTGCTCTCCTATGGATTGCACCAACCACTTGCCTCTATAGAGCAATAGACACATGTTGTCTAAAATATGCTACAAAGTATGAGAGTGAAAGTGGTACCCCTTGGCACCTAACATTACTCTGTGTGCAAGCTCTTGTGCATTCCTTGACAAATATGTTGAATGCCATGTCCATTGCTCCATATAACTCCAAGGCTAGAGGAATAAAGAGGTGACCTTGCTGCATACCCTTACACTTGGAGACCTTACGAGCTATTGTTGCCCATCCATGGGGTAATTACTCCATCCAAAACTATACCACACATAGGGTCCATAACCATGACATCTACTACTATCACATGATCATCTTGGACCAAGTAAAAGTCTATCCTGACACATGTCCTCTACAAAGCATAAAAACTCTCCCTCCAAGCCAAGTATCCACCTCTCTCATGCCATAGAAAATACTATGTCCCTAATAGCATCATGGGTAGTTATCCTTTATCCTCCAAAAGGACACCATGTCATATGGACTGCTGCTACATTTGGTGTAGAACCACACTCACAAATGAGTAATAAAGATGCAGATGGGTGGACCAAACCTAAGCAAAGCCTCATCATTGTAGAGAAAGTAGTTGGTGCAAGTCAAAATGCCTTAATGCATGGTCAAGTTAGGGTCCAAGAGCCTACACCCTTGCCGGAGCAAGAGCAAAGACACACTTTAGTAGCCTGAGGAATGGATGAGTCAACTAAGAGAGAATGTAGCATATGCTAACACTATTGCTCCATCAAGAAAGACTATAAACCTTTAGTCCAATCTGATAATAGTGAAGCAAAAGATAGAAGGTCCTTGCATGCTCATGGGGATAGACTATCTCTTGTCTACCACAATAACATCTAGAGAGAAAAGGATACCTCCTCTACCTCTATCATATAAGTATCCAAAACTGGCCAATCAACAACCACAAAATAAGAGGAAAGTAGAGGTATTGAGAAAGCCCAACAACCCAAAAATGTTATAGGTGCCATTTCCTCCATAGCTAGCAAGCCATTTCCTCCACACAAGATTGGTATAGATGTCTGTCCATGTGCCAAATCCCTTGTCCCACACTCAAATGTCCCTAGTCCAACATTATCACCAAGACTTCCATGATGCTCCTATCAAAGGCCCTTAGACGTGATAGGAAGCTCAGGGAGAGGATAACTATGTAGAAGAGGTAGTCAATCAACAAGCAATACTAGAGGAGAGTATACCAAATACCACCTACAAATCTCCTAATAACAAAAGGTCATCCACATGGAAAACATTTTTGGCAAGAGCAGCATCTAAGAAGTGTGTGACAAAATCCTTGGATCCTATAGGTACTCTAAGAACACATAGTTTATTTGTAGATGTGATACACCCCTTTGGAAGCTCAAGGTGAGGAGGTGTACCTAAAGAGGACCATGCCCTACACTTTGACACCTTGATTCTCAAGCCTACTAGATGTAGCTTGGTAGTCAAGTGGTCAAAGGCCTGCCTAATCTAATCTACAAGGCACATGAAGTGTGTATCATCTACCAAGGAGGAAAATATACAGCCAAAGATGGCCAAAATAGTGGATAAGAGAGCTCTAAAGTGAGCTATGGCAAATAAGGGTCTCCCTAAAGGATCTCCCTAACCTGTACTTATAATTGACTCCAAGATGGTGACTCTCTCTTGTGAAAAACTATATTGGTAATAAAGGGAAGTAAGAGAGCCATAGAAAGACCGCACAAAAGGAATAAGACTTGCCAAGAATCACCACCCTCCCTTAGCTCTCTAAAGATAGATGCTTGTAAGATGCTATTGAAAGCATTCTCAACATCCACTTGTAGGACAACCCACTCTAGATGGATATCTAGAAGTGCCCTAATGCCTAGATATAGCCTCACATCCTCTTGGTGTAGCTACTCCAAAATGATGTGGATTGAGGTGTTATTAGACATGAGAACAACGTTGAAGGACAATGGTGTCGCTGACCAAATACAAAGAGATCTCTCCAATAACAATCAGTGTAATGCCCTTGTGTCTTTCTCCATCACAAGAAGTCAACTAGCACCTAACACCCAACTAATAAACATGAGGATGTCTCCTCTTGCTATTGCTACAGCTACCTAGAACAACTTGGTAAAACCACTAGAAGGATCATCTACCTAAAACTAATCTCTAAGGTGCTCATATACCATCCTTGACAAGCCTCTTGAGGAAAGGTGAGGAGCAATGCACAATTCTTGTACAAAAAGCAACCTATCAAGACATAAAGGCTTATGATCTAAGACCTTTAGTGGTAATCTCTCTCCTACAATAAGATGTAGTGAGCATAGGGAAAAGATAGTCTCATCAATAGCACTAGCCATAGACAAAGGGTGTAGCGCTCATGTTGCTGTACTAAACTTCCCTGCTTGACCTGATGTCCTACACTAGTATAATCAAGTGGACTCTATGGTATCTTGTGGCAAAACCTATCTCCTAAAACATGATATCCTAATAGACTCCTCCTGTAGAGCCGCCCAATCCTTTGCTCAAAATTGATGAAATCTAGCACTCACCTCCTCTATGCCCTTATGTCCCCATCTAGGATAACAAAGACACCATCAAGGGAGTAAGAGGAATAAGAACCATGCTAACTCATCCACAAGATCACAATGCCAAGTAATCAAGTGGTAGATGAAAAGCCTATCTAGCCTCATTATAGAGTGTACGGGATAGCTTATGGAATAGATGTGGATATGGAAAACTAGTCTCAAATAACCCCAAAATGCAACCTGCCTAAGAAAGGAGATTGCACACTTCCTTTATGGTTATGGATAGCATGCGGTGTAGAGTTTGAATTCAAACTTCATCTCATTGATTAAGCTTTAATACATTAATTAATGTTTAAGGAAATACCAAAACTATAAATTTTTAAATCACCACTTAAGCATTCCATTATAAATTATGGATTTCCATCAAATATCCATAAATTTTCCAAAAGCGCCTTTGACCAATAACCATAAAATCTTACAGTCTAAATCTATAAAACGTTGTCAAGTATCTATAAATCTATTACTAAAATCCCTAGTAAATTGATTCAGTCATAATTTACATCTATAGTTCCTCTTGTCTAATTTCTCTCCTTGATATACACACTCTATCCAACAAAAATTTATACTAATGATCATCTATAATAAACCATTATGTATAGTTGAGTCTTATTCCCATATTGCTTTGATCCACATCTTCTTGCTTTGTTTGGCTTCAAAATGATTATAATTGCTCTTTTCTGCATTTAGCCAAATGATTGTCTTAAAAAAATTTTACTTTCTTATTTTTACTATATTCAATATCTTTCAAAGAACAGATTTCCCTACTTTCACTTATCTCAAAGAAATTCATGCATTAACTCCTTTCTTCCTACTTTATGTGGACTATGAATGCATTCTTCTAGTATCTCCATAATCATCCAAGCATGTGTCACATCTCCTCTTACTTCAATCTATCACTACAACTATTCTTCTTCACTTATGTAGTTTTGCATATGTTTGTATGTATTTATCAAATAAATCAATTGGAATGTAATTTCTTTTCTTCCTTCACTTTCACTTCCTAGAAGAGCATGATATCTACTTGACTTGTTTGACTTATCAACCACCTTTTGAATGTTTGGAGTCTACCGGTCTTATCTAAACCTTTACACTTAAAGATGCAATTTCAGTTTAGCTTTAACAACTATTGTTATCCTTTTAAAATGACATTTTAGTGTCTATCATCATTTAATGTCAATCATCTCATCCTTCATTCCTCTCATTTTTAGCACATGCTTCCTTTCTTCTTTCTCCTTGTGTTTAGATTCCATTAGAAATATACTTGCTTCTATAACTAGATTGATTTGCAATTTTCTATTTGGCTTGGTATATACATTTGATGCTATTTACAAAGTGTTTGGTAGTTGGACATATGGTGTTTTCAGCCTTTGCTCCCATTGTCCTATTTTCCCTTATAGCTTTATGAGGTTCTTTTTCTTCCTCCTTTTCCTCCTTCCTCTCAATACTCACATCTTATCTCTATAGAATCTTCTTAGATTTTACTCTCAAGTTAGAGGTTAAGCTTGAAGTATTATTTATGTTCTTGCACTTTGGCATGTTTCCTTGTATATATACTTATGATTACCTTGTATATCTATATTCTTTTTTTTATTTGTTCCTTTTTCTTAGTCTTCCTATGTGATATATTCACTTGTTGGAGTTACTTGTTAGCTACTTCTCCTTATATCTTCATGTGATTATGTTCTTCTCTCAATACTCACATCTTCCCTCCATAAAATCTTCTTGACTTTTACTCTCAAGTTAGAGATAAAGCTTTTGTAGTATTATTTTGTGTTCTTGCACTTTGTCATGCTTCCTCATATACTTAGGATTACCTTGTAGCTCTATTTTCTTTTTCTTATTTGTTCCTTTTCCTTAAGCTTCCTATGTTGATTAATCACTTCTTGGAGTTATTTTTATGCTGCTTCCACTTGTATCTTCATGTGATTATCCTACAATCATGTGATTATACTTATATGTTGCTACTTTTTTCCCTTTGTTTTATGCTATTCTCCTTTTTTTGCTTAAAAGCAATGAGAGTGTTTGCTACAATTAATTCTATTTGCTCTGCAAGAGTATTTGGTCTCAATCATCACTCTTTTACTTATTGATAAAATAGCAATGAAATTTTCAAGACCTCAGTTTCATAAAGAGCTCCCTTGCCTTTCCTTGTTTTAAATTTATGTTGTCTTCTTTTGTCCTTTTATTCTCTCTTTTTCCTATTTGGTCTTTGCTTCTTTATTTTGAATGATTTCTTGCCTCCTTTGCCTTTGACAATAAAGCATGTGTCTTGCACTCTCTATTGGCTGTATATTTTCTTCCTTGTTGCAATGTAAATCTCTAATATGAGACTTTGAGTTTTGTGGAAAGATCAACAAACATCCCTTTCATTGCTAATGTTAACCACTTGTCTCATTACCTAGAAGATCTTAAGCCATTCCTTCATAATCACATAAATACCTATTATATTCAACCTTTTGGTACTCTTTTCAATTCATTGAAATAATGTTAAAGCTGGTTCAAATGGCAAGAGAAATATCACTAGAGATTTCCATTTATATGGAGGATGTAATTCTTCCTTCTCTACCTAACTATATATATCATTTGTACTATTTGTAGACATCTTTATGTAGTGCTCATATAGTAGACTTTTGGGCCCTTTCTTAGTACACTCTCATCCAAGTTAACTATTGTTGCCATACCTTATTTTATTACTTGTACATTTTTTTTGCACTTTGATTTTGCACATTCTTTCTTATCTTCTTTCATCTTTTTTGGATCTTGTTAATTCAATTTATTCTATTGTTGTGGGTCTATTACACTTATATGTTGCTTCACCATAGGGTCGCTCAAGCGGAAGGCCTTTAATGTTAGACCCTTTTTGACATTACTATGTGTAGTGATGACTTTAAATGTAGAAGATCTATTGTAATTTCTCTATAAAAAATTAGTCAATAGCACCTTTTTTTTCCTTTCTTACTCACCAAGTTACAAGAAGTCTCAATACAAGGGAATAAAATTAAACTTCATCATTTCCTTGATAGTCTTTGTATAGTCATTTTATTTTCTTTGGATAGCTCAAGCAGAAGAGCCTAGACACAAGAAAATTCATTGAGAATAACATGGAAGTAAAGTTTGGTAGAGATTGGTTACAATAGGAGTCACATTGGGGGTTTCCAAAAATGGAATTTTTCACCTCTCATAAAATTATTGTAAAAGTACTTACAAGGAGTAGGAAGAATTTTTTGGGTCACAACGGGAGGAGGTACATGGAACTTTTATGGGTGGCCAACCATAGCCATAAAACCTACATAGGAACTGCAAATCATGACCTATAGACTTTTATGGGTTATAGATGCTCCAATAAATATCAACTTCTCCTATAAATCACTTAATTATATATTGATATATGAATTAGAGCAAGACTAATGTGAAATTGAAAGGAAAATTAGCACAAATCCAAGAACACAAAAATAGAAAAAAGGAATATCAATGTCATTGAGATTGTGTGCTTAAATGGGAGTGGGTTCAAGTTGTCCCATTTTAATTAAATGCAGATTTTGGAGGTTTGTTGTCATGAGGAGAAGAATAGAATTGTGGGGTGAGAAATTTATACATATCTTTTGATTAGATTGTTGCCTTGGAGAGGAGAAATTAATGTTTGTCTTGCAAGTTGAGCTTTGCTGTGGAGAGAAGATTTTTCTGGGAAATTTATGCCTAAAATTTATGCAATTTGTGCATACATCTGAAAACAATAGTGGAGAGAGAAATTGTTGTAGGGGCCAATAATAGTGGGGCAAAAATTTCATGGGAGAATAATGAGTTGATAAATTTGTGTTTTGATGCTTGGCCAAAGATAGTGGGCACAAGAATTTCACATGAGAAGAGAGTAATGTGTTGAGAAATATTTTTTTTTAGATTATGCAGTCTAGTCTAACAAGGAGTACATTGGTAATGATAGAAAATACTATGAGCATAAGGCACAAAAGTGAGTGCATAGTTTTTCATGCACACAAGGTCTAATGTTGAGAGATAAGAGTTGAGAAGATAAGGTTGGTTGGTCTGTCTACCAACATGATCCACATTAGTACCCAACAAGAGCTGACAAAAAAATTTAATAAATGTATGCACTCGCAAGTTGCAGAGTGGCAAAGTGAGCTCAACATAAACAGTGGTGGATTTTGAGACAAGGAAGAATGGGATATAGACAACACCTCTAAAAGGGGGGAAATGTTTGTTAAGGTGGTGGGACTTTGCATATTCCTTGTTATATTTGGTAGACAAAATTCAAGTGGATTTTGATAGTGAATTTGTTTCTCAATTGATCATAAATTTGGATCCACTTTTTTTAAAACAATTGATGTAGATAGATGTGAATTCTTTTTTATACTTTGTTGGAACTCATCACAAGATCATAAGGTGTTTTAGAAGAGCAAGTTGGGAAGCAAGCAAACTTCCCTCCCACTCTTCCTCTCCCTCCCATCCAACTTGCTATATCCCTTGACTAATTTGGTCTCACCGAGAATGGAGCTTGTATAGAAAGAGGAATAAATTTGTGGAGTATTAGCTCAAGATCCACTACAAGAATCACAAAGACAGTTTTACTGCTATTTTATCTAATATGGCCAAAGAAGTGACATAGTTTGATAGAGAAGAGAAAGATAAGATTTCAAAGGTATTTGGGTTGAAAGGATTCATAGGGTGTGTGGGACTAGTGGAAAGAAAAAATTTCCCTTAAGCACAAAGACCCAAAATTGATTGAGAAACTTACTTTGGCAAAAAGTGGTCTTGTTTTATCAATGGACAAGTAGTATGTGACAACATACTATGCATTACACATCATTTCATGAATGGTAAGTGTGTTCTTTTATACATTTCACCTCTTGATATTTAGGGATTAAGAGCACAATTTAGTTTCTTTGGTTTGCTTGGATTGTGAGTGGTGAGCTTATTCTATACATTTCACCTTGGGTTTTGATCAATGGTAAGTTGCTATTTTAAATATTTCACCTTTGGATATTTATGAAGAAATTTTAGTTTCATTGGATATTTTTTGTTCATGAACTGAGATTATTGTTATAGGATTGTGATAACACTAGGATTTTTGTTTTGTTTTTGGTGCATTTTGTGATACTTTTTGGTAGTATAGGGTGGACCTTGTATATTTTGAAAGTTTTTCAAATTCTAATCTATTCACAAGGATGTCAAGTTCTTTCCATAATATGACTTGTCTTAAGAAATCTTTATTGTGGAGGGATTTGAATGACCCAAAAACCAGTTATTCATTCAAAAACCACCAATATTTTTTAGGTGACTCAAGCTATACCCCCATGAGCAATTTGTGCACTTATTTAAAGTGCATTGCTCTCAAGATAGAATTGATCTTAATAAGTATGTAGCACAAAATTGAGTAATCAATGAGCATTGTATAAAAATTCTAAAGGGTAGATGTAATTCATTACTAAAGGATGAATTAAGAGTACAATTGAATAGTAACTAAAATAAGGATTGATGTCTATTACAATAGATTAGTGTTTGTATTATCTAGCATAATTTTTTTTAATAGAGAGACATGTGGGAGGAAGAGGAGTCACTAGATGAAGAAGGTAAGGCAAAAATACCTCCTTTCTCTCTAGGCAAAAGCTAGAGTGGAGAAGAGAGAAAATTATCAATGGTGAATACCTATCTTGTGTTTAATAGACTTGGAGGATTTTTGAACTCTAGATAACATTAGTGGATTGTAAGCAGTTATAATATTATGATGATATTCTCCATAATGAGTTTGGGATGATGTTTATGTATTCTAGATTTGATGTCACTATATGTATGAGAATTATGGATCATTGGATGATGTCCTTTTATGAGAATGATGGATCACTATATGTAATACCATTAGCTAGACAGATTATCTAGAGGTAGAAATTGGCTTGGTAATATCTTTAAGGATGTTACATATGATGGTCTAAGTAAATCAGGTAATTATGTCACTAAAAGTGTAAAATGTAAAAGACTGAATCCAAGGAGAGAAATAGGAGAATGGAAACTCACATTGGGACACTTGAATGAAGGAAAACTCCGAATGCCTAGCATGAGCTTTGGCTTTGGTATTTATAGGTAGCATACAAGGCTCTTGAGAAGCTTCTCAAGAAGCTTCCTCAAGCTGCTTTCTTAGAGTGCAAGCCAAGTTAATTAGGAAGCTTCTCAAGAAACTTCCTTCTAGAAGGCGCTTACTTGCCGTGCAAGCTAAGCTAGTTGGAAGTTTCTATACGTTTCCTTCTAGAAGCTACTTACTTGAGGTGCAAGCTAAGCTAGCCGGGAAGCTTCCCAAGAAGCTTCCTAGATACTTTTGGAATATTCTAGGCTAATTTGTCTTATGTGCTACTTCGTGAGCCTGACTAACTTCGTCGCTAAACTCCATATTGTTACATATTCCCCCGCTGCTAGTTGGTGACGTCCTCCTTGCCAATGAAGGTTCAAATTCATGGATGGCCATTTGTGCATTCTAGAGGTGAGAAAGAGGTTCCCATGTGGCATCGTGAAGGGGATACCCTTTCCAAAGGACCTTGTACTCTGTATGTTGGCAACGGCCTTGTTGAATATGGCGACATGCAAGGATACGATCAACTTCGTACTCCTCATGATCATTGATAGGGATAGGAAGAGGGATCAGGAACAAAGGGTTTCAACTTGGAAACATGAAAGATAGGATGGATACGCATGTGACAAGGCAAGGCAAGTCGATAAGCAACATGAGACACAATTTGGGTGATATCAAAGGGTCCTATCTAATTAGGGGCAAGTTTATGAACTTGGGTATCACTTGGGAGAGGGAGGTTATTAGAGGATAGCATGGCTTTATCACCAATTTCAAAGGTGAGATCACGACGATGGTGGTCCGCATATTGTTTTTGGCGGTTCTGAGCAACAAGGAGGTGAGACTTGGCTTGTTGGAGAGATTGGGATATAGTGGTCAAGAATGTAGAAGTATGAGGAACTTGAGATGAAGGGGGAGCAAGAAGAGAATCTAGAACAAGCCAATCTTGGCCAAAATTGAGAAAGAAAGGAGAAAATCCATTGCTTGCCTATTTGGAATTGTTATAGGCAAATTCTACAGCTGCAAGACATTCCTCCCAATTGGTATGGTGGACATTGACAAAAGTACGCAACATATCCTCCAATGTATGATTTTCACATTTGATTTGTCCATCAGTTTGAGGATGATAGGCCATGGACAAAGCAAGCTTGGTGCCAAGTATCTAGAAGAGTGCTTGCCAAAACTTCCTGGTAAATTGAGGATCACGGTCGGAGATGAGTACATGTGGCATCCCATGATGCTTGAAGACATTGTTGAAGTAGATTTGCGCTAAGGTTGGAGCATCCACGGTATCACAAGTTGGTGCCAAGTGGATTTGCTTACTAAACTTATCCACAAACACCACAATTGCGGTGTGTCCTTGTTTTTTCTTTTGCAAGGATGTGATGAGATCCAAGCTCACATGCTCCCAGCAAGCGGATGGAACAGCGAGTGGTTGAAGGAGTCCACTCGGCTTCTGGTTGCTGGCCTTGTTACGTTGGTAGCTCTCACACGATCAGAAAAATTCTCAAACATCTTGTGCCATGTTGGGCCACCACCATTGAAGTTGGAGGGTACTCAAGGTCTTGTACACACCCATGTGACCCGCTATGGGTAAATCATGGGCTTCTTGAAGGTGCACAAGTTGAAGATCACCTTTAGTTGGAACTTAGATCCGGTCCTCATAGAATAAAAGGCCTTCCTTGATAGAGAAGGTGTTGTACTCCTTATTGCATGCCATAAGGTGACCATGTACCATTTGGAAGAAGAAATCTTGGTGTAGAGCTTACTGAAACTCGTTTTGGACCTTGGAGTCAACTGACACCATTGAAATTGCCACTGTGATGAGAGGAAGAGACTTCAAATCAGGTTGTCATGATAAAGCATCAGGGATGACATGGAACTGACCTGGTTTGTACTCAAGTTTGATGTCATACAGTTGGAGTTGTTCCCCCCATTGATGATGTTGACTCTTCATGTGTTCCAAGTGTAAGGTCTGCAACAATGGTTTGTGATCAATTCGCATGATCACTTGTTTTTCCAAGAGGTAATGCCTCCATACATTGGTGGTGTATACCATTGCAAGTTGTTCTCAATCTTGAGCATAGTAGTTTTGTTCAGCCGTATTGAGTTTGAAAGACACAAAGGCAATGGGATGGAGTCCATATGGGAATTCTTGTTGCAGCACAGCTCCAATTGCAAAGTTAAAGGCATCAAAATCAACCACACATGGTAGTTGAGGATCATATGGTTGAAGAATGGATCTTGAAGACACCATATGCTTTAACTCCTGGAATGCTTCTTCATGCTTAGTGGTCCATTGGAAGCTCAAGTTCTTTCCCAAGAGATCAATCAATGGTGCAGCCACATGAGCATAATAATGGATGAACCATCGGTAAAAACTGGCTAATCCATTGAATGCCCATACTTCTATAGCATCCTTTGGGGTAGGCCAATCAATAATGGCCTTGATCTCTCTTCTTCCATCTTGATCTCGTCTGATGAGATCCTATGACCCAAGAAGGTAATCTTCTTCTGCCAAAAGGCACACTTTGACTTCTTGTAGTAAAATTTCCATTGTCATAGTAGTCTTAGGACTTCTTGCACATGATTCATGTGTTCTAACTCTGTCTTACTATAAATTAAGATATCATCCAAGAACACCACCACGTACCAATCCAATAGTCCATCCAACACCCGATGCATCTGATCCATGAAGACTGTAGGAGCATTAGTGAGTCTGAAAGGTAGAACTCTCCACTCAAAATGCCCATACCTTGTATGAAAGGTAGTCTTTTGCACATCTTCTCTCTCAATGGGAATTTGCCAATGGCTGCTACAAAGGTCCAAATTGGAAAAGAATCCTGCTCCACTTAGTTGATCAAGCAAGTCATTGATCTAAGGCAAGTGATATGCATTCTTCACGGTTTGCTTATTGAGCCCACAATAATCAATACAAAAATGAAGTCCTCCATCCTTCTTTGGAACAAATAGTACCGGTGCTCCCCAAGGAGAGGTATTATGTCATATGAAGTCCTCCAACAACTTTGTAAGTGTTGTTTGCAACTCCTCCAACTCCTTTGGTGAGAGTCGATAGATTGGTCTACTCACTAGAGTACTCCTTGGCAATAACTCAATCTTGAAGGGTATACCTCGATCGGAGGGTAATCCCCTTGGCAAATCATCCAAAAACACGTCCGCAAACTCCTTAACTATTAGATCAACCATTGCTTGATGAGGCTCTTGGTCCTCCACAGATTATTCTTGTGCAATTAGCTTGATCTACACCACAAATATAGACTTATGTTCCTCCAAAGCTTGCTCTATGGCTACTTTACTAACAACTTCCCTTCTAGGGACTCATCTCTCTTCCAAGCTTGCTCTATGGTTGCCTTCTTGGCAAACTTCCCATCTTGGGACTCCACTTCCTTCAAGGTTTGCTCTATGGCTACCTTCTCGACAAACTTCCCATCTTGGGACTGACTATTCTTAGGTGTCTTACTCAAAGGTGCCAGACAACCTAATCTGAAATTCCTACATTGGTGTTGTACTTGAATTTGGCGTTGGGTCCAATCAAATTGAACCTTATGATGTTCAAGCCAAGGTAGATCCAAAATGATATCATAATGTAGAGGTGCCACTACAAACCTCATACACTCCAAATACTCCTTCCCAATCTTGAAGGTAACAAGATGCGAGGTGTGGAATGCAAAACCCTTTCTACCATCCGCCATCATCAAACTACTTCCAATCACTGGCTTGATAGGAATACCCAATTCCTTTGCTACTTGCATAGACATGCAATTCTCTGAACTTCCAGAATCAACCAAAATCCTACAACCCCGATTAGATATCATACTTTGCAAGTGAAGCAAACTTGCATAGATTGAGCCTTCAATCCCATTGGAACTAATCAAGCTCCCAGTAGGCGGCTCAAAATCTCCTATTGGGATTCCTCATTTCCCTGATTTTTTTGCTCCACGACCTCCATTTGGGCAACTTGTCAAGGTTGTCTATTCTTGAGTGGACATTCAGCAATGCGATGCCCCAATTGGCAACAATAAAAACAACCACCATTTTGTCATAGTTTCTCTCTATCTATTATGCCAAGTGGTCTTCATTGAATGGCATCAATCTCCATAGGTGTTGGCTCCTCCACTTGTGCGTGGTATATTGGTAGGCTTTGTGGAGGTCGAGGTCAAGACCAAGTTGTTGCCACCAAGGAATCAAAACGTTTGGCCAACCGCATGGCTTCCTCCAATTGTTGTGGCTCTTGCATGGTTACCTCTATTTTGGTTCTCGCCTTCAAGTCCCTCACAAATTGATCCAAAGCTTCACCTTCCAATATATCTAGAATTTGCATGATGGTGTTTTGGAACTGCATGATATAACTTCTTACATAGCCAATCTGTTTCAACTCTGCCAACTTATCTCGTACGCTTGTGTGGCATTTATAGCTTGGAACTGACTAATTATTGTGCTCCTGAATTCTGCCCATGTCAAGATTGTGCAACAATTTGTTGTTCCGCTTGCTCTACTTGGAATCTCCACCATAGCTTTGCTACTCCATCCAATTGGCTAGAAAACAAGAGAATCTGTTAATGCTCATCTTGTAGATTGATAGCTTCACAATAACGTTCACAATCAAACACAAAATTCTCCACTGCACCCAAAAGATTCTTGCCTTCAAATACCTTGGGTTTAGGGAATCTGATCTGATCTTCTCCTTCTCAAATTGGTACTCTCTCCACCTACTCTTGTCGCAAAGATCTCGTTCATCCAACAATCAAGTAAGGTGCTTGATTTGTTACTACATAGCAAGGATAACATTAGGTATTACTACCATGGTTGCTACTTTATCACACCACTCCCAATCTATCTAATTTATTAACACATAGAAACATCATGTCCATTGTTCTCCATAAGTTACAACCGGAAGCACCAAGGGTTCCTCAAATATGGTGATCATATGCAAAAAATCTTGTCCAAAGTGTGAGGTGATGAATTGTGTAAAATGATGCTTGGGTACTATTTGGGTGAAAAAATCCCAATGGTTTGGTGGAAGTGGATTTGGTGGTCCATAAATTCCATCCATCCTATTTCTGCTCTGATACCAATGTAAAATGTAAAAGATTGAATTTGAGGAGAGAAATTGGAGAATAGAAAGTCACATTGGGACACTCAAATGAGAGAATACTCCAAATACCTAGCATGAGCTTTGGCTTTGGTATTTATAGGTAGCATACAATGCCCTTGAGAAGCTTCTCAAGAAGCTTCCTCAAGTCGCTTTCTTAGAGTGCAAGCAAAGTTAATTAGGAAGTTTCTCAAGAAGCTTCCTTCTAGAAGCCGCCTACTTGGCATGCAAGCTAAGCTAGTTGGAAGCTTCTAGAAGCTACTTACTTGAGGTGCAAGCTAAGCTAGCCAGGAAGCTTCCCAAGAAGCTTCCTAGATACTTTTGGAATATTCTAGGCTAATTTGTCTTATGTGCTATTTTGTGAGCCCAACTAACTTCGTCACTAAACTCTAATGATTACAAAAAGAGAACTTCCATTTATAGGGCAAAGGTCAAAAACACCACAAAAACTTTAGAGCCAATTTGGGGGCTAAATGGATGAATTAGACCTCAAAAAATAGAAGATTACTTCCCTCCTTTGGGCATAAAGATATTGCCTTTCCTCCCTTGTTTGCCTCATTGAGAGCTTTCAAACAATACCTCACCCATGTTGTTTTGAGCAAAGATTCCCTTTGGTCAAACTTGTTTGACCAACCAAATAAGACCATGATCAACATGTCATCAATCCATGTAACTAATCTAAGAGTGAAGATCACTAACATATCACCAATCCATGTATTTGATCCCAAGGATGTAGCTCCCTTGGAGTGGATCCTCTTTGTTGTATAATAAAGACTAGGTACTCCTTTGGGGCATCAAAGTATTGAAGAATGAAACCTTGTGTTTCTCTTTTGTTTCTCTTGTGTTTCTCTTGGGGTTTCTCTTGTCCTTGAAGCATTACACTATATGAGAATGATGGATCACTATAAATTAAAAGATGTTTGGTACTAAGTGGAAAGGTGATTCATTGAATGAGTATGAGAATATGGATCATTATGGTGTTGTTTTATGAATGAGAAGATTTTTGGTGGCATTGAGTGGAAATGTGGTTTGGTAAAAAGAGTGCCATTGCATGAAGTGTGAAGAGTCATAGTCAAAATGATTCTTCCCTTCTTTTTGAGATTTAATGACCATTGTTGTTGCCCCTTATATAAGATTCACTGATTTTTTTCCAATGATTAATTTATAAAATATACTTGGTTCATGTAGTTTGTTTGTTCAAGAAATGGATTTTTTTTCACTGAGAAATCTATACAAGATGCTTGTATCATGATTTTTTTTCTTTTGGGAAATGGAGTTCTAGGAATTCAATGCAAGAAATGTATAGAGTGAGAGAGTCTACCTTGCAACCTCATGACATACCCATAAGCAAAAATCAAGAGGAGAAGGAGCTGAGAGGAATTCTTTTTCAAACAAAGAGTTTAGCATGCTCAAAAATTAAGGGCAAAAGAAGAGGAAATCAAAAATTGGGTAGAGAAGGAGAGGAGAGAGGTGTCAAACGCATAATCAAGACCTAGAAAATCAGGGAAAGGATAGGTGATAGGCCCATAATCAGAAATCAAGGGAGGGCTCATAATCAAAACTTGAGGATGAGAGGAGAAGGAGAGCAAAGAGTGATAAAAACATTCTTGCATGGATAGGTAGAGGTGCCCATAGATTTTTGCAAGAGAGAGGAATGGATGGGCATGGATTTTTCCATAGAGAGGATGAGAGGAAGGAGAGGAAAGGAGAGGACCTAACCCCAAGGGAAGAAGATGACCCAACCCACATTTTGCATAGTGACATGAGAGTACCCCACCCACATTTTGTAGAGTGACAAGACAAGAGAAGGAGAGAAGGTCATACACACATTTCTTGAACAAATGGCTGATGTTTTTTAGTACAAGAGGGTGTGGTATAGGAAGACTAGAGATGGGCAATATGTATAGAGAAATGATTCAAGGGAGAGAAAGTTCTTCAAGAAGCTTGTCTATGAATTGCAATAATTGTTATACCCATGAGGGTGTTAGTACATGGGTTGCAGGCTTGGGCTGCACCTTGTGAAGGTGTGTCTGTTCATAACCTTAGTTTATGTGGCTAAGTTTATCATGTTAAGTCATAACTTGTTTCCTACACTCCTTAAACTTATGAGCATTAGCAGATTAGCTTGTAGAACTTCACTTAAGATACTAAGCATTGGAAGATGATAAGCTAGCTTTAGGCTAGACCGGGCATTTGTGAGAATATTGATGGACATAGTATTTATGAGATAAAAACTAAATGTGAGCATAGCACTACCACAAAATATAAAGGAATATTTGGATGTGGATTGATGGTCATCAACATTGTTGGTCCAATCAGAGTCACTATAACCAAATAAAGAGCAAGGATCATTTTGACATTGATATTGCAAGTATAATTGAAGTTCACCAACTACATATAAGAGAGTGTGCTTGATGGCTTGAATATATTTCCATCTTGGATTGGCCATGAATTATGCATAAATATTCACTAAATAAGACAATTCAGGCCTTGTACTTATGGAGGCCCATAAGAGGGATCCAACAACTTTAGCTAACTGGTTGCACTCCTCCTTTTTTGCAATAGTAGTGGGGTAGTTGGCTAAGGAGAGATGAATTCTCAAGACCAATAGATATTGGTTTTAGATTTTGATAGTCATATTGAATGAAGACTTGTGTTAAGTAGAGTTGCTAAGAGAAACAGATCCACCCAGCTTGAGGATCTCATGTTATCTCTAGGTTGAGACATTGGAGAACTTCACCAAAGTCTTTCATGTCAAACTTGTTGCTAAATTGAGCCTTAATCTCTATCAATAGGGAAAGGTTAGTGCATGTGATTAACATATCATATATATATAAGGCAAGCATAACAAATTATGATCCTTAGTACATAAACTATACATTACCATCAACCTCAAACTTGGTAAAACCCATTGATACTAGATAGCTATTGATGACCAAGTACCATTCTTGGGCTGACTATTTTAGTTTGTATAATGCTTGCTCAACAAGACAATAGTTAGTATTGGAAGGAGGATTAACCCTCTTAGGAATGGTCATGTATATGACTGCATAAATAGTACCATAAAGAGATGTAGTTTTGACATCCATATGATGTGCATGGAGGTCCCACTATGTTATGAGAGCTCAAATAAGCCTAATAGATTGGATTCATAAGACTGGTGACAAATGTGCCAATATATTCTAAGCCATATTTTTGGGTAAAACCATGAGCTACCAACCATGCCTTAAAGCAATTGACATATCCATTAGGCTTAAGTTTTTATTTAGACAGCTAATTGCATGTAATGGGCTTATGGTTTGGGGGGCAATGAAGTATGTTCTATTGAGTTCATGGGAGCAAAGTTCATTGGCTATAGCTGCTTGTACTAAACAGACTATGGGGGACTTATAGCTTGAAACTAGGTAGATGATTGTAAAGGTATGGATGTGCTAGTAGTTGTGAGAGCATGAGGTTTCTTTGTATGGGTTTTGGAAATGAGAATTAAAGTTGTAATTCTCCTCCTCATCTTAAGGTAGGGATTGATTTATTCTAGCATAGCATTGAAGTGCCAAAGTTGGACCAGGTGTAGGCTATGGTATGTCATCAGGTTCATTAGACTGAATGCTTGATGTAGACAATTATTGATAATTTTTAGATAGTCTATGTTGGAGAGAACCTTGGAGATTATCAACTTGGTTTCTAAGAGAGTTCCTAAGATTGTTAACTCTCTGGGTAATAGGAGAGGACCTAGGAGACAAAGGAGAAGGACAAGGTAAAGACGCTTGGGCATGAGGACTGATAGGCTCATATGAAGGAAATTTAGTCTCAATATGTTCAAGTTCAAATAGTGGGTTGGTAGAACAAACTTCAAAGAGAGGGTTTTTTAATAAGGAATGTGGACCAGAAGTTTGCAGTAATAAGTTATCTTGGAAGGATTGTGAAGGGAGCAGGGGAAGTGTGGGGAGGTAACCAATTGCTTAGTTTTTTGGGGGGTAGCAACTGGAATTATAAGAGGTGTGCTAGGTCAATGGAGTATACAATGACAATGGTGATAACTAAATGAGATTGATAGTTTGAGTAGTGGAGCCACTACAAGTTGAGCAATAGGCCTAAGGATAGATAAAAGGGGAAATTGAGAACTTGCATGGGGACTTGGAGGTGCAACCAGATGGGTATCTAGAGGAATAGCTGAACAAAATAACATTAGATCTTGTAACGGAATATCTAAGTCTTATAGAGGACTTGATGGAGGCTTTGGTATGGCATATAGGATATCACTTAACAACTCCTACTCCTTAAATACATCTTGGGAGGTAAAGACAAAGCCATCATGATAGCACTATAGCTCATAATCTTTTACTCTTGTGTCATATCCTAGAAAGAGACATTCTTTAGACATCTAACTTGGATTGAATTTTGACATGGATTTGAGCAAAAGCCTTGTAGCCAAAAATTTGCAAGAGAGATAGGTTGGGTTTCTATTTATGCCAAAGTTCAAAAGGAGTTTTAAATCTAGGTATGGCTTTAGTTGGGCATCTATTTTGTAAATATGTACTGCAAGTAACTTCCTTGCCTCAATAGAGTTTATCTAACCCTAACTCATGGAGCATGCAACATGCCATGTCATAGATTATATAGTTTTTGTACTTAGTGATGCCATTTTGCTATAAGGTATATCTATTAGTGAGGTTGTTCAATGCCATTGAATCTAAAAATGCGTTAAAATCTAGACCTAAGTATTCTCTTCCTTTGTCAGATTGAAAAAAAATTAATTTTCCCCAATCTGCCTTTTTGCAAAAGTAAAAAAGTGGATAAAAGTAGCAAGGCAATTGGACTTACTAGTAGTTGAAGATTAGTGCACCTAGAATAGTCATCTATAAAGGTGACAAAGTATTCATATCCGGTAAAGGTTGAAGGAGATACCTGTCTATTGAGGTTACTATGCATGAGTTCTAAGGGCTAAGTGGCCCTAAAAGTGGCTTGATACGGAAATCTAGGCCTTGAGTGCTTGCCTTGCAAACAAGGTGTCCAGACATGCAATGGAATGCATTTAATTTTAATTTTGCAAACATTGTCAGGTTTTTTGAGATCTCAAAGTCTATTTAAATTGATATGTCTTAGGCTAGAGCTGAGCAGTTTTGCCTAAGTTGGATAAGTTAACTTTTGGACTAGGAAAAACATTAGGCAAAATATTTTGGATGAGTGCAACAATAGTTTCTGAAGGAATATTAGAAAATTCATGAAATAAAATTATTTTTAAGTAATGAAGATAATGAAGAATGAGCATCATCTTTTTTAATATTTTCATTATTAAAAATTATGATTTTTATTAAATGATTTATTAAATATTCTAAGGCAATTACAAAAAAATTTATCTTGGAAAGAAAGAATTTGCTATAAAAGTGACACAATGTATGCATATTTGGGAAAAGTAAAAACCATTTTGGGTTGAACCCAATAGCACTATTGGGCTCATTAAAAGTGATTGACTTATTGGGATCATGCAATGTGTATCCAAAGAAGAAGTCAACATAACGGGTAAGGTGAAGCATGCAATGAGTTGTAGCAATAAGAGATTTCAAAGGCATTGCTTCCTAGTAATCATGGAACTGAAAGAAGTTGCAAAGTGCATTAAGTTTCTTGTGGATTACCATTGGCAAGTGGGTGCAAAATCAAGGCCATAGATGGGAAGGTTGGAGCATTCCGGTTGCTCGTTCACTTGGAGTGAGCATCACTCAACATGAATCTTGAGGGAGTGGGTGGCCATGCATGTAAGTAGCAACCGCTATAAAATTTTCATTCTTGAGTTTTCCTATTTTGGTCAAGGGATTGAGGATGGACATGCCCACAAAATAGATATTATTGGTAAGTGGGCAAGTTGCCAATATTTTAAGGTCATCCTTATTAACTAGCATATATTCTTGATATCTGGTGTTCATTGTACCACTAATTTTGTCAAATTGTACTACACTAAACAAGTTTTTATTTAATTTTTAGGCATAAAGCATATTGATAAGGGTAAGAATATTATCATTGTGTAGTTTGATCTTGACAATGCCAATGGCCTTGATGGCCAATTAAGAATTATCACCCATAAAGATTTGGTGCTCTTTTAGGTTTTTGTGGATGCAAATGGGTGATACATGTCCATGAATTGCATTGCATCATGCACAAGATGGTGAGTTGTGCAATTGTGTTTGTATTGATGAAACATCAATTGTCCTTCAATTCAATATGAACCATGATTTGGCTATGCATAAGATACAAGTAATGAAAATGAAATGTGTGTAATTTGAGTTGATTTTCTTTTGCCATCAATTTTGTGTGCTAGTTTCAAAGGATGTGGTTTTTTTTGCATTGGGATGACCTTACGGACAATTTGTTTCCAATTCTTAAAAATTTTACATTGTGTGAATTTTTTTTGGTGGTGGTTTTGTGTTTCTTTGATTGTCTTGGTAGCATGGATTTTTGAGTCGGCAATGTTGGTTCTATCCTCATTAGGTTGAGGAGCTTGCTTGGGAAAATGTTTCCTATGGTTGTGATGTTTCACAAATCTTGCTCCTACAAGAAGAGCAATGCTCTTGGAGGTTGACAACATGGCCACTTCTTATTGTAGGAGGATGGTTAAGAGGTCACCAATAGCAACCCAACCGTGAGTTTAGAGTTGTTGAATCATATTTTCATACTTTGTGGGCATCAAGCCCATCAAGGTCAAGAGTTCATCATGTTGGCTAATGGTAATGCCTACCCCTTTGCATTGATTTGTTATGGCCTTAAAATCATATATGTGATGCATTTTGGATTCCTATGATTTCATTTTGGAACTCAATATTTTTTGCCTTAAATGGTATTGTAGGACTACATTGGTGGAAAAGAATACTTTGGTGAGCATTTCAAGTGCTTCTTTTTTTCTCATTATATTTGTGACATATGATTTAACAATAGTGCATAATAGTCTTTATGGCTACTAAGGCATTCAAGTCACGTTTCAATAATTTGTTGATGTCTACCTAGATAGCAATGAAAATGGGTGTGGTTGGATTTATATGTAGGTTTAGTGTAGGATGTCTTACCAAGAACCATATCCTAGACTTCTTCAAGTTCAAGTTTGCTTTTTAGTTCTGAGTGCCAAATGACTCAATTAGTGCTATTGAATTTCAAGTAGAGGTGTTGAATTCCAAGTAGAGGTGTTGATGACATTAGCAAAATCCACTATTGGTTTGTATGTGATTTTTCCACTTCAATCTACACTATATGCAGAGGCAAGTTTTTGCTAATTTTCCTTTCTTTGTAGTACAGACGAGAGTCTGATTACTGTGTTTGTGGGTAGGGAGTGAGGGACTTGAGTTTTAGGGAAAACAAATGCCACAAGCGCCCTTGTGTGCTTTGTGCTAGTTTAGACTATTGAGATGGCTCTAATAACATATAGGAAGACTAGAGATGGACAAAGTGTATATAGTAACATTGTAACTTTCTATTGAGAGAAGTTAGAAAGGAGAGGATTTGAAAGTTTGAGAGGAGAGGAGTCCCAAAATTTTGGCAACCATATCTCATTACATACATCTCCAAATACTGCACTATTGGTCTTTTTAGAAGCGCCTTACCAAGAGCTTTCCATAGACACCAAGATTGCATCATTCGAAGCTTTGTAAAAAGAGTTATGAGTGATTGAAATTTTTGAGAGAGGATCCAGATTTAGGAGTTTGAATCTTCATCATTTTGTGTTCAAATGGAGTGATATTTGTATCATTGGAAGCACCTTGGAATGATCTTTTGATTGATACTAAGCATGCTCAAATATCACATACACAGAGAAGTTATGAAGATTCTAATTCTATCATCTTTGGGAAATTTTAGAGTTTGAGCTCAAATTTCAACACATTGTAACTTTTTGGTTCCATGTCCAAATGTTTCAATTCTGGACTCATTTGCAACACTTGTGAAGGGGATTTATTTTGAATACCTGCTTGTTGGAGTTGGAATTCTGCAGAGCAATTTTTGAATTTCATCAATCTGTGATCCTAAGCAGTTGGTGGTGCTCAAATCTGCAACTTCCAAAGGCTGGAACTTTGGACTCGCATCTTCAAAATGAGGTAATCTTAGTCTCATTAGAAGCATCTTGTCAATAGCTATTGATTAAAATAATTTCCATAGAATTTAAAGCTTTGTGCTTGAAGTTATAAGCATTTGAGTTTTGTGACTCAATGAGGTTTAGAAGTTTAGCATAGAAAACTCTAGAGTCCATAACTCAATATCTATTTGTTCAAATAAGTTCACTTTTGGTTCATTTGAAAAGAGGTTTTCAAGAGATTTTGATTGATTTCTCTTTTGTAGATTTTGAAGTACTGTGGCCAAGGTTGTGAATTTTAGAAATCTGTAGGATTTCAAAATTTTCATGTAAGAAAGTGCAAATTCAAAAGTTTATAACTTTTGATTTACAAGTCCAAATGAGTAGATTTTTGGTTCATTAGAACAAATATTTGTAGAGCTATTGGTGAATTTAGATCTTGTATAGAATTAATAATAAAATAGAAACCATGGGAATTTGAAATCTATAAAATTTCTTTAAGATTTTGCAAATCCAAATTCCAAGAGTTCCCCAAGAACTCAAAGAGCTTGAGTGAAGTAGAGGATATATTCTCATAGTAGCACTTTGGAGCCTCCAGAATGGAAGCTTCCAAGATGGTGCAAGACATTGCTGATATAGCTTCAAAACAGCAATAGCTTGCTGAAATGTATAGAAAAGCAAATGACTCCTACAAGGAACTCAAGAGCTTTTTTGCCTCTATGTCTCAATGCATGAACACTCTTACAACAAATTTGGAAACCTTAAGAGCAGATGTCATGATCATGAAAGAATCTCTAAATTCAATCACCCTAGATATCCAAGAACTCAAGAAGAGCAACAGTTTGATGTTAGACTCCACGAAGGGTATGATGGAGGTTATTGAGAAGGTTGCTTGCTTGGGAGCACAAGCCATGAACATTGCTTCAAAAAATGGAGGGCTACAAGAGATGGTTGACACATTAGAGGTCAAGATGAAGTCATATGCTGAAGCTACTAAGGTGGCTCAAATCTCTTACTTGCAAAAGCATGAGGTTGAGAAAGAGAACCAACTGGTGAGAATAAAGAATTGAGGATGTCAGGTTTACAAGTGATAGAGAAGGAAGACACCAAGGCCATAGTGTGTGAGTTTATTGCTGATTCTTTGAGAGTCCATGATCCTCAAATTGTGCAAGCATATAGATTGGGACAAAAAGGTGCACAATCAAGAAGTATTTTGGTGAGTTTTGGCTTAGAAACAGAAAGGAATGTAGTGATGGCAAACAAGGCTATACTCAAGGGGCGGCACATTTGATTGGATCCTGATCTCACATCTCTCCAATGGCAAGCAAAGAAGGGAGAATTAGCAAAAGTGAAGAAGGCTAAACAAGCAGGTTTTGTTGCATTCTTTAGAGATAATAGAGATGTGATTACTCAAAAGAAATTGTCAGCTATTGCATAGTAATTCCAGACCCTTAAAGTGTTGTTTTGGAATGTTCATGGGTTCTTACATACCAAGTACTCCAGCACTAAGCCTTTGTAGGATGATGCTTATCTGATCAATCTTGTGGAGACATGGGAACATGAAGGAAACACCATTCAAGACATTAAAGGTTTCACTCTTGTCGGTTCAACCTGGAACAAATAGAGGCAACATAAAGGAAGGGGCTTTGGAGGTATTGCTACTTACGTCAGATTTGGCTTTGAAAAATCAGTCTCTTTGATAGGCCAAGACTCAAGTGGACAATACCAATGGCTGAAGATTGGAGGAGTTGTTACACCTTGCTTCCTTGCTGTTTGTTACTTTGCTCCATTGACATCACCAATCTATTCAAGTGGAGCTCTCAACACCATGCAGTCTTTCCACTCCTTGACAAAGGATGTGTTGGAGTTTCAAAGTAAAGGTGCAGTATTTGTTCATGGTGATTTAAATTCTATGATCCAAGCTTCTCAAATCCCTGAGTTGAGTGACATTGAGAATGAACCTTTTCACATCTTCATAGACCATTCTACTACTTGGTCCCGCTCTTCCAAAGATTCAATGTCCAACCCCATGAGTGAGCACTTTTTGAGCTTTGGTACCAATTGTAGCTTAAAGATCTTGAATGGCCTTTCTCAATTTCTAGAAACTTGTAAAAGCACATGCTTTGCCTCAGGTGGATCAAGCACCATAGAGTATTTGCTCACTTCAGCTAATGATATCCACCCTATCTCAGATTTTGCTGTTTTAGATCCTCAACCAGAATCTGACCATGCACCTCTATCTTGTACCATCCTTCTTCCTTGCCTCAATAGAACCACATTACCTATTGACTATGCCCTTAGAGGGAAAATTTGTCTAGATTTTTACAAGAGATATTTGTACCAACAAGCTATCCAAGAGAAATTGAGTGCTATGGAGTGGAGTTCTGATTTTCAACAACGTAGTGATCAATTGATTGAACTTCTTCAATCTAAATCAACTACTTAGTTTCAAAGAGGTTCTCACAGGAAGAGAATTGGTCTCCCTTGCAATAGGTGGTATAATGTTGATTGCAAAATGGCAAGGATCAAAATTATGGATAGGTCTCTTGATCAGATTGCACAAAATCAGGCCTTTGTTTCATACAAAAAGTTGGTGAAGTGCAAAAAGTAGGCATTTTTTAGACTCAAGGGGTTTGAGTTGAGCACTAAACTGAGGAGCAATCCCAAGGCTTTTTGGAGGAAGGTAACCATCAGATACCCATCACCATTGCTGGACTTGAACAAGCTTTGTGACTATGTGAAGGATCTGTACTTTTTCCCTGATGCTCCAAGCATGGCACCTTGCCTTGGATCTGCTCTCTCTATCTCTGAAGCTGATGTTAAGTACCAACTGAAGAAGTTGGCCAATGGTAAGGCTGAAGACCTTGATGGACTATGTGTTGAGCTTTTGAATTGGGGCAGTAGCCACCTGATTGCAGTACTGACTTTTCATTTGATTGAGGCAATCAAGTGTGGCTTTCCAGATAGATGGTGCTTCAAGAAGGTCGTTCCTATTCACAAGTCTGGCCAAAGAGATGTTGTCACCAATTACCATACCATACTAGTTGGTAGTATCTTTGCCAAGTTGTATGGTCAAATTTTGGAGTCTAGGTTGAGTACTTGGGCTGAAAAATACAAAATTTGAGCTAAGTGCCAAGTTGGTTTCAGATCAGGCTTTAGTACTTTGGACCACCTATTGGTACTCCATGTTTTGTGGTGGAAATCTAAGGGTGTTGGGAGAGCTCTCTATGTTGCATTTATTGATTTCAGGAAGGCCTTTGATAAGGTGCTCAGGAAATCTCTAAGTGAGAGACTTACTGAAGTTGGTGTCTCAGCTGATCTGATTGGTGCTATCTCTAGACTCTATGAGAAAGTGGTTGTGAGATTTTCATCTTTGAGCCTTCAAGATGTCCTTAGCACAATGGGTGTGATTCAAGGTTGCTCTCTATCTCCAACTTTGTTTGGAATCTTCATCAATGATCTAAAGAGACTACTCATGGAAGTTGGAGCTATAGGTGTACAGGTTTGCTCTTTGATGATACATGCACTCCTTTATGCAGATGATGTACTACTCCTCTCCACAAATCCAAAGAGTTTACATAATTTTTTAGATTCTCTTCTTTGCTTTTGCAATCAAACAAAGATAGAGGTGAACCTTGACAAGTCTAAGGTGATTGTGGTGGGTTCTAAAGGTGTCACACCTTTCTTTTTTGATTGACAATAGTTGGAGCAGGTTTCTTCTTATAAGTACTTGGGCCTTGAGTTTTCTCATGATTATAGTTGGTCTACTTGTGTGAAGATGAGAATCAATGTAGGGTTTAGAGCTTTGTATTTACTCATGAATTGCTCTAGACTTACTCATCTTACCACATGGGAGTTGAAGAAGGTGTTATACAGATCTCTTGTGCAGTTGGTGGTTCTTTATGGTGCTTAGATGTGTGGTCCATGTACTAAGAAGACATGGTGGCAAAAGGTGGAGAAAGTTCCCCAAAAAAAATTGTGTGATGAAATTGGGGTGAGGACTCAAACTCCTTATGTATTGCTGCTTGTTGAAACCAGGTTTTTGTCTCTTGAAGCAGAAGCTTTGTTCTTAGCTCTCACATATGCCACAAAGGTGAGGTCCATGGAGCATGAGAGACTTCCATACTAAGCATTTTGTGTCACTCTATCTGTTGGTTGGTATACAGATCTGATTGCATGGGCCACAAGGTAGAATGTTATGAGCAACACTGGAGATTGGAGCCTATTGCACTACAAGAAGTGATCAAGGAGCAATTCTTACTTTGCTTATGGTAGCAACCTGGTACCAAGATGGTGTTCTATCAGCAATTTTTAAATCCTATGGTGGTGTATTGTGAGCAAGATTATCTCTTGGCTAGGATTTCTACCTCACTTGGACATGTTATTGCTCAGTATAGAACTAGCTCTCATAGACTAGAAGTAGAACAAGGACTTTGGCAGCAAATAGAGCATTGCATGCGACTTTGCAAATTGTGTACTATGAGCAAAGTTGAGGGTGAGCACCATGTGTTTGTTGATTTCCCTAGTTACCAGCAAATCATGGTCAAACATCAGATTAGTTGTAGTGATTTCTCAGCACTCTTACAAATTGAGGCTTTAGCATTACGGAAGTACATGACTGAGGTTAGTTTACATCAGACCAGTTTGTTAAAAATTGGTCAGATGCCCTAGGCTCTTGCCTAGGCTCACATTTCATGTGTTTTGTATTGTGTTTTTAGCCTTTTGACTGTTTGGGTCTTTTGGGCTTTATATTTCATTGTTTCATTGTTTCATAGAAATGACTCAAGAGAGAGAGAGTTCTCCAGAGAGCTTGTCTATGAATGATAATAATTTTTACACCCATGAGAGTGTTAGTAAATGGTTTGTAGGCTTGGATTGCAGCCTATGAAGGGTTTTCTTTATTCATAAGCTTAAGTGGATAAGTTTATCCGGTTAAGTTGTTACTTGTTTCCTACATGTGGAACATGCCCAACATGGAAGATTTCCAAGAAGGCAGTCGGTTGATTTTAAATCCAAGATCCATGGCTAATAATATGACATTCATCAAGTGTGGTTGGATTAAAATCAGATTTGACAATTAGTGTAGGCAAGTTTGGAAACAAACTTAGATTCACTTGGATTGAAAGTTGTGATTGGACTACATTAATTGTGCCCACATGTTAGCATTCATCAATTTTTATCTACTTCAACTTGAAATTGCAACTTGAAATCTTGCATTGGAATTGCAAGATTTTCTTCATGTATGTTGCACAAAATCCCCACAACACCTAAACCTCCCATTGGCAAAACCCTAAAACCCACTTTTAAATAGCAAAACCTACATGCAACACTATTGGTTTGGAAAAAAACCCTAGCAAAACCTATCAAGATGTGTTAGTTTGGATGAAACCCTAGCAAACCCATCAATTTGAGAATTGAATTATGAAAAAGCAAAAGCATCATGACCCTAAATCTCAATGATTGCTTCATGATAATAATGCAAAACCTCAAAGGTGGATTTAATACCTACAAGAAACCCCAATGAAACCCAACAAATAACATGAAATCTACAAAACTTTAGCAAGACCTCTGCAAAATCCATTCACAATTTAGGTACTGCCCAAAATTACAGCAAAACTCAAGCAAAACCCCAAATTCTTGGCAAAATTCTCATGTAGTTCATGTGAAATCTTGCAAAACTTTGAATCTTTGAATGCTTCTATCAGCTTTTGAGTTTTATCTTGTTTGCAGATTTACCCAAATTTTGAGTTTGCATGTTGTTTGTAGATTTGGTCATGTATAAAGTTAGCAAGGACACATGATGGTGTGACACATGCTAGTGTTTTTAGTGGTTATCCTTTCACTTTCATGCTTGATATGATTAGAGAAGCCTTTGCATTGCCACTTGGGAGTGGGAGCAAGAATTTTGTCCGGTATACTTTTGTGTAGGATTGGTTTTCTATGAAGGATCACATAGCAAGGAGGTACTTGGCAAGATAATGAGTTTACCTTGCATGGAGACTAGTTTTCCAAATGATGGTAGCTCTACTTGTTCCTACACGCCGGCCAAAGGTGGTGCATGGCTATCTTGCACCGATGATGAAAGAGAAGGTAGAGAGGTCTATGGAAAACTTGAGAGAGGTCTAGAGTAGTGAGTAGAGAGGTCTAGGGCACCAAGCATGAGAAGATTATGATTGGGATGAACTCATATTACTAGAAGTTAGTGCATAGATTGCTTTTTTCCATAAGTAGCTTAATAGGTCTAATGGATGTAGGTACAAGGTGACATTTGTAGTTCAATTCCTAACTCATTTTTTCATAGAGAATGGATTTGTTGGCAAAGGAGAGTGTAATACCAAGAGCTAGCCATATGATCTAGATGTGAAATTTGGTTTGGTAACATCTAGAATGATGTTATACATGATGGTCAAATAGATAAGATAGAAGTATAACCAAAAGAGTACTTCTACTAATAGGGCAGAAACCGAAATAGACTTGAGAACCTTAGAACCAATAGCTAGACATATGATTTAAAGGTGAGAATTGGTTTGGTAACATCTGGAAAGATTTTATGCATGATGGACTAAACAGATCAGAAAGCGGTTTCACCAAAAGGGGACTTCTACTAATAGAGTAGGAACCAAAATATACCTGAAATCTTTGAAGGTAATTTTGGAGGCCTAAACGGATGAATTAGGCCTTGAAAATGTGCTGATTCCCCCCCAAATGGAGTAAAGTCTGGCCTTCCCTCCCCCTTGCTTTGTCTCGTCGAGAGCTTTCCAATGGTACCTTACGTGATTCTGAGATTCCTACAAGAAGATTCCCTAAAAGATTCCCTCCGGTCAAAGCTTGTTTAACCAACCAGATAGGACCTAGACCAAACATGTCACCCATCCAAGTAAGTAATCCAAGGGTGGAGCTTGCTGACATGTCATCTATCTGTGTCCCTAATCCTAGGGTGGAGCTTCCTTGGAGGAGATCCTCTTTGTCTATATAATAAAGAGAAGGTGCTCCCTTGGGGCATCGAATGTTTGAGTGTGCAATCTGTGTTTTCTCTCTTCTCTTGTCCTCAGAGCATTACAGAGAGGTGGACTATGACACCATACTACACAATTAGACATATATTGAGGATGGAGTAGATGAGACTCATGATGACTAGGGTGAGCATTCAATTAGTAGGCATGTATTTTGAAAACATTATGTTTACTCTACATACCATGTATTTTTTATGGAATAAATGACATTATGGAGTTATGGAGTGGGTGGTGCTTTTTTTAATATTTTGATATGAATGTGAATTTAATTTATGCACAAGTTACCATGTACATGTTTTAGAGGATCTTGTTGCCATCATGAGAAGAGGTGAGAGCATGGCAACAAATGTTGATATTACACAAAGAAGAGGTGAAGAGTCTTCTACATTATGCAAGGAGTGCTCTACATTACTCCATCAGAGGTCACCCTTGAATGATCTTCCTTCCTCATCATATGTATTCAAGCAAGGAGGAGAGCTAGAAGATAGTGAGGAGTTAGGAGGAAAGCTTGGTGAGAGCATTATGGAAGCGAGGGAGAGTGAGCTCCATGAGAGGAAGGGAGAGCTCAAGTTGAGGGAGGCATGCCCTAGCAGAGAGTAGCTTGTCCCTATAGAGTCTCGTCTATTGGATAGAAAGGAGATTACCTTAACACATAGAGAGACAAAGAGAGATGGTAGTTTGAGGGTTACCACTACCAAAGGTACTAGAGCTTTGAGAGAGAGTAATATAGATTCTATTGTAGATACAAGTGCTAGAGTAGTTGACTCTATTGAGAGAGCATTTAGTGGAGTACTTGGAGTAGAGCGAGAGCACTTGTGGAGACATAGAAAGGAGAGAGATAGTTCTTGGGGAGAGAGAGGATTTGTACTTGATGTTGATGAGGGCAGATAGAGATAGAGTAGATTTGATGAGGGCATATGGTACTCTTGAGGTCAAAAATAGATGAAAATAGATGCTTATAGGTTGTAGGTCGTTGTTAACCGCCAAGAGTTCCAACTCTCCATGAGAGAGTCAAAGAGTACTCATGCCCATTGACAAGATCTTGGGGTAATTTAGCTCACATGTCTACATCTTTAAAGGGATCTTATGAGGATGTTAGGACCGTCTTTTCTGAGTACCTGTCAAGCCTCACTTGAGGTGCAATTTTGTTCTATTTTTCTACTTTGGTGAGGGAGAAAGAAACATAATATTATGTCTAGGTAATAAATCCCTCAATGTGGTATTATTTAGCTTCATCCTTGTATAAACCAAGGTACAAATGGGGCAGCCCTAAAGACTTTTTTGCCATCAACATTCAACTTGGAAGAGTCATCTTTGAGGAATTTTGTTATGCATACTTCACAACAAAATTCTATGATATCTTTATGATTTCATGTTTAAATGGAGCAATCATTATTTCATTAGAAGTTGCTTTACAAGGGTTTTATATTGACACCAAAATCACAGCATTTGGAGATCTACAGCAAAAGTTACAACCATATGAAGTACCAACCATTAGGATATTGAGCCCAATGTACCTCATACCTCATACTCATTTGTAACCTCATATTTTTTTCTCATTCATAACCTCATATTTGTTTCTCATTCATAACCTCATATTCATTTCTTATTTGTAACCATCATACTTGTTTGTAACCTTGTATTTGTTTCTCATTTGTAACCTTGCACTCATGTCTCATATGCAACCTTGCACTCATTTCTTGTTCATACCTCATATTTGTTTTTTTTTAGTAACCTCATACTCATTTGTAATCTCATACTCATCTTGTACTAAGACTTTGTACTATTCATCTCATTTTCATACTTCATACTCATCTCATACTCACACCTTGTAACTCATCACCTTGTACCTCATAACTTGTGCTTAGACCTAATACTCATGCCTTCTATCCTACCCCATATTACTTGCCTTGTACTCATACCTTGTACTTGTACCTAATCTCTGACCTTGTACTATTTGTTTCTCATACTTTGTTTTTGTACCTAGCCCTATACTTCATTTCTTTTGTTCATCATACCTTATGCCATATCATCTTGCATACTAGTCATGACATCAACAACTTCATACAAATGAGCAACATCCAACTTTGTCACAAATGACTAAGAGCCATTTTATAGATATGATAAGGTATTTTGTGCAATTGCATTACATCATATTTTGTATCTATACATATTTTGTACATAGTAGTTAGGTTACAATATGAAGATCTTGTATTATGCCTTTAACTTGACATAATAGTGGCAGATGATAAGTTAAGCGGCTCACGTGGCCATACCATGTGGCCTACACCTACTTAGGATTAGGTTAAGAGTTAGATAAGTAGATAAGAATGTGATTAGCATTGTGCAGCTTAGATGTAATCAGTGATCTCTAGTACATTATAGCCACTAGATTTCTTTGGAGGCCAAGTAGGATTATATTTAGTGCTTGGACTTGATGTTCACATGGTTTTTTTGGTGCATCTTTTCATTGTAGTAAATAAGGTTTATATCATCAAGATTTTCAAGTTGGTGTATGTATATTAGTCTACACTTTGTATGAGTGATTGCATGTTGGATTGAGTGGGAGTGAGGAATCTTGATGCATGAGCAAAAGCACTTGAGTGAGAAGTCATTCATGTGGAACGAGAGTGTGAAAATCTAGGGGATCTATAAAGATCAAGAACAAAGATAGGTTGCCACATACCTAAGTATCATAAAGTAACACCAATCTATAAGATTCAACAACGTAGTCATTCAAGACTCTTATGATGTTTTGCCTTTTGGGAAGAGTGGAATGCTATGTCACAATTGTAGTTGTTAGAGTGATTAGATCCTTGGGAGATCTTACTCTCTTAGTTCATGCATTCTAAGACACCCTAATACTATCAATTTTGTTTAACTTTGTGATGTGAGTGCGAATTGTAGTACTTATGATCACTTCAACAAGGAAGATATAGAATGTAAAAGACCGAGACCAAGGAGAGAAATATGAGAATAGAAACTCACATTGGGACACTTGAATGTGTGAAAACCCTGAATGCCTAGCATGAGCTTTGGCTTTGGTATTTATAGGTAGCATACAAGGCCCTTGAGAAGCTTCTCAAGAAGCTTCCTCAAGCCGCTTTCTTAGAGTGCCAGCCAAGTTAACTAGGAAACTTCTCAAGAAACTTCCTTCTAGAAGTCGCCTACTTGGCATGCAAGCTAAGCTAGTTGGAAGCTTCTAGAAGCTTCCTTCTAGAAGCTACTTACTTGAGGTGCAAGCTAAGCTAGTCAAGAAGCTTCCCAAGAAGCTTCCTAGATACTTCTAGAATATTCTAGGCTAATTTGTCTTATGTGCTACTTTGTAAGCCCGACTAACTTTGTCATTAAACTCCATATTGTTACATATTCCCCCATTGCTAGTTGGTGATGTCCTCGTTGCCAGTGAAGCTTCAAATTCCTGGATGGCCGTTTGTGCATTCTGGAGGTGAGAAAGAGGTTCTCATGTGGCATCATGAAGGGAATACCCTTTCCAAAGGACCTTGTACTCCGCATGTTGGCAATGGTCTTGTTGAATATGGCAACGCGTAAGGATATGATCAACTTTGTATTCCTCATGATCATTGATAGGGACAAGAAGAGGGGGAGGTTGGACTCAAGAGGAAAAGGAAGAGGGGTTAGGAACTAAGGCTTTCAACTTGGAAACATGAAAGACAGGATGGATATGTATGTGACAAGGCAAGGCAAGTCGATAAGCAACAAGAGGGACAATTTGGATGATATCAAAGGGTCCTATCCAATTAGGTGCAAGTTTATGAACTTGGGTATCAAGTGAGAGAGGGAGGTTACTAGAGGATAGCATGACTTTATCACCGATTTCAAAAGTGAGATCACAATGATGGTGGTCCACATATTGTTTTTGGCAATTTTGAGCAACAAGGAGGTGAGACTTGGCTTGTTGGAGAGATTGTGATATAGTGGTCAAGAATGTGGAAGTATGAGGAACTTGAGATGGAGGGGGAGCAAGAAGAGAATTTGGAACAAGTGGATCTTGGCCAAAATTGAGAAAGAAAGGAGAAAATCCGGTGCTTGCCTGTTTGGAATTGTTGTAGGCAAATTCTGCAACTACAAGACATTCATCCTAATTGGTATGGTGGACATTGACAAAAGCATGCAACATATCCTCCAATGTACAATTTGCATGTTTGGTTTGGCCATTAGTTTGAGGATGATAGGCCGTAGACAAAGCAAGCTTGGTGCCAAGTATCTAGAAGAGTGCTTGCCAAAACTTCTCGGTAAATCAAGGATCACGGTCGGAGATGAGTACACATGGCATCCCATGATGCTTGAAGATATTGTCTAAGTAGATTTATGCTAAGGTTGGAGCATCCACAATATCATAGGTTGGTGCCAAGTGGATTTGCTTACTAAGCTTATCCACAAACACCATGATTGCGGTGGGTCCTTGTTTTGTCTTTTGCAAGGATGTGATGAGATCCAAGCTCACATGCTCCCAACAAGCGGATGGAACAACAAGTGGTTGAAGGAGTCCACTCAACTTCTGGTTGTTGGCCTTGTTACATTGGTAGCTCTCACACAATCGGACAAATTCTCAAACATCTCGTGTCATGTTGGGCCACCACCATTGACGTTGGAGGGTACCCAAGGTCTTGTCCACACCTATGTGACTAGCAATGGGTAAATCATGGGCTTCTTGAAGGTATACAAGTCAAAGATCACCTTTAGCTGGAACATAGATCTGGTCTCCATGGAATAAAAGGCCCTCCTTGATGGAGAAGGTGTTGACTCCTTATCGCATGCCGTAAGGCAACCATGTACTATTTGGAAGAAGGGATCTTGGTGTAGAGTTGACTGAAACTTGTTTTGGACCTTGGAGTCAACTGACACTATCAAAATTGCCGTTGTGATGAGAGGAAGAGACATCAAATCAGGTCTTCGTGATAAAGCATCAAGGATGACATGGAACCCATCTAGTTTGTACTCAAGTTTGATGTCATACAATTAAAGTTGTTCCTCCCATTGATGATGTTGACTCTTCATGTGTTCCAAGTGTAAGATCTGCAACAATGGTTTGTGATCAGTTTGCATGATCACTTGTTTCTCCAAGAGGTAATGCCTCCATACCTTGGTGGCATATACCATTGCAAGTTGTTCTCAATCTTGAGCAAAGTAGTTTTGTTCAGCCGTATTGAGTCGGCGAGACACAAAGGCAATGGGTGGAGTCCATCTAGGAATTCTTGTTGCAGAGCGGCTCCAATTGCAAAGTTAGAAGCATCAAAATCAACCACATAGGGTAGTTGAGGATCATATGGTTGAAGAATGGGTCTTGAAGACACCATATGCTTTAACTCCTAGAATGCTTCTTCATGCTTGGTGGTCCACTGGAAGCTCAAGTTCTTTCCCAAGAGGTCAGTCAATGGTGCAGCCACATGAGCATAATAATGGATGAACCGTCAGTAAAAACTGGCCAATCCATTGAATGCCCATACTTTTGTAGCATCTTTTGGGGTAGGCTAATTAGTAATGGCCTTTATTTTCTCTTCTTCCATCTTAATCCCCTCTGATGAGATCTTATGACCCAAGAAGGTAACCTCCTTTTGCCAAAAGGCACACTTCAACTTCTTGTAGTAAAATTTCCATTATTGTAGTCGTCTTAGGACTTCTCGCACATGATTCACGTGTTCTGCCTCTATCTTACTATAAATTAAGATATCATCCAAGAACACCACCATGGACCAATCCAATAGTCTATCCAACACTCGATGCATTTGATCCATGAACACTACTTGAGCATTAGTGAGTTTGAAAGGTAGAACTCTCCACTCAAAATGCCCATACCTTGTACAAAGGTAGTCTTTTGCACATCTTCTCTATCAATAGGAATTTGCCAAAAGTCGTTGTGAAGATCCAACTTGGAAAAGTAGCGTGCTCCACTTAGTTGATCAAGCAAGTCATTGATCCGAGGCAAGGGATATGCATTCTTCATGGTTTTCTTATTGAGCCCATGGTAATCAATACAAAAATGAAGTCATGCATCCTTCTTTGGAACAAATAGTACCGGTGTTCCCCAAGGAGAGGTACTATGTTGTATGAAGTCCTTCTCTAACAGCTCTATAAGTGTTGTTTGCAACTCCTCCAACTCCTTTGGTGAGAGCTGATAGATCAGTCTACTCACTAGAGTACTCCCTAGAAATAACTCGATCTTGAAGGGCATACCTCAATCAAAGGGTAATCCCTTTGGCAGATCATCCAGAAACACATCTGCAAACTCCTGAACTATCCAATCAACCATTGCTTGATGAGGCTCTTGGCCCTCCTCTGATTTTTCTGGTGCAATCGGCTTGATCCACACCACAAATACAGACTTATCTTCCTCCAAAGCTTGCTCTATGGCTGCTTTACTAACCAATTTCCCTTCTAGGGACTCATCTCTCTTCCAAGCTTGCTCCATGGTTGCCTTCTTGGCAAACTTCCCATCTTGGGACTCCACTCCCTTCAAGGTTTTCTCTATGGCTACCTTCTCGACAAACTTCCCATCTTGGGACTAACTATTCTTAGGTGTCTTACTCAGAGGTGCCAAACAACCTAATCAGAAATTCCTACCTTGGTGTTGTACTTGAATTTGGCGTCGGGTCCAATCAAATTGAAACTTATGACGTTCAAGCCAAGGTAGACCTAGAATGATATCATAGTGTAGAGGTGCCATTACAAACCTCATACACTCCAAATACTCCTTCCTAATCTTGAAGGTAATAGGATGAGAGGTGCAGAATGCAAAACCCTTTCTACCATCCGCCATCATCAAACTACTCCCAATCATTGGCTTGATAGGAATACCCAATTCCTTTGCTACTTGCATAAACATGCAATTCTCTGAACTTCTAGAATCAACCAAAATCCTACAACCCCAATTAGATATTGTACCTTGCAAGTGAAGCAAACTTGTATAGGTCAAGCCTTCAATCCCATTGGAACTAATCGAGCTCCCAATGGGCGGCTCAAAATCTCCTACTGGGATTCTTTGTTTCCCTGATCATTTGGTTCCACAAACTCCATCTGGGCAACTTGTCAAGGTCGCACATTCCTAAGTGGACATTTACCAATGCGATGTCCACCTTGGTGATAATAAAAAAAACCTCCATTTTGTCGCAATCTTTCTCTATTTGCTGCACCAAGTGGCCTCCATTGGATAGCATCAATCTCCATTGGTGCTAGTTCTTCCACCCATACGTATTGCATTGGTAATTTTGGTGTAAGTCAAGGTCAAGACCAAGTTGTTGCAATTGAGGAATCAAAGCGCTCAGCCAATTGCATGGCTTCTTCTACATTTTTTGGTTCTCGCATGGTCACCTCCAATTTGGTTTGTGACTTCAATCCCCACACAAATCAATCCAAAACTTCTCCTTCTTGTATATCTGGAATTTGCATGATGATGCTTTGAAATTGTGTGATGTAGTCTCTTACGGAGCCAATCTGCTTCAACTCTGCCAATTTATCTTGTGCGGCTCGGGTGGCATTTATAGTTTGAAATTGACCAAGTATTGCATCCTTGAATTCTATCCATGTCAAGATTGGTGCAACAGTCTGTCGTTCAGCTTGCTCCACTCAGAATCGCCACCAAAGTTTTGCCACACCATCCAATTGGCTAGAAGCCAAGAGAATCTATTTTTGTTCATCTTGAAGATTGGTGGCTTCAAAGTAATGTTCGCAATCAAACACAAAATTCTCCACTATGCTCAAAAAATTCTTGCCTTCAAACACCTTGGGTTTTGGAAATCAAATATGATCTTCTCTATCTTGGATTGGCACTCTCTCTATATGTTCTCATTGTTGTTGGTCTCGTTCATCCAACAATTGAGTAAGGTGCTCAATTTGTTGCTGCATTGCAAGGATAACATCCAGTATTTCCACCATAGCTACTACTCTATCCTACTACTTCCAATTTATCTAATTGATTAACATAGATATATCACGTCCACCTTTCTCCATAAGTGACAACCGGAAGTATCAAGGGTTCCTCAGACACGGTGATCATATGTAGAAAATCATGCCTAAGCGTGAGGTGATGAATTGTGTGAAGCGGTGCTTGGGTAATATCTGGACATGAAAAGCCCAATGGTTTGGCGGAAGTGGATAGGAGAATAGAAACTCACATTGGGACTCTTGAATGTGGGAAAACTCCAAATGCCTGGCATGAGCTTTGGCTTTGGTATTTATAGATAGCATACAAGGCCCTTGAGAAGCTTCTCAAGAAGCTTCCTCAAGCCACTTTCTTAGAGTGCAAGCCAAGTTAACTAGGAAACTTCTCAAGAAGCTTCCTTCTAGAAGCCGTCTACTTGAAGTGCAAGCTAAGCTAGTTGGAAGCTTCTAGAAGCTACTTATTTGAGGTGCAAGCTAAGCTAGCCGGGAAGCTTCCTAGATACTTCCTGAATATTCTAGACTAATTTGTCTTATGTGCTACTTCGTAAGCCCAACTAACTTCATAGGTAAACTCCATATTGTTACATAGAAATTCCATGATGAAGTGACCTTTATTACTAATGAACCATCACAATCAAGAATCCTTTGGATTAAATCTATTATGAGTGGGATTATTGGTGATTCTCTCTTTTTGTAGTGCACAAAAGGTGGTGACTCTAAACCCTAAACCCTCTTTTGGGAGTGGTTTTTGCCCAAGAGTTTAAATAAGCAATAATATACAACTTGTGACATTGTGATACTTTATTTTCATTTCTAGTCATGTCCAACCCATATCTTCAAGGAAACAACATGTTCTTACCAATTATATTACAGTAATTCAACACTAATTCACCATAGTACCCTTTGAGACAGTCACCCAAAGAGTTTTCAATGCACAACAAACTCATAACACCATTGACACTTTCCCATGAAGAGACTTTTCCTAATGGTGATGGACCCATTGTTTATGAGGGTAACATTGATATTATTATGGGGGAGATTACATGATAATATGATTTTATGCTTTATGATATATGACCTTATATGCATATGTATATGTGCATATTTGATTTGATTGTATTCCTTGGTGATGTGCATTGTGTTTAATTCATGATCTTGGGTTCTTAGTTTGCTTCTTTATGCTTTCTTGTGTGATGTGCCTTATTTTATATGCATAATTTATAATATAATTTACCCATTGAAATCTCTACATGTCAAATTGAAATCTACGTATGTCATCCAAAACCTAAACACAACACACATACATGTTATGCAAAACCCCCATGATGCCGTAGCAAAAATTGATATCTTCATTAGAACCTAAGCCAAACCAAAGCAAGACTCTACTTTCCTAGCAGAATGCAAGCAAGCACTTAGCAAAACCTGAGTTTGCTTGCAAGACTTGCACAAGCATTGGACAATACCTACTTTTTGGTGAGCAAAACCAAAGAAAAACCCCAATTTTTGGCAAAACTTGAGTAACAACAACACAAAACCAATGTTTTTCCCAAAACATGAGCAAGCATGATGCAAACCCTACTTTTTCCAAGGGCAAGAAAACACCACCTTTAAGCAAACTTATAGTGAGACAATAATAACAAAATATAGAAACTCAATACCATATTTTTACTCTAGTAAAGAAATGGAGTGTAAACACACTATTTAGAGTAGCAAGTCACTCTTTTACACTAATCAAGAGCACTTGCACTACAAGGAAAGGAAACATTGCTAGCACTTGATTTACAAGGTAAATCACTAGTACTTGAGTTGCAAGGAATGTATTGAGCAATAATTCATTCCTCTACATTGAATTACAATTACATAAATCATTATTACTTGAGTAGCCATGAATGCATTATGGCTAGCACATTTAGTATCATTATTGTAACTCTCCACCGGCTTACTATCTATACCTGTTGTTATACTTGGTGTAGTATATGCATTGGACATGATACTCATTGTGCTTTTGATTTCTTTGGGTGTCTTCCCCACTTTTGCTAATTCTAAAATCATAGCATGAAACATCTTGGATTTTGAGGTCATGTATTCAATTCTCTTCCTCTCTAACATGGAAAATAAATCTCTCTTTCAAGTTTACTTCTAACTTATCCATCTTGGCAACCTTTTGTGCTTCAATTTCAGCCAATTTAAATCTCTCTTTAGCTTCAATTAAATTGCTCCTCAATTTGGTTATATTTGAAAAATCTTATACAAAAGCCAAGATAATAGTAGATGACGGTGTCTTTGCAGTAGGTGTATTTGTTCCTATTGAAGAAGAGTGTGTCTTAGCTCCATAAAATTTTATTTTATTTTGAGATTCAATCTCATGTTCTCCATCACTATCATGCTCATGGTCTCCACCTTTGTCTTTATATGCTTCTTGTGGTGGTATTTCATCTACAAGAATAGTGTAATACCATTAGCTAGAAAAATTATCTAGAGGTGAAAATTGGATTAGTAATATCCTTAGACATGTTATACATGATGGTCTAAGTAGATTAGATAGAGGAGTAACCAAGGACTAGAGGACTTCTACTAATAGATTAAAGGTTGAAAATATACCAAAAACTTCATAGCTAAATTTTGGAGGCCTAAATGAAAGAATCAGGCCTTGAAAAATAGAATGTTACCTCCCCTTAAGGGAAAGGGCATTGTCTCCTTCTCCCTTTCAATTTTTGTTGTTGAGATCTTTCCCACTGCACCTCTTCCATGTTGTTCTAAGTTTCTTACATAAATATTCCCTTTTGTCAAACATGCTTGACCAAAACAAATCAAACTATGGTTGGCATGTCACCAATTCATGTATCTAATCTAAAAGTGTAGCTCCCTTGGAAGCCATCCTCTTTGCTATGTAATAAAGATAGAGTGCTCCTTTGGAGGCATTGGAGTTTTTGGGAATTCAAATCTTGTGTGCTTCTATCTTTGGATTGTTACATGCAATTGGTTGAGATGGGAAGTCTTCAGAATCCAATTTTGATCTACTCTCTTCCACTTGCCCCTACTCATTATACTCCTCAAAGCCATGAGAGAATGTTACATATGGAAATGACTCTTGAGTGCTAGCAACAGAAAACCCTTGTGTTGGCCATGTCATACTTGGGTGTTTTTTCCAAGTGTTTCTTCTACACAAACCTCATATGAGAGTTCAAATGTAACTTGAGATCCTATTTTCTCATCTATTACCGTCTCACAAAATTCATTTTCAACTCTTAAAGATACAAGGGCAGGTGGAGAAATATTAGCTCTTGCATTGAATAGACGATCCATTCTTGCATAATGTGAACATTGATGATTTAGTGTATCTTCAATGATCCTCCATCCTTGTTTGAGTTCTTTCTATGTGAGTCCTTCTCCCTTGCACTTGTCCTTCCAATTTTTTGGAAGCCTTATATGAATCCATGTATCAAGCCCACTTCTTGTATAATCTTTATCCATTCATGGATTTGGGAAAACCTTTTCCAAACTCCACAAGATAGGTGGCCATGTAACTGAAGGCATTACTCTTTTGGACATGTTTCTTATAACTACCTCCATAGATTTGCTTCAAATGATACAGGTCCCCTAGATAATTCAAAATTTTGACTATAATGGTGAGATGCCATTCTAAACGTATCTTCATCTACTACTTTTGATTTCAAACCAAATGAATGTTCCAATGGACCTGAGGAAACCATGTTTAGAAGGTCTTGAAATTCCACTACAAGAGATATGATGCAATGGTAGATTTTTTAGGAGATTGCAATTGTTGATGGAATAGAATCTAGAGTGGAATCAAATGAAATAGAACTCAATACTAAAGACATAACTCCCACTTCAAGAGGAAGAAGCTAGTTCACTCTATGTTTGCTACTACACTCAACTTCCAATTCTCAATTCCCTACAAAGCTAGTGTACTTACTTTCTCTCTACACTCCCCAAAATAAATGACTACACATATGTAGTCATATGTAGCCATAATTCAACATTTTTTATTGCATATTTTAATTCTAAAAAATTCCAACAGCAGACCATGAACTAAAAAGTTGCTAAACCACCATCAATTTTCATTAACAATTTTACCATGGACTCACAAAACTACTCAAAGAAGTGAGATTTGGAGAGAGTGCCAAGGGAATCCCTGGTTTTTATTTCATATTAGTCAATTTGAATCAGAGGTATAGGGGCTGCAATTCAAATTATACAAGGAGTGTACATTTTCCATGTTATGTTGATTTTGGAACTCATGTGGTACATAGTCCACTATCTCAAATCATATTTATAACTTGATCATTAATAGTCATTAGAAGTGGTTCTTGATTTTTGTCCCATAAACTTTAATCTTGTACCGCATGTGGGAGAGTGGAAATGATCCATAAAGTAGGAGAGGACTTGTAAAAATTTTATGCATGTTTCCTTTCCTAAGGAAAAAAAATTGACAAGCATTCTGAAAAAACTTTACAATTATCTTTATCTTTCCATCACCAATAATTAACATGTAAAAGCCAATTTTTAAACCCTCTCCCGTGTCTTGGGAAATACAGAGAGGCACATACTGAGATTGCAACAATATAAGGATCAAAGGAATGTTCTAAGCTTACTTCATTTAACACTTCCTCTTAAGATCATTTTTTTAGGACCAAGTTGTTTTAAGAGTTTTAGAAACTTTTCTCTATGCAAGAGCTTAATGAAAATATCAGCCAATTGATTTTAATTATGTACCCAAGTTGTACATAACTGTCTAGATTATATATTCAGAGAACAAATGAAGTTCACTTGCACTTCAATATGCTTGGTCCATGCATGATGAACTGGATTTTTAGCAAGGGTAATACTACTCATGTAATTTAAGAAAGTAACAATAGACTTACTTTGCATCTCTCCCAAAATCTATCAACATTTGAAACAATCAAACAACTTTTTGGATTGCATTACAAAATCCATGATACTCAGCCTTTAAAGAAGAGAGTGATGACATAAGTTGTTTCTTGCTTTGACAAGTCATAGCACATCCATCAGTTAGAAGGGAAAAACTTGATTCTATCCACCTAGTTTCCAACCCAATCAACAATTATAAAACCTGTTAGAGTTTTAAGAACATTTGAGCAAAACTTTAGACCATAGAATGAAGTACACTCAAAATACCTTAGAATCATTTTAGCAGCCTTGAGATCCCTAATGCATTGCTTTTGAGTTCTCCATGTGTTGACTAAGCATATCAATTGCATATGCAAGGTTTGGTCTAGTAGTAAACACCAATGTAGAAGCTTTCAAATATGGCTTCTATAATGTGTTCTATCCACTACTTCATCAATTCCAGAACCTGGTTCCCACTCTTTAGCTAGCACTATAGGTCTGGGTATAAGTTTATAGTGCTCCATATTACACTCCTTGAATTTCCTTCTCTTGTACAATATTAAGAGCATCTCCATCTCAAATTAAGTGAATACCAATAACAAAGGTAAGCAATCTTAAATCTATTAGAGGCAAGTTGATACTTAACATTCATGACAGACTTTTTCATCCTTTCTACATAGAGAAAAAGGTTGACTCCTCCAACCTCAAAAATAATAATATGAAAACTGGGATAACCTCTTGTAGCTTTGAAAACTTTCTCCTTTAGGTGTTGATCCTTGTGAACTAAGCTCTATCAGCATGTTTCAATCCATAGAATGCTTTGTAAAATGTTCAAACTTTCTCTTTGTTCCCTAGCACTTGAAATCCTTCTATTTGCAGCATGTATACTCCTTCTAGGATATCACTCTTCAAAAATATATGCTAGATATCTAGTTGCAAAACCTTCCACTTTTGGAGCTGAGCAAGGAGCAATCTAATAGAATTCATCTTGGCAATAAGAATGAAGCTTTGACCATAATTATCACCTTTTGTTTGCAAGAGCCCCTTTGCAACAAGTCTTCCTTTGTACCCCTACACCAAACCATCAGGTAGATACTTAGTCTTGAATGCACACTTGGTACTCATCATCTTCTCAAGAAGTAGAGAGGTGAGTGACCAAATTTATTATTTTATCATCATATTGCATACCTCTTTCATTACTTTGAACTACTTCTTAAATCCCAAAGCATATTGAAATGGTGTGAAGTTCTTCATTGTCCATCACCTCACACATTCATAAGTTAGCCCAACACATATTAGCAAGTCAAGCTAGAGGTTTTGTGACTTGAGATGAATCTCAAAGCTTGGTGACAAGAGACCAAGCTTCAAATTGAAATCCTCCTCTAGAAATAAGACCTTTGGAAATGAGACCTCTAGATCAATTGCTTCAAAATGAAGAAACTCAAATTGACCACATGACATGATAGGAGAGTGGTTCTATTTCCTTAGCTTAGACTAAGAGTTGATGTCTACCTTAGTCTCATCAAAGATTACATCTTGACTAATGATAATCTGATTGAGTTGAGGTAGTAAACTATAGCCTTTGGTCTAGTGAGAGTACCCAATGAAGGTGCACACTTTGGAATAGTCATCAAGTGATAAGATTAATGGAAAATGTACATAAGGTTTGCAACCAAACACTTTAAGCTAAGAAAGATCAAGTTTCTCATCAAAAAAGGCTTTCTCAAAGCTCCTACCTTCAACCACTTTGGTAAGATTTTGATTAAGAAGGTTAATCGTTATATTCACATACAAGTTTTGAGGCATATCTCCATGTTTGAGTAGGTATTATGTCATTTTTTCCATAGATCAATTCTTCCTCTCCACAAAGCCGTTTGATTGAGGATTTTAAGGAGAAATAAATTATCTTGAGGTACCCCTGCTCCTATAAAATGAATGAGCCCCCTTTGATAAGAACTCTCCTCCTTTATCACCTCTAACTACACTAACTCACCTTGTAGTTTGTAATTCAATGTTGGTGATGAACTCCTAAACATTAAGGCTTTGCTTTTCTATGTTAGAAAATACATATGTTAGAAATCCACATTTTCTTTATAGAAATAATCAACAATCAGGAGGTGGTAGGATGTAATTCCCAATGAGATTGGGTAAATAGGTCCTACAAGGTCCATGTGTAGGAGGTTGAAACTACTTCGACTTAAACTCTTGGGAAACTTTTCTTGACATGCTTTCTATGCACACAAACTTCACAAGGACAATTCTCAAAATATAATGAAGTGATTCCAATGTCCTTTGTATCCTTACAAAGGACCAACATCTTAATTTTTCTCAAGTTTCTAAGTCTCCTATGCCATAACAAGGTATTTTCAACTATTTTTGTATTAAGTACAAGGCTTGAACCTCAAGCTAGATCTCTGCCCCCATTACCACACTTTGCTTTTACATGTCAGTCTAGTCAATATTATCATAATGATTTACATAGAAGTTTACTATTTTCTTATCAAAAGTAAAGTGTGCACCTTATAGTTGGTTCATATTTTTTTAATGTTGTACAACACTCCAAAAATTATGGATCATTCTTTGTATGTAACAAATAGAAGTGAGGATCCAAGTCTTACCATGGAGAGAGTTGGAGGTACATATCACCTTCACAAAGGTACATATAACCTTCACCTTGTACTTTGTGGCCATCACCATCTCTAAGGCTATTATGAGCATGGATTCCACAAAATAATTGACAATTTGAAGTGAGATTATTAAAAGCATTAAAATCTATCCAGCAAGGTTCTTTTGCTAATGTTACATTCAATGTTATGAAGAAAAATTGTACTTGAGGAGTTTTTAAATCACATTTTCTTTTGGTCCATTTTAAAAGTTCCCTTTTGGAGCACCTCCTCCTTGTTGTATTTGCTTCTTGAGCATAGTGGCTTAATTGGTTATAATAGTGACAATTGCTACTTTGCTTCTTCTTTCCATCACCTAAATCCAAACTACCTCCTTGGTTCCTCCATCTTTGCACTTGGTTCTAGAATGGCTTCTTGTAGTGCTTATATCCTTTCTTAGAATGTCTTTTGCAAGTAAGGAAGAATGAGTTTTATTAGGTGTTACTCTTTCTCTTTTAGCATTGTTGAATATTGATCTCCTTTTAGAGAACTAAGCTCTCAAGCTCTTCAAATAATATTACTGTTCTTGATTTGACTCCATTGCCTTGAAAAATGCTTTGTATACAAGTAGTAGACTCTCAAATGGAAGTTGTGTATGTTTATGCTAAGAATGCATGTACATACTCAACTTCTTCCAAAATAGCACCAAAAGTCAATTTCTTGATGTCTTGAACTAGGCATTTCAAGTACATGAAATGGTTCTCCACCTTAAAACTTTCATCCATTTGTAAGGCAACAAGTTTACCTCTTAGTCTTGGAGCTTCTCTGCCTTGGCTACCTCATGTTTCTCCTTAAAGATGCTTAGAGATTCCTTTGAAGTATTCATCTCCAAAATATCCACCAGCTTGTATTCCTTGACAATCATCTTGATCACTTCTATTTGTAATACTCCGAGGACAAGAGAATTCTCCAAGAGAGAAAACACATGTTTACACTCAATCTTCTGATGCCCCAAAGGAGCACCTTCTCTTTATTATATAGCCAAAGAGGATCTCCTCCAAGGAAGCTCCACCATAGGATTAGCTACATGGATAGGTGACCTGTCAGCAAGCTCCACCCTTAGATTACTTGCTTGGATGGGTGACATGTCAGTCTTGGTCCCATCTAGTTGGTCAAATAGGCTTTGACTAGAGGGAATCTTTTAGGGATCTTCTTGTAGGAATCTCAAAATCATGTGGGTGAGGTACCATTTGAAAGCTCTTGATGAGAAAAACCAGGGGGGAGTGAAATCCTGCCTTACCTCTAGTGGAGAGAATTTGCACATTTTTTAGGCCTAATTCATCCATTTAGGCCTCCAAAATTGCCTCCAAAGTTTCCAGGCCTACTTTGGCTTCTTCCCTATTAATAGAAGTGATATTTTGGTGATACCTATATCTGATTTACTTTCTCCATCATATTTAACATCCTTATAGATGTCACCACCCCAAGTTTCACCTCTAGATCATATGCCTAGCTATTGATTCTAAAGTTTCCAAGCATATTTTTGTTTTTGGCCTATTAATAAAAGTACTCTTTTGGTGATACCTCTGTCTGATCTACTTAGTCCATCATGTATAACATCCTTCTAGATGTTACCATACCAAATTTCATCTCTAGATAATTTGTCTAGCTATTGGTATAACAGTAGACCTTGACAATCATCTTGATCACTGATAATGCTTGTTGATCTCTACAGATCCACAAAGATATTTTTTCTCCAACAAGTGCAATGTTTGTGTCTTCCTTGATTTATTTCCACAAGTCATGTGCTTAAAGGATGGCCTGAACCCTTGCCTTCAATATGGGATAGTTGGTTGTCACGCCATTTGTAGTTCCGCATCTAGATGCTTGGACACTGGAGTTCCAGTGATGGTAGTTAGAGTTATTCTAGCAGTTTCTCAGGGACTACTTTCCGACGGTTAGATTTCGTGTTCGGGGTACTGACTTCACGGTGGGGCCCACCGTCACTTTGCACCGTTTGCACCGTCAAGTGTGCCGTCAGCGGGACCATTAGGGTTTCAGGGCTAGCTCGAGTCCAGGGGGTATAGTTTTGAAGTGAGCTCCAGAGAGCTCACTTCTCTGATGTTGAGCCTTCGAGTTCCTGGCTATGGTGGACAGAGGCCGGCGAGGGTCACCTGGATTCTCTATGCTTGAGTGGGTGTGGCTTGACTATAATCAGTGCCCAGTTGTTGGCAGTTTATAGAGTGACAGATCAAGTACTGATCTGAGTTGAGTTGAGTTGAGAGTGTTAAGCAATCTGATTACATCAGAGAAGTGAAGTCAGGGGGAAATCGGGTGCAGGAACGTTGAGTGTTGGTGGTATCTCCAAGCTCGGTGGATCGTGGTAGCTCGATTCAGGTTCTGTGTTTCCCTAGTGTGCAGAAGCTCGTGTAGTTGATGCAAATTTGGCAGTTAGGCGGACGGTGTGCAGAAGCGCTGGCCAATTTTCGAGCAAAGAAGGAGCAATTTTCGAGCAGTGTTGTGATTTTGAGCTCAAGAGGTGAAGGCAGGACCAATTTGCTGCGAGTTGGGCTCAGAAAGTGAAATTGAAGGTGGAGTTGGAAAGCTCTTCTCATGAAATTGTGATTTGGAAAAACCTATTTTGTCAATTTGGCTCGAGTGGAAAGTTAGCGGGGGATTTGGCGGACATCCATCTTTAGGGTTTACGTCAGATTTTTGGGCCAGAATTGGAGGAGTTTCGCTGTTTGGCCAGATTTGGAGAAGTTTTGCTAGTTTGGAGGAGTTTTGCCAATTTTGGAGGAGATTCAAAGTGGCAACAAGAAAGGCCTCATTTGGCTGAATTTCGGCGTTTTGAGGCTTTGAGGCTTTGAGGCATAGGGTTGTGGGCTATGAGAGGCTACGAAGGCCTAGAAGGGCCAGCAAGCCAGCTTGCTTGCGTGAGGCTAGCTAGTTTAGTGTAGATCTTGGTCATTGGTTGGCAAAATCTGCCTTTCTTGCTAGATTGTGCGCAACAGGGTTTGACCCCTAGATCTCTTGTTCCTAGACTGGTGCCCTAGCCAACTGGTCCATCCTCTATTGTTGTCATAATGACTGTGCCACTGTTATCTATACACATGTAGCTTTGGCTAGGAGAGGCAGTTTGATCCCATTCTTGGTGATCCTGGTAGCTTAGGACTTAGATACGAACTACTCTTATGTCAAATGCCAAATGGTGGCAGAGTCAGTCCCGTATTGTGTTATGAGATGGAGGGTTTTTGTTTAGATTTCTTGTGATTAGATCCCCTCCATTCTCTGCTTCTTGTTTGTGCACCACGTTTGTGTGAGGTGCCTTGACTTTTGAGCGTTGGTGCTCTGGTGTGCTCTCGATGGTGAGGCTGGAGTGATGACCAGTCAAACCACCTTTGTTTCTCTCCAGTGAGGCAAGAAGTGATGACCTACAGACCGTGAGAGTGCGTGTTATGATGGCAGGTTACAGGTTGCACTTCCCCTAGTGTAGTTATCTTGGTTAGATTTACATTAGTGGGTGGTGTTTAGTTAGTGTTGGCACGCGGTGGTGTTGGCACTTGGTGGGGTACTTGCGGTTGCGACTTGCGGTTGCAGTTGGTGGTTCGGGTTTGCTATTGCAGTTACGTGGTCACGACGGAGTTCTTTGGAGATTCCAGAGGAGTTAGCCCTGCAGTACGCAGTGGGTTTACTCGGAGTGGTGCTTGGTATCAGCCTGTATCTCAGGTCCCAGTGAGGGAGGAGATTGACTCTGAGTTGGAGTTCGACACAGGAGCTGATTCAATTGAGAGTGCACTTGGTGTATCCGCACCGTTGTTGTGGGACATGGACGAGATTTATGGGGCCTCCAAAGGCCCTAGGCGTTACTCTGGTACAGTGGGTACCATTGAATTGGATGACTTCATCCAGGAGTTTGATAGTTGGTGTGATCTGCAGCAGATGCGGAACCCGACTTTGTTCACACCTTTCATGGCATGGAAGGGGTTGTTTCAGCACTTGGAGGGTCCACCAATGGATGATTACCATGAGTTCAGGAGAGCTCATTTGGAGGAGATTGAGTTATGGAGACAGTATTGGTCTCCACACTATGTCTCCATCACTTCAGGCTCGGTGGCCAGGAGTAGATCGGCTGTACCCACGAGTTCTAGCTCGAGTAGTGTTGGTGGAGCTAGTGGAGGTGCACTAGCTGGAGATAGTGCTACTACGAGTGGAGGTACCGCTGCAGGAGGTGGTGTGGTACCGGGGTTTAACCCCATGGTGGAGTTCTTCCTATGTTTGAGGTAGAACTACCAGGGAGTGCGGACTGACAAGCTGAGGAGCTTGCAGGAGTTCCAGCGGAAGGCTGGAGAGAGCCTACGCGAGACATATACTCGCATGAGGCGGCTGATCAGTTTCACTCAGGGAGTTACTGAGGCCCAGGCAGTCCAGTTTTGGTATGGGATACTGGACATGGAGTTGCGATGTAGAGTTCGTGATGCTACATTGTTGCAGGCTACTTCGCCCACTTTGGCAGTAGTCTTTGGTTTGGCTGAGCGTATTGAGCTCAACATGGTGGAGGAGAGAGTGGTGACAGCTGGATTTGGTAGAGAGACCTCATCCACGGTTGTGACTTCTTCTAGAGTGCAGCAGAGTGCACCACGCCCAGTTGGTTTTTGAGGACAGGGTGGACAGCCCAGATCCTATGGAGCGAGTGGAAGGCCTAGTGGAGTTAGACCCTTACTCTCATTTTTGGGTCAGCAGCAGCCAGTGAGTGGTGGTGTTGCTTGTTGGACTTGTGGTGGACCTCACCATAGGAGAGAGTGTACTCAGGGCAGCGGACCTGATACCTCTGGGGCATCACAGCCAGCACAGAGGCAGTGTGAGCACTGCCATAGATTTGGTCATACTAGTGACCGGTGTTTTGACCTACACCCGGAGTTACGGAGTGGTAGGGCTGCTATGGCAGGTAGTAGAGGAGCTCTAGTTCATGGAGGACAAGGTGGTAGAGGTGGTGGTAGAGGATCTACACCTAGTAGGAGTGCAGTACCTGCCCTTACTTCTGACACAGCTATGGCTACTCGGATTGAGCAGTTGGAGCAGAGATTGGCTAGTATGGCTATTGCTCAGAGGAGATCAGATTCGGGTGCTGAGGCTTCCACCTCATATGCTGGTGATAGAGATGCTTTGGACTTCATGTGCGGAGCAGCACAGGTGGATGCATCTGCAGCAGTGACTAGGAGTGCAGTACGTGCTCCAGAGCCTAGAGGAGCATCAGTGGAGTTGGACCCACAGAGAGGAGAGGTTGGGAGACAGGTCAGACTTCCCCATTCTTTCACGCTATCTGAGGCATTGCAGACGACATCCATGGTTCCTAGACGTCCCAGTGCAGGTGTGGTAGGTGGTGATGGAGTACCTGATGGAGTACCTGCTAGTCAGCCACCTGCTACTACACAGACTGAGTCTAGCATGATGTTGGGGGCGGCTCAGCTGATTATGCGGCATCCTTTATTTTCAGCCAGTGACATGTTTACATTGGGAGTGGACCCAGCCCCAATGTTCCGGTTGGCTGCCACGTTGTATGAGAGTAGGGATGGTGCAGTTCCTACTACTAGAGCAGAGGTGGTTGGTAGTGGAGCTGACTTGGTTGAGGAGCATGGGATCCGTTCAGCGACCAGTGGTTTATGGCAGGCAGCAGCGGCTAGACTGGAGGAGTTGCCAGCTAGACCGGCCTTTGAGAGAGCGCGGTTTACACCTGGTGTTGTCCTATTGGATAACCAGAGGGGGATCTTTCGTTTAGTGGGACCTTCAGGGAAGGTCTATACACCACAGAGAGTATTGTTAGACTCTGGTGCGCAGCCCCTTATGTTGGGGAAGGCTGCAGTTGTTGGTCTGGAGTTACGGAAGACCGATGTGGAGAGGTGTCCATTTCAGATCCAAACATCTCTTGGTGGTGGTTCGACACAGTACATCACACGTGGAGAGCTTGTTGTCCAGGTTCAGCCTGGTCATCCGACTGATAGCTCGGTGGTGAGAGCTCAGGCTATTGCGACGATAGTTGAGTCCTATGATGTGCTAGTTGGGGGAGTAGTGTTATACCCTATGGGTTTCAGTATTGACTATTGGGAGGAGACAGCCTCTTATAGACCTGGTTGGCAGTCTGGTGAGGGACGGGTATGTCACCTACTAGTACGCTTCAGTAGTGGCAGTCTTGGCTCACTACAGTCCGGGACCATGGCAGCATCAGTTTTGGCTTTCAGCGGTGCAGTTACTTGGCCTGGTGACTTGTTGGAGGGGAACGCCCATGCAGAGGATACTCCAGTACCGGAGGAGATCACTCGGCTATGGAGTACGAGTGGGATTGTTCCATCCACCTTGGATGTTCCATTGTGGAGTTTAGAGGAGGCATTGCAGCAGCATGCGGATCAGTTGGTGCAACAGGCTTGGAGTGGAGCCTTTGTACCATCAGGGGATGAGTGTGAGGATGAGCCTCTAGAGGCGATTGCTTTGACACCTCTGGATACCACACTCATTGCTTGGCAGTACCTAGTAGAGGGGATATGCCTATTGGAGTTGTTTGGTGGGATCAGCATCGGACTAGCTGCGGTGTTACAGGCGGGTATCCGAGTACAGAGGTACTTGTATGTAGAGAGAGATGAGATTGCTAGGCGAGTCTCTCTACATCATGTGGCACACTTGGCCTATCGGTATCCGGAGTTATTACCAATGTCAGCAGTCAGAGGTTACTAGAAGGCCTTACCAGGAGACATTTCCTTACTGGGGGCGCATGACCTAGAGAGACATGGGCCTATTCACTTGGTGATTTCTGGATGGCCATGTCAGGGACATACACGTGCGGGCCGCGGTTTGGGTCTTCAGGATCCTCGTTCTGGTGTGTTTTGGAGATGTTACGGATACTACGACATCTCCAGGTTCATCAGTCTGTTTCTCCAGCTTACCTTTTGGAGAACGTTCCATTGATGGGTGATTCTCGCACTAGAGTGGTGGCGAGTACACATCAGGTCCATTCATGGATGGGACTTGCTATATTGTTAGATGCAGCCAGAGTGGGATCACGGGCTCATCGTCTTCGTCTTTGGTGGACAAACCTTTTACCCAGAGAGGTTCTACAGCGTAGTTATGATGGGATTCAGCGACTTGACCACATCCTTGTTGATGATATCTTGGATGTTGGGCGTTAGTCTCAGACAGTGGTAGTGGCTGATAGGTCACCTATGGCAGTGGTGAACCTAGTTGGACAGCCTAGAGCTGCATTTCCCACACTCATGAGTTTCCCAGGCTCTCATGCTTTTTGAGAGGGAGGACTTGGACTTGTTTGGGACTCACAGTTACAGCAGTTGGTGGAGCCCAATGCTGATGAGAGAGAGTGGGCGATGGGTTTTTGCACCGGTATTACCGCTGTTCCAGTAGTGTCAGAGGCATCCAAGCGTCAGGTGTTAGGTCAGGCTATGGACCTGAACTATTTGACCTGGATTGTGAGCCTTGGTTTGGCAGAGCAGCGTAGGATGCGCTTGATAGGCATCACCACTCGGACACTTGTGAGCCCTGTGCCTATCAAGACGATTCAGGCACATGCTGGGGGCGATGGACCGAGTGGACATGGTATTCTTGGGACACATCCAGTAGCTACTAGGGAGAGTGGTCTACTTGGAGTCCATCCAGGTGAGCGTGGGCTACTTGGATTACACCCTTGGTCCACATGGGATGCAACCAGAGGACGTATGGAGCTTGCAGCCAGAGTGGAGGGAGTTTTTCACACAGAGGTTGGGACCTCTAGTGGTCGGGAGCATGACACCATTGCTCCCAAGGGCCCAGTGTAGCAACCAGTCAGTACGTCTTCCACTCCTACTACAGTTACAGAGGATACTTGGGAGCCAGATCTTGGACCCAAGCTTACTGGAGAGGAAAGACGGAGGGTTTGGAGGTTCTTGAGGAGTCACACGAGTTGTTTTGCCTTCAGTATGAAGGATTTGGGTGCTCTGAAGGGACCTGGTATACGGATTGAGCTGACTAGCGACACACCAGTTTTCCGACGTCCTTATCGATATAGTGATATGGAGAGGACATTGATTCAAAGCCGGAGTAGTGACCTTTTTGAGGCTGGTTTGGTGGAGATTTCACATGGAGAGTATGCATCAGCAACAGTGATGCTAGCCAAGAAGGATATGCATGGCAACTATACAGATAGGCGGATGTGTGGAGATTACCGTCCTATCAACCAACAGACCAGGGCTGATCGGTATGCCATGCCTACACCTGAGGAGATTTTTGATGCGATTGGGCATGCAAAGGTCTTCAGTACTTTGGATCTTCGAGCGGGATATCATCAGTTGCCGATCAGGGAGGAGGATAAGTCCAAGACAGCATTTTGGGCTATTGATCCTCACGGCAAGGATGTGTTATATTAGTGGAGGTTCTTACCATTTGGGTTGAAGAACGCTCTTGCTGAGTTCCAGAGGGTCATGGATAGGATCTTAGCTGGAATGGATTTTGCTCGGTGCTATATTGATGACATTTTGGTTTATAGCACTACTGTGGAGGAGCATGAGAGACAGTTGTTGGAGGTGTTTGAGAGGTTGAGATCTCATGGACTCAAATTACATCCTGGGAAGTGTAGGTTCTTCCATGAGCAGGTTGAGTATTTGGGTCACACTATCTACCCCGGAGGACTTGGTGTTCAGCAGACCAAGGTGGAGGCTATTGCATGTATTCCTCGGCCTACGGATGTGAGCAGAGTGCGAGCATTCCTTGGGTTGGCGAACTTCTATCGCCGCTATGTTAGAGGATTTAGTGCCATTGCCAAGGCCTTGACAAAGCTGACCAAGCTTACACAGGAGTGGTGTTGGGGAGATGAGCAGGAGAGAGCTTTTGTAGAGCTCAAGGAGAGGTTGACATTTGCTCCTATTTTGAGGAGACCGATCAGGGGATGACCATTTCAGGTTCACACTGATTGGAGTATGTTGGGGCTTGGAGCGGTGCTCACCCAACATGATGAGGAGAAGGAGTTTGTGGTGGCCTATGCTAGTTGCTCCAACAATTCAGCGGAGGCAAAGTATAGTTCATATGAGGGAGAGTGCTTGGCAGTAGTTTGGGCAGTAGCACATTTCCGATGTTACCTGTTTGGTAACCCCTTCACTCTCATCACTGATCATCAGCCGCTGAAGTGGTTGATGGAGTCCGACAAGCTTTCAGGGAAGCTTGCACGATGGGCTCTGATTTTACAGGAGTATGATTTCACGGTTGTTCACAGACCTGGAGTGGTGAACTGTGATGCAGATGGGTTGAGTAGAAACCCATGTCCCAGCCAGCAGGATCAGACCGGAGCACGTTGGCATGGTGAGACAGATGAGGAGATGGTGCCAGGTTGGCATGCATTGGCCTTTCTGTGTATATTTGCAGAGACTTTGGTGGTATCTCTCTCAGCGCATACAGGAGGAGTTATTAAGGTCACAGATCCAGAGAGTGAAGATATTGGTACAGTTTAGTGAGACATTCATGATGATGTCTTAGTGATGGACTATCTTCGCACTGGTGTTGTGGGTGGCACAGTTGGGGCCAAGGAGAGAGACCGTGTTCTTCAGCGAGCCAGATGGTTCAGATTGGAGGGTAGACACCTTTTGCGTGTATGGGAGGATGGTAGAGTGCGAGTAGTACCACTTCCATCACAGAGGCCACAGTTGGTCCGTCATGCTCATGAGGAGCTAGGACATTTTGGAGTAAAGCGTACATATAGCTTACTCCAGAGTCATTATTGGTGGCGCGGTATGCAGACCGAGGTACAGCAGTTTGTTGCCAGATGTGTGGTTTGTGACCGAGTTAGAGCATCATTCAATGATCCTATGCCACAGTTACATCCATTACCTATCATGGGATTGGGTTACCGTTGGAGTTTGGACTTCGCCGGACCTTTACCGCTGACTGTGAGACATCATCGGTATGTTTTGGTGATGGTGGAGCACTTCTCCAAGTGGATTGAGTTGGTGGCACTTCCTGACAAGTCTAGTGAAGGGACAAGTTACTCGTTCCTGGATCGAGTTCTTAGTCATTTTGGTGCACCAGCTGAGGTTTTGACTGATCAGGGTACAGAGTTCTTGGGAGAGTTTCAGGTCTTGTGTGACAAGGCTTTGATTGATCATCGTACTACATCCCGAGATCACCCTGAGGCAGATGGCTTAGCAGAGAGAGTGGTTCAGACGGTGAAGAGAGGATTGCGAAAGTATGGTTTGCAGAGAGGCCACTTGGAAGATTGGGATCTCCAGTTACCTTGGTTGGCCATGGGCTATTGGTTCAGCCGGCAAGCCTCCTTAGCATCCTTCTCTCCATACTTTCTACTCTATGGACGAGATCCAGATTTACCTGCAGCCATTCGTCGAGATGCTACTGTAGTTTTGGACTTGGATGACCCCGATGTATGGATGAGCGCATGTTCTCAGCGGGCAGAGATCTTTCGGAGAGTGATGCCGATGGCCTTTGAGAACTTGGCGATTGCTCAGCATAGAGATACTTTACGCTATGCTACCATTCGAGGAGGAGGTTATAGACCCTCGATCCGTCGATTTCATCCAGGCGACTATGTATATCTACAGCAGACAACACCGACGACACTTGATGTTTCTACAGGCCGCACTATCTTGAGAGTGCGCGAGGTTTTGCCATCTGGAGTCCTTGTGTTAGAAGGACGTGATGGTGTTGTTTGGAAGGATCATGTGTGCAATTGTGCGCCATGCCACCTCCCAAACATTGATGGTACTATGGACCCAAGCTTGGCACTTGTACGTGCAGGCTTGAGGTGTATGTTATGTGGCTCTTCTGGTGGAGCTGCTACTATGTTAGTGTGTGATAGTTGTTCGAGAGGATGGCATATGGCATGTATGACTCCTCCCCTCACGGTGGTTCCTCAGGGATAGTGGTTATGTCCTAGATGTACTTGACCTATAGCTAGTTCATTCTTTATATGGTATAGATTGCAGACAGGCGACTAACGATGGGGCTCCATAGCACCCGGCCTCCTGATCTTTGCCCATTAGAGGGTATACCATATACTTAGAGTAGATGGCTATCTGGAGTTAGAGGGACCTAACTGCCAGCTAGGGGGGCGATTGTGGCACTTTAGAGTCTATGTATGACTTATGTGTGAGTTGTGCTTTTATAGTGTATGATGTTGACAGCGATGTATGTTGTGTAGCGATGTATATACACACGACAGCTGTCACGCCATTTGTAGTTCCGCGTCTAGATGCTCGGACACTGGAGTTCCAGTGATGGTAGTTAGAGTTATTCTAGCAGTTTCTCAGGGACTACTTTCCGACGGTTAGATTTCGTGTTCGGGGTACTGACTTCACGGTGGGGCCCACCGTCACTTTGCACCGTTTGCACCGTCGAGTGTGCCGTCAGCGGGACCGTTAGGGTTTCAGGGCTAGCTCGAGTCCATGGGGTATAGTTTCAAAGTGAGCTCCAGAGAGCTCACTTCTCTGATGTTGAGCCTTCGAGTTCCTGGCTATGGTGGACAGAGGCCGGCGAGCGTCACCTGGATTCTCTATGCTTGAGTGGGTGTGGCTTGACTGTAATCAGTGCCCAGTTGTTGGCAGTTTATAGAGTGACAGATCAAGTACTGATCTGAGTTGAGTTGAGTTGAGAGTGTTAAGCAATCTGCTTTCATAGTGTATGATGTTGACAGCGATGTATGTTGTGTAGTGATGTATATACGCACGACATGGTAGTGTTCAACTTGTGAGCATTAGATAGAAGATTCTCTCCTACCACAATAAACTCCATCTTTTTTTTGGCAAGGAGAAAGGTAGCAAAATATTGAGCTTGTCTTTTGATGGATCATAAGGTTCCTTTGCACCAGCATCTTCAAGGATTTCACCTCCTCCAGCATGCTTAATCTGCTCATAACACCCATCAGCTTAGTCTTCACAAACTCTTCTCTTGAGATGTACACTCAACTATACTAACTCAATCTATCTCAAGCTAAATGAAGCAAAATGGTAGCAGCATTTGCATCATCCATAAACTTCTAAAACACATTACTTTAAACCAACATAAACTCATTGAACTTCCCTTGCTTCTTTCCTAGACCTAACAAAGCATTTCTTATCCTTGATCTTTTTCTTTGCTTGATTGCTTACTTTTGCTTCCTTGATCTTTGTCTTTTCTTCTTCTTTATCTTTTGCTTGCTCATTGTACATTAAATTTCCAATGCTTTTGACTCTACACAACTTTGAGGTCTTTGTGTAAAAAATTCCCAAATATTAAAATATAGCAAAGAGTAGTTGTTGCTACTACTTGTATAATAAGAAGAAGAAGACATGCATCCATGCTCTCAAGTTTACTAGATTTCACATCAATCTGTTGGATAGCAATCCATGAGGTCTTTCCTTATTTGTGTGTACAAGAACCAAGCTCTAATATTGTGTGAACAATCCACTATAATATATAATAATCCCTTTTCACACAAAACAATCAATAGCACCTCTATTCCTTACTCGCTCACTAAGTTATGGGAAGTCTCAGGACAAAGGATCATAAAGATACTTTATCATTTCCTCGAGAAACCTTATATGTAATAAATATCAAGTTAGCATAAGCTAAGAATAGCTAAAAGGATATTAGAACTAGCATACATCTAGAAATTCTAAGAATGTTTTAAAAACATCCAAGAAGTTTCTTGGAAAAAGATTCTAGAAAATTCTAAAGGGTTGAGTAGCTTGTATGCCAAATAGACAGCTAACTTAGCTTGTACTCCAAGAAATGAGACTTCCAGAACGAGAATTCCTCAGAAATTTCCCTTGGAGTCTTGTACTTAGTTTATTTATAAAATATTAAAACCCGGGTTCAGTTCAAGCATTTGAAATTTCACTCGATTAAGAATTTTAGTTTGATCGTCCATCTCCTTTTTCTCTCCTTGGTCTATTACATTATATAGTCATTAGAGTGTTTCCAGATAAATCGGGCAGAAAGGGTTTGGACACAAAAGAAACTCCCTGAAAATACTATGGAATCACAATTGTCAAATAGTTACAACAAGAGTCACACTGAACACATGTCTTGGAGAATCCGGGGAAGCACATACATACTGGATATGAAAAAACACAAGGATCACAAGGAATACACTGCACGGAGCTTACTTCATTTAACATTAAATGGGTTCCGGGTGGTAGCAATATTGAACTACTCATTCCTTGTAACTGTGCTTGCTAGTTTCCAATATAGCTCTGTGCCTCCTCTGTCTCTGGTCTCACAAATTACCACCTCCGTCCCTATTTGTGTCTCCCGGTGATACTCCCCCTTTCTCTAATCCACTAAAATATTGAGTTCGTCTCGTTCGTCTATAGATACTCTCCTTTGTCTTTTGTTTGCTTCGGATCTGTTGAAGAATATACAACACTTGTTCAGTGTTAGAATTTGAGACAATTTGTAATGCTCTTCTGCTTGCCGTAGCACCCCAAACTGGAACTTCTTCGTCTCATTCTCTTTGTTTTCTAAGTTCCCACGTGACGTACAACGTATTCCCATGTCAAATGCACTGCTAGCCTGCTATTTCTCGTTCCGCCATGGCTACCCTGTTGAGTTGAGAAAACTAAATCCTCAATTCCCCACTAAATGCATATTACTTCAGTTAAACGACCAAACTTCTGTTAGTCGTCGAACTTTCACGTGGATATAATCTTTTCTGTGGTAGTGAACATTTTCACATCTTTCAGAGTTTGCTGTGGGTCTCTTCCCAGACGCTGTAAGTTCCCAAGAGGTCTAGATAGAGATGAAGGAGCAGACTTTCTGGAGCTCGTCCTTGGATGCCTGGCTATCGTCAATACTTTCCTTATACATCGAAACTTTCGTATTCTGGGCGGAGATGGTGATCAATGGTGAAAAAAAGTTCAACTTCGTGCATGAGCCCTTGTGGACCTTTCATGGTGGGTGGCCACGAGGTGGATGCAAACTCTGGTTGTACGAGTTCTCGGAATTGATGAGCCTTGGATTTTGAGGCTCTGATAAGCCAAGATCTTTCATCTTTTGGTACAAATCGTTATTCCCGAGTTAGCAAGAGATAAGGAACCCTATGAATTTCACATGCACATACAGGCAAGGTACTGTATGAATTGCTAGAGACTCTGGTAAGTCAACATCTTACACATCATGAACTTGGATAGCCCCCCAGTCATAAGCAGACAAGTGGTGACGTCGCATGCATACAATGGTTTCTATCCATTGTTCTCTGGTCACAAACGAGACTTGTAATATCTTCTGCTTGATCAAGGTCCCTTCGACACCACGCGGTCTCCCAAGGGCTGCAAAGGTCTCTGCACATTTCCACGAGAATTACACCAAACATGTAAGCCTTCAATAATAAAGTCGGAGTTTTACACCCATGGACAGGCTTCACTTCCATAAGACGGACCCTTTCTAGAAGCGGCGGCCACCTTTTGACCACATTAGACCAGATAGAAGTGCTCGTAGTCTACGTTCTACTAAGCTCTAAGTACAGTATCTACCAACAGGCAGATAGGTGTCTTTGCATATATCGTACATAATTTGAACATTCCAGTCTGCTTCCCTAACTGAACAGCATGCTCCAGGTTCCAGATGGAACAGTTGAGGGCTGACGGCCGCCGAAGGCAAACCACAATGTACGTCTTTGTCGCCGTAAAGTGAAGCTCAATGAACAAACTATGGATGTCCAGCCTATGTAAACAGTTTGTCTGAATTACTAACCCGACCAAAGGCAAAATCTAAACATTATACATAAAGAATGTAGCAATTCCTGCGAGGGAGGTATTTTATGTCCACCCTCTGTGAGTTTGAATATCCTTATCGACAAGGAAGGAAATGGCTATTTACCACACTCTGTAAAGTATGTACCACACTTCCTGCTGCACTCCCTGGGATATTCAAGGACTTGGAGTGGACCACGCCAGTCAGTCAATCGCCTCTAACTTCTGTGGCAATATAGCTTATGAAATGACCAGCTTTTCTCAGAATCGGACTATATAAGGGAGTATTGAATGCTCCCAGCTGCGAGAAAAAGGTGCACTAATCGCACGTTCCATGAATCGGAGTGGAAAGATGAGGTAAAGTCGGTCAATTAATTGCAAAAGCTCCACTGCACATCATACACGATTCATGTTCCAGCAAGGAGAAGAGGAACCATGAGTAGCAAATTTGCAGGGGCGATAATCTCCACGGAGAAGTTGGTTGTTTTTCTAGTAATGCGTTTGTTTAAAGCTCAGAAACAGCATGAAATAATATACTTGGAAATCCTCCCAGTTGAAACTTCTAAAGGCTAGTAGAAACTTTACCCATGCTCTCCCTAGGAGACTAGAGGTCAAGGATAAAGATAGACTCGCGTACATGAGATCCGTGTATGATATGTGGCAAAAGGTGTAACTCTGCTGTGCAAATGAGACGCGAGGGAACTAGCTTGGTGAAAATCTCAAATGGATAGATAGTGATCTATCCGTTTGGGATTATCTTTGAGACTGTGCACATATTTTAAATTCCAGTCGACAACATTGGACTGTCACCTGCTTCCGTAAACATTTTTCCCATTATCAGTTGCATCTAGATTTTGTTGCAAAAGTCCTATCAATTTAAGGTGCAGTGTAGCAAACTGTGAGTATCTCTTCGTCAAGGAACTAAAGGAAGCCGAACTGCACCCAACACAGGATATCAAGATTTTTAGTACTAAATCAGAAACGTTACTTTCGGTAAACTCGTGGCTTGTATCGTTTTCTAGCCACCTCGGGCAAACGAGAGGTAAATAATTCACTATTCCTAAGTGGGCAGCGCGTAAATCAGGATAAGGGAGGGATCTACTTCTCTTAAATTGGACGGAAATGATTGAAAGGCCAGTTATTCGATATATCATTTATCTCATTAACTCGCCAGATTAAAATGAAGGTCCTTTCCTGTGCATGAAAACTCTACAGGGTTGGGTATTCAAGAGAAGCTTACAGAGTTCATAGCCAACGAGTGTCCATCTCCTACATACTTCATGAAATCGATGACCTGAGAAGTGGAGATCTCCAGAGGTGTATCTGAAATTCATTGTGAAGGCAATTAGTCCGAAAAGCTCCGCTGTTGGCGGGTCAACAACACAAATGGGATACTAACTCCATGAGGTCCATACCTATATAGTCAATCAGGCAATGCGACTTAATCAGACTTTAAATACCTAAGAGAAATGAACGAGTGATTTACCGGGATCCTACCTAGTACGAACCAGTCGACATCTTCTGAACATGGAGGAGTGCTTAGGGAACCAACATAATGGACATACTCTCTAGATACGTTCTGCAAATCCAGAAAGCCGACCTCAGAACCCGATCTGAATCATCAACTGGCTTCAAGTGAGTCAGAACCATGGACAAGATCTGATATTCCACGCGCTTGATTGCCCTCTGGGTAAAAGTACTCATAGCTGACTACATCAAAGACACGTTTTTGACACAGAATGTTCCGGTTTAAGAGTTCGTTCAAGCCTCAATACCTTTCCCCTCTTGTTGACAGGAGGGAGGAGGAGACTCGGAGAAAACGACATACTTTCAACATCCCTGTACAGGAGAAGTATAGCCTTAGCTGATGTATATAGCAAGGCAGCGTGTGAAAAGTCAAGAAATAAGTCAACGAACAGGCACATGATGACTTGCAAAGGGGAGTGAGAAGCCAGTGCGTACACTGATTGACCATGTTGTGCAGGAGCATAAGCTAGACTTTCTCCTAAGCACTTGTTCGGTATGGAATATTTGCTTGCATCCATCATAACCCTGCAATCGTCAAAGACCAGGGGTTTCAATAAGACTGGAGCACTCTGCACCATCGTCCAAGACCAAATTGAAAATGAGAAGCGTCCCGTATGACAATGATCGTTACCCTACTACGGCGAGCTTCTTGCTGTTCACGTCACCTGCCATGAACCAGTTAGGGTATGAGTGATAATTAGGAACACATTTGGTGGTTGCTGCTCTTGCTCAATAACTTATATCAACTGATAATGTCCTAGTCCTCGATCCTGTCGACACCTGGTTGTAGGAAAACAGATATTGTTACTACGGAATGCGAGAGTTTGAGGGGCATACGGTGTACCAAATGGGCCTCCATGGCGTAGCGGTCTCCATCAAAAGCATGCTCCGATGGAGCGTGGAAATGAAATTGTAGTAATTCAAGTTTCCTATCGCCAATTTTCAGGAAGTTGTTACCCTGTGCAAAACTTACCTGTAGATATGGACAGCCCAAATACAAGACTTCATCATCAATTATCAAAGAGTACAATCAGGACAAACGAACAGTAGAAAATCAGTTCCGACAGAGGGAAATCGGTGGACGCCTAGCGGACAACCGTATTAAGGTCCATGGATCATGATAGTTAAATAAAGAGACATCGGCATCAAATCGTGAAATTTGCAGCCAGTTCGACTGTTGACAATTCACCCTTGGTGCAGGGGTGTTAGTGAAGGTGCGGTGACAATAATCGAAGTGGCAGCTCTCAATTCGGGCATCACAGCAATGCACGAGATTGTAATTTGCACAGCCACACTGCTTTAAGCATCGAGTACAAAATTAACCGAAATCGAACCTTGCAGAGGCACCGACAGTGAAATACACAAAAAGAGCATATGTGAGAGGAACAAAGAAATATTGAACCCTGGCTATAGTACCTGCATTGTTCCATGTCCGGTGTTAAGGATCGTAGGGCTAGCAGAATTGTACTCAAATTGTAACTCCCCTAGAGATTCCCTGCTGTTAGTTCTACTTAGAGCAATGTCAATGGGCGATTGTTTCGGCCCAGCCGAACACAGCCCTTCCCATTTAGCCACACCACTGGGATCTCCGTAGCTCCATTCATCAGCACGAGCTTTCCCAAAACATAAACAAATCAAACTCGACAATGCTCCTGAACCCGCTAATAAAATTGGTGCTCTCCTACCAAAACTCCTTTCAGGTTGCCTGCTCCCGCAACTGTCAAATGTGATTTCTTTGTCACTATTGTCATCGCCTTCCAGCGTCACTTCACTGGACAGAATCACAGTTTCTTGCACATCGAGAGGCTCAATCACAAATTCCCGCTTTGCTCCTTTACTTTCCCAGGTGCATGGGCTGAAGTGAAGTATGGCTCTCTTACAGAATTGAACTCCTCTCATGTTCCTTTCGTGTACATTTTCACTGCTGTATTTCGACTGCTCAACAAAGTTTGCGACAGCTGATCGAGGCAACTTTCCGGCACCATCGCGAAACAGGGAATTCCCACCTGGAATTTTCAAATCAAACCCAAAGAACAAAACCTCAGTATTTAGACTGCTACGCGAGCATGGATCCGAAAACTGGAGGGACAGAGGGGAAGCGGACATTATTACCCTCTATCTCTACCGCTATGTGATCTTTCTGTCCCTAGCAACTCTGTACTTTGCTCTACTATCAATCCTTTCGGGCAGTTTCAGGTGCTGAAGTGTTCGTTTCTTCTTCGGACCACTTCCCACAGGAACTTCCCACATGTGGTTATTGCACAGCACGAAAAGTGACAAGTTATCCGAAATAACTGAATTGAGGGCATGAACGGACTGCCATAGCCAATCCAGGTCCTCGACCGGTAAGAACCCGTCAAATTCGACCGTGCTCTGTACACATCTCCGACATTTGACTTCACATCGTTTGAACTTTGTGTGGGGTATATCTCCCCCATAGAAACGGACAGATTCCCGCCCCGGGGAAGTGGATAAGGGGACAGGCCAAGGGAAACAAGGGACTGAGGTTGCTGGGCAGAGATTGTAAGTCTTAGCTTCAGTCTCGGTATGGGCCATAGCTCCCTCGATTTATGCAGGCGACTTTGACGGTGCTCTGAATTAGTAGAACCGGTCTATACATCGACTTGATTGTGCACTTCTCGAAGTTTCTTTAGTACATGTCGTAGCTGCCACGAATGATCTGTTTCTACCATGTTCCAGATAGGAAGGTTGGTGAAAACTCAGCAGCTTGCCGAGGGCACAGCGTGAGCATTGCATGCTTAAAAGTTCCCTTTTACGCTTGGTTCGACTTGAATGACGGCCCTCAAGTTTTCTGTCTTTACCGGCAAAGATAGAGTATGGTCTACGAAAGCCTCCTGTATCTCACATCTGATCCAAATAAAGATGTTGCTGCACTTCTAAGAGATGTGCTTGCATCAGTGCCTCCGAAAGCTCAGACCACAAAATCCCACTTTCAACAGTTGTCGAGGAAGTTCACTGGGATATTGAACGTCCTTTTGGATATGATGAGCTAGAGAAAACCTAGCAGAACGAACCCAGTTACCTATGAAATTCATATTCACAAATCAGCCATGCAATCTAATCAATTTGATATAACACTCGGCCCATAGAAAGAACAGGAACTACAGTCCTGTGCCGTTCGCCAATTTGATGGCTGGTAAAGCACGCCGCCCAACGCAGATATGCACAAGTAGATACATACATTTATAAACCACGTTCTTTCACGTGTTTACGCCTACTAGTTCTGGAGTATGATGCCACTGTGCACTCCCTGCAATTCAGAGGCATAAATCGGCATGATGTCGACAGAGGAATAGACTGATCTCTATGGAGACAACCATTACGATTGCTTCTGGCAGTTGCCACCTGTTGAGCACCACATATCGTTGCTTGGAATGTTTCCTAAGAGATTCAGGCCTCCACAAACCATAGGTACAGGATGAACTCACTTCCAACCGTAAAGCCCAACCTTGAATACATTCCGTATCCGTATTTGGACGTCAACACATTGAGATCTATATTTCAGGCATCAATTGCTTTAAGGTGGGCTAAGCAATCAATGACAACAGAACCAGATGGTTGAGCTCTAGTCAAGAAATCTTTTCAACCTAGTCATGAAATTTTTCAGGGGATGGCTCTGCATCATCAGGCTAGCAGTTCCATTTTGCTATACAGGACTGTTCTGGCCATGCAGTATCATTTGAAAGATGAGCCATTAAGAACATGTACATGCTGCAAGTTTAGATTGAATACGGGAGTCCATGCATGATTGTAAAGCAATCTCCAAGCAACCTTGCACTGGCTATGTCGACAAAACTAGTAGTACGAGGGCACTGATCAAAATCTTAAGTGAACAAATTGTTGACTCGATCTTGGGCCAAGTGCAAAATTAGACTGGCTCTTTCATCCCCAGTCACCTCACAATCATCAACGTACGTGTAACGCACTCGTAGACGAGACCAAACAAGTCCCGCTGTTTTTTTAAAAGACAACTTTCGACCTGATATAGCAGTGGAATACAACTCACGAAATCAATCATGTCACATGGAGTAGTGGCCTCTCATTTCGCAATAGAGCGAAGTGACAGTCTAGTTCGAGATAATGAGAACTCATACATGGGCCAACTTGTCAAAGTGAACCATTCCAGGGGGTAGAATTCTAAACTGACCAAAGGTAAGTTCGATGTTTGAAATATGAGTAGTGTCTCATATTAGCACACCTCCTCTACCAGCACAAGACTTGACGATTCAACTGAATCTCTGATTCCAATATACGAGTAATAAGAGCAGAAGCCATTCGCAGGACAACTTCTGCTCATTCTGATATACCCAATTCTCACTCTGGTCTCGCCTTCTCACTACGGGATCAAAACTTCTTCCTGGACGAATTGGGAGGACACAGGGTGTGAAATGACGGCTGTCGTAAACAAGCTAAATCCAAGCATTATTTACTCTCATTCCTAACTCAATCCAACATACACCAATTAAGACGAGCAGCTTATCAATTCACAACTCCCGACCATAAAGTTTGGCGCAAACATACAACACAAGTATTCTCCGCCATGCATGCAAGGCCACGAGAAACACTGACTACAGTAGCAATCGATAGCTCAAAACAGGTATATGCATCATTAACCAAACTCCGTAGCTTTTCTCATTAGACAACAAGTAGTGAGCGTGTGAGAGAAGTGTACTCCAGTACCAGGCAGCATTACTTTGGACAAGTTCCGACTGAGTAAGAAAAACGAAACTAGGAACTTGGCAAAGAAAATTATCGACGAGAATAATGAGTGTAAGACTTTTACGATGAGCAATGGTTCGAGTTCATGAATTCAGATTTTAGCTGACTGCAACATCCTAGGAGATAAATAAGTGTACCACACCACTTGCACATCGTCATTGAGGAACAATAGTGATAATATGAAACTGTGTACTCCCAATTGATACGAGGCAGTAACAGACTCACAGAACTTTATCAATATAACCACTGCGCGAGTACTAGTAACACAACCCAGAGAAGAACCGCTTTGGTGAAAAATTCACAGATGTTGAACCATTCGCAATGACGGTCAGGACGACTCAGGCTAAATGGTATCTACTTGTGCTCACTTACATACTCATCCATCTCGAATATTTCCTGCCAACCAAGTAATTTTCCCTCAGTCTTCGTTGGACCCGAAATTGATCCCCCTTTCCGGCAAGTGGCTATATTCAGACCAAATTTAGTAGCACAAGTTGTTCAAATCGACGTGCGTCTCAGATGCATACAATCTCAGCCCCCAGTATGTCTTCTCATCGTGCATGCTTCCTTTTCAACGCCTCCTTTTCAGGTGCCAACGTCCAGTGTCGCAAGTATGGCTAATTTACCTCTTTGGTTGAGGCTTCGAAGTTTTCTTTGCAGCTTGTTGCTGTCTGAGCTTCAATTGCCTACTGCTAAGAACATCCGGATTTTTCAACTCGGACCATTCCAAAGGATGTCGGTTGAAAAATGACCAATCTGGAACGGTAAACAGAAAGGTGATCACAACGCCAATTAAGTAGATCATCAGCATCATTCGGTAGGACGACATAATATACCCCGTCAAGAAGGCAATCAGTGCAGATCCCAACAAAAGATACTGCATAAGCTGCTCCGACAGTTTCTGTCCTTGCCAATCCATGGTACCAAAGTTTTCTCAAGAAGTGTGCCGCCAAAAGCTGCTCTAGATACTCCACAAAATAGCTGCTGCTAAACACAAATTGCACTCTCCCGTCCTCCACCAGCACTTCCTCCTTCAACGCTATAGCTAAAGCGCCCGAGAGATTGCACAAATTGCAATTACTATGAACTTTCCTGCATACAGAAATCACAAAATCAAGCACAATCTCGTCGATACTTCTCCGTCTTTAGCAAATCTTCCTGCTCAGATGCGAAGCTTTGACACCCAACCGTTCCTTTCCTCTCCAATGCCCTAATCCACACTACCCGCTCCGTGTTCCTTCCCCTCTTAAAGCTTCTGAAGCTCCGAAGAGACAATTCTTTCGCTTTCACTCTCCAGGCCTCTCCACTTCTCCAATACCGCCGTTGCCAGACCCCTCTTTTTTCCCCTCTTTTTCTCTCGCGATCTCACGTTTGTCTCTCGATCTCTCCAGAGTACGAGCGCTCCGCTCCTCTTCGACTTCGACTACCGCAGACTATCCTTCCGCGCCTTAGTAGGAGGGAAGGAAGGACTCGTAGTTGGTTGTCTCTCTCTCTCGCGATCAAGTGTGGGACAGACAGATCACAGACGCACCCAACGTCCGTAGACGCTCCTCAACCAACGTCGCAGTCGCTATTTCCCCATCCTCTTTATTCACCTCTCGGCTTCTGGCACACTGCGCTTTAACGGCACAGGTGCAAGATCGGACGGGCTCGACACCCAGGGACGAGTTTTCAGGCAGTGTCTGGCGTTGACTGCATAGCAACCAATCCCCACCGTCAACCGGGGCCGGCCGTGCACAACGCACGGTTGTTAACGAGGTCTCCCCACACCCAGAATGGCCGACCCTCGAGTCGAAACCGCGCGGTAGAGGGCCCATTCTGGGCATTTATGGGCCCAACGGTGTCAAACCTTGTATGCCGCGTGGAATAGGAGCGCGGTTTATTTACCACTTACTGTACCTAGCCTACAGATTAGTTAAGATTTTACTGTTCAGGTTGACCTTATCTGAAGACTCCTGTCGGGCGGCCTGTTCAGCGCAAAGTCTTTTCCTGGCACATCCGAGTACGCTCGAATATCAACTTTTGTCGTATTGATACCAGTAGCACCAGCGAGCAGGGCTTGCTTGTAAGTGTGCCGGGGCCCATACCTCGTCATTTACACGCGCCTTTAAGCCAAGTTTTCTTTTTCCTTTCAGAAGTTGAAGTGGATACATCCTACTAAGCTTTAGAAATAGAAGAAAGGGCGACCGCGTAAAAAAACACTAAGGATCGGGATACTCCCTCAAGCTATACAAGGGTGAGACAAAATTTGTAAATGGGGGCTAGGCCCTAATAGAGTACATATGAGAAATATGTACTACCACATCTAACAGATCACTGCACATAAGGGATCAGAGCTATGCAAGTCGGACCATCTACAAACAACTAGAGCAACCGTAGAAGCATTTCATAGTGTGATTGCCATCATGTAGATTGCACCAGCCATTGCACTTTCTAAAGCAATGGACATATGTTATCTAAAATATAATACAAAGCATGAGAATGAGCATGATACCCCTTGGCATTTAACATAATTGACTTTCTTATCATGTCTGAGAGTCTTTGATATACAATGTGTAGAGGAGGTAAGTGGATATCATGTCTGAGAGTCTTTGACATACAATGTGTAGAGGAGGTAAGTGGATCGATGAGCAATACTAGAGGAGAGTATACCAAATGTCACATGCGGATCTCCTAGTAAATGAATGTCATTCACATGGAGAATATTCTTTGCAATGTCTACCAAAAATGCGACAAAATCTTTGGATTCTACTAGCACTCCAAGAACTTATAATCCATTTGTAGATGTGATACATCATTCTGGAAACTCAAGGTGTGGAGGGATATCTAAAGAGGACCATGCTCTACACTTTGACACCTTGGCTCTCAAACCTAGTAGATGTAGTTCAATAGTTAAGTGGTCAAAGGCTTGTCTAATCTGATCTACATGGCACATGGTGTGTGTATCATCTGCCAAGGAGTGAAATACACAACCCTGGCATGGCCAAAATAGTAGATAAGAGAGTTCTAAAGTGAGCCATGGCAAACAAAAGTCCCTCTAAAAGATCTCTTTAATGTATACCAAGACGGTGACTCACTCTTGTGAACAGCATTGTTTGTAGAAAAGGGAAACAAGAAAATTATAAAAAGATCGCATACAAAGAATGAGACTTGCCAAAAATCCACAATCCTCTCTAAGCTCTCTAAAGATAGATGTTTGTGAGTTATTATTAAAAACATTCTCAACATCCACATGTAAGACCACTAAGCTTTAGTGGATGCATCCTACTCACACAAGTGACACTATGGAATTTCAGTGGTTATGGTGAAAAGATAAGAGGTGAATTTGAAGGCCGACATGATGTCTTCTATATCTAATCTTTTCTATATCTAATCTTTTCTATATCTAATCTTATTGGGTCTTCCCATCCTTTGTGTTTTGTAAGCGGCCACCTTTTTTGCTATCTCATTTTATAAATCCCCGTTTTCTATCACCTACTACTACACTTGTGAGCCTACTTTGTGGAATATCAAATATCTCATTACTTCTTGACGTGGATAGAGTAGCGGGACACCGTTCTTTTTCTCGATAACATGCGATCATCGAGCAAATTTGGGGAGTAAATGCATGATTTGCAGGCAAACCCGAAGTCAGCTTGTCAAATTTTACCTTGCACATACAAATGATCTGGCATGGACCAAGTCAGCTATTTAACTTTTTTCTCATCTGTATATATTTTTATCTCGTCCATGTGTCTCTTTGCGTTTATCGAATATGTATCCTTTATGCATATAGTTACAAGAATTTGTCATACAGCATTATTATCTTAATCAGGGACACACAAAATTAATGTGGTGTGTTGGCAGAAGACTTGAGTTGCTTGTGACGTGCGTTGAACTGTCTTCTCCTTTATTGTCATTTTTCACGTATGAAGCCATCTTTATGAACCAAATAATAATCGTTGACTATACAGTTGATCTACTTTAGCTCCAGAGTCTCAAACATCCGGCCAACCAGCATTGAGTGTAAGCTTCATCCACGTTCTCCTATAATGTCTCTAGTAGCTCGGACACCTTGAATTACTTGAATCAAAGAAATCGAGGGGAAGTGTAGTCCTCTGTATTATATATAAGCGTACGTAGACGAGGGGAAGTGTCCTAAGTCCTGCATATTATATCTAAGGTTATGTGGATGAGGAAAAGATCTAAGTTCTATATATTATATATATCCTTCATTTTTCCTACGCGGTCGCTTTTTATTATATATTATATCAAAACTTATGTAGAAACAAAAGATGTGAGACTATTGTAAAATCCTTATGGCACGAATTTCATTCAGATGTAGAACTTTGAGTGGTATCCACTGCATAACATGGTGTGTTGTGTGTCACGTTTACTTCATCCGCCTAAAAGTTTGTACAAGAGTGAGAAGGGACACATATAGGATTATAGGATGGGAAGACTCTATTAAGCTGAACAACGATAAAAACCTATGAGGTAGGTAAAACAAGGCAAACTCTAACAACATAGAAATGAGAATCTGTATCACTGAGAATCTAGGATATACAAAACTATGAAAGTCAAACGGTCCATTACCACTGGAGCATCCAAAAAGTAATCACCTAGTGTGATTGTTCTCTCCTATGGTTTGCACTAGCTAATGCTTTCTAAAGAGTAATCTACACTCATAGTCTTTAGAATATGAGTAGAACTAAAAACTTAGGAACTGGAAGTAATATCCTTGTGGTTTAGTACGGTAAACTCTTATCCGATCTTTAACAACAATGTAAAATGCTATATACATAACTTTATAACTCTAAAGCTAGAATACCAAAGGTGTGACCTTTTGCTTACTCCTAGACTTAGCAACCTTTGTTGTTGCTACTCTACTTACCACCCACCCATTCGGAAGAATAAGTAATCACTCTTTCTAAACCTGTATAGTATTAAGGATCTATAACCACAATATTTCATATAGTCATTTAATCATCTTGTATCATATATGAGTAAAGACTGACTTATATAATCTACAATACATACCCACACTATCTCCAAGTTAAGTATTTGTTCTCTTGTCTGATAAGAAACCTTACATTTGATTGCATTATAAATAACTATCTTTATCCTCCAAAAAAACAAGTCATATTATCCTAAGGTAGTACCATACTTAAGTGAGTAATGAAGATGCAATCAGGTGGACCAAATCTTTTTGCTATAAAGAAAGTAGTTGGTGTAAATGAAAATGCACTCATGCAAGGTCAAACTAGGATCTAAGAGTCTATACTCTTGCCAAAGCAAGAGTAAGGACATGCACTAATAACACAAGGAATGGATGGATCAACCAAAAGAAAATATAAACCCTATTGAAACTATTAGTCTATCAATGAAGATTGCAATCCTTTAAGTCCAATATGAAAGCAATGGAGTAAAGGATAGAAGATTATCTTATGCTTTGGGAGGAAAAGCATCCCTTGTCTACCACAACATTGCTTGGAGGTAAAAGGACCTTTCCTCCACCTGCATTACATAGAACTTCAAGACTAGCCGATCAACAACACAAAACAAAATGGAAAGAAAGCAAGATGTCCAACTACTTAAAAATGCTACAAGTGCTATCTATTTCATAGATAGTAGATCTATCCATCTGTAAAAAAAATTTGATAGAGATATTTATCTATGCAAAGTACCTTATCACATATTCAAAAAGGCACTAATCCAACAATATCATCAAAGACTCTCATGATTCTCCTCTTCTATTAAGGAGCTCTCAAACATGATAAGAGGGTTTGAGAAGGAAGAATGTGCAAAGTAGATTGGCTGGTTGATAATTAAGACTAGAAAAGTATACCAAGTGCTACTTATGAATCCCTTGGTGGAGAAAGGTCATCTATATAGAAAAGTGTCCTTTACAAGGGCATTGTTTAGAAAGCATGTGATAAATTACTCAAACCTTATTGGTACTCCTAAGATATGTAAGTCATCTATAGATATAATACACCTCTTTATAAGCTAGAGGTGAAGAGGATGCTTAATCTTATCTCCAAGGCATAAATAATGTGTACCATCCACTAAAGAGGAAAAGATACAACCTTGGATGTTGTGAAAAGAGCAAAAAATGAGTCATTGCAAATAGAAGTCATCATAAGAGATATCCCAATCCTTTATTTGCAAATGACTAAATAACAATGAATCCTTCTTAACTATGGCAGTGGTAAAGAAAAGAAAAAGGATCATAAAAATTCCATACAAGATGAATAAGCCTTACCAAGGATCCACCAACATCTCCTAAGTCCACATTAGATGCCATTAAAATCATTTTGAACATCTACCTATAGGACAACCTAATTTGAAAGTATATGTAAGAGTGCTTTAATGCAAAGAGATATTTCCTTACAACCTCTCAATGTGGCAACTTTAAATTCATAAGACTAAGATCATACTAAAAGGAAAAATAATGCTAAAGGACAATGGTCTCTAGTAATATTTTGGTAAATTGAGATACTTACACCAGCTAAATTTAGTAAAGTTGATTTAGAGGTATCTCTAAATAATTTAGTATGTTTAAACCAAGAGAAAGATCTAATATTTAATTTTTATACACTCAATAAGATCCCTTAGTAAATTTTATAATAGAGTATGACCTTTTAAGGGTAAAAGATTAGATAGATTTATATAAAAAAAATTAGATTATTTTTAGATTGGAAGGATGTACAAAGTCAAATTGACTTGGTATATAGGAGATATCAAAATACTTTTGGCTTGACAAAGTTTTAAAACTTTTGGTAATAGAGATAGATGACAGTAAGTAGACCTGACTTGATTTGATACTAAATAATACTATAACTTTTTATAAGGAGAAGATACTAGATTAGTGCAAAATATGCTTAAAATCTCTCAAGACATGTAAGATCAAAGACATATATGAAGGCGTATTGACTTAAAATTCCTTACCTATGTAGTTTTGGTAAAGTAGTGACTTTATTTAGTTACCAAGGTACTTGATATCATAACATTGGTAAGTATACAAGAGGGAGCTTAGGAGAGGAAATCCTTTGTGAATGAGGAGAATGAAGCTTTGTGAGTACTATATATATTTGGTATGTAAAGACTAAGATTTTCTACTTGAAAGTGTCATTGTTATAATGGTTGTGGATCTTGTAGGAATCTCTAACTCTAGAGGATCATGTTTTGAGTGTGAGGAAATAACCTTCCATGTTGACATTGGTAGAGTCTTCCCTTATGTGCAATTTGGGAGAAGCTTTAGCATAAGAGAGTGAAGTGGTGATTTGTGAGTGAGTGAGAACTTTGGAGTGAATGGGAAATTCTTCTTGAGTTTCTATCCTTGATGGTGCTTGACATTAACTTTTTCTTACTACCTAAAGAACAAACAAATTGTCATTAGAAGTATCCCATTGGTAAGAGACAAACTTGACATTATCTATATTTGCAAAGATATGCACTATATATAGGATATTGCAATATGTTCAAATATAATAATTCTTCACATTTATATTCTAAGACCTACAATGGAGCTCTCTATTTGTTAGTGAAGGATATAATAGGTCTAAGGAAAAAATAGTCTTGTCAATGAAACTAGCCATAGATAGAGGATGTAAGGTTTATGTCTCTCTATCATATTCTCTAGTCTAACCTAAGATTTTACTTCATGGTGGAAGTGAATCTATAGTATCTTATGAGGAAAATTGTCTCTTGAAATGTACAACCCAAAAAAATTCTCTTTATAAGGTAACCCAATCTCTAACCCAAAATCTATAAAATCTAGTGGTTAGCTCTTTCTATCAAGCATCAACCATACACCACTTTAGTATTTTGAAGAAACCATTAGAGGAGTTAGAGAAATAAGAACCAAGTTACCTTATCATTATCATGTGCAATCAATCAAGTTGTAAGCAAAAATCCTATCTTACCTCATCATTGTGTACACAAGGAAGCTTATGGAATAAGAATGGATGTGGGAAGCAAGTCTCAAACTTCATCCTAGATGCTAACCTCTCCTATAACTCCATTGGTATACTCTAAATAGTCAACAAAAAGAAAGATATAAAATGTGTAATCCTAGATGTTAATCGCCTCATGTGGGTATCCAAAGTGGTCTAATCATAGTCCTTATAGATCTTTCTCACATGTGCCTTTACTCATTGGCAAAGATTCTATGTCACCCCAAGTATTGTGTATCTTGTTTCGCTCTAAACAGCAATACTTGGGAAATGAAGTCATGGTCAATACAAAAGTAATGAAATAATAAAAATATGCTCTCCCTTGTATCTCCCCATGCTTACAAAACCACATCATACTCATTTAGCATCTCATGAGTAAATTCTAATTGTCTAAATCTTTAAAACATAATGTTTAAAATTTTCTATTTTCTCATTTTTGTAGCTTTCAAGTTAGGTTACCTTCTCTTTCCCATTTCCATATCTTTTAAACTAAGGTTTGCTAGAACAAAGGTACTAGGAACAACAATACTACCCTATCCGAACGTATCAGTCTCATATTAAGATTATCACTAAAAATTAAATAATCCAAACATATTCATTTCTTCTTACTGAATTTTCCATAGCCTTCAAATTTGATGTCAATGGAACAAACATTGAAAAATGAAGAGATCACCTTTTTGTATGTAAATGGGTTAAATTGTCTATTTGACCAGTAATCTAGTGAGCATTTGGAAATTACGATAATGTAGTCATATCACTCTTCCCTCTCCACCGTTTTGATTTAACTCCAATTCCTATTCTCCTAATAGGAATTCCGGAAAGATTTAATGGTGCAATTCCAAGGGTCCCATACCTGAGATTGAATATGAAAGATCTTAACCATTCTGGTGAATTCTAAGAATGAAGAAGCTTTACTAATTTCTTAGAGAATTATAATGTGGGATTTGGCACTCAAAACCTCCTCAATCTCTGCTACATTATATATAAATCTTCAATCCAAATACTTAATTCATGTACTCAATGCTGTTGTGCTTCAGCTGTTATAATCATGAATACACAACCACCAACACGACATCGAAAGAGAGAATTCCAATGCAAGCGAAAAGCTTGCACGCGAAATGTCTAAAGCAACCAAATGACACTCTTATGATTATTGTATTCAAGGTAGATCCCTTGGAAATGCAAAAGCCATCGCTTGCAGGTGAATTGTCTACCTCGATCTTAAGAGGTAACTGCTACAGGAAATAATAATGCTAAACAATAGAGAAGATTCGCTTCACTGCACAAGAGCTCCTCCTGGAGAAACCCAACACATGCAAGATGCTAACTTAAAATCATTATTTTACAACTATCAAGGAAGGCAAAATGCAAGAGTACTGTTGAGAAAATTATATTTTACCCAGTAGTAGGGATAGGCAGCCAATGGAAGAGAAAAAGATGCAAAATATTAAGTTACGATCCCAAAATGGGAAAGAAGGCAGCAATGCAGAGCTAAAAACAAAATTATCCATGAATTCATTCCGCATATGAGGTCACAGAGTGGAGATGCACAATGACTCACTAGGAAGTTATTGCCGATCTTCATCAGGAAAGCATCTAGAAACCGAGCATGATGCATATTTATTTCTCAATATGCTGAGGCTATCAATGCTCTGACAACCCCGTATGAATTTGTCTAGAAAGTTTCATGGAGACATGCATGCATTTTAATGTCGACCATTTGGAGGTGGAGCTGACCAGATGCTGGACACCAGATTCAGAGTCCCTGGGTTCCAGGCTCGCCGTTCCCTTTTATTATTGGTGCGATGTTTCGGCTTTTGGGTGCTCTGCACCTTGGCCTTAATTATAAAGGCGTCGGACGTGTTTCTGTCAGCAGACCTGATATCACGAGGCGGCATATTGACACCTGTGAGTGAGCCGCTCATATGAGACGAAATGCCGCTAATTGTCTAGATGGTTTCCATTCGTAACAATCACGTTTCCGTAGTGGAAGGGAGAGACAAAAAAGGTTACACGTTTCCGTAGTTAGATAACTTCAGTTTCATACACATACATTTTATGACAACAACTTGAAAAGTGAAAAACTCATATTAGATATATCAAAAAGCATTTAGTACATCTTGAAAAATAAACAAATTCATATTAGAGATATCGAGAATCATTCTTCCAACTTGAAAAGTCAGAAAATCATATAGAGATATCAAAACTCATTTTTTTTAATATTCATAGGACTTCAGAAGACCGATTCGATACCTCACTTCAAACAACTAATTAAAACGTTCATTTTTTCATAAATGATGCAACAAATTTGAAATGATATAAGCATGATTGCCTTATCATACCGACAAACGGAAAACTATAAAAAGCATGTTTACGGTTTTAATTAAATTTTAGTTTAATTTCTTAGTAATCCTTGACATGGGGCTTAGCCCCATGTTACCTTTTTTGTCTCTCCCTTGTACGCCTTGATGGGGTCTTCCCATCCTTCGTTTTTCCTATGCGGTCGCCTTTCTTTCTCTTGACATATCTATCACTGTGTTAGTTCGAGAGTGTCACATAATTTTTGGCTACCGTGCTTATTTACTCTCCGAGTTATTTAATTTATGAAAAATTAGTAGTTAACATGTTATATTCTTTTCAAAATATTTTTTTAAATAATTGTGAAATTTTGATTCATTCCTGTATATATTAGTGCAATCTACAACAGAAAGATTTCAGACGATCAAGATTCACAGAATTCCTAATATAACTACTAATATAGTTTTATCTAGAATCAATTAACACGGAAAAGAATTAATTTATTAACTTAAAAAAGATATCAAGATATAATTAACATGATTCTAACATACTCAAAAATAAAGTCTATAAGTGAATTTTCTATTTTGGTAGACTAGTATTCAATCTAATGAATGAATTATCTCCTTAGGTGAATCTGTAGCTCAATTGAAAGCAAAACCAAGGAGACAAAAGGGAAGAATTTGTCATAGATATTTGTGAGGTAGCAGAAAACTAGAAAATCCATGTTTAATTTTGAGTCTATAAGACATTTAAATTCCAATATGATTATTTATCACTTGAGATAAAAAGTATCATTACTAAAAACTGTATGATTTCAAAAAGATATTTTTCAACGTATCAATTCAAATTATTTGAATTGTGATACCAATAGAGCTCTCAAGTGAATTAAGGAAAGGAATGAGTTGACTGTAATAGATAAATCTTACTTGTGATGGTATTGAAGCTAACCAAACAAAGGGGTCTTCTTGCTTGTTAGATTAAGACGACTCTTTCTTTAGGATAACCATAATTGAAAATTTCAAATCATAATGATACACAATATATAGCAATGCTACGGAGAACTCAAATCAACTTAAGGCCTATGCACACGAATTTTGGTGTGCAATGTCTCTAAATTGTTGTATGGTGTTTATTAGTGTCATGGTGAGAACTCTACACAGCATTCTGATCGGAGGAAAAATAGTATAAATTTTGAACTTTTCTGTGTATTTATATTTCCTCTCCAATGGAGTGCTTTTTTATTAAGGAATTCCTTTGTACTTTAGGTTAACTTTCAATTGAATTTGTGGAGACATTTGTATAAATTCTTAACATTAGACGTCTTCTTTACCTAATAACATGTATTTTTAATTGAATATTCCTTCAAGTTTTACAATTTTCCACTTTTCATGCACTAAAGTAAATGAACTAAATGAAAGAATACACTTATGCTATCTCAAATAAATAAATAACATTCAAGTCCATATCATTAAAATCTAGCATTATATCAATCAAAGAGAAAGAAACTAAAAAAGTTCAAGGACTTGACATTTATATTGACATGTTAGTATTGTATAAAAATAATTGAAATCCAAGGCTCAAATGCATACAGATCCTTAATAAGGTTCTTTCGCATAAACTAATTAATACGAAGATTACCATTACTATTGGGCTCAGCCCCATTTTATCCATTATGTCTTTTCCTTGTAAGGCTTGACGTGTCTTTCCATCCTTCTTGTTTTCACATGCAATCTCCCTCCTCTCTATATAAAATGATTGATGCAAAATTGCTATGCTCAAACGTATTCCCCAATTGTATGATAACATCCAATAGAAGTAAAACATGATCTTCATATAGATTATTTTTAGAAGTAACATTACACTACAACTACTTTAAATTCTTATAAGTGAGTTCTTTTAGGAAATAATTTGTTTGGAAATTACTATAGCAACCAATAACAAAAATGTAGAAATTTGACATATAGTTTTAGCAAGATATTCTCACTATTTGGATTAAAGATTCTAGCCGCCTTTGATTAAAAAGAGTTTTGAAGAAGTTTTAATACCATGTACAAATTTGGATAAGGTATAAGGATTTATTAAACATATCAATTTCACTTTTTATACAACTTTAAATTATTTTTTGCAATAATTACATATTTAAAGATTATTTTATGGTAATTTTCACATTTTAAAATCCATGACACATAATAATTCATTATTAGTTTTATAAACATCTAAAAGAGCATACAAAAAGATTTATCTAGTAATATAAAATAGACAACTATTTTAAGATAAAGAAATACTTGATTCATATTTTTTCTCAAAAAGTAGCTTAGTATCTACTTCCTCTTTGCACTGTTATGATACTTCAAAAACTTGTAGTAATGAAACTACAGAGATATATTATTTATTTTTAAAGTATATGATTTTGATATATATCAACCACTTGTCTTGATACTCCCTAGTAATGGAATGGAAAAATAGATGATTACTTTTAAACTGCCATATAAAAAATTAATTTTATTAGTAATTTAGAAAAAACTCAACCATTTTGTTTTCCCATATATTTTATTTATCTTAAATTGGAAAACATGTTTTACTTCCTTCTCTCCCAAAGAACAAAATAAGGTCAAGAGATTGTATTGTTAAAAGAAATTTATTGCAAGTTCTGATTAAAATATTTTAAAAAATTTAAAGTTTTTATTGGAATTCTAATAATAATTCTAAGTTAGAGAGATTTTCATATCAATTATAATAAGACGAGTGTCAAAATAAGAGGTAAGAACATGGCTCATATATGTAATAATTAAGCTTCTATAAACATTAAAGAATACATTGCAATGTAATTCTAAGAATTATTCATTTATATGTTTGATTTATGTTAATATGAGAATTACTACCACTTCATATCTACAAATTACTCTACTTATTGGAGTAATTAATATAATTTTTAAAAATAACCTATCAATAGAATAAGAATAGTAACAAAGTCATGGAGCAAGCTAGAAGCTTTGTTACTATCAAAACTAAACTCTCAAGTATAAGCTTGAGCTTAAATGATTACAATTTGATAGTGAACCAAGTCTTTAGCCTACTAAATATTAAGGTGTAAAATTTTATTTATATATATATAATGGAATCAATTAGAAGAAGTAAAGAGGATGGAAGACAAAAGATGGACCAAGGGTTAAATGAAATGAGCTCCAAATGCAAAGAATCTCCTATTAACTTGTCTTATTATATTGTTATCTATATTTAGTGAAGACATGTGTTTATTGTATAGCTAAGTTAACTTCATAGCAATTTTATGTCATAGTTGCATTACTTAATCTTTAAGAAATTTCTTATGTGTATTCTGAATATCTCTTACACAACTCACTATATACCTCTTAAATATATGCAAAAAATATATAAACTCACTATATTTTTACTATATTACTATGGTGAATTATTGTATTATTATACATTCTCCTTTTGGTAAAATCATATCTTTATCATATGCTATAGTTTTGAGCTCTTTGTTGATATCTTGAGCATTTTCAAGATGATGAAAGTGCTTTTATTTAGCATCATGAGCGTGTAACCTTTCTACAAAACTTTGTACTCCACACCTTTGTAATAACCATAATTGATTTACATGTGGTAAGGATTTATTAACTTTATATTCCTCATGATCTCAATTTTGATTGTAAGCTTGGGAATTGAACTTGGGTAAGAAAAGAAGATAGGTTGGAAAAAAAAAGTTTTGTTTTCATTCTAATAGGTTAAAGATATCGTAGATAAAATTGTGATAAGGTAGATCAAGTTCATAAGTAATACAAGAGACAAATTTCAGGATAGGAAGTTGATCAGTCCAATTAGATGAAGTATACACACTTGATTTTAAAGGTGAAAAAGAAGGTTATGATAGAACATAACCTTATCATCAACAACAAAATCAAATCACAAATATCATCAGTAAGTTTTAACTGAATGATGAACCATAGGTCACGATCTAATACAAATACTCTTAGAAGACCATGATGATATAACAAGATCCAATTAAAATTTCTTATGCTCTTAAGTAAGGTGGGAATTAGTAATGGTTGGAGAAGACCAATTTGAAACAATAGGTTTCAAATGTGATTCTTGTTTCTTTGGCAAATTTTACATGGATCAAAAATACATAAAAAATTTGCAAAAACTTCTCCTGCCATGTTTGTCCAACACCAAGAATTTTTGAAGATGATAAGGGGTTTATCTACTCCAATATGACTTAAGGCATTGGAATCATATGCTTCTTACAATCAAGCAAAAGAAAGAACCAAGAATTTTGAAGATGATAAGGGGTTTATCTACTCCAATATGACTTAAGGTAGGGGAATCATATGCTTCTTACAATCAAGCAAAATAAAGAAGCAAGATCATACAGAATATGTAGTTTTTTATCCTTGTATAAAAATACAGTCTTGATGGAAAACAAAGAATACTTTTGATTCTTAATTGCAATACAACCGGAACAAGTTAGAAGAATGTATTACTCATAACCTTTATTGGTACTTTAAATTGTACTCCTTCTCTAGTTTGACTACCTTAATATGTTCTATGATGCAAAATCTGGAAATTGCTTGCAATCTAGCAAAAGATAAAGAGAATTTTTAAAAATGTAGAATTTTCTAGGTTTATGTTTGAACTTGATGTCATTATATTAGGAGTTCCTCTTCTCATCAATAGTGTTTGCTCTTCATATTCTCCAATTGAATTTTTGCAATGGTAGCTTGTGTTTGGATCACAAACTTTCAAAACAAATAAAACAGTCAAATATTTGAATTATAAACCATATATATTTATTCATAATAAAAATAAAAATATTATCTCTCAAAGAATTTAACCGCTTTGAAGCAAAGAAAATTATTATAAACTATGTATGACTCTTGCTATAATATTGATCTACTAGTAAAGTTGAAAGTATAAAAATAGACTATGTAAGGTAATTATGGTCCATAAAATTGTAAACTTGGCGAAGTAAATACTAAGTTCTTGAGTTGTTTAAAGAAAACCTTCCTTGTTTCTTTATTAGAATATAATAATTTTGACTAAGAGTTTATTTGTGTTGTAGTAACACATGCATAATAGTGTATGATGATCAATAAAACTTACCAATCTATAAATATCATTAACATTCCTTGGAGTTAGTCAGACCATGATCATCTTGATATTTTTCTACTCTCCATTGATTCCTTTAACCAAAACCTTTTGATCTAAGAAATTAATCTCCTTTTTCCTAAAGATGGAATTCAAATTTTGTAAGAACTATTAAAAAAGTATCATAATAGTTTACTAATACGAATATGTTCTCCTATCTTGCCATATATGAGATCATCACTTAAAATAATCATAAAATATTTATCTAAAATTCTATCAAAAACTTAATACATCTAAGAAAACATAGGAGTATTTGCAAGGCCAAGGATAAGTATAATTTATTCAAAGTATCCATACCTTATGCTAAAAACTATCTTGGATATATCTTGTAGCAAAAATGTTGATAAAACCCCAAGCTCAAGTAGATCAACCATATATACTTGGTTGAGTTATTAGAGTAATTACTTACAATTAATACAATTAGTTAGAAGATTAGCCCAAGATTAGAATTTCCTTGTTATATAAATAAGGGAGGCATACCTCTCCATAAAATCTCATCTCAATTACATTCTTGCTTTGCTTTCTCTACTCTTGGAGTGAATCCTTGCAACTTATATACGGTACTATAGTTGTAAAGAGTGTGGTTCCCTTGCTATGGAGTTTGTTAGGAGTGGGAAGGACGGTTGGTTTGTTTAGTGTTAGTATTGATATGCTTGAGAATTTTGGCATAGCCAGTTGCAAACCAATTGCCATTCCTCTTGAGCAAGGTCTAAAGCTAAGCATTGATATGATGATCTATAAATATAAATATAAATATAAGACAAGTAGTCTCATCTACTTTGCTATTACAAGGCAAAATTTGAGCTATTGCCAATTAGAAATCAAATCCTACTCCTCTTATGTAATAATATAGAGTTAACATAAACTTAATACAGCTAATAGGTTGTAGAATCAGCATATAGCTAGGCAAATTTTAGAATGTTCTAGAAACATCTAAGAAGCTTCTTGGTGAGAAGATTCTTTGAAATTTCCATGGGTTGAGTAATATGTAGACCAAGTTGTTAGTTTAGCTTGTATGCTAAGTAAATGACTAACTTAACTTGCACGCCAAGTAAACAACTAGCTTGGCTTGCACTCTAAGTTAGGTAGCTTTGAGAAGGAATTTTCTTGGAATCTTTTTGGGAGCCTTGTACCTAGGTTGCATAGAACTAACAATGCCCAAGCTTAGGTTAAGTTTGAGTTTCAATCATTGGGGAGTTCACCAAATTGTGATTTTTTACTTTGATTTTCCATTCTCTTATTTCTCTCCTTTTTCTTTTATATTGTTATAAAAGCAAAACGTGAAAGATAGAATTTTATGAACCACTAAATCCATTTCCTATGAACCATTTTTTGTCTATATATTACTAAACTATGATTTCACATAATTCATCATTTTACACTTTGGAATTTTTTTTAAACATGATCACCTTTTTTGATGAACCATTGATCATTTTGATTATAACTTGCAAAGAATATTGGACTTGTTAACTTATAAAATTAAGAGTAGGTATTTTGGTAGAATAGTAGTTATGGTGGCAATACATATAGTTATTATTGTTATGAAATAACATATTGCATATCTTACTCAATTATTGGAAGAGAGAGGTTGTGATAATAAACAACAAGAGCAAGAAGAGAGTGCAATATTTTAAGAAGGAAGAGATTGTGTTTGATTTACAAACCCAAAGGTGTGCAATAGAAAATCTTATATTTGATTTCAAATGTAATTTTGAAACTACAAATCTTATAGATAAATTGAGATATATTCTTTGGATTTGAGTAAATTAGATAGACTTGCAAAACTATGATGATGATGATGTTGATGATGATGATGATGATTTTGGGTAGAGAATTACAAAAATAATAATTTTATTGCTCTAGTCTTAACATAAGAAGAATTAAAGAGTGTAATAATTGAGAGATTCTAAGTAGTGAATTTTACACAAATTGTATAAGATACATGTGAAAAATTGAAGCATATTGGTTACATGAGAACCCACATCACTCAATTCCAAAATGAAATAATACAATTTGAACATTAGATGAAAAAACTTTGCATTGAATTATGAAAAGCTTAAAAACATGCATGGAAGTAACCATACAAGAGCCCAAAAATTTGGAAGAAGCCAAACAATTAGCCAAATACTTTGATTCCTTGGTTTCCACTACTTTGTCTCAACTTAGACCTTCACAAAACTTACAAACACACCATATACAAGTGAAAGAATAGGCACCATTGGTGATTGATGATTGCCATCCAATGTAGACCATTTGGCATTGCAAATAAAGAAAAATCATGAAAAAATAGTGATTGCTTCTATTATTGTCAAATTGTACATTACATTGTCAAATGTTCAACTAAGAATAGATGATCTCAATTAATTGTCCAAATAGAGTTCTTGGAACATGAGGATAAGAGAAATAGATAATCCTAAAAGGAAATATTGAGCCACATATTGAGAATACAATTTGCTCCAATGAGATTGAAGACTCAACTTTGCAAGTGTAATACACTTGCAAGATATGATATCCAATCATGGCTATAAGATTTTGGTTAATTATGAGAGTTCTAAGAATTATATATCTATCTAATTAGAAAAATAATTATGTATTCCTATCAAACCAATATTTAGTATCCAATTGATGATGACAAATGGTACAAGGTGTTATGCACTCCGTATTTCACATCTTATTGCATCTAAGATTAGGAAGGAATATTCAAAGTGCATGAGATTTATAGTAGCTCCCCTGCACTATATTATTATTCTAGGTCTTCCTTTGAATATTATAATGTTCAATTTGATTGGGATTGAAAAAAAATTCAAGTACAATATCAAGGTACTAACTATTAATTAGGTTTTTTGGCACCTTTGAAGAAGAGACCTAAGAGTAGTTAGTCCCAAGATGGGAAGTTTATTTGTATAGCACTTGTAAAAAAAGCTTTGGATGAATATATATATATATATATATATATATATATGTATATGTAATTTTATTTTATTTTATGTGTGGAGCAAATAAATTGTGCAAAGGAGAATCTAATGAAGATAAGAAACCTAAAAAAGAAATGGTTGATTAGATAATTCAAGGGTTTATAGATACATTTCTAGATGATATTCCCAAAGAAATGTCCTTCAAGATTAAGCTATTATCAAGTAGTACTCTAGAAGTAGATTTGTAAGCTATTGCCAAGTAGTACTTAGTGAATACACCAATCTATTTGCTATGGCTAAAGGAGTTGGAAGAACTTTGAATAACATTGACCAAGTTTTTGGAGAATGATTTCATATAATATAGTATATCTAGTATCCTTGAGGAGCATTCATACTAATATCAAAGAGGGATGGAGAACTTCAATTTTGTATTGATTTTTGTAGTTTTAATAAGAAAACCATGAAGAATGCGTATCCCTTGCTTCAAATTTCTGGCTTGTTAATTAGGTGGAACTCATTACTTTTCAAATTTGGATCTTAAAAGTGACTATTGGTAGATTCTAATTGATGGAAAAGATGTGTATAAGATTATCATTTTGTAAAGGTATGGGCATTTTAAATGGAGAGTTTTACCATCTAGGCTCACCAATGCTCTAGTAGTCTACATGGATCAAATGCATTAGGTGTTAGTTGAGCTATTAGATCAATATGTAATAATATTCTTGGATGAAATTTTGATTTATAGTAAGGCAAAGACAAAAAAGAACCATGTACAAGAAGTCTTAAGATGATCATAATAATGCAAGTTCTATTGCAAGAAGTCCAAATGTGCCTTTTGGCATAAGGAGTTTATCTTTTTGAGCCATAAAGTTTCAACTGAGGGGGTCAAGATGGAAGAGGAGAAAATCAAAGCCATTATTGATCGATTTGTTCTTAAGGATGCCACATGATTTTGGGGATTCAATGGGTTGGTGAGCTTCTACTCACAATTCATCCCTTAGTATGCTCATGTGGCCAAATTATTGATTGATCACTTGGGAAAGACAACTTTGAGTGGACCACCAAGAAAGAAGAATAATTCAAGAACCTTAAGGATATGGTGTCTTCTTGATCTCTAACCATATGATCCTCAACTACCTTGTTTTGTTGATTTTGATATTTCTAAATTTACCATTGGAACTATGTTGCAATAAGAATCTCTAGATGGATTACATCCCATTGCCTTTGTGTCATGCCAACTAGGCACAAATAAAAATAATTCATCCAATTGAGATTGAGAACAACTAGCAATAGGATATGTAACAAAGGTATGGAAACATTGACTCTTCCAAAAACAAGTGAAATGTAAATTAACACAAACTCTTATTGTAGAATTTACATTTGGAGCACATGAAGAACAAACATCACTAATGAGAAAAATAACTACAACTTTTTGATATATCAAGCTTGAGTAAAAACTCAAAAGCTCTATGCCATTTGATGCTCTATCAAAATAATCTGATTTGAAGATTCTTCTTGAATCTCCCATGATAGCAACAATCACCACAATGTCAACCTATAACATTCAAGATTGCTTTACGATAAGACTCCTTCTTTCATATTATGCAAAATTTTCTTGCAGCACATGAGAAAGCATACACCACTTTTTTAATCAAAGATGAGATTTTATTTGTGCAAACCAAATATATGTTCTAGCTATGGGAGATCTACGACTAGTGTGACTTTGAGAAGCATATGAAGTACCAATCATTGGTCATATGGGTGTGGAAAAGACCTTAAGTACCCTATAATGTCAATGATGGTGGCCAAAATGGCATGAGAGGTTTGTAAATTTGTCCAATGTTATGAGAGCTAACAATGCAATAAAGCCACCACCCAAAAATATAGTGGACTACTCAACCACTCCCCATTCTATCTAGCTAATAGGAACATGTTTTTCCATACTTTATCATATCTTTGCCAAATATGGATCAAGGCCATAATAATTTTGGTGTTTTTCAATAAGTTTAGCACGTAGATTCACCTAGCACCTATCATAAATACTATGGATGCTCCAACATTAATCCAATCTACTTTGATATGGTCTTCAAACACCATAGGATGCAAGGTTCTCATCTTTGATATGATCCTTAATTCGTTAAAATATCTGGCAAGTACTTTTCAAACTCCTTGGCACCAACCTTGCCTATCTATAACCTATCAAGATAAAATTGATGGGCAGATAGAATACACAAATTTCACTTTGGATGATATGGTTTGTACATTTGTCAATTTTCACCACACTAATTAGGACTATTTGCTACCAAGTTTACCTACAATAACTCCAAGCAAAAAAGTATAAGCTTCTGTCTTTCCTTTCTTAATTATTGCCAAGATCCACTCATTCCAAATTCTCTTCTTGCTCCACTACCATCTCATGTCTCTCATACTTCTACCTTCTTGTCCAAGCTATTTGCTTCCTTACACCAAGCAAAGTCTCATCTTCTTGTTTCTCAATATCAACAAAAACAATATGTTTATAGTCATGATCAGGATCTCACTTTTCAAATTGGTGATAAGGTCATACTTTCCTCTATTAAATTACTCTCCTTCTTTACACCCAAGTTTTTAAACTTACTCCCAATTAGATAAGTCCCTTTGATATTATTAAATTATTTCTCACATTGCTTACAAACTTGCACTTCCTAGTCATATGAAAATCCATCTTGTCTTTTATGTTTCCAAATTAAAACCCCTTTTTTATTACCCATCTTTTGTTCCTACTCACCTCCAAACTGCTCGACCTCTAATCCATGTTAACAATCATGAAGAATATTAAGTTGACCATATTTTTGCATGTCAAGAGATCCAACATGGCTGCTAATGACACATTTAGTATAAAATCATTTCGAAAGGGTATCCTCTTCATGATGACATATATTAGCTTCTTTCTCATTTCCAAATTTCATAAGTGGCTCTATGAGAATTCAAAGATTTTATGGTGATGAAGGCATCACCAAATAGCAATGGGAGAATATGTAAGTATATGGATTTATTATAAGTTACTATAGCTAATAGGTCATAAAATTAGCAGATAGCTAGGCCACTTTAAGAAATTTCTAGAAGCATCTAGGAATTTTCTTGGTGAGAAGCTTCTATGAACTTTCCAAGAGTTGAATAATTTGTATGCCAAGTAAATGGCTAGCTTTGCTTGCATGCCAAGTAAATAGCTAGCTTAACTTGCATTCTAAGTAAGGTAGCTTCTAAAAGGAACCTTCCTTGGGAGCCTTATACCTAGGTTACCCACAATACCAAAGCCCAAGCTCAAGCTAGGTATTTGGAGTTTCCCTTACTTGAGAGTTTCAATGTGATCTTCCATTCTCTCATTTCCCTTTTCTCCTTTGTCTTTTACATCTTGAGCAAGATCTAAAGTTATTTTAGCTAAGCATTGCTGATAGTGAGCTATTAGTTGGTCCTCATATATATGGATATATGATAAGATTTTTCATTATTGACTAATACTGGGCCAAATTTGAGCCATGTGGTTGGACTAGGTAGTCAATTGATGCAATCACCATGTTGATTGCATTTGGAGCTGGTCAAGTAGATTATTCATAGTTTAGTTCATTACAAATATGATGGTCCCTTGATTCTAAACAATTAAAAGAGTGCTGATTAGACAAGGAGTACCCAAGATAAGAGATCTACATCAAGTTATACCTTTGGACTTGGATGTATTACAATGAGTTGGGCTTCTAAGTGGCAACCTAGGGTTGCTTTGTCCTCAGCTAAAACATAGTAATAACTTAGGTACAAATGCAACATGTGAATTAGTTTGGCTCCAAATTCTATTTTCAATTATTGTGGTGATATTGAATGTTTTGATCATATTGTTATGTATATAGATACCATCAGTAGCATTAAGTCAACTAGTAATCCTATGTTTCATGATAGGAAAAAACACATTGAGGTGCATTATTACTTTATTATTATTATTATTACTTTAGGGAAAAGATCCTTGGATGAAAGATTGATCTCAGATATATTAGCACAAGAGAGTAAGTTGCCTATATCTTCAAAAAGATGCTTCATATAGATAAGTTTAATGCATCTAGATATTATCTAGAAGTATGACATATTGAGTTGAGCTTGAACATGAGTGCTGATAGATTCAAAAGCTTAATTAGATCTTGGAGATATTTATATATAGTTAGTACAATTAGTTGCCAGAGTTGTTAAGATAGTTATATATAGTTAGTACAATTAGTTAGAGTGCTTGCCTAATGTTAAGGTTTCCTTATTATTCTTAACTCTTATATATGAGGGACTTAAGACTCTCCATCTCATTCTTTTATTTACATCCTTGCATACTTGCTTTGCTCTCTCTCTCTCTTCTTGGAGTGAATGCTTGTCTATTGTAATTTATACAAAAAATTAGTATTAAGTAATACCTACTACATATATCCAACTTAATGAAGAATCTGGCTCCAGTATTAATTCAAGAAAATTATTAATTTGAGATAACTGAGATGAATTCTTCATTGTGTGTTTATTTAATCCATGATAGTCAATATTAAATTGATAAAATTAGAAGAATGCATTAATGCTTGTTAGAATAAGCTATTATAGCTCAAGCAATGGATGTTCCTTTTATTCCTTGAGAGAAAAGAAAAGATAGGTCTATTAACAAATGTGTTATAAAGGAAGAAATAAAATGACTTTCATTGAGAAGACTTATCTTCAATCCCCCTCACCACCTTTGAATTAAGTACCTCCTTCTTTAGATGATCAACTCTTATTATGGGTTTGATCCATGTTGTAAAACTTGGTATTGCCATTTTTATAGCTTACTCAATAACAACAATACCAATCTATGATAACACCCAAGGGTGGATATTTGTTGTTTGTAGTATTTTGGTGGTTTTCAAATAATTATGGCTAGTAAGTTTACTAGTACCTAAGTTAGACTATCTCTAACTAAGTTAGTTAGTGTGGCTAAGCAAAAGGAAAGATCTAATATTTTATAACAATTTGAATTTGAAATCACAATACATTAGAGTAGGAGCTCTTAAGAGAATTTTATATAAAAGTGGGAAACTATAGTGAATTTTTTCTTAGAGTATATTGGAATAGAAACTCCATCTTGAACTTCCACTGATAAATTTTACTTTGTATATAAGAGATGTTGAACTTCTATTAGCTTAATCAAGGTAGTTGAGCTTAATATATGTAGCTTGACCTTTGATAGGGAATTTAGGTCTAGTTGTATATATTTTACTTGACCTAGGAACATATTTTTACCTAGGAGAAGGTCAGAGTCATACAGAATCTCCTAGGAATATTCCAAAAAGGAGGCATGTGAGACAAAAAACCCATGTGATGAACCATTGACCAAGGATTATGTACCTAGGGTATTTAAGAAAAGTAAGGATTTTACCAAGTTACTAAGGTACTATAGTAATTTTGGTGAGTGTATAATGAGAGGCTTAAGACATGAAAAGGATCTATTCCTTAGTGAGCTTAAAGTGTGGAGTGAGTGATAAGAATAAGGCTTTGTGAGAACTATCCATATTTACTAGGTAAAGAATTAGATTTCAACTTGAGAGGGCTTGTAAAAGACCAAGGAGAGAAATAGGAGCATGGAAGATCATTATTGGAAACTCTCACTTGAGTGGAACTCCAAATGCTTAGCTTGAACTAAGCTTTGATATGTATAGACAAATTGGATACAAGATTCCCAAGAAGTTTCTAAGGATGATTCCTTCTAAAAACCACCTTACTTGGAATGCACGCTAAGCTAGTTGTTTATATGGCATGCAAGTTAAACTAGTCATTTACTTGGCATACAAGCTAAGCTAGCTATCAAATTGCATAAAAATTACTCAATCCTTTAAATTGTTCTTTGAAGTTTTTCACCAAGAAGCTTCTTAGATGTTCCTAGAATCTTCTTAAAGTTACCTAACTATATGTTAATTATACCACTTATTAGGTATATTTAGCTTCTACTAACGCTATATTATTACATATTCCCCCACTATTGGTTGGTGATATCATTGTTACCATAGAATCTTTAAACTCTTATAGACACTTGTGCATTTCAAAGATGAGAAACAAGCTCCCATGTGGCATCATGAAGAGCATATGTTTCCAAAGTATATTAATTCAATATATCATCGATGGCAATGTTGGATGTTGTAATGTGTGGCAAATATACATTCAACTTTGTATTCTTCATGATAGTTAACAATGATTGGAAGAGGATGAGTAGGAGGTTTGAGATGAGTAGGAAAGGCAAATGGGTTAGAAACAAAGGATTTTAACTTGGTCACATAGAAAATAAGATGAATTTTCATATGACTCAAAAGTGAAAATTTGTAGTCAATAAGAGAAATAATGTAAATAATATCAAAGAGATCTACCCAATTAGAATCAAAATTATGAACTTGAGTTTCAAAAGAGAGAGGAAGGTTATTAGAGGAAATCAAACCTTATCACTAATTTGAAAAGTGAGATCACAATGATGGCTGTCAACATATTGCTTATGCCAATTTTGAGCAACAAGAAGATGAGACTTGGCTTAGTATAAGGATGCAAATAGCCTAGATAAGAAGGTAGAAGTACAAGGGATATGAGATGGTGGTGGAGAAAAAGATAGTTTGGAAGAAATGGATCTTGTATATAATTAAGGAAGAAAGGAGAGAAACCTTGCATATTTAGAATTATTGGGGGTAAATTCAATAGGTGCAAGACAAATATCCAGATCAATATAGTGAATTTTGACATCTAATATATAGCATATATATATATATATATATATATATATATATATATATATTCCAAAGTGTAATTGGCTTATTCTATTTGCCCATCAGTAATTAAGGATACAAAGTTGTAGATAAGGCAAGCTTATTTCCAAGAAGTTTGAAAAACATTTGCCAAAATTTACTAGTGAATCAAGGATTACAATAATAGATGAGAATCCTTAGCATCCCATGGTGTTTGAAGGTTTTATTGAAGTAGATTTTAATAAATGTTTTAGCATCCATGGTGGGTGCCAAGTGAACACATTTACTAAGCTTATCAACAAACACCACAATGGCTACAGGGTATAGTTCTATCTTTGGCAAGGATGTGATGAAGTTAAGATTTACATGTTCTCATTGGGTAGATGGAATTGGGAATGGTTAGAGTAGTCCACCTAATTTTTGGTTGCTAGCATTAGTACATTGGTAGCTCTCACAACATCCAACAAACTCTCAACCCTCTCATGCAATGTGTGGCCAACGCCATTGAAATTGTAAGTTATACAAGGTCTTGTCCACACCCATGTGACTAGTGATTGGTAAAAATGTATCTCTTGAAGTCAACAAAGTTGTAGATCTCCCATAGTCAAACATAGATTTGGTTTTTGCAAAATAAAATGCCATCTTTGGATGAAAAGGTGTTGTACTCCTTTTCATGTATTGCAAGGAAATTTTTCACAAGATGAAAGAAAAAATCTTGTTATAAAGTAATCTTGAACTTTATTTATACCTTGGAGTTTTTCAACACTATGTTAATTATTGTTATTATGGAAGATTAATTTGGTTGTTGTGATAATGCATTGGGAATGACATGGAGCTTTTAGGGTTTGTACTCAAGCTTGATATCAAAAAATTAAAGTTGTTTCTCACATCAATGATGTAGATTCTTCATGTGCTCCAAATGTAAATTTTGTAACAAGGGTGTTTGATTTTTTTGCATTATCACTTGTTTTACCAAGTAGTAATGCCACCATAACTTTGTTGCATATACCATAGCAAGTTGTTTTTGATTTTGGACATGATAATTCTTTTCTATTGCATTTAGTTGTTGAGATATAAAAGGAGTAGGATGTAATCTATTTCGAAATTCTTGTTGCAATACAACTCCAATCATAAAGTTAGAGGTATTAAAATCAACCACACAAGGTAGTTTAGGATCATATGGTTGGAAGATACATATTGAAGACATTATATCCTCAAGTAACTTGAATGCTTCTTCTTGCTTGGTGTTCCACTCAAAAGTTATTGTCTTCTTAAAGAGATCAGTCAATGATAGGGCCACATAAGCATAATAATAGATGAACCATCAATAAAAAAAATTCTATGGCATCCTAGGAGCAGGCCAATTGGTAATGACTTTGGTTTTGTTCTCGTCTATCTTGATCCCTTTCATCAAAACCTTATGGCAAAGAAGGTAACTTCTTTTTGCCAAAAGGTACACTTGGACTTTTTACAATAGAAGTTCTATTGTAATATTTGTCGTAAGACTTCTCATATTTGGTTCTTGTGTTTTGACTCTTCCTTATTACGAACTAAAATATCCAATAGTATTGATGTATTGATACAATAGCTTGGCTAACTCTATATTCATTTGATCCATGAAGATTGCTAGAGCATTAACAAGCCCAAAAGGTAAACATCTGCATTCAAAATGCCCATACCTTGTACAAAGAGGAATCTTCTACATATCTTCTCCATCAATTGAAATCCATTAGTAGCTAATTTGAAGATCTCCTTTAGATCTCCTTATAGGATGTCTTATGAAATGCTTCTCCAACAACTTGGTTAGTGTTATTTGAAGCTCTTTTAACTCCTTTGGTAAGAGCTAATAGATTGGTATACTCATGGAGTATTATTTAGCAACATCTTGATCTTGAAAGACATACCTCAGTCAAAGAGTAACCTCTTCAAAAGGTCATCTAAAATTACATTTGTACACTTATGAACTATATGATAAACTTCTACTTTTAAAGCTTCGTATCCTCACCAGATTCTCCTTGCATAATATACTTGATCCACATAGAAAAAAAATAATTTCTTCCTCCAAAGCTTATCCTATAGTTGCTATACTAATAAACTTCTCATCTTGGAGTTTATTACTCTTAGATGTCTTTCTCAAAGATGTCTTCCTTAAAGATGCCAAACAACCTAATAGATAATCCTTACATTAATGTTGAACTCAAATTTGTTATCAGGCCCAATCAAGTTGAACCCTATGATGTTGAAGCCAAGGAAGACCTATAATATATTGTAGTGTAGAGGAATTACAACAAATCTCATACATTTTGAATATTCTCTCTTGATCTTGAATGTAATAGGATATGAGGTACGGAATGAAGAATCTATTTTACCATTTTCCATCATAAATCTACTACCTAATACTTGCTCCATAGAAATACATATAAACAATTTTAACTGCATGGACATGCAATCCTTAGAATTTCACACAATCAACCAAAGCCTTTCAACTATAATCATATATATTATACCTTGGAAGTGAATCAAACTTGCATAGGTCAAGCACTCAATCTTATTAGAACAAATTGGCTTGATATCTCTTATTGTGACTCTTTATTTCTTTGATCCTCGTGCTCCAAAAACTCCATTGAGTAATGGGTTGAGATTATCCATTCCTAGTTGGAAATTCAACAATACAATGTCCAATTTGGCAACATTAGAAATCACTATTTTTCACAAGCATTCTTTATCTATAGTGTCAAGAGATCTCTATTAGATGGCATCAATCTCCACTAGTGTTGATTCTTCTACCCATGTGTGGTGTGTTTGTATGTTTGATGAAAGTTTAGGTCAAAACCAAGTTGTGACAACCATGGAATCAAAGCTCTTGGCAAACCATATGGCTTATTTCAAATGTCTAACCTTATGCATGGTTACTTCCAATTTGGTGTGTGATTTTAAGTCTCTCATAAACCTATCCAAAGCTTTTCCTTTTATTATCTCTAGAATATACATCATAATTCTTAAAATTGAGTGATATAGCCACTCAACGAACCAATCTACCTCAATTCTTTCAATCTATCTCATGGAGCTTGTATAACATTCACCACTTGGAATCTCCTCATTATTGTACTCCTAAATTCTTCTATGTAAAGATTGGAGTAACAAATTGTGGTTGAACTTGCTCTGCCCAAAATTTCTATTGTATTTTTGCAACTCCATCTAATTGGCTTGAAGACAAGGATCCGTCTCTCATTCATCTAAAAGATTTATAACTTCAAAGTTCCACTCACAATCAAATACAAATTTCTTTATTGCACCGAATAAATTCTTGCCTTCAAATGGCTTAGGCTTTGGAAAGTGTTTCAATCTTCTCTTCTTGGAAATTTGTTCTCTCCATCTACTAATTTTGTTTACCCTTAATATCTATCTCTTCCAACAATTGAGTAAGATCTTATATCTATTGTGACATAGTCATGATAGCTTTAGGCACCTTTACCATTGCTACTACTACTTTATCAAACTACTTTCTTGAAAATGTCTAGGTTAACATGTTAATAGAACATATCCACTGCTCTTTTAAAGTTACAATCAAAAGGATTAATGGTTCATGGAAAAAAGTGATTGTATCTAGAAAATTTTGAGCAAATTGTGAAATGATGAATGAATTACGTGAATGGTGCTTTGGTAGTACATGGACATAAAAATCTCAATGGTTTGGGGAAAATGGATTTGGTGGCCCATAGATTCCATCAATCCCCTTCATATTCTAATACCAAAAATAGACAAAAGAGAGAAATAAGAGAATAATATATCACATTTGAAATTCTTGCTTGAGGGAACCCCAAATGCTTAGCATGAGCTCAGTTTTGATACTTATGGTCAACCTAGGTATAAGGTTCCAAGAAGGTTTATTTTAGAAGTCACTTTACTTGGAGTGCAAGCTAAGGTAACCACTTATTTGGCATGCAAGCCAAGTTAGCCTTGTACTTTGCATACAAAGCTAAACTAATTGTCAACTTGGCATACAAGTTACTCAACCCTTGGAAATTTTCTAAAAATTTCTCACCAAGAAGCTTATTGGATGCTTCTAAACTTTTCTTAAATTTTCTTGCCTATGTGCTAATTTTACCACTTGTTAGTTATATTTAGCTTTTCTAACTCCATATTATTCTAATGCATCTATTCTAATATTGATCTTTGTGGAATCTCTAACTCTAGAAGACAATTTCATGAGTGTGAGGGGTGGATCATCTGCGTTGATATTGATGAATTGTTCATTGGATTCCAACTTAGAAGAGTTTTGGAATAGAGATGGAATGACTGATTTGAAGGAAGAATGAGAGGTTTGTGGAATGAATGAGAATTTTCCTTTATAATTATTATCTCTAGTGGTGCTTATACTCTATTTAACTTCCTTCTAGACCATGATGCACATACAAATACTCACAAGAGACAAGCATTGCATGTTTTCTATTTGTAGCACTTATCTCCATGTCAAGTATATATACCAAGTGACATTGTAAATAGAGTTGCAAAAAGTCTTAAATATAGGGATTTTCTTTTCTAAATGTAGGATTTTTTTATCTTTCCCAATCAACTTGAGCACAATAACATTCAAGCCAAGGTAATCCTTAATGATAATATAGTGTACAAGTTAAGTGGTTAATTTCATTTACTCATCCCTAACCTTTACTAATCCCTATAGAGGTATTTTTGCAATTTCAAAAATTCTAGGAGTATCTTTCAAATTACAATAAAAGGTATTTAATCCAACCAAATTTCCCTTGAATCTATTGGTACATCCAATAGGTTGGTTGATTAATCTTATTGAGTGTCAAAACCATTGATCAACTCTCTTTTGTACTTAGCTTATGTAATTGGTTGGATTTTCTATTATACAATTTGGATAGCATAAATCTACATGGACTTTTCTCTATTCTTTTGTGTAAAATAGGCTTGTATAACTTATGTTGGTTGATTAATCTTATTGAGTGTCAAAACCATTGACCAACTCTCTTTTGTACTTAGCCTATGTAATTGGTTGGATTTCCTATTATATAAGTTGGATAGCATAAATCTACATGGACTTTTCTCTATTCTTTTGTGTAAAATAGGCTTGTATAACTTATAGAGGTTGTAGATACATAAGTGTCAAAGGGATAAGGAGTCAAAGTTCTTAGTTATTTTCATGGCTTCTTCTAATTGCTTAGGTTCTTTCATATCTATCTCCATCTTTGTATATGCTTCAACTTGTATATGAAACAAACAAATCTACATTAGCACTAAAGGCAACCTTATGTTTCTCTTATTGCATTGATGACTTGACAACTAGATTGACAATTCTTGTTAATTGTTATAGTGGACTAATTAGTGCTACAAAATACATTGTTATTGCTCCAATTTATACCTTAATCAAGATTTTGTAGTAGGCTTGTTGTAAATAGTATTTGGTAACCATAGAACGTTGTGGCGGTGACTTGGACATATTGTTCATGATTTGAGAAGAATATAATATAATTTTCTTTCACTTGTCTTTTCATCAAATGCTTTTGGCTAAGGAAAGAAGACACAATTTCCTCATCCTTAAATTATTGTGTCTTCTACTTGTTATGATTGAGTACAGGTCTCCATCTCTCAAGTTTGATGCTCAAAATGTTATTGGACTACCTAAATCATAAGGTTACTCATTATATCTGCCATCACCATCGATGTTAAATGAAAGATAAATCTCTTGCCAAGTCAAAGTGTAAATTTAGTTCTTTACACTTTTACACGTTTAACCTTTGATCGTAACCAAAAATCAAAATTACTAAATGCTCAATCTAACATAAGTTAGTAGACAAGAAATTTTGACAAAAACAAGATAACATAAATTAATGAAAATTATAATGAATTATTACACATAAAAAAATCCTAATTATTTGGAGGTAGTTGTCTAGGAGTACCACACATTCAAAACTTTTTTACAATTTTGATACCAATATAAAAGAACAAAATTGTAGAAAGGAAGTAGGTAATATAGAGAAAGATACATCAAGAATTGAATGAGTGACCTTCAAAATGTAAAAGATAGCCCAAGAGATCACAAGGCAATGTCCTTTATACTTGATGTGAGTACATGATTGCTTCCTAGTGAAGGTAGCCATTAACCACTTTTAGGCAAACTAACCTTGTAGTCAAGTTACTTAATCCATAAGAAGGTTTCTTGTACACGTTGAACATTCAATAGATAAAACTTTCTAGGTTTATTATAGATGATTTCATGAGAGTTTATAATAATTTTTGTACCAACTACTTATAGTAAAATATTAATCTATTATATAACCTTTATTATTGATGAAAAGGTAAATATGAGATAACTTAAATTTAAAAAGTTTTCTTTGATATAGATATTTAATACTTACTTTTTGAGATTCCAAAATGGATATGAAATACCATGTTTCCTTTCTAGTAAAATGAATAGTAATCAAAATACAATTCTATTTTGTTCATATGGATACCTTGCTGCAATTTTATGACAACTTGATGTCTTTGATCTCCTTGTATTTAATTTTCCAAAATACGATTGCAATCACATCAATTCCTTTTTCAACGCAGATCTCACCCTCATTTTAAATAAGTGTCATTATCTTTATAAGTCAATCAGGTTTTTCATTTAAGATCTGATATCTATACAATCTATAGTCAGATTTAGCTTTTCTTTTCTGCTTGCATAAATATCCTTTTGAATATTGGACTCCCACTACGTATTCATAACATGTATTCAACTCTCAGACTCTTCGTTATAGAACAGTACAAAACTTCTACAACTGCTGACTTTTACTTGATCTTCTATATCCGCAGATTTTATATTCAAAGCAAGTATGTAAGGAAGTAATGATTTTATTGATACCCATGGGATGAATTTTGTATCCTACGCATGGGTGTAAGGAAACCATAGAAACAAAATATGGACAAGCCAAAGTATGATAAAGTAAGAGAAAAGCTATGCTAAAACCTTGTGCATCAAAGCAATTGGATTAATCTATCATAAATAGAACCCTGCAATACTAAAACACGTCCTTTTCGAAAGAGAAGGGAAAAAGAATTCATATCTACTCCGTAGTCAAAATGAGTATAAAAGGAATTTGCTTCTACCATATGCTTTCACGAGAAACCTGATGTAGACTTTATTTTGGTTTGTTTTTGGATTTGATCGTACACTAAAGACGGCAATTTTGTAAATATAATTTCTTGCAAGAGTAATTTAATAGACTGAAAATGTTTACCTATCCTTTTGGTCCCGAGCTTATATGTAAAACCACCAAGATTTTAATAATCTAATTTTAAGCATTTAAGCAGTTACAGCCCTTCGATGACAATCACGATATAAATGTGTGTGTATATATGCAATGTTTCAGAAAAAGCTGAAATAGAATAATTCAACATTTCATGTCAGACCGAAACAAAACTGTTTCAACGCAAAGTCAGCAGGTTAAACTCTTCAATCTCGCAACGATCCAATCGTGTTTTGTGAGTGCCGTCTGCTTATTCCTGCAATTCTAGTTTCGCTTTCTCAAAGCAGCAGCTTTTCTTCCCTTTTGAAGAGGAGCTTTCACTAAAGAACAGCTTTGCCCTCATAAATGGACTTTTGCCCCTTCCAATCTGCTTTGCCTCACAATCTGCTTTGCTCAAAAGTATAGACTATATTACTAGTAGACCTCCACGTCACTTCCATTTTTACCCATTCTACTTCCGTGCACTAGCCCCATTGCCCTAACCTTCGCCAACTTTTAACTCCGGTCATGCGGGTTTAGTTTCCATCCTACAATCTCTTTTTGTCTAAGGTTTTCTAATGCACATAATGCATGTTACATTAGTGACGTGATTGGGAACGACAGGTTCTAAATTTACGGGGAACTTAATAGTACACCACTGTTTCTCGTTGTAATACGGGTGGACATTTAATCATTGTGCTCCACAGGTCAGTTAATACAAGTCTTGAGAAAAATTAGGATATAAACACTAATTAGAATAAGGTTTAGGGCATTATTGATTTGAAGAACATTCAAAAATTATATTAGAAATATAAAATCTTTCTAAACTTATTGTATGATACAATAAGTTTGTAAGCACAGTATACAAAGCTTACAACATTTTGATTGTCCAAGGAACTGTTTTACTTTTGATAAAGTTTTAATCACTTGAAAACAATAAAACAAGAGCTAAATTTAAATTGTAAAGGTTCACGATAAGAAGAACTCTTGTTTCGCTTGTATAGTTTAATAGTGTTTCTCACCTTAACTAAATATACCTTGAAAATAAATATCCAACATTAAAAAATGTCGTCTGAAATTTATTAGTGTTGTCCGTGGTATATAAGAGGAATAACATAAAAGGTCATTGAATTCAAATAATGTTATCCTAACCCAAATCAATAATAAACAAAATGAATTGAAAATTTACTGTTATATTTATCATCCATAGATCAAAGGCACATTAACTTAGTTTTGTGCAAAAAGAAAATACTCAAAATTGAATTATAAGTGTTTGTATATTATAAATTTCTCACCAAAACTACTAAAGTGGATATTAGAGATATATTTAAATCAAATAAAATGCGTTTTAGTTTTTATTAGCTTTCAAAAAATAAGTACTTTCAAAAAATGAATATACAACATGGTGAAATTTTATGATAGATCTTAGGATGAATAATTTGTCTTGTAAAATCTATTCTTCTCCATTTACTAAAAACTCTATTTTAATCATTAATATCTAAAAATTTCACAATATTTGAAAATAGTTTTTTTTAATATAGTCCCCCCTTCATCAAAATAAAAGGAACGAAATTTAAAGTTTACTTCTTCAATAGGATTATTTACTAAAGCAGATAAAAAGTTAGATATTAGGTGAAATAATAAGAATTAGAAAAGAGAAGGCATAAAGCCACTCCTTTTCATCTAAAAAGAGATCTATTAATTCTTATGTAAAAAGTGTTCATAATATTGAAATTATAATCTTTTTAATATTCACTTCAGAAAAAAAGATATATATCAAAATTATAATTTGATGCTATTTTCTAAGACAAAAAAAAGAGTTATTTATAATAATCCATATAAAAGTCGTAGTAATATTAACATTCACAATATACAAACCAATATCTATCATAAAATCAATTTTCACTAGATTAAATATTAATCTATAATGATATTTTTAATAAAGAGATGTATTTTATGCGATAACTAAGTTAAATTAGAAGAAAAGTCTCCTTTTCATATCAATGAAAATATATCTAGATCCAATACAAACCTATAGATTTTAGAGCTCGACCACATATTTAGTTAGGTTTATCTTGATTCATACAAACTTGTTGGATAACCCTACAAATCTTTCTACATTATGGAGTACATTCATATAATTAAAGTATGTTGAAAGTAATTATATGGTTTTTGAGATTTTTCATTTATGTTTATATAAATGAGACCATATCTACCAGCAAAAAATTTTATTACAAAAAAATTATTATTATAAATATCATAACATATTTCTTTGAAATAATGGTCAAATCATGGTTTTTATATACATTTCTTTAACTTTGGTCTACATAAATAATTTATGAAATATAAATATAATAAATATTATTGAAATTAATTTATTATTTTCATTATCTTTGTATACAAACTTATTAATATGATATTATAAAAAGATGTAATTGATATCAAAAACTACGCTACTTGGAAGAGGCACTTAGACTCACATATCTCCAAGAAGTGAAGATTTGTAAACCAAGTTACAATTGGACCAAGTGTAATAATATGGAGTTAGTAGACAAGTTAGAGAAGATTAATGAGTTAGTAAAATAAGCCAAATATAGATAGAATTTATAAGAATACTTAAGGAGCATATAGAAAACTTCTTGGTGGGGAGCTTCTAGGTATCTTCCAAGGATTGTGTAACTTGCACACCAAATTAAAAGCTAGTTTAGCTTATATGCCAAGTAGATGGTTTCCAAAAGGAAGTTTCTCAAGAGCCTTGTATTTTTTTACTATAAATACTAAACCCCAAGCTCATGCTACACATTTGGAGTTTCACAATCAATAGACAGTCTCAATGTGACCTCTACTTTTGATCTTCTGTTCTCCTAATTTTCTCCCCTATATTTTTACATTGAGATATATATATATATATATATGGAAAAATAGGAATGATATGGATGGAAACTATGGACCAGCAAATAAGTCTCCTCAAAACCATTGGGATTTTTGTATTTGTGTCACCAAAACATCATTTCTAACAATATATCACTTCTCACTTTTGCTAAGACTTTCTAAAAACTGTAACCTTGTCTAATGAACCATTGATCTTTCAATTTTAGCTTACAAATATCAATGTATATTTTACACTTACGTGTTAACCTAGAGAATTGCAAGTTAATAGTGTAGTAGACATGGCGGGGATATCAAAAGTTATCATTGTTAGGTAATAACAAATCAAGCATCTTACTCAATTTTTGGAAGAGAGAGATAGTGATTGTCAATAATAAGAGCAATTAGGGAGTAGCATTTCAAAGAGTGAGAAGATTGAATGCTATTTCTGAAACCAAAGCTCTTTGAAGGCAATAATCTACCAAGTGCAATAGAGAAATATTTGGTTTGATTGTGAATATTAATTTGAAGCACCAAATCTTGTAGATGATTGGAGACAAATCCTCTTGGCTTCAAGTCAATTGGATGGAGTGACAAAATTATGGGGTTAATTTTGGATGGAGCAAACCCAATGACAATTTCGTGCTTAAATTTTGATATGTGAAGACTTCAAGAGTGCGGTTACCAAGCAATTTCAAACCGTGAATGGTACAAAAGCTGCACAAGATTGGTCAAAAAATTGAGTCAGATTGGTTTAGTGAGAAATTACCTTTCTCAATTCCAAAACACCATGATGTTGATTCTAGATATACAAGGAGGTGAAGCTTTGAATCAGTTTGTGAGAGATTTGAAATCACACACCAAATTGAAAGTAACTATACAAGGACCCAAGCATCTAAAAGAAGCCATGCAGATGGTTGAGCACATTGACTCTTTGGTTACCAAAAACTGGTCTCAACCTAAACCTTGAGTGAACTTGCAAACACACCAAGCACAAGAAGATAAGCCAACACCAATGGAGATTGATGCTTTTGAATGGCTACCACTTGATGTGGTAGACAAAGTTATTGCTTTTATTGTCACCATATTAGACATTTCCTTGTGGAATGTCCACTCTAGAATGAACTAGCCCATCCATGCCCAAATGAGTTTGTGAAGCATAATGATCAAGGAAACAAAGAATCCCAATAGGAGATATCAAGCCAATTATTGAGAACTTTATTAGTTCCCACAAGGTTGAAGGCTCAACCTATATAAGTTTGATCCACTTGCAAGATATGATATTTGATAGTGTTTGTACAATTTTGATTGTTTTGGAAAGAATTGCATGTCCATGCAATTAAATAATAAATATTCATATAAAGCAAATATTAAGCAATAAGTTGATGATGGAACATGGTAGATGAGAAGATGAGAAGTTTGTTAATATATTAGCTATAGACAAACTTTAGAAGAAAATATTCATTTTTTGGTAATGTGAATCAAATATATTGCACAAGAGACTCATAAGAGGATCAAAAGCCAATGGTTGATGTGTTTAGGAGTTTGTAGATTTGTTTTTGGATGATCTTCTAAAGGGATTATCCTTTAATTGAGGGATGTTTTTCAAGATTTACTATTGCCAAGCAGTACTCCAAGGAGTCGACCAATCTATTAGCTTTCACCAAGGGAGCTAGAAGAACTTTAAATAACATTCACCAAGTTGTTGGAGAAGGATTTCATACAACATAGTACATCTCTTTGGTGAGCACTAGTACTCTTTGTACCAAAGAAGAACAAAGAACTTTGATTTTGTATTGACTACCATAGCATTAAAAAAACCAATAAAGAATGCATATTCCTTGTCTTGAATTGATGACTTATTGGATCAATTAAGTGAGGCATGATATTTCTTAAAGTTGGATCTTTGAAGTGGTTATGTGCAGATTCTCATTGATAGGAAGGATGCACCCAAGACTAATTTTTACACAAGGTGTGGGCATTTTGAATGGAGAGTTTTACCTTTTGGGCTCACTAATGCTATGGTAATTTTCATGGATCAAATGCATCAAATGTTGGAAGGGAAATATATTGCACCAATATGTGTTGGTGTTCTTGGATGATATTTTAATTTACAATAAAATGGAAGTAGAACATAAGAACCATGTATGAGAAGCCTTAAGATGGCTATGCCAATGGAAGTTCTATTGCAAGAATCAATGTGTACCTTTTAGTATAAGGAGGTTACATTCATAAGGTCTCAATAGAGGGGATCACGATAGAAGAGGAGAAAATTAAGTTCTATTAGAAGATGATCTTTAACAGAAGATGATGTTATCTTCTCAACCATCAACACCTTTAGGAATAATGTTGACCATGAATCATGGAAGGACTCAAAAGCAAACAAATGATATCAAGAAGAGATCTAAGACTAGACCTTGGTCTAGGGAGAGATCCCAAGACCATAAGACCATGCTTTATTGGAAGTGTGGCAAAGTTGGCCACCTCAAGAGAAATTGTTGTGGCAAAGCAGGTGAGCCTTCTTCAACCAATGTGGCAAAACAACAAGGAAGAAGAAGAAGAGGACTGGATTGATGACTATTATGCTCTATGATGCAAATGATATGCCCCTTTCACTTCATCTCAACAAAGGAGAGATGAATGGATTCTAGATTGTGCTTTTTCATACTATATGTGTTACAAAAGAGAGTTCTTTAGTTCTTATTTGATATCAAACGGTTCAGTTTTGATGGGAAATAATCACTCTTGTCATTGGATCTGTTAAGATTCAAATTTTTGATGGTCTTGTGTGCACATTGACTAATGTCAGGCACATTAGGTATGTGCCTGACATTAGTCAATTTTACATGAGGAAGAACTTGATATCTCTTGGCATGTTAGATACAAATGTTCATCAATGTGAAGTAGTTGATGGTGTACTTCAAGTCATGGCTAGGGAGAATTCATCTTTAAGGGAAATATGCACAAGAATCTATATGTGCTAGAGTGCAACACTATTTGTGGAGAAGTCATGTTACTAAATCTCATGATATGATTGCCTACTTGTGTGTAATATCGATAGCTAGACACATTATCTAGAGGTGGAAATTGTGTTTGTAGCATATGGAAGGATGTTATACATGATAGATTAAGAAGATTAGACAGAGGTGTCACCAAAGAATACTTCCACTAATAGAGTTGGAGTTGAAAACACCCTAAAGACTTCAGAGCCAATTTCAAAGGTCTAAACAAATGAATTAGGCCTAAAAAATGGAAAGATTTGATACCTATAGCGGAAAAGAGGTTCCTATTTCTCCCACTATTTGTCTCATTGGGAGCTTTGAGCTCACTTATGCAATTTTGAGCTTCATACACAAAGATTCTCTAAAGATTCCTTCTAATCAAACTTGTTTGACCAACCAAATAGGACAAGGACCAAAATGCCACCCATCTAGGCAACTAATCTAAGGGTGGAACTCACTAACATGTCACCAGTCCATGTATCTGATCCAAGGGTGGAGCTTCCTTTGAGAGGATCCTCTTTGCTATATAATAAGGACAAGATGCTCCTTTGGAACATCCGAGTATTGAGTATGAAGCTTTGTGTTTCTCTTGGGACTTCTCATATCCTTGGAGTACTACAATGGTATCAAAGTAGATGTTTTAATCCAAGAGAGTGGATCACCCATCTTGGAAGAACACAAACTATTGAGACTGAGTAATTTTGAGAGGAGAAATGCATTGCAATTGATAGACTAAGGGTGTTTTAGAAAGTAGATGGGATGGAAGCACATAGAGGATAATTTCCTTCCCCCCACTTTTCATTCTTGAATCCATTCCATATCAAGACTATATATATCTAGTGTGAGCAAGTGAGAGTATATCTTGTTTATCATTTTGGAGCAAAATTCATAAACATAGTGATGAATTTAACAAACCTGGTGATTCTACTTATGGTGATATATGGTAGAAGGTAAGGTTTGACAATCTAAATTTTGTTATGATGAAATGGATTTTGAATGTACAAATTCCTCTCCCTTTCAAAATGTAAGTAGAAATCCATTATGTGCTTAGACTAAAAGTGATGTTTAGGGATTTATAGTCCACAATTTTTGTGAGGAATATTATCAACAAATGATAGCCTTTAAGGTCCCAATGGTAGTCCCAAAAGTCTATGCTCCCTCCCAAGTGATCATATTAACACTCTATTGAAGTAGGAAGTAGCGATTGAGTGTTTGTCAAATGGAAAAATCATGGAGCCCGAGTTGTAAGATTTGATGCAAGGAATGCATGGGATGTTGAATGAGTTTTGAGAGATCAAGATGACAATGGAGGCATTGAAAAATCAAATATGTACCTTCAAGGATGATCAAGTAATGCAAAAAGGGGAACCATCCTAACACCCAACACCAACAATTGAAGTACCTAAAGCATCACTCATGCCAACGATACCATCCTTGGTCAACACCAAAGCCACATTGTTACTATAAATAAAGAAGACAAGCAACATTGAGCCTTACAAAGGATAGCATTCCATAAGAGTAGTGGAAAATTGGATTTCAAGAATGAATTGATACCTTTGATTATTCACAATTGAGATCATTGATTATTCTACAAGCGTGTTTGCATGTGAGTACTTGATTGATAAAGCCCTCACATGGTAAAATGCTTGGGAATTGTCATTGTTGGCAAAAAGAAGAGAGATCACTTGGATGGTAATGCAAGAAGTGCTGTTCAAGAATTTCCAATCTGTGGGTTCCGTGCAGATGTCCCAAACTTGACTCTAAGGGTTGATGCAAAAGAATAACATACAAGATTATAAGGAGACATTTCTTGATCTATAGGTCACGATGATTGATATTAGTCCAAAAAAAGCTCTTGATAATTTCAAATGAGGATTAAAAGAGCAAATTTGCCAAGAAGTGATGGTGCAAAATCCTCACATTATTTTTGAAGCTATTGCTTGCACTCAAAGAATAGGAAGTGCACTTGTCCACCAAAATGGAGTGTCTGAGCCCAATAGTGTTGCATTAGGACTACCTCTTCACCTCCTCTAGTAATTAGAAAACATTTGGTTTTGAGATCAAGGAGCACAACCGCTCCAAGAAGAACAAGGAAAAGTCAAAGAAAGGAGAGATGGAGTCCTACAAGGAGAAAGGATTTGAGCAAAACAACAACATTGTTACAATTGCAGCCAAGTTGAGCACATAGCCATCAATTGTCATCCTTGTCATCTTAGAGGCCCTTCAACCTCTATATAGGGAACCGTTGAAGCACATGGAGAGACAAATTGAAGAGGAGGATATTGAAATCATAGTGGAAAACAAAGGTCACCAATGAAGGTACTTCATGGCCTTATTGGCTTCAATGGAGAAGAGTAGAAGTGAGTTAAGAAGAGGATAAGTGTGCAAAGGTGGAGGAAGACAATTGATTGTCATAAATGGAGTCTTAAAAGCCAATCAAGTGAGAGTACTGATAGACCCTCGAGCAACAAATAATTTATTATCTCACTTTGTTGCAATAAGGTTGGGGATAGAACTAGAGAAGGATGAGAATGAAAAATTAGAGTTATCTAATGGTCAAATAAAGAGGATTGAGTTGCTACCTAAAAAGGTAGCACTCTCTATTAGAGAGTATCAAGAAGCAATTGAGTGGCAAGTGGTATAGTTAGCTTGTTATGATATGATCTTAGGCAAACTATGGATGGAACAATAAAACACCACAATCAATTGGAGAAAGAAAGTAGTGTAAACTAGCCAATGGAAGATCTTTGGGGTTAAAGAAAGATCACAAAGGCAAGAACTACCTCTCTATGTCATAAGGAACACATCTATTGGTAAGAAAGATAGATGTTTCATGGGGTTAATAAGAGAAGTCTAGAGTGCACAACTCAATGGAAAAATTATTGAGAAATTGAAAGATGTGATCAATGAGTTTCAAGATATCTTTTTGATTTACTCTCCAAATTACCACCATTAAGGAGATTAGATCATTAAATTGAGATACTTCATGGCAAGACACCTCCTTGTAAGGCCCTATATCGACTATCACCTCATGAGTTGGAGGAGTGTAAGGCTTAAATTGATGAGATACTGCATAAAGGGTTTATCTAACCTTTCATATCACCATTTGGAGCTCTTGTCTTGTTTGTGAAGAATGAGTATGGGACAATGCACATGTGCATTGACCACCAAGGACTAAATCAACAAATAGTGAAGAAAAAATTACCAATAACCTTGTATGGATGAACTATTTGATCAACTTAATGGGGCAAAGCACTTCACCAAATTGATGTATAGAGCGGTTACAACCAAATTAGGATTCTGGACAAAGACGTACACAAAACGGTCTTTTGAACAAGGTATGGTCACTTTGAGTACTTGGTGATATCATTTGGTCTTACCAACACTCTAACCACTTCATGAGTTTGATGAATGATATATTTTTTCCATACTTAGATACATTTTTTATTATTTTCTTTGATGATGTCTTAGTTTCCAATAAGACAATGATAGAATACAAGCAACATCTACAAGAAGTCTTGCAAATTCTACAATATAATCAATTGTATGCCAAAATCTCAAAGTGTAAGTTTAGCAAATATGAAGTAGACTACTTGGGGCATAAATTAAGTGAAAAATGTATTCAAGTATTAAGAAATAAAATAGAAGTCATTAAAAATAAGGTGTTCTAAAGATTAGACTCAACTCAAGAGTTTCTTGGGATTGATAGAGTTATTTCATTGATTTATCAAGGACTTCTCCAAGGTCACATAACCTCTAATGACACTACTTGGCAAGGGGAAGAAATGGATGTGAGGAACCGCACAAGAATTGGCTTTTTAGGAATTGAAAGATGCATTACTATATGCACCAATCTTGAAATGGTATGATCCAAAATGTCCAATCAAGTTGGCTATAGATGCATCAAGTGTTGCAACAGGAGCAGTCCTACAATAAGAATGGAATGATGGATGGCACCCAATTGCATATTTCTCTCAAAAGCTATTATCGGCAGAATACAACTATCACACCACCAAACTAGATGAGTTGAACATTGTCCTTGCAACTAAGCATTGGAAGCACTATCTTGGCGAGAAGGCATTTGTAGTGGAGATAGACCACAAACCTTTGGTCTACCTTGAGACACAAAAAGATATATCTTGTTGATAGATGTGGTGAGTAGAGTGGAAACAATGGTTCAACATGACAATCATATATGGAAGTCAAGAATAAACTTGCAGATGCCTTCACCCGGATGCATATGGCAAACAATCTGGTGGTAAAGGTCAAGATGAACCCAAAATTCTGGATAAGGATTTTGTAACAACAAAAATTGACCCACAGATTGTAGGAGATCAATCATCCACAAGCATAACCAATACCCAAGGACTCACCTTTCATAATGGCAAGTTATGGATCTTGGATGCCATTGACATAAGAACCACAACCTTAGTAGAATGTCATGATTTTGTCATTACAGGTCATATCGGAGTGGACAAGACCTTAGATGCAATCAAATGACATTGGTATTGGCCCAAGATGAGCAACAATATGACAGGGTACATTCAAATTTGCCTACTCTATCAACAAAATAAAGCTTCTAATTAAGCTCTTGCTAGACTCCTCACTATTCCTATACAACATTGGGAACAAGTAAGTATGGATTTGGTTTGTGAATTGCCAAAGACCACCTCAAGGTTTGATCCCATTGTAGTCTTTGTTGGGAAACTCAAAATAATGATTCATGTACATCCTACCACCAAGAATGTGATTGCTCCATAATTAGCTCAATTGTACTTAGATACAATCTTTTCTCACCATGGCCTATCTTGAGTGCTCATCATCAATATAGGCACTCAATCACTAATTTGTTTTGGAGAACACTCTTTGGCATCTTTAAAACCAAATTGGCCATGTCTACAACTTATCATCCACAAACTGATGGAAAAACAAAGCAAGCTAATCACACTATTGAGGACATGCTCTGTGGCTTCACCTTAGATGAGCAAGAAAGGTGAGACACCTTACTTCTAATGGTAGAATTTACCTACAACAATTCAATGAATGCATCCACACAAGTCACACCATTCTTCCTCATGTATGGAGAGCATCCTTTTACACATTTGAGCTTGATGAAGTTCCGTCACGTGGCTATCAAGGTTGACATTGTCAACAATTTTGTTTCTAGAATCCAATAGGGTATGGAGAATGCCAAACACAAGTTACAAATCACCCAAAATCTCCAAAAATAGTATGTAGATGTGCATCCTTGGCACATGGAGTTCAATGTTGGGGAACAAGTCTGGTTTTCCATAACTCACCTCATGTTAGTTGGTCCTCATAAGCTTAGACCTTGTTTCATTAGGCCTTTTCTCATTCTTTGTTGAATCAACACAATGGCCTACCACCTCAAGCTATTGCCACACATGATGATCCATCATGTGTTCCATGTTTCCTTACTATGCATATATGCACCTTGATCAATGAACTTTCCTTCCATATAGAAGTTAGATGTTGTCCAACACTCATTGACAACATGGATAAATATGAAGTCAAAAGCATTCTCCAAAAGTGCATCTGTGGTACCCGCCATCCGCATGTGGAATATCTTGTATATTGGAAAGTTTACACATTATATGAGGCCATATGGGAGCCAACGGCCAACTTGATGAATGCACTTGACCAACTTGACCCATGCACCTATGTTAGTGCAATCTTTTGAGCAGTAGCTTTGCAACCGAGGACATTGCAGTTTCAAAGGGGGGAAGTTTGTAATACCAATAGCTAGACATATTATCTAGAGGTGGAATTAGCTTAGAAACATTTAGAAGGATGTTATATATGATATAATAAGTAGATTAGATAGAGGTGTCACCAAAAGAGTACTTACACTAATAGGGCAAGAGTTTGAAAACACCTTGAAAACTTAAGAGCCAATTTTAGAAGTCTAAATAGATGAATTAGGCCTCAACAACGGAGACATTCTTCCCCTTTGGAAGAGAAGGTTGTCTTCTCCTCCCCAATATTTGCCTCATCAAGAGCTTTCTAATGGTACCTCACCCATACAATTTTGAGCTTCCTACAAAAAGATTCCCTAAAGATTCCCTTGGGTCAAACTTGTTTGACCAACCAGATAGGACAAGGAACAACATGTCACCCAGTTAGGTAACTAATCTAAGAGTGGAGCTCGCTAACATGTCACCAATCCATGTATTTGATCTAGGGGTGGCTTCCTTGAGAGGATCCTCTTTGCTATATAACAAAGACAAGGTGCTCCTTTGAGGCATCTTACTATTGAGTGTGAAGCTTTGTGTTTTCTCTCTTGTGTTTCTCTTGGAGGTTGTCTTGTCCTTGGAGTATTAAATTATGGCATTCAAGGCTAGGTCACATTAGTGAGAAGAGCATGCCTATTCCCCGCAAGAAAGGCTTTATTTCTACACAAAAGTCTAATTTAGAATTTTGTGAGCATTGTGTACTAGGGAAGTAGCATCAGACTTGTTTGGGATTGGAAATCATAGTTCCAAAGAGAATCTCAATTATATACATAGTGATGTGTGTGGCCTATCCCTTACTCTATCGTGCGTATATACATCGCTACACAACATACATCGCTGTCAACATTATACACTATAAAAGCACAACTCACACATAAGTCATACATAGACTCTAAAGTGCCACAATAATCAGACTGCTTAACATTCTCCACTCAACTCAACTCAACTCAGATCAATACTTGATCTGTCACTCTATAAACTACCAACAACTGGGCACTGATTACAGTCAAGTCAAGCCACACCCACTCAAGCATAGAGAATCCAGGTGATGCTCGCCGGCTCTGTCCACCATAGCCAGGAACTCGAAGGCTCAACATCAGAGAAGTGAGCTCTCCGGAGCTCACTTCAAAACTATACCCCTTGGACTTGAGCTAGCCCTGAAACCCTAACGGTCCCGCTGACGGCACACTCGACGGTGCAAACAGTGCAAAGTGACGGTGGGCCCCACCGTGAAGTCAGTACCCCGAACACAAAATCTAACTATTGGAAAGTAGTCCCTGAGAAACTGCTAGAATAACTCTAACTACCATCACTGGAACTCCAGTGTCCGAGCATCTAGATGCGGAACTACAAATGGCGTGACAACTGTCGTGCGTATATACATCGCTACACAACATACATCGTTGTCAACATCATACACTATAAAAGCACAACTCACACATAAGTCATACATAGACTCTAAAGTGCCACAATCGCCCCCCTAGCTGGCGGTTAGGTCCCTCTAACTCCAGATAGCCATCTACTCTAAGTATATGGTATACCCTCTAATGGGCAAAGATCAGGAGGCCGGGTGCTATGGAGCCCCATTGTTAGTCGCCTGTTTGCAATCTATACCATATAAAGAATGAACTAGTCATAGGTCAAGTACATCTAGGACATAACCACTGTCTCTGAGGAACCACCGTGAGGGGAGGAGTCATACATGCCATATGCCATCCTCTCAAACAGCTATCACACACTAACATAGTAGTAGCTCCACCAGAAGAGCCACATAACATACACCTCAAGCCTGCACGTACAAGTGCCAAGCTTGGGTCCATAGTACCATCAATGTTTGGAAGGTGGCATGGCGCACAATTGCGCACATGATCCTTCCAAACAACACCATCACGTCCTTCTAACACAAGGACTCCAGATGGCAAAACCTCGCGCACTCTCAAGATAGTGCGGCCTGTAGAAACATCAAGTGTCGTCGGTGCTGTCTGCTGTAGATATACATAGTTGCCTGGATGAAATCGATGGATCAAGGGTCTATAACCTCCTCCTCGAATGGTAGCATAGCGTAAAGTATCTCTATGCTGAGTAATCGCCAAGTTCTCAAAGGCCATCGGCATCACTCTCCGAAAGATCTCTGCCCGCTGAGAACATGCGCTCATCCATACATCGGGGTCATCCAAGTCCAAAACTACAATAGCATCTCGACGAATGGCTGCAGGTAAATCTGGATCTCGTCCATAGAGTAGAAAGTATGGAGAGAAGGATGCTAAGGAGGCTTGCCCGCTGAACCGATAGCCCATGGCCAACCAAAGGTAACTGGAGATCCCAATCTCCCAAGTGGCCTCTCTGCAAACCATACTTTTGCAATCCTCTCTTCACCGTCTGAACCACTCTCTCTGCTAAGCCATCTGCCTCAGGGTGATCTCGGGATGTAGTACGATGATCAATCAAAGCCTTGTCACACAAAACCTGAAACTCTCCCAAGAACTCTGTACCCTGATCAGTCAAAACCTCAGCTGGTGCACCAAAATGACTAAGAACTCGATCCAGGAACGAGTAAGCTGTCCCTTCACTAGACTTGTCAGGAAGTGCCACCAACTCAATCCACTTGGAGAAGTGCTCCACCATCACCAAAACATACCGATGATGTCTCACAGTCAGCGGTAAAGGTCTGGTGAAGTCCAAACTCCAACGGTAACCCAATCCCATGATAGGTAATGGGTGTAACTGTGGCGTAGGAGCATTGAATGATGCTCTAACTCGGTCGCAAACCACACATCTGGCAACAAACTGCTGTACCTCGGTCTGCATACCGCGCCACCAATAATGACTCTGGAGTAAGCTATACGTACGCTTTACTCCAAAATGTCCTAGCTCCTCATGAGCATGACGGACCAACTGTGGTCTCTGTGATGGAAGTGGTACTACTCGCACTCTACCATCCTCCCATACACGCAAAAGGTGTCTACCCTCCAATCTGAACCGTCTGGCTCGCTGAAGAACACGGTCTCTCTCCTTGGCCCCAACTGTGCCACCCACAACACCAGTGCAAAGATAGTCCATCACTAAGACATCATCATGAATGTCTCGCTGAACTGTACCAATATCTTCACTCTCTGGATCTGTGACCTCAATAACTCCTCCTGTATGCGCTGAGAGAGATACCACCAAAGTCTCTGCAAATATACACAGAAAGGCTGATGCATGCCAACTTGGCACCATCTCCTCATCTGTCTCACCATGCCAACATGCTCCGGTCTGATCCTGCTGGCTGGGACATGGGTTTCTACTCAACCCATCTGCATCACGGTTCACCACTCTAGGTCTGTGAACAACCGTGAAATCATACTCCTGTAAAATCAGAGCCCATCGTGCAAGCTTCCCTGAAAGCTTGTCGGACTCCATCAACCACTTCAACGGCTGATGATCAGTGATGAGAGTGAAGGGGTTACCAAATAGGTAACATCGGAAATGTGCTACTGCCCAAACTGCTGCCAAGCACTCTCCCTCATATGAACTATACTTTGCCTCCGCTGAATTGTTGGAGCGACTAGCATAGGCCACCACAAACTCCTTCCCCTCATCATCATGCTGGGTGAGCACCGCTCCAAGCCCCAACATACTCCAATCAGTGTGAACCTGAAATGGTCGTCCCCTGATTGGTCTCCTCAAAATAGGAGCAGATGTCAACCTCTCCTTGAGCTCTACAAAAGCTCTCTCCTGCTCATCTCCCCAACACCACTCATGTGTAAGCTTGGTCAGCTTTGTCAAGGCCTTGGCAATGACACTAAATCCTCTAACATAGCGGCGATAGAAGTTTGCCAACCCAAGGAATGCTCGCACTCTGCTCACATCCGTAGGCCGAGGAATACATGCAATAGCCTCCACCTTGGTCTGCTGAACACCAAGTCCTCCGGGGTAGATAGTGTGACCCAAATACTCAACCTGCTCGTGGAAGAACCTACACTTCCCAGGATGTAATTTGAGTCCATGAGATCTCAACCTCTCAAACACCTCTAACAATTGTCTCTCATGCTCCTCCATAGTAGTGCTATAAACCAAAATGTCATCAATATAGCACCGAGCAAAATCCAATCTAGCTAGGATCCTATCCATGACCCTCTGGAACTCAGCAAGAGCGTTCTTCAACCCAAATGGTAAGAACCTCCACTAATATAACACATCCTTGCCCTGAGGATCAATAGCCCAAAATGCTGTCTTGGACTTATCCTCTTCCCTGATCGGCAACTGATGATATCCCGCTCAAAGATCCAAAGTACTGAAGACCTTTGCATGCCCAATCGCATCAAAAATCTCCTCCGGTGTAGGCATGGCATACCGATCAGCCCTGGTCTGTCGGTTGATAGGACGGTAATCTCCACACATCCGCCTATCTGTATAGTTGCCATGCATATCCTTCTTGGCTGGCATCACTGTCGCTGATGCATACTCTCCATGTGAAATCTCCACCAAACCGACCTCAAAAAGGTCACTACTCCGGCTCTGAATCAATGTCCTCTCCATCTCACTATATCGATAAGGACGTCGGAAAACTGATGTGTCACTAGTCAGCTCAATCCATATACCAGGTCCCTTCAGAGCACCCAAATCCTTCATACTGAAGGCAAAACAACTCGTGTGACTCCTCAAGAACCTCCAAACCCTCCGTCTTTCCTCTCCAGTAAGCTTGGGTCCAAGATCTGCTCCCAAGTATCCTCTGTAACTGTAGTAGGAGTGGAAGACGTACTGACTGGCTGCTACACTGGGCCCTTGGGAGCAATAGTGTCATGCTCCCGACCACTAGAGGTCCCAACCTCTATGTGAAAAACTCCCTCCACTCTGGCTGCAAGCTCCACACGTCCTCTGGCTGCATCCCATGTGGACCAAGGGTGTAATCCAAGTAGCCCACGCTCATCTGGATGGACTCCAAGTAGACCACTCTCCCTAGTAGCTACTGGATGTGTCCCAAGAATACCATGTCCACTCGGTCCATCACCCCCAACATGTGCCTGAATCGTCTCGATAGGCACAGGGCTCACAAGTGTCATAGTGGTGATGCCTATCAAGCGCATCCTACGCTGCTCTGCCAAACCAAGGTTCACAATCCAGGTCAAACAGTTCAGGTCCATAGCCTGACCTAACACCTGGATGCCTTTGACACTACTGGAACAGCGGTAATACCGGTGCAAAAACCCATTGCCCGCTCTCTTTCATCAGCATTGGGCTCCACCAACTGCTGTAACTGTGAGTCCCAAACAAGTCCAAGTCCTCCCTCTTGAAAAGCATGAGAGCCTAGGAAACTCATGAGTGTGGGAAATGCAGCTCTAGGCTGTCCAACTAGGTTCACCATTGCCATAGGTGACCTATCAGCCACAACCACTATCTGAGACTGACGCCCAACATCCAAGATATCATCAACAAGAATGTGGTCTAGTCGCTGAATCCCATCATAAGCACGCTGTAGAACCTCTCTGGGTAAGAGGTTTGTCCACCAAAGACAAAGACGATGAGCCCGTGATCCCACTCTGGCTGCATCTAACAATACAACAGGTCCCATCCAAGAATGGACCTGATGTGTACTTGCCACCACTCTGGTGCAAGAATCACCCAACAAAGGAACATTCTCTAGAAGGTAAGCTAGAGAAACAGACTGATGAACCTGGAGATGTCGTAATATCCGTAACATCTCCCAAAACACACCAGAACAAGGATCCTGAAGACCCAAACCACGGCCCGCATGTGTATGTCCCTGACATGGCCATCCAGAAATCACCAAGTGAATAGGCCCATGTCTTTCTAGGTCATGCGCCCCCAGTAAGGAAATGTCTCCTGGTAAGGCCTTCTGGTAACCTCTAACTGTTGACATCGGTAATAACTCTAGATACCGATAGGCCAAGTGTGCCACATGATGTAGAGAGACTCGCCTAGCAGTCTCATCTCTCTCTACATACAAGTACCTCTGTACTCGGATACCCGCTTGTAACACCGCAGCTAGTCCGGTGCTAATCCCACCAAACAACTCCAATAGGCATATCCCCTCTACTGGATACTGCCAAGCAATGAGTGTGGTATCTAGAGGTGTCAAAGCAATCACCTCTGGAGGCTCATCCTCACATTCATCCCTTGATGGTACAAAGGCTCCACTCCAAGCCTGTTGCACCAACTGATCTGCATGCTACTACAATGCCTCCTCTGAACTCCACAATGGAACATCCAAGGTGGATGGAACAATCCCACTTGTACTCCAAAGCCGAGTGATCTCCTCTGGTACTGGAGTATCCTCTGCATGGGCGTTCCCCTCCAACAAGTCACCAGGCCAAGTAACTGCACCGCTGAAAGCTAAAATTGATGCTGCCATGGTCCCGGACTGTAGTGAGCCAAGACTGCCACTACTGAAGCGTACTGGTAGGTGACATACCCGTCCCTCACCAGACTGCCAACCAGGTCTATAAGAGGCTGTCTCCTCCCAATAGTCAATGCTGAAACCCATAGGGTATAACACTGCTCCCCCAACTAGCACATCATATGACTCAGCTATCGTCGCAATAGCCTGAGCTCTCACCACCGAGCTATCAGTCGGATGACCAGGCTGAACCTGGACAACAAGCTCTCCACGTGTGATGTACTGTGTCGAACCACCACCAAGAGATGTTTGGATCTAAAATGGACACCTCTCCACATCGGTCTTCCGTAACTCCAGACCGACAATTGCAGCCTTTCCCAACATAAGGGGCTGCGCACCAGAGTCTAACAAGACTCTTTGTGGTGTATAGACCTTCCCTGAAGGTCCCACCAAACAAAAAATCCCCCTCTGGTTATCCAATAGGACAACACCAGGTGTAAACCGCGCTCTCTCAAGGGCCGGTCTAGCTGGCAACTCCTCCAGTCTAGCCGTTGCTGCCTACCATAAACCATTGGTTGCTGAACGGATCCCCTGCTCCTCAACCAAGTCAGCTCCACTACCAACCACCTCTGCTCTAGTAGTAGGAACTGCACCATCCCTACTCTCACACAACGTGGCAGCCAACCGGAACACTGGGGCTGGGTCAACTCCCAATGTAAACATGTCACTGGCTGAAAATAAAGGATGCCGCATAATCAGCTGAGCCGCCCCCAACATCATGCTAGACTCAGTCTGTGTAGTAGCAGGTGGCTGACTAGCAGGTACTCCATCAGGTACTCCATCACCACCTACCACACTTGCACTGGGACGTCTAGGAACCATGGATGTTGTCTGCAATGCCTCAAATAGCATGAAAGACTGGGGAAGTCTGACCTGTCTCCCAACCTCTCCTCTCTATGGGTCCAACTCCACTGATGCTCCTCTAGGCTCTAGAGCACAAACTGCACTCCTAGTCACTGCTGCAGATGCATCCACCTGTGCTGCTCCGCACATGAAGTCCAAAGCATCTCTATCACCAACATATGAGGTGGAAGCTTCAGCACCCAAATCTGATCTCCTCTGAGCAATAGCTATACTAGCCAATCTCTGCTCCAACTGCTCAATCCGAGTAGCCATAGTTGTGTCAGAAGTAAGGGCAGGTACTGCACCCCTACTAGGTGTAGATCCTCTACCACCACCTCTACCACCTCGTCCTCCATGAACTGGAGCTCCTCTACTACTTGCCATAGCAGCCCTACCACTCCGTAACTCCGGGTGTAGGTCAAAACACCGGTCACTAGTGTGACCAAATCTGTGGCAATGCTCACACTGCCTCTGTGCTGGCTGTGATGCACCAGAGGTATCAAGTCCGCTGCCCTGAGTACACTCTCTCCTATGGTGAGGTCCACCACAAGTCCAACAAGCAACACCACCACTCACTGGCTGCTGCTGACCTAAAAATGAGGTAAGGGTCTAACTCCACTAGGCCCTCCACTCGCTCCATAGGATCTGGGCTGTCCACCCTGTCCTCAAAAACCAACTGGGCATGGTGCACTATGCTGCACTCTAGAAGAAGTCACAATCGTGGATGAGGTCTCTCTACCAAATCCAGCTGTCACCACTCTCTCCTCCACCATGTTGAGCTCAATACGCTCAGCCAAACCAAAGACTACTGCCAAAGTGGGCGAAGTAGCCTGCAACAACGTAGCATCACGAACTCTATGTCGCAACTCCCTGTCCAGTATCCCATACCAAAACTGGACTGCCTGGGCCTCAGTAACTCCCTGAGTGAAATTGATCAGCCGCCTCATGCAAGTATATGCCTCGCGTAGGCTCTCTCCAGCCTTCCGCTGGAACTCCTGCAAGCTCCTCAGCTTGTCAATCCGCACTCCTTGGTAGTTCTGCCTCAAACATAGGAAGAACTCAACCATGGGGTTAAACCCCGGTACCACACCACCTCCTGCAGCGGTACCTCCACTCGTAGTAGCACTATCTCCAGCTAGTGCACCTCCACTAGCTCCACCCACACTACTCGAGCTAGAACTCGTAGGTACAGCCAATCTACTCCTGGCCATCGAGCCTGAAGTGATGGAGACATAGTGTGGAGACCAATACTGTCTCCATAACTCAATCTCCTCCAAATGAGCTCTCCTGAACTCATGGTAGTCATCCATCGGCGGACCCTCCAGATGCTGAAACAACCCCTTCCATGCCATGAAAGGTGTGAACAAAGTCGGGTTCCACATCTGCTGCAAATCACACCAACTGTCGAACTCCTGGATGAAGTCATCCAACTCAATGGTACCCATTGTACCAAAGTAACGCCTAAGGCCTTTGGAGGCCCCATAAATCTCATCCATGTCCCACAACAACGGTGCGGACACACCAAGTGCACTCTCAACTGAATCAGCTCTTGTGTCGAACTCCAACTCAGAGTCAATCTCCTCCCTCACTGGGACCTGAGATACAGGCTGATACCGAGCACCACTCCGAGTAAACCCACTGCGTACTATAGGGCTAAGTCCTCTGGAATCTCCAAAGAACTACGTCGTGACCACATAACTGCAACAGCAAACCCGAACCACCAACTGCAACCGCAAGTTGCAACCGCAAGTGCCCCACCAAGTGCCAACACCACTACGTGCCAACACCAACTAGACACCACCCACTTATGTAACTCTAACCGAGATAACTACACTAGGGGAAAAGCAACTTGTAACCTGCCATCATAACACACACTCTCACGGTCTGCAGGTCATCACTCTAGCCTCACCACCGAGAGCACACCAGAGCACCAACGCTCAAAAGTCAGAGCACCTTACACAAATAGGAAGCAGAGAATGAAGGGGATCCAATCACAAGAAATCTAAACAAAAACCCTCCATTTCATAACACAACACGGGATTGACTCTACCACCATTTGGCATTTGACATAAGAGCAGTTCATATCTAAGTCCTAAGCTACCAGGATCACCAAGAATGGGATCAAACTGCCTCTCCTAGCCAAAGCTACATGTGTATAGATAACAGTGGCGCAATCACTAGGACAACAAGTGAGGGTGGACCAGTTGGCTAGGGCACCAGTCTAGGAACAAGAGATCTAGGGGTCAAACCCTATTGCGCATAATCTAGCAAGAAAGGTAGATTTTGCCAACCAATGACCAAGATCTACTCTAAACTAGCTAGTCTCACGCTAGCAAGCTGGCTTGCTGGCCCTTCTAGGCCTTCGTAGCATCTCATAGCCCACAGGCCTATGCCTCAAAGCCTCTAAACGCCAAAATTCAGCCAAATGAGGCCTTTCTTGTTGCCACTTCGAACCTCCTCCAAAATTGGCAAAACTTCTCCAAATCTGCGAAACTCCTTCAAACTAGCAAAACTTCTCCAAATCCGGCCAAATAGCGAAACTCCTCCAATTTTGGCCCAAAATCTGATGGATTTTGGGCCCTAAAACCTAAAGATGGATGTCTGCCAAATCCCCCGCTAACTTTCCACTCGAGCCAAATTGACAAAACGGGTTTTTCCAAATCACAATTTCATGAGAAGAGCTTTCTAACTCCACCTTCAATTTCACTTTCTGAGCCCAACTCGCAGCAAATTGGTCCTACCTTCACCTCTTGAGCTCAAAATCACAACACTGCTCAAAAATTGCTCCTTCTTTGCTCAAAATTTGGCCAGCGCTTCCGCACACCGTCCGCCTAACTGCCAAATTTGCATCAACTACACGAGCTTCTGCACACTAGGGAAACACAGAACCTGAATCGAGCTACCACGATCCACCGAGCTTGGAGATACCACCAACACTCAACGTTCTTGCACCCGATTTCCCCCTGACTTCACTTCTCTGATGTAATCAGATTGCTTAACATTCTCCAATCAACTCAACTCAGATCAATACTTGATCTGTCACTCTATAAACTGCCAACAATTGGGCACTGATTACAGTCAAGTTACACCCACTCAAGCATAGAGAATCTAGGTGACGCTCGCCGGCCTCTGTCCACCATAGCCAGGAACTCGAAGGCTCAACATCATAGAAGTGAGCTCTCTGGAGCTCACTTCAAAACTATACCCCCTGGACTCAAGCTAGCCCTGAAACCCTAACGGTCCCGCTGACGGCACACTCGACGGTGCAAACGGTGCAAAGTGACGGTGGGCCCCACCGTGAAGTCAGTACCCCAAACACAAAATCTAACCGTCAAAAAGTAGTCCTTGAGAAACTGCTAGAATAACTCTAACTACCATCATTGGAACTCCAGTGTCCAAGCATCTAGATGCGGAACTACAAATGGCGTGACAACTTCCTCACATTCTAGAAAGTTGTATTATGTATCTTTCATTCATGATTATTTGAGGTTTGTATGGATTTATTTCCTACATAAGAAGTCAGAGGTCTTTGTTACTTTCAAGAAGTGGAAAGCCCAAGTTGAGACTCAGATTGGTAAGAAAGTGGGATTTCTGCAATCAGATAATGGCAAGGAATACACTTCTCGAGAATTTGAGGTGTATTGTCAAAAAGAGGAGATAACTCACCATCTCAATATAATATGTACTCCACTGCAAAATGGTGTTGCTGAGTGGCTCAATCAAACACTATTGGAGTGGATGAGGAGTATGTTGAGCCAATTAGGTTTATCACATGCATTTTGGCCTAAAATTGTCAACACTACATCTTATTTGGTAAATCTTTCTCCTTCCAATGTGATTAATTACATGACACCATTTGAGATGAGACACAGACTGCATGCATATTACAATTTTTTAGTAGTCTTTAGATGTAATCCATATCCTCTCATACCCAAGGAAAGTAAATTTAAGTTGAATCTTACTTCCAAGAAATGTATTTTTCTTGGCTACCAGAGTGGTGTGAAGGATTTCAAGTTGTGGGATCCACTCAATTGTAAATTGATTGTCAATAGAGATGTTTCATTCAATGAGTTCAGATCATCAACCAAGGGGGAGCAAGTTCAGGCTCCTTGTAATGATAAGGCAAAATTTCCTCTAAATATTCCGGGGAGATTTTCCCTTATCATGAAAACCATTATGATTGTCATGAAACATCATGAGAACCATTATGATGAGGCACTAGGAAGTGCTCACACAGAGGAGCAAGTTTCCCAAATTGAGGATTTATAAGAGTGTGAAGAGACTAGTGAACCTCAATACATGCTTGCACAAAAAGATCAAGAGGAGTCATCAACAAGGAGGACACTCTATTTGTGCTCTTTAACAATTTACATTGTGGAAAATGGTGTGATTCAACACAATTAGGAGACAACAATATATCTCTCTTGATGATGATGATGGTATGGCTTTGATCTTGGAAGAAGTGGAACCTTCTTCAGACAATGAGGCTCAAGCTTTGATGGACAAGCTTTAGTGGAATGCAACAATGCAAAGGGAGATGCAATCATTGATTGACAATAAGACTTAGGAGTTAGTGAAGCTTCCAAAACATTGACATCAAGTATTATTTTCTCAAATAGGTTGTGTTTGAGAAATGATTGAGCTAGTCAAGATTGATGATAAACTCAAACTTGTTGATACTTTTACCAAATTGATTTCTTTAGAGAGTTTTTTGAACATTGTGCCAAATTGCAAGTATTGCATATGGACACAAGTAGAGTAGACTAGCAACTATGTTATATCTATATATGATTTTACTCTATCCCGTTTAGGCTATGGCTTAGTTAACTCTAGTTTACAAAGGGACCTATGTTAGGTTTCCTTCTAGGACTTCCCGTAGAGTAATCATATAGGTTATAGAGGTTAAGGACCCCAAGACATGAGTCAAGGGGGAGATTGTTAGGAGTTAACTCAGGTCTTGAGTAACTCTAGTTAGTATGATTATGGTTAGTTAGACTAGGGTTGGACTACTATATAAGAGAGCTAGTAGAAGCTCTTTGTGAAACATTAGTCTCATTATCAATAAAGCTAATGGTGTGTTCTCGTGGATGTAGCCTCAATGAGGTGAACCACATATTTTCTTGTGTCTACCATGGTAGATGTATTTCTTCTGTATTATTGAATTGGACTTACACACATGATGTAATTTTGGAGGGAATGATTACTCATCCTATTGGATGGGCAGCAAGCGTAGTTGAAGCATGTAAAGTTTCCAAGTATTGGGGTATGCAACGATGTCACCTCTTCGTTCCTCTAGTCTTGGAATTATATGGGGCTATGGATATGACATTTGACACATTTGTATAGGAGTGCACAAGAGCATATCATATTAGAAATTAAGAAGTACCACTCTCACTTTCATATTTCATGACAATTTTTTAGATAACATGTGTCCTCTATGGAGAGCACGGGCTGATACAATCCATAGGAGACAATCACACTAGGTGATGTTTCTTCAAATCCTTCTTTAATTTGCGTACCATAGGACTTAAAACTCTCACTTTTATAACATATATAGATAACATGTATCCATTATTCCACATAACATATTTTAGATAACATGCATCCATTACTCTCCATACCACCGCATAAGAGAGCAATTACATACCATAGAACTCCCTAATTGGTAGACCATAGAACTTGCATATCTAAAGTGCTCCAAGGTAGATTTTTCATATCCATACTAATGGGCTAAGCCCATTTTACCTACTATGTCTCATCCTTGTCCAGCTTGGTGGGACTCCGACTCCATATCCTTTTTCTGGTTATTCTACGTGCGGTCGCCTTTTTGACTCAACATTATTGTTTTATCTTTCAACTGGGCTACTGATGGTCCAACTACCTTAGATTGAACCACTACAGTGGTCCAAAACCCAACTCGACACGAGAGCCCGCTAATCAGGTAACTTGTGAATGCTGGTTGCGAGAATAAAGGTATACCAACATGGTCTTAAACGTTTTCCACAGAAAGTTCATGGCCACTTTAATTGATTGTAATGTATAATGTATTTATTACAGCTAAATCTTGTTATTGACAGTGCAGAAAATGACTTCAAGAGATTGTTGACTTCCTCTTACTACACGACGAAAGCATGACATAGGCGATATAAGTACGCGAGGACCGGAAAGCGACCTCCATTATCACCCTCACTGACCGTATGTAGCCATCTATACAGTCTTTATGGGTATACTACTATATACGCTGAGCAGAACACGCCAGAAGAAGCCCGAATGTGATAATAACTTACCTGTGGCGTGTTCTTCCGATATCCGTTCAGTTTGCGACCGATGAACTAAGCAGTCTGAATTAGCAGAAATCGGGTTCTCTAGGTTTGCAAGACTGTACCGAAGGTACCGGTGTTTTTCCTTTAATGTAGATGGAGAATTGCTGCAGACACGTACCAGAAGAATTTCGTGAAGAAATCTTGTTCTGTTGTTGGCCATTCTGGCAATGGAGTGTTTTTCTAGAACGGTGGATGCAGAGAAGCAAAGATCTCACTTTTGTGTTATAGTTGGTGTGGCTTGGTGTAGAGTACGAGCCCTGTGTGACTTGATTCAGGTGGAAATCAACGCGATGCCAGAGCAAACAAGAGGTAATCGACGAACTTAATCTTTGAATCTCGATGTGGTTAGTGTTTAGTGTGTTTTGCTTGGTACCAGTAAGTAGAAGCAGGCAGACATTCTCGCGTAGTATTGAACTCAATTGTTGATGTAGAAGCTCTGAGTTGCCTCAGTGTTTATCACCCAGGCTGGAGAGAGACACTGGAGGAACGTTGCGGTTAAGAAATCCTTTCTTCTTGCTTGTGTTCTTTCAGTGCTGTGCTGTACTGTACTGTTGCTTGCCGAGCATAGACTTCAATTCAAGGGACCTGTTTACTCGGTTGTTGAAAGGAGAGTAGCTATATTGCGTTAATTAGTCGAGCTACCATTCACATTGTTTTTCGCAAGGGAGATAAGTACAGAGATTGGTCCTAGTTTATCTTTACTTTCAAATCGACCCAACAGTCGGCGGATGTTTTCCTTTTCACAGGAAACCCTGAAATGCTGTTGGAAGCCGCGACTTGTGCTTGGAAGGACGCAAGAGTCTGAAATATTGAATGAAAAGCTAGCGCCAGCAGGCTAGCCTGCTCGTGAAATTGATTTTACTGGGTTTGCGATTTCAGGATCTCTGCTTTTTGTTTAGTATTAGGTCAATGCGGAAGGTCTCGGAGCATACTTTCGTCGATGGTGTTGATCATTTGAGGATCAAGATCATCGAGCTGCAGAAAGAGGATTATGGTCTGTATGTCTGGCCTTCTAGCATACTCTTGGCGGAGTATGTTTGGCAACAAAGATCTCGGTTTAGCGGTCGCAAGGTTCTCGAGCTTGGTGCGGGAACTGCTCTTCCCGGCATAATTGCAGCAAAAGTTGGAGGGATTGTTACACTGACAGATCATGCTGATCAGCCCGAGGTATTCGACAACATGAGAGCATGTTGTGAAGTTAACCATGTCGATTGCAAGCTGCAGGGTCTTACATGGGGTGAATGGGATGAGAAAACATGTTCTCTTCAGCATGAAATTGAAATCGTCCTTGGTGCAGATGTATTTTACCAAAGCACGGATTTCGATGATTTATTTGCAACTGTCTACTACTTATTAAAAGACACGCAAAATGCAGTTTTCATCACTACCTACGAGAAGCGTAGTGGACATCGATCCATTGAATTTCTGATGGCCAAGTGGGGACTCTGTTGCACGAAGCTCATCGATGTTTCGGAGTTTCTTCCATCGAAGAAAATTAACGATCTTCCATCTTCACTTCAGCTGATTGAAATAGAGCTGAAAAAATGAACTGCATGTTCAGATGATGTTGCTTGAGCGATTGTGGAGCACAGCGCCTGGTATAAAGACAGGAGTTTCCAAGATATCCATTATATTAGCCGCAGATGTCAAATTTGCATCTGTGGTGATTCAATTGACATTGTCTTGGGATCCTCCGAAATATTAGAAATAAGGAATTAGAAATTGGGCCCCGAACTGAAAGCTTGGGGGCCGGATGGAATTCCATAACTCTGCTGGGCTTCCACGACTCTGCTGAGATGCCGGAAATGCATCCAGTTCTCGCTTGTTCTCAAGTTCAGAAGCGGACCAATCTGTTCTCTTTAACAGGGTAACTCTTTAGAGAGGAAAGGAGGGCTGCCTGGAAAGAAAGATTAAGAAGCCCTGCTATCATGAAAGGCTGACAAGTCTATCGCGACTAAAGATCAATTGCCAGAGGAAAATCCTTACAACCAGTTAGGTCTAAGTTGAATATTTCAAGTCAGGGAATCTTTTCCTATCATGGGCAGCAGAAGAGAATTCAGTAGTATCAGATGGAAGCAGCAGAAAATTTAATAAGATCAAATCGAAGCTGCAGAAAATTTAGTAAGATCAAATCGAGGAGAATTTAGATAGATCAAATCGAAGCGGCTGGACCTCAGTCGCAAACAGAAGAGAAGAGAAAGTCGTCATCCAATTAAACTCGTCTGAAGGCTATTCACTCTACTTATATCGCTAGAAGTCAATTCAATTATTTGAGGCAAGGATACTTCATGGAGGTGCCCTTCAGCCCTTGGGTAACTATTCAAGTGCAGACCTGTAGCCAGTGTCAAATGTCCTGGGATGGCAGTTCCACTGACAGCGAGAATCTTTTGCCCTGTTAGGCACTTGACACATAACATGGGGCTAAATATGACAATTTAGGGCCCGTTCGAATCATGCACGAACAAGGTGCCTGGATGGACAGGAGCTGTTTACTGTGTACGGGATGCCCCGCTCTATTTTGGCGCTAAATGCACGTATTCACGTTCGATTCACATAAAAAAGGAACTCAAACGTGTGACCTGCGACAGTGCGTCCTTCGAAACCCACTGCAAACCTGCATCAGTTGGTATTTGAGAGTTCGAGTCTGCACTGTAAATTTTGAGGATACGTCCCGCTACACCTACATGTCTCTCCTATGCGGGCTGCGGGATAAAATTTTCAGCTTCATTGGTTACGAATCTTTCTCTTTGGGACGCCAGGAGTATGAATGGACCGTGAGGTATCCCTCAACCGTCGGCAGGACTCTCCTCGAACCCGTGGAAACAATTTCCCACCATGATTGCATCGGGAATCAAAGAATCATTTCAGAACTTGTGTTCACGCATTCGGAGTTCCCCACTTTCCTTGTGACAATTTCAAGCATGCACTTTGTACCCGAATCTCCCAAGAACAGATACGTTCAGTATAGACTGAGAGTTCAAGGCTTAGTGGAAAGACATGCATGGAATGCATAGACGAATACGGTCTTCTGGAAGGAATATACATTTTCTCATCAATTCTCTATGCAACAGTACTACAAACTCAGGCGAGAAACGCAGTTTCTTCCCTTTGAAACCAATATACACACTTACAGCGTTTGTCTGGGAGAAAATTTGGGCATTCTCAGCAGATATAGACTCTGCCCTTGTTTCAGTGCTGGTATTGAGCACGATCAGGCCTGTTTGCCAGTCTCCTTGAGCAGGCTACTTAACTGGAGTACAGGAAACGCTTCTAGTGAGATAACTGGGGCTGCAATTCTGAAACCTGAGCTCTCCCACGACTAATTTTGGGCTGTGGCAGAATGACAGAAGTATGGCTAGACATATCGCGTCCACAAGCAAGCAGTTCCCTGCGATGTTGAGATAAACTTCCACTGAGTAGCTGACGAGGAACTCGAATAAATCTCGGGAAGAGGTGCCCAGAGAGAAGGATGCTGTATGAGCGAAACAAACAGGAGCTTAAAAAGATAGGGAAATGGAGACAGCGAAGCAATTGTCGAAGCCTCGTGTCGACCACCCTGTTGTAGACATTGCGAAAATACGGAGCTTTATCAGAGAGTTTAGGGAGTTGCGATTACCTAGGAACTGCTACTGGAGGAAACCGAAGGGAAAAGCGGGAGATCTAGCTGTACTAAGATCTGCACCAAGGATGGACTCCGCAAAGTTACGCTTTTGAGGCTTCACTTTGTTTATTGGGTGGGGTTTCCTAGGTGAAAGGGCGACCGCGTAGAAAACACGAAGGATGGGAAGACCCCATCAAGCCAGTACAAGGGTCTTCAAGCCCGTACAAGAGAGAGACGAAAAAGGTAAAATGGTGCTAAGTTCCAAGAGAGTCTATGAGAAATCTGCCCTATGGCACCTAAGATATCACACCTATGCAAGTCGTGAAGGTCTTAGATGTTTCTTCCAAGGGGTAGTTGAAGAAACATCACCTAGTGTGATTGTTCTCCTTTGGATTGCACCAACCATTGCACTCTATAGAGTAATGGACACACGTGGTCTAATATATACTACAAAGTATGAGAGTGAAAGTGGTAACCCTGGCACTTAACATGATAAGCTCTTGTGCAATCCCTTACAAATGTGTCGAATATTGTGTCCGTAGCTCCATAGAACTCAAAGGGCTAAAAGAACAAAGAGGTGACATCAATGCATGCCTCCATGCTTGGAGACCTTGTAACCTACTACTGCACTCATTGCACATCCAAGGGATGTGTAATCATTCCCTCCAAAACTATATCCCGCGTAGGGTTTGTAACCATGACATCCACAATTGTCATCTGATCATCTCGAACCAAGTATAAGTCTGCATTGATACGTGTCGTCTGCCAAACATACGAATGCTCTCTCCAAGCCAAGTATCCACTCTCGTACCATAGTAAAAACTATGTCCCTAATAGCATCATGGGTAGCTATACTCTGTCATCTTAAAGGACACCATGTCATATGGACTATTGCTACACCTAGTATAGAACCACATACACGAGTGAATAATGAAGATGCATATGGGTGGACCAACCTAGGCACAACCTCATTGCTATAGAGGAAGTAGTTTGTGCAAATCGATATGCCCTAATGCATGGTTGAGCTAGGATCCAAGAGCTTGCATCCTTGCTGGAGCAAGAGCAAAGATGTGCTGTAGTAGCATGAGGAATGGAGGAGTCAACTAAGAGAGAATGTAATGTATACTCACACTATCGCTCCATCAAGGAAGACAATAAACCTCTAGTCCAATCTGATGATAGTTAAGCAAAAGATAGAAAGTCCTCTGGTGCCCGTGGGGATAGACTATCTCTCATCTATCGCAATAACATTTGGAGAGAAAAGGATCCCTCCTCCACCTTTGTCACATAAGTCTCCAAAACCGGCCTATCCACAACCACAAAACAAGAGGAGAGTAGGGGTGCCGGGAGAGCCCGACCAACCAAAAATGCCATAGGTTCCGTCTCCTCCATAGATAGCAAGCCAACCACTCCACATGAGATCGGTATAGTTTTCTATCTGCGTGCCAAATCCACTTATCACACATTCAAATGTCCTTGGTTATAATACTCCGAGGACAAGAGAAGAGAGAAAACACAGATTACACACTCAAACATTCGGTGCCCCAAAGGAGCACCTTCTCTTAATTATATAGACAAAGAGGATCTCCTCCAAGGAAGCTCCACCATAGGATTAGGCCCACAGATAGGTGACATGTCAGCAAGTTCCACCCTTGGATTATTTACTTGGATGGGTGACATGTCGGTCTATGTCATATCAGTTGGTCAAACAAGCTTTGACCTGTAACACCCATTTGTGCATGTGTGTGGTATTGTGATATTTAGCTTGGTATTACAAGTACTTAAGAGATATTATTTATATAGAGATAAAGGATGGTTCTATATTAGTCATGGTTAGCTAAAGTTAGTCATAGCTAAGATAGATGGGACCTTACTTTAGAGGAAGTAGAAAAGATGAGCACCACTATTTTGGATTTTAGTGTGTTGACTTGGTATTATTCCTAGGTGTTTGGCTTTGGGGAAAGAGTTGAGAACTCTTGGGCCCGCAAGCCTTTTTGTTTTGGATTCTTCTTTAGTCCAAGGATAGCCCATGTGAAGGAATCCTTGCTTTAGTGGTTGGGTCAAGATAAGACCACATGCTTAGGGGAATATGCCCATGTGAATGGATATTCCTTTCTACTTTTTGACTTTACTTGACTTTTAGTCTAGTAACTTGAGTTACTACGGTAATTAGTAACTTTAGTACGTAACTATTTCACAAGTATATAAACAAGGAGTGAGGAGGTACTCATCATCCTTTCATTTGCAACTATCTCTCTCTCATTGAGTTCTCTAGTGAGCAATGTCTTGAGTCTTGGAGTGTTAGCCTTGGAGGAGTATGATGGAGTTGGGGTTCCTTGCCTTCTTAGTCCATGGTGCGCTACCATAATAGCCATCAGAGGTTCATCCTGAGTGAGAGACAGGCCGGCTCACATTTTTGGTTCCGTTGCCGGGACCTCTCTAGAAGGCAAGATAATGTTCCGCGTCCAATTCTACATTAGGCAGAAGGAGGCTATGAGAGCTCACTTGGAGAGAACATTAGGAGAGGAGAGGGCTGAACTTATGTTAGAGAACCAAGATCCATTTGTATACCCTGTAGTTCATTATGATGTCTTTGAGGTGATTTTGTACATCTTGTACACATGAGAGGAATTGGAGAGATTGTGTGAGGTGGATTGCAGATTTTGGGGATTAAGGTGATTTTGGGCAAAATCTCAAGTTTGAGATCTGGACTTGAGATTTCTACACATGATAGCTTGGGTTATCTTTCAGTTAGCACACTTGAAATTATTGAGAGAGCTTCTATGCGCACTGGGCTAGAATTTTTGAAAGTTGATAGGGTAAAGTGCTCCCGCAACTGCATGCTCTCTGGAAAATTGTACAGAGTCTGCCATTTCTTCAATGTTTAGTGAATTGTCCTGAAAATTTCCAAGAAAATTCAGTGCATTGTATCCTACCTGGTGCCACAAAAATTAGAGAGAGATCATTTTTGCGCAGTGCGTTATGAGTTTTTGAAGTGAGGGGGGTGGTTTTCAGACCAAATCTGAAATATGGGTGCTGAATAGAAAGGTGTCTAGGCCAAATGGCTCGATGAAAAGATCTAAAATTTTGCAGGGAGGGACGCCCTAGAGTTGTGATCAAGTGTGGAAAATTTCAGAGGACTGTGACATATTAGTTGGGAGATTTGAGTGACATTGTGAGGAAGGGTCAATTCTGCAGAGTGGAGATCTCATGCATGAGAAGTTTGAGATCAACAAAAAGCATGTTTGAGTGTTTAGATTCATCTTGGGGAACATGGAGAGTCATCAAGAGTGGAAATTGAGATTATGCAAGGTTCCCCAAGGGTTTGAGGTGATTGTAGGGGTGGATTTGAGGAAAAGAGAGTTTACAATAGAATTTGAAGAGAGTGTTGAGAGGATCCAAAAACCTACACCACTTGGAGGAAAGAGTGAGTCTAAGTGCTTTCTATGTGGAGAGAAGGGACATAAGGCAAGTTCATGTCCATTGACCTTTGAGAGCAAGAGATTGAGGGAAAGGAGAGGCTTACTTGACTTGGGTTTGCATGTTGGACCTTCTTCACCAAGATTGGGAGGGAGAAGATCTAAGACCAAGGAGTTGTGTGAGGTTTGTGGAGTTGAAGGACTTCCAAAAGGACATGAGTGTAGTGGAGTAAAAGCACTTTTGGAAACTTTGGTGAAGGATCTTGGAGAGAGTCTTAGTACAGCTACAGAAATACTACCACCTTCATCAGCTAGTTCTCAAGATTAGTGATGGAGATAATCTTTCAACTTATGGATAAACTATCCATGAGAGTTAGATTAATATGCACTTTAGGATTTGATGTTGCTATAGAAATCTTGGAGCAACCTGAATCTTTTGTGTTCCCTAGAGTGGATTATTCTCAGATGGTGTTAGTCATGTATATACTTTATTAGTAATAGAGTGAGAGAAAAGAAAAGAAAAAAAAAAAAAAAAATTTGAGAGAAAAGAAAGATAGTGAGGGGTTAAGATGGGGAAACTTCCGGTTTTCTTTGGCAAGGATGGAGAAGATGTGGAGGCCTTTGTGAGAGACTTCAAGAGAGCTTGCATAGGAAACAATGAGAGGAGGAAGAATGAGTGGGCCTCATTATTACCAGATTTCTTTGAGGATGCAGCACTTACATGGTATGAGTCAGAATACCAAAAGAGAGAGAGGAGAGAGGGGGAAGAGGAGTCTTGGGAGACTTTGACTTCAACACTCATTGAGAACTTTCTTCCTGATGAGAGTTATGAGAGATTGATGAGTGAGGTTACATTTCTCAAGCAAGGAGATGGAGAGAAAGTGAGAGTCTATGTGGAAAGAGTGGAAAAATTGGAGTCCAGATTTCGCATAGTGTTGAGGAAGGGTGGGGATGATGTGGAGACTACAATGATTGGCATAGGGGCCATGCTCACCAAGAATTTTGTGGGAGGATTGAGACCACAAATTAGAAGCAAGGTGAGATATGAGAAACCTTCTTCCAAGGTTGAAGCTATCAAGATCGCAATTCGTATGGAGGAGAGTTTGGAAGGGGATGAAAGTGATTTGGTGGTGAAGGAGGTTGTGCATCCTCCTCAAGGCTACAAGTATGGTGGAACTTCTGATACTTTGGTGACAAGGGTTGCACCACAAGTAGTAGTTGCTCCAGTTCTTGCACCTCCACCAAAAGATCCACTCCAAACCATCACAGAACAACTTGCGGATCTCAAGATCAATGTGGTGCAATTATGGGAGAAGAGAGAGGTGGATCAGAATGTAGGGAGAGGGCCTAGGAGTTATGGAAACCATCCATATAGAGGAGGCCAACCAGCCAACAATTTCAATGATAGAAATTGTTTTGGTTGTGGGGGAAGAGGCCATATCCAAAGGAATTGCCCAAATTCCACTTACCATGGAGGAAGGGGTTATGAGGGAGCCAATAGAGGGAAAGAGGGAGGTAGTGAAACCCAAGTGGCTCCTAATCCCAACAAAGGTAAGGGGATAGCATCCATAGATGTGGTTGAGAGCAAGTATGAGAAGGGAGAGTGCTCAAACTCCAAGGGTCCTAATTTGGAGCTTTTGGCACAAGAAAAGAAGAGAGCTCGTTTTGCAGAGGATGTTCACTCTTCTCAAGGATTTACTTCAAGCAAGGATACTCCTATGTCTACTAGGAGCACTCGCACCTCAACACCATCAACAACAAAGACTCCAAGGAAGAAGTTGGGGATGGAGGACTTCTTGATCTCCAAGCAACAATGGAACTACAATGTGTTGGAGGATGTTGGTAGTCACAAGGCTAACATCACAGTGGGCCAATTAATTGCTTTGAACCCTACCTTGAGAAATGAGCTTAGAGGTGGTTTGAGTTCTACAAGGAGCAAGAAGAAGAAGAAGGCAAAAGTTCCAATATCAATGGGGGTGGTGGATGCCAAGCCAGCACCATGGGAAGCTTGTGAATATGCCTCCAAGATTGATGTGAGAGTGAATGGTCACAACATCAAGGATGCATTGGTTGATGGAGGATCAGCAGTGAATGCCATGTCAGAAAGGTTGATGAAGAAGTTGGGTATGATACCCTCAAGAGCTTCAACATTTGTGGTGAGCATGGCAAACAAGCAACAAGTTCGACCAGTAGGAGTGATGGATAAGGTGGTAGTTTCAGTTATGGGAGTTCAAAATCTCATGACTTTCCAAGTCTTGAAGGATTCAAGCTATGACTTACTTCTTGGGAGGCCATGGTTGAGAGCAGCACGCACAACTGATCGATGGCACAAAGGGTACTTAAGGATTGGGCCATCAAACCATAGAGTCACTGTTCCTGTGACTAACACCACCAACACCTCACATTCAGATACCCCATCTTCTGATTATTGGGAATCTGATTCTGAAGGAGGAGCTTCAGGTGTGGACACAAGCATGGAAGAGGAGACTTCCACGGAGGAGGATGAATCTGAATCTGATTCAGATGTGTATCCTTTGTGTGCTATGGATTTTGCACCTAAGCCAGAGGTTTTGAAGGACCCAGATAAATCACCATTGACACTTGAGGAGGTAGAGAGAAGGTTATCTACCCTCAAGTATGGCCCAAATGTTACCAAGGAGGAGAAGGTGAGATTTGAGGAGATTTTCCGCAAGTTCATCCATGTGTTTGCTTTTAGTTACAAGGATTTGAAGGAAGTCACCTTGGAGGAGCACAAGATAGAGGTGGAGTCACATGCAAGACCAATCCGCCAAAAGCAACGTCGCATTAGCCCACCAATATCTTTGGTTGTGAAGGAGGAGATTGATAAGCTCAAGGAGGCTGGATTTATCTTTGAGGTGGAGAATTCAGAATGGGTGTCTCCAATTGTCATTGTGAAGAAAAAGAATGGCAAGCTTCGGGTATGTGTGGATTACAAGAAGCTCAATGCTGTTACCAAGAAGGACTACTACCCATTGCCATTCATTGATGAGATCTTGGAGGAGGTTGCAGGTCATGAGAGGTACAGTTTTGGAGATGGTTATAGTGGATATAACCAAATCAAGATTGCACCAGAGCATCAACAACTCACCACATTCACCACACCTTGGGGAACTTACGCTTTCAAGGTCATGCCTTTTGGGCTTTGCAATGCTCCAGCCACATTCCAACGGTTCATGAACAAGGTATTTGAACCTTTCATTGGGAAATTTGTGAGAGATTTCATTGATGACTTTTGTGTCTATGGGAGCAAGGAGGAGCACTTTGAGCACCTAATCAAAGTCTTGCAACGCTTGGATGAGGCAAATGCATCACTCAACCCAGAGAAGTGCATTTTTGGATGTGAAGAAGGTCTACTTTTGGGGCACATCATCTCCAAGGATGGAATAGCAGTTGATCCTGAGAAGGTGAGGAAAATCTCAGACCTTCCATTCCCTTCAAGCTTGACAAAGTTACGCCAATTCTTGGGAATGGTTGGGTACTATAGGAGGTTCATCTTCTCATTTTCCAACAAGGCTTATGCATTGACCATCTACATGAAGAAGGGTGTAGATTACATGGTGATTTTGGAAGACAAGGAGGCTCTCAAAGCTTTTGAGGAGCTCAAGCAATCCCTTGTTGTAGCTCCAATTCTTGCTAAACCTGATTGGAGTAAGCCTTTCATCCTCTACACTGATGCTTCTAATGTAGCTATAGGATGCACTCTTAGTCAATTAGACCAAGATGGGCATGATCATCCAATAGCTTATGCTAGTAGGCAGATGGTTTCAGCAGAGAAGAACTACTCTGTCACAGAGAGAGAAGGGTTGGCAGTGATCTTTGGTCTCAAGAAGTTTAGACACTACTTGATTGGAGGGAAGGCCACAATTGTCACGGATCACAAGGCTTTGAAGTACATCTTCAACAAGCCTAATGTTGAAGGGAGACTAGCAAGGTGGATGATTCTCTTGTCTGAGTATGACTACACAATTGAGGATAGGCCAGGAAAGAAACATGCAAATGCTGATTTGTTATCTAGAGCCTATGATCATGATGGAGATGAGCCAGTAGATGATTCCTTCCCGGATGAGGAGCTCATGACAATCTCAGTCACTCAAGAGGTTCCAATGGAGTACAAGGAGATTGTGGATTTTGTGACAAGAGGTAACTATCCAGAAGGGATGCATGCTAGGGAGAGGAAGGCCCTTGCAGCAAGATCTAGACCTTACACAATGGTGGATGATATTCTTTTTCACCAAGGAGCAGATGGTCTACTTCGAAGAGCAGTGGGTAAGGAAGAGTCTATCCTACTCATAAAGGAGTTTCATGAAGGTTTAGTATGTGGAGGACACTTTGCAGGAAAGGTGACTGCTTTCAAGATTCTAGATGCAGGTTACCATTGGAGAGGGATTTTCAAGGATTGTCTTGATTATTGCAAAACTTGTCATGTTTGTCAAGCTTTTGCTAGAAAGTCTACATCCACTCCACCACTTAGATCAATTCCATTGCTAGGACCCTTTGAGAAGTGGGGAATTGATTTTGTAGGACCTCTCAATAGAACCCCAAGGAACAATCGGTACATTGTGGTAGTTACTGATTACCTTACCAAGTGGGTTGAGGCTAGACCATTGAGGGACAAGAATGAAGATGAAGTGGGTAGATTTCTTTATGAACGCATTATCACTAGGTTTGGATGCCCTTTGGAGTTGGTTTCTGATAGAGGAGGAGAGTTTACAGGAAGCATTACTACAGCCATGCTACAACATTTCTCTATCACACATAGAGTAACTACATCCTATAAGCCAAATTCCAATGGCTTGGCAGAGAGAACCAATCAGACCTTGTGCATGATGTTGGCCAAAGATGCAGAAATGGAGGGGGCTAAACATCATTGGGACAAGAGGATTCATGCAGTTTTGTGGGAGTATAGGACAACCATGAAGACTTCCACTGGATATTCTCCATTCCAATTGGTGTATGGTATTGAGTCTACCTTACCTATTCACTTTGATCTTCCTACCTTCCAAAGCATTCATAGGAGATTGAAGAAAGCACAAGGAAGTGATGCAGAGAAGTCAAGGAAGGATCAACTCATGGAGTTGGAAGAGGCAAGAGCAGTTGCTATGGTTCGAGTGGAGCAAGCCCAAAGGAAACAAAAGGAGAGCTATGACAAGAGGCAAGGCAAGAAGAAGGTGGAGCCTTTCAAAGAAGGTGATTGGGTAATGTTGTTTGATTCCATTCGATTCAAGAGAGTACAAAAGAAGTTTTTGCCTAAGTACTTTGGACCTTTCATAGTAGAGAAGGTGTGGGGAAATTACACTTATGATCTCAAGGAGTTGGGAGGAAGACACTTTGATAGGATTAACCATGATAAGTTGAAGATGTACCATAGAAGGTAGAGAGACCTTCACTTTGAGGACAAAGTGAAAACTTAGTCCGGGGGTAAATGTAACACCCATTTGTGCATGTGTGTGGTATTGTGATATTTAGCTTGGTATTACAAGTACTTAAGAGATATTATTTATATAGAGATAAAGGATGGTTCTATATTAGTCATGGTTAGCTAAAGTTAGTCATAGCTAAGATAGATGGGACCTTACTTTAGAGGAAGTAGAAAAGATGAGCACCACTATTTTGGATTTTAGTGTGTTGACTTGGTATTATTCCTAGGTGTTTGGCTTTGGGGAAAGAGTTGAGAACTCTTGGGCCCGCAAGCCTTTTTGTTTTGGATTCTTCTTTAGTCCAAGGATAGCCCATGTGAAGGAATCCTTGCTTTAGTGGTTGGGTCAAGATAAGACCACATGCTTAGGGGAATATGCCCATGTGAATGGATATTCCTTTCTACTTTTTGACTTTACTTGACTTTTAGTCTAGTAACTTGAGTTACTACGGTAATTAGTAACTTTAGTACGTAACTATTTCACAAGTATATAAACAAGGAGTGAGGAGGTACTCATCATCCTTTCATTTGCAACTATCTCTCTCTCATTGAGTTCTCTAGTGAGCAATGTCTTGAGTCTTGGAGTGTTAGCCTTGGAGGAGTATGATGGAGTTGGGGTTCCTTGCCTTCTTAGTCCATGGTGCGCTACCATAATAGCCATCAGAGGTTCATCCTGAGTGAGAGACAGGCCGGCTCACAGACCAAATAGAATCTTTTAGGGAATCTTCTTGTAGGAGTCTCAGAATCACATAAGGTACCGTTGGAAAGCTCTCAATGAGACAAACCAAGGGGAGAGGGAAGGCCAAACTTTTCCCCATTTAAGGGGGGTGGGCATATGTACACATTTTCGAGGTCTAATTCATCCGTTTAGGCCTCCGAAATTGATTTCAAAGATTTTAGGCATATTTCAGTCCTACTCTATTAGTAAAAGTACTTTTTTTGTGATATCTCTTTCTGATCTGTTTATTCCATCATGTGTAACATCCTTCCAGATGTTACAAAACCAATTCTCACCTTTAAATCATATGTCCAACTATTGGTTCTAAGGTTCTCCAAGTCTATTCTGGTTTTTATTCTATTAGTAGAAGTACTCTTTTGGTGATAATTCTATCTGATCTAATTTGACCATCATGTATAACATCATTCTAGATGTTACCAAACCAAATTTCACATCTAGATCATATGGCTAGCTCTTGGTATTATATTGGTCCAATAATATCACCAAAGACTCCCATAATCCTCCTATCAAAAGCTCTCTAAAGTGATAGGAAGGATGAGGAGGGAGAGAACTTTACAGATGAGGTAAGTTGGTTGACAAGTCATACTAGAGGAGAGTATACAAAATGCAACCTGTGGATCTCCTAGTAATGGAAGGTCATCCACATAGAGAACATCCGTTGCAAGGGCAACGTCTAAGAAGCGCATGACAAAATCCTCAGATCCTGCTAGTACTCCAAGAACACGTAGTCCATCTATAGATATGATACACTCTCTTGAAGCTCAAGGTGGGAAGGGATACCTAAAGGGGACCATGCCTTGCACTTTGATACCTTGACTCTCAAGTAGTCAAGTGGTCAAAGGCCTGCCTAATCTGATCTACAAGGCCCATGATGTGTGTATCATGGGCCAAGGAATACACAACCTGGCACGGCCAAAGTAGTAGATAGGAGAGCTCTAAAGTGAGCCATGGCAAATATGGGTCCCCCTAAAAGATCTCCCTAACGTGTACCAACAATTGACTCCAAGACGGTGATTCCCTCTTGTGAACAACCATGCTGGTAGTAAAGGGAAGCAGGAGAGCCATAAAAAGAAAGCACAAAGGGAATGAGACTCGCCAAGGATCCACAACCTCCCTAAGCTCTCTAAAGATGGATGCTTGTGAGATGCTATTAAAAGCGTTCTCAACATCCACCTATAGGACGACCCACTCCAGATGGATATCTAGGAGTGTCCCAATGCCTAGAGATATAGCCTCACATCCTCCAGGTGTAGCTATTAAACTGATGTGTAAAACGATGCTATCAAAAGTGAGAATGATGCTAAAGGACAATGATACAATTGACTAAATGCAAAAGGATCTCTCCAATAGCAATTGGTCTAATGCCCCAGTGTCCTTCTCCATCGTGAGAAGTAGAATAGCAACTAACACCCGACTAAGAGACATAGGAAGAGGAATGTCTCCTCTCACTACTATTGCAACTTGAAACAACTTGGTAAAACCACTAGAAGGATCATATGCTTGAAAGTAATCTTTAAGATGCTCATAAACCATCCCTAACACGCCTCATAAGGAAAGGCGAGGTGCAATGCACAATGTTTGTGCAAAGTGGACTATCAAGACATAAAGGTTGCTCAAGATGATAATCTAAGACCTCTAGTGGTAGTCCTTCTACTACCATAGGTGTAGTGTGTAGTGAGTGTAGGGTTTCCTAGGAGGATTTGGAGCTTTTTTGCTATTCATTTTGTTTGGAGTTTTTGCTCTGGTGCAGAGTCCAACTTTCTGGACCCTACCGTGACATGGACAACTATGTTTTTTTTGGTTTTGAAGAACTGGAAACTAGAGCTTCTTCTGCTCTATGCTGTTTACACCCTGTTATAAGAGTGGAGTGTAGATTCCTCATTGAAGGAATCTGTGGTGAAACTGACCTAAATTTATACATGAGGATAGAGACTCTTAAGCTTATATTTTTGTTAAGCAAACACTCATACATTTGATAGCAGGGGTTTCTCATTAATCACATGTAGTATATATTGCGAATAGGACTAATGGCAGGCTTGTATGCAAGTTCTAAAATACTGTACTACTCAAATGCACAGTGGAATAAATGTGAAAATAACATCGGAGAAGAAATCATAGGAATTCAAGAATAAGAAACAGGTCCGAACTAGGACAACAAGAAGGATGGCAAGGCCCCATGAAACAAGGATAAAACCTAAAAGGTAACACGGGGCTAAGCCTATGAAGAATTAACACAATTATATTCTTTTATATGATAGGCGATGAGTGCCTTGGCCCGTAACCATAACTTAGATTATACGCTATCAGTCTCCTGACTTGCCTTGCAAGTTAAAAAACCATTTTACGTTCTTGACAAGTTAACTTGTATGATAAGTTACTATTACAAGAAATTAACAAAACTGACACTTTTACCAAGTTGCATTCTTCATTGTCACATTTTCTCAAATTTATATTATTATTTATATTATTTAAATAAATGAATTTTTTTACTAGATACTTTATCTTACGATTTGGCATCATTTTAAACTCCAATAAATTGCGATACTCTATTTTCACTCCTATCAAAGTTTTGATTTGATAAAGTGACCAATCACCTGTTCCAACTAAAGGCTCTTAATAGATTCTTTAGGAACTTGTCTTAACTCTACATTACTTCTCGATTAAAGTCTCAATTCTTTCTGCATTCTTTAAACATAACAGCCTCTCATCCTTGAGGTCTTTTCACTTGAGAGTTAAGCGATAATAAAATACTATTACAAGAAAATGTCTCTTGAACTTTGTATCTCTATTCATATAGGTTTTCATTTTTTTGGAATCTTAAGTCTTTGATCCAAGCAATATCAAACATAATCAAAATCTGGAAAAATTCATCACTACATGAATTGGAATAATTGAGATCCCGAGCAACAATGTGCACGATCCCGAATCTTCAACTTCGTAGGTTATATAATTTGAGATTTACCATGTTATGTTATGGGAGTACACAGTGGATTGATTAGGGTGATTCTTGTGTACCATGCATTTGAATGGAAAGTTGCCTTGATACAGATCAAGCAAAGAGCAATGTCGTGCAGTAACACAAAAGTGGTGGGGAAAGGGTCCTCTGTGCTCCGGAGTAGGTTCTCCGTGCTCTGCAGAAAAGTAGGTTCGGTGTTGTCTGTCTTGTCGCCAGCACATTGTTCGTGATACCGAGTAAGACTCAGATCAATTCAATGTATTTCATGTTTTTAGTTGGACGAAAGAGATCTAAAGAGAGCTCATGTGGAGTAGAGGCAGGAAGATGCAATGATCGTTGAACTAATACTTCAGGGTTCCCCTATAGAGTTCTTCTTCTCATATGCGGAGTCCTAGCTTACAAGTCAATGTCAGATGGCAGACAGTTTTCTCCACATATGTACTTATTGTCCAGAGGTTTCTTGTACATGAGTAGCGAAGGCAAAGAGAACTTTGAAAACCATTATTAAGCTTGGGGTTGTTCATCTTCCACAGCGATGTCAAGTAGGCAACTCATTCCTCAGTCAGATGTCCATTAATCACGGTTTCATGCTATTTGCTCTCGGAGAGCAATAGATGTCTCATGTTTCGCCTTTTTGTGGCGGTCAGCTTAATGGGAAAATACAAGGACAAAGAAAGTCATGATCGGGGTTGTGGACCCTTTCTTTCTCTCCAGAGTTTCGCAGAAGGGAAGGAATAAATGATGTGAAGATCAGTTACTCTAGAGCCTGCAAATATGCTGTAGAATAACTGCGTCCTGCTTGTTCACCTTTACCTCGCTTTCATGGTGAAGCTCTTGCCGGGTCACCAAATTGAGGGCAACTCATGCTTATGATGCAACAACGAGAGATCATAATACAAGAATATTGAGATGTATCTTGCGTGTATATTTGGTGCTGCGCACTCCATATGCTTATATTTTATACTTGTACAAAACAGTTTAGGAACAGTTAGCTTCGTATAAATTGTAGATATTCCTACTCAGAATGTACCAACCAGAAGAGCTCCAGTCCATGCAACTGTATTAATTTCTTGTGTTATTTGGGGTCAGTTTTTTCTCGTAATTGTGTTCTGATTATTTGATCTTAGAGTCCACAAATCGTGGCGTGAATACGAATTGCAACCAATCTGCGGGAAAATATCATGACTGGATACTCTGGAAATATACGACGATATCAAGAAATTCACCCCAAGAACGGCTCTGGATGGTGGGCGTCTATCCGAACTCATCATCAGCAGCATGGGAACGGCAACGTAAACTTTATGCTATCTATCGGATCTCTTGAAACTATAGGTAGAGTTACCCAAACGCACATTCAATTATCCGGGAGCAATACGAGATGAAATTATTGAGATATGTTAGGAAGGAAGAACAAATTCACAGTAACCCAGCTACAGCCGCTTATTAAGCAATTCTGAATTTGAAGAGGATCAATTTAGAGACCGAGACATCCAGGCACATTTCGAGGCGTTGGTAGCGTTGGGCCTCTTTCGAATCTTCGGTTTGTATTTCCACAAAGAGCCAGGGGTTGAGGTTTTATAACGTAAGACCAAAGAAAGAAAAAAAGCCATTGACAGTCGCGTGTTACGGGAGCTAGAATAGTCAATCTCTGAGTAGAAACTGATGCACATTAACTAAGTTTCCACTCAAGGAAAGGCGTAGTAAGACTTTCTTATCAAAGATTTCTGATTCTTGCAGCTATATTTGGTTTTCAGTGTATGACCGTGATTCTGTTGATGCCATCTATTGCATAGCTAGTACGTATACAAGGACAAGTCTGTTTTAACTTTATGAGTGATTGCAGCTGTTACAGAGCAGTTTCTTTTCTCATGTTTGAGTCTATTCTTGGCTTGCAGGTCACTTCATTGAAAGAGTTGAAAGAGAAGTCACACGCTCATCACGTACTAGTAAGGCTATCCTTTCCGCAGAACATATCGTTGGAATTACTTGAGGAATTTCTCTCCCAGTACGAAGCTTTTCTAGTTGTCGTAACACGACCTGTGTAGTGTTTCAGTATCCATAACGTGATATAGGTTCAAAGTCCTCACACTTGATTATTCCTTGCACATTAAGTCGCTTGGACAGAGAATTGGTTTGTTTTCGGAGAGTATACTGAACTCCCAAGAATCTATTCCGAATTACCTCAGTAGATATATGGACCGCAGCCGTATCTGCTTGTCTTTGGGTATGAGCGGGAACGTATCATCTTGTTCCTCTGCATTTAAGGTTCACAGTATTGAACACCAAGTTGCAAACATTAATTAGCTATTGAGCCCGCCGAATGCATCAACCGTTGTTTGGTGTTGCTGAAGTTTATTGTTGCGTACATCATTCGATCAGCTATTGGCTGGACACAGAGTATGAACGATCACCCTTAAAATCTTAAAGCGAGAACATCTCATAGTGATAGAGTCAATCCACAGTGCAAGATCTCCATTCACATCTCACACGGGAAGTGATTCATGTGGGTTCTTGACGTTCATTCAGCAACACAAATCCGATGTAAAACCTCACTACCCCACGAGAGGGATATACATGGTACTATTTCCACTAGAAGCCTCAGGCGTCGAGAGGAAAACGTAAAATTGGGATTATGCATCTCAGATCAAGAAGACCATGATCGAGAAATTTCATTTCACTCTCCCATAGAATTTGATCTCAACAGTCAAAATCGGAATTTTCGTGGTTTGCGTGTATCCACAAAACAAGTGAACTCCTAGTCCTTGTAACGTGTGTGATTTGATATGTCAAAGAGACGTTATCTCGCATATTGAAACTGCATACAGCTCCCGAACAGGAAGTCAACTGGACAATAAAAGAAGTCCCCACAATCCCATGCACAATAACTGGTATGGATGAAGGGCATGAGTTCATTAATAGTTCAGCGTAGTAAGCTTACTTTCTTTCCAATCTCGTCCAAGTTGGACTCAAACCTTCAGCGTAAGTCTTGCAGCGATTCTAGGCAGACGACATAGAAGTTAAAGAACATCTGTCTGATTAACTTCATTGCATAAACGAGAATAGAAATCACGACAATCAGACTGTCAAGTTTTCTTTTATTAAACCTGTCGAATTCCCACCTGTTCGTAGATTGAAACAGATTGAGCACTTTGCCCACCCAACATGCGGTGGTGTAACAACCCTGTTTGGTACAACCATCAACTTTTTTCCTTCACAAGTATCTAAACTACCAAACTTGATGGAGAAGTTCGTTATCTAAACCGACAATTTAAAGGTGTAGATAAGAGCGGTGGATTCTTTCAAGCCTGACCAGGGCCCAGATGTCAGCAGGCTTAGGGTAAGTATAGTTAAAGCAAATAACCGACTGTATAGGCTTGATGGGGTCTTCCCATCCTTCATTTTTCCTACGCGGTCGCCTTTTTCCTACTGTATAGAATTCCACACTCAGCTTCTATCAATCTATATCTAACAACTAATTACCAAGTTTCATCCTGCAATAGCGTGGTCCTGGAGCTAAGAAGCTTTGGACCCCTTAAAGAGTTCTTGCCTTTGTTCTACTTCGCATCACATCATAACGTAGCTCAGAGCAATGGGAAAGAGGAAATGTCCAATGTAGTCTTGGATCATTCATATTCAATGAAGAGGAAATGTCCACTGTAGTCTTGGATCATTCATATTAACAAGGAGATGAGGTAATACTTTAGACAGTAATTATCATGAGTTATTCGTTGACATGTTTCGTTGGCGCATATTTCTACATGGTTAGTATGTGGTATTGTGTATACCGGATATTGTAAATTAAACCCACACAAAAGTAGCTTTCGATAAAACGTGTGAGATATTACTCTTAATTTAATTATAGAATCTTATAAATTTTTATTATGAATAAAAAATTTAAATAATATAAGTATATTTTTTAACTTCATTCGAAGAAAGCCCAGCCATGTACAGAATAACCCCTGATATTAACAAAGGAATCTTTAATTTAAACTAGAAGATATTTTAACTTATGGAAAAACCTCGTTCCAAAATAAATAAATAAATAAAATTTAAATGTTTAAATATTTCTGTGCCAAATGATCAGTTTAGTTACAATCTCATATTCAACCTCATGTAGTTTTGAACACTATGACAGGCATGGTACATTAAGAAAGAGAACATTCCTTTCTGAAAAATCACCTTGAGTTGGAGAAGAGAGAAAGAAGAAAAGTAAATGAATTTCATTTGGATTGAAAAGCAACTCAAGTATTTTGGATTAATTTCAGTTTTATATCTGACTACCATCTAGTATTTTGATATCTCAAATTTGACATCGATATGGTTTGGAGGAGTAGGGATTCGCACTGTAGAAACAGAAGATGAAGTTCACTCATTGGAGTGGACGTAGACATTAACTCTATGGATTCACCTTAACAAATATATTATAACCTAGACGATACATTCTATTCTATTATTTTGAAATAATAGTTTGCTACTCACAAACTATGTTTATTAATATACTGCTAAGCCTGATGAAATCTAGTGTTAAGGGTTTATATACTTAACCCTTTCCATATAAATAATAAGCTGAAAAATACTTATATTTTTTAATAAATTTATTAGAAAATAATTTGATACACTAGATAATATTAACTTATGTCTAAAAACTCAACAGTGGAAATTTTAAAATTTAATTAAACATTAAAATTCATTAAAATGTCAATAAAAGAATTAATTTTAAATATATAGTTTGGGTTTGGGTATCTAAAAATAATTTTGATGTAAAAAACAAATTTTTTTGTAGATGATTTGTTTTATAGTAGTTTTTTCTTAGAATATAATCTAAACTATTCATTTTACTTAACATACAAACTAAATAAGTAATCGATTTTGCATATAAATTATTTAATCTGTAGAATATTCTCAAAAAATTTATCATTAATTTTTTAGATATCTATAAATAGATGTTAATTTAGATTTTATTTACCTACTACTAACTTTATATCATTACACTAAGCTAGTTAGGTACTTCTAGATTAAAATGAGCCAAATAACTTAATGTCACCACAAAATAGAAGCACTCATTCATGTGTATATATACAAAGAAACAAATACAAAGTTGAAAATATAGATCTTGAATTCCATGACTACTAAAATTCTATAGTCATTAGACAAACATAGCTTAAGATAGAATATCCTTTCCTTTCGGTAATATAACCCTTAAAGATAACATAATATGAAAACATCCACAATCAACTTCATACTTTTCTTCATCTTGCATAAAAGTCTGATCCAAAAATGAGAATGAAAAAACAAGAAGCTTATAACAATCTCATTACAAATACCAAGAAAATGTTTCTATATGTGTTGAGATGTTGAAAGTTTCATATTTAGTGAATATATGAAGATTAGTACCGGTCTAGGTTACATGAAATCAGAAAAAAACTAATATTCAAATTTTATTATATTTTTCCAAAAATTTAGATTTTATAAAAAATTCAGTATAAAACCTCATTTTTCAATAGTTATATTATTTTCTGAATTACAGTCAATCAGAAACTCTTGCTAACTTCAACCAATTTGAATTTAGAGTTACAAGTTACTCCAAAACCTAAACTTTGTTAAAACTCTTATCACATGTTGGGATTTGTTGCATTTCACAAAGTTTTTTCAATTGATTGTAATTTACATGATAGATCACTTAAAGAAAAATTTTAAATGTTGGTTTTTTATTGAAGATCTAATTTTATTATTATGTAAATTCTGAATATTATGATTTTTTTAAAAATAAATTTTAAAATTTTTTGTAAATTTTTTTTTTAAATAAAATAAATAAAACATAAATACCAACTATTATCATTGAAATATAATTCTTTTCCAAAATTTAAATATATTAAAATTTATTTTTAAAATAAATTTTATTGCGGCAACCGCCAACTTGTCTCATAAGTTTCGACCACGTCGAAGCGTCGAAGTTAACTGCTTCGCGGGAAGACTTCGTGGTTCAGTAATTTCAGAGCGACCAGGTAATTTCAAGGAGCGTGATCTTGAAGGAACAGGTCTCAGTTTCGTGTTGCCGTTACTAAGAGGAGGCTAGTCGGAACCACCAAGCCATCGGATCACAGGTATAAAAGACTATCAAGTTTCTGGAATCCGAAGATGAACCGTTTGCGGAAAGCACGACATATGGATGCCTAGCGAAATAAGTTATTTCCAAGAATCAATCGGAGTATCCATCAGTGTTCGCACGTCCCAAATTGTCTATTTCTTGGTGCCGATTGAGGAGCCAGTTTCTCGGATTTCGAATTTTGAATCTGCCTCAGTGTTACATCTGGAAACACTGCGCTTTCGCTGCAGAGAGGTCAGGAGCTGAGGTTTGTTCCCTTCCAGAACGGTTTCTCATTCGTCCCTATTCTTGAACTTGTTGTCGTAAACTGAAGAATGACCGTGGACCTACCTCTATGATGAAATAGGACAAAATGTTATGTACTGTATCATGGAGAAGGACAATCTCTTTCTCTTGCTTCTGTATTTAGCAGCTAGAAGTGTAACTTCTAGTTAAAAGTAGGATGGTTGCCCCCTTTCTCAGGTCACACAATCTGTCTAATAGCGTGAAGCTTCCGGTGAGTGACTTATGGGTTGAACGCTGTTGGAGTGCAAGGTAATTTCATATTGCAGACGCCATCTGAATACAGAATAATCTGAGCCAAACTCTTCCGCAGTAGATCTTTCCAAGCAAAAGTACTCTCTCATCCCTGCGACGTGATTGTACGAATTACATCTCATCGAGATAACACAGGCACTGAGACGCAATTCCGAGAAACAATTTCTGAGACGAAAGATTAGTGAAAAGTTCCAAGTTTACGAAGCTGAAGTTACAGGGTAGTGACCATTCTCTTCGTCCCTTAGTTTCATTGTTTTGAGCGTCAAGAAGGCACGAATAAGCAGCACTTGAGAGAATTTTGAGCATCACGAAACAGGAGTATCGTTTCCATGGGTACGTCAGACGACGACTCATTTCCAGCATGCACGATGGGATGCGGCTTCGCGTGGGGTTTCTTCGGGGGACTAGCAGGCTTCGTGCTGTTCATATTGCTGGGAGTATTCGCTTTGGTACCTGCAGGACCTTTCGAGGAAAGAGAAAAGACATTAGGCATTGTCTTGGTTGTGCTGGGAGCAACTGGTGTGTCGACATTGGGAGGATACTTAGCTCTCGGCATTCCTTGTGCTGGTGTAGGCTTTGCAATGGATAAAGCATTGTCTCATGTATAACACTTCCAATTCGTTGTCTGAACCCTCCGAAGGGCGATGGCCAGTCAGTCCCCTTGGAGTACCCAGAATCTTCTCTTCCCATGACAGGGCCTGGCTGAGAAGTTGGGCCAAGAAGCAGGCACCATTCATACACGGGATTGGCAGACCTGGTATCAGGATCAATTCCCGATATACGAAGGAAGCTGGACAAGCCCAGGTTGAGACTCCCAGTGAAATCGGCAGTTCCACACAATGCCGATGTCGACCAAGGGTGGAGGACTTCCGCTATGTCAACGAAAGGTGGATAAGCAAGACCCAGAGTCTGTACAGATTATTGTAGTAAACTTGCCGATATATCATTCCTTGGTTACTGAATCGTTTGCTTTCAGAAGTTTCGGATGACATGGAGTGATTCCCAGTACGTCATTTCGATTCCGTATTATGACCAAATGCTCTGCCCTGACCATGGTAGACCAAGTAAACTCGTCCGAGCAAGAACGTTTTAAGTAGAGTGGATAATATACGCGCAATCAGATGATTCTGGAGGTTTTCTAGAATCTTATGCAATGCTTCGCACAAGAGACAGCTTTCGTGGAATAAGCTTCTCACTTTGCCCGCTTGAAAAAGATCGCCTATCCTTGAATACACTCTACACGTTCCGAGCTGCAGTCATGCAATCGACATGCAACCAAGGCACAAGCGTATCGTTCAGTATCTTTGAAACCGGAGATTCTTTTAGAAGTCATCTTCGTTGAGTTTTCCGAAATGCAATGCTTTTAACCTGATCACTCAATGCTCAACTATTTCCTCCACCGTCAGCCTCATGATGAAAATTTCTCACTTTGCACGGTATCTTGTGAAATAATTCTGTTCATTATCACTCCGCTCAAGCCTCTTATTTCTTTCCGTTTTCTAGCTATCAAGCTTAAGAGAAAGGTAGTGAAACTTGCATTGAGTCGGAGTATATGTTAGAAAGTAAAGAATGCAACGGTAATAAACCGCATTCTATAACGGCATAGGATACTAGAATAGCTTGTAATAATATACAGTATAGAATACAGCGATAATAAAAAGCATTCTATGACAGCCTAGCAGCTTTTTGGTTCACCCAAACCCAACCATTATACAGGTTTATTAACCCACAATTCCACATTCGTATGAATTATACCGGTTTTTGACCAAAACTTCATATGTATGATATACCGGGATAATGGTATTTGACCAATAACTATACACAATAATACTTGACCAATTATTGTCTATAGTTGTACTACATGAATACACATTGCTTGAGCATGCTTGAGTTTTGTTGGTTTTGGACGTAACGAGAAAGCTCATAAATTTTATTGCCTCATCCTAAATAAGGTGATTTTGAGTCGAGATGTTCCTTTTGTTGAAGAAGACAATAGCAACGTAAAAATCATCATGAAATAATACACACCAAACCTAAGATACTTCAGAGAGGAAGATTCCAACAAGATTCATGCAGGACGATGAGGTGAACTTCAAGAGTCTTGTCCAAGGTATTCCACAAATGCACCCTTGGTATCAATCCCCAATCTATCTCAGTCCCTCTTTCCATGTATAGCCACTGGTAACCGTACATTAATCGGTTCATCACAAGGACAGCCTTTACAATTGAAAGAGGTACCTGTTCACCTCCGAGAGGACTATATCATGAATCCAACACTTATTCATCAAGAATTGGACGAGATAAAGGAAAAAGGCCACAAGCCAGCCTCTATATAATCATAAGCTAAAATTGATCCAAAATGGAGAGAGGCAATGGCTTAAGAATATCAAGCTAAAAATGACAACCAGTGGGATATTGTGCAGCTTAAGTATTTGCAAAGGCCCCATTTCTATACATTGGATGTCTCAGCTCTAGTGTAATGGAGATGGCTCTCTTGCACATCATAAGGCTAGACTAGTAGTTAAGGACTATAGTTCCTATTCAGGAATTCACCTCTTCAAGACACATGCATATGTTACAAAGATGAATAACTTTAAGGTGATTATAAATCTAATTCTAATAAATAAACAACACTCCTTCACTAATGTATTCCTCACAAGATCCTTAAGGAGTAAATTTAACTCTCTCAACTTGAAGAATCTGAAGCGCAAGATGCAAAAATTTGTTTAGAAGATGAAGGAGGAACTCTAAAGATTAGCTCCGAGCCCACCAAGTCTATGTAATGTTGGAGAAACTCAATTTCAATCAAAGTAATTATGATATCAATTCATACCACAAGACATCATTTTAAGAAATTGTGCAAGACATCTAAGAAATCCCTTTTGCTATTTTAATTTTATATAACTTGATCATCAGTAGGGATGATGATCAAGGGATTTTCAAACTCAAAAATAATCCCTTATTATCCTTCAAGACAAGGGGTATTAGAATTATGAATTATTGTCTTAGTTTGGGAAGTAAGGAAGAGAACGAGATGAACCTATTTCACATAAAAATGTCATATTGACTTGATCTTTCACCAATACAAGATGGAAGATTGCAAACTGAGCTCTACACCAATAAATAATGAAAATTCATCTTTCATGAGTAAAGAAAAAGAAAAGGTGGATAAGAAAACTTTGATGAGTACGAAGAAAAAGTAGACGGCAATCTTCATAGAAGATTGCTTGGATATATGATTTTTGTGACTACATCAAAGCCAGATATATCATATATATTTTCACATATTAATCAGTTCATGGCAAGACCCTATAAGTCACACATCATTGCAGCAAAGTGAATTTATTTGTTCAAAGCCTTTGGTTTGAGATATACCAACTCTAATTCCATACTAGTTAGTTTGGTCAGATGTACATGTAGATTATGCTGGATGGTCAATACCGAGAAGGTCTATCTCTAGTTATAGATTTATTTTAGGCAATACAGCAATATATTATCTCTCTATGAGACAATTGTTTATATCATTGAGTTCTACCAAGGTTGGAATATCGGGTTTTCACAAATGCAACACGTGAGGCGATTCAGTTAAGAGAAATTCTGTTAGAAATTGTTACATATTGTAATTTTTGGAAACAACTTGAGCTCAGTTCATCTCACGTGCAATACATTATTCTATTTTACCACATAGATTTAAAAAGCCCAACATCATTTGGGAAGTCAAAGCAATGAGGTCGCTTTCATTGCTTGTTGAAGAGAGAATCAATTGGTAAATATTTTAATGAAAAGTCTATCTAAAGCTAAGTTTAAAACACCTTAATCATCACGAGAAGTGCTTATTATGCAGCTAGCTAATACTAAAGGAGAATTTTAACACATAGTTGTGTGACGATAATAAACAGCACTTTCTAGTAGCATAACGGTTTATTCGATTTAAGTAAGAAAGGACGTGGTGCTTATATTTATCGTTTCAAATATGAAACTGGCCAGGAAAGCTCATTACTAACGATACAAAGGTTTTAATAAATCACCCCTAAACACCATCTTTCCAACACTCATCCTTCTGGATAGCAAACACCGTCCCTAAACCATTTCCAATTGGCTTTCTGGTGCTGATGCTCGACGAAGGCTTCACACTTGACAGAAAACGTGCACCTTGCTTATGAGAAACTGATGGCCACGTTGAAATTTCAAATCTAACCTCAATACTACTGCATTAGTAGTTTCAGAGGATTTCAGTCAAAACGCATCGTGGGATTCTCCGAGCTCGCACGCTTATTTCGTGGATTAGGACCAATCTAGTGAGTTCACGGGGGAATCTCGTGTCATGCTTCTTTCACATAACGTCCCTCTCAACGAACTTCATGATTCTTGTGCTGGAAGTACAATTTCCGATGCTGTGGTTTCTGCGGTGAAGGTGGTGGGCATTGGGATGAATGTTTACTCCTTCTACTCAATCCTTCTGGCTAGAATATGACCTTCTCCTCGGTACCCCCATTAAACCCGATGCATTGTAAGCTTTCATAGTCCTGAATCTATAGAAAGAAATACCCCATACAGCACACAATCCAACGATCTACCCACCAAGAGGCCTGCTTTAAGTTGGTTGAATTTCACCTAGAATGATTGATGCAAAGTTCGAGTTAGTTGGTGCACTTGAGTATCAAGTCACAGAAAGGAACTCCGGAAACGTTACAAACTTGAGAAATTTTGTTGACTTATTGTACTTCTGTATAATATTTTAGGCACGAGGTGGTTTTTATACGCGGCGCACTTTGCTCGAGGAGTCATTGAACTTCGAAAGATATTTATCTTTAGAGCAAGAGACAATTTGCTTAGAAAGACAATGGAGTCCTGAAAACTGGTTGTGCTCCAAGGGTGCATATGCTATTCAAGAAGCCATATCATTTGAAAACATGACATGATTGTTCATTAAGTGGTTAAAGGGTGGTCTTCCCCCTAATCCACTTCTTATCTAATCTCATTCGTTTCTTCAAGTTACGTTATTCTGGACAATTGTTCGTATTTCGAATGAAAATCCTTTCTCATCAGTTGCGAACCATATTTGAAGAATCAAAATGTTTTCTGAAAAATAATATCAATCAATTGACATGAAAAATAGCCCTCTACAAATACACCGTATATTTTGATTTGAGGTTATCAAGGTAAACATGAAATCTACCTAAATAATTGCCGGGATCAAGCTAATGTATTCATCACTTTTTGATGGAATCGGGCGTTGATAACATGTGGTAAACCAAATGGACGAGTGTCCACCATTCACCATATCCTAGACGGTAGTTTGACACATATGGGATTCCAGAAATAACTTTACGAGTACCTGTAGATATCAGTACATAACTTTATGGGTTGTCCATAAAATATTTATGGGTATTGGAGTCTAGAGGTTGGGATTGTTTGATGGTTTAGAACGGAATTTTAAAAGAATTTATGGGTGTTCTTTCTGTAAAATTTACAAATTATTTCATGTAATATAAAATTTCCTGTAAACATTCATTGAAGCATTTATTCGTTCACCATTTCAAATTTGAAGCTGGCCGTGAAGCAGATATGGAGGTTTTGAAGCTTGCCATTAGGCCGAGAGAGAGGATACGGAAAATCATTCGTGCATATAATTTAGAGTTTAGAGGGCTAGTGACATCCCTCTTTCTTTGTTATCATCTTTTTAATCGTTTATAACATGTTGCAAATTGATATGTTGGGAATGTACGTTCAATAAGTAGGTTGAGAGGTGTTAATAGGAGGGAGCTTGGTATACGAAATTAGCCACTCACACTCCCTAGGTGACTCTCCCGAGTCCGAGCAGACAGTAATGTCCCATTCAAGGACAAGCCCCAAGGAAATCTAGTTCACCTCGTATAGCCAAATGCCGCAAATCAATACTCATTGCCAGGTCACTAGAGCTATAGAAGAATATTTCCAATGAATATAGTAAGGGAGAGGAGGATAACACGATACACCTCTTATTGAGTTGGTGGGAGTTAGTGCATGTCCAAAGGTATATGCGTTGAGAGTCTACATTCCACAATGTGCTTATTTTATCACAACATATTTCAGAAGTTTAAATCCTAGAGCCTTTAGACAACTTACTTGAGTGCATGTTATCTCCTTTCATACTTTGGTCGATTTGGTTAAAGATCATCCATTTTAAGAAAGACACATAGGAGAATGCAAATGCTTGTGTGGATCCAATTGACCCTAACTTTTGATACATTTGGTCACCATGGGAATGGAGCATGTGTGGTGCAAGGTTTCAATTTATGGGGTAATAGTCTTAGGTCCACAATCAAATTTACCAATCACATAATGACTGTAACATTAACTGTTCCTGAGGAGGTAAGATGGCACAATCAAGATGAGAGGAGAAGAATTTCTAGTGTATTTGCACAGAAAGGATTTGTGAGGGGTGATTTGGTGGATGGTACTTTGTTTCCTTAAGTTGTGAGATCCACATTTGATAGAGAGTTGTACTTTGGTTGAGTCTTAATACTTCTTATTCAATTAATGATCAAGTTATATGCAACAAAAAAATAAGGATTTTTACAATTTTCTAGAGGTAAGGAACTAGATGTTTTGGTGATTGATTGTATTTTTTGGTGCTCATGGTTTTATTTTCATCTCATTGATTGTAGGAATGCCCGGGTCATGTCATCACCTGCTTGAATAAATCTCCAATACGAAGTGACTTGAAACATCAAGGAGCAGGTCATTTCTTTGAGGCTATTGAATATCTCCTTGGAGATTTAGAATATGTTCTTATGAGCACCTTGTGCAATATTTCAAGCATGCAAGAATAAAGGATAAGCATCTTGGCAACCAATATGTGGCTAGGTATAGGTACTAAATGATTATTGCATAAGAGTGCTAAAAGCTAGATGATAATCACTAAGAGAGCTAAGAGTTGAACTCAAGGACCCCGGTAGATATTGTATCTCTTGAAGTGGATGAATGTATTCATAATCCTCCATAACTTTTTAACTAATTGATCCAACCTATGGGTAAAACAAAATGGGGATTTCATTTTTGATAAGAATGGATATAGAAAGGATAGTCACCAAGCATGGACTTGAGCCAGATAGAGAGGAATCTATGCAAAATCTATTGCAGAATTTTTTTGCTCACAATTAACAATGTGGATGACTACTCAATCCCTTATGAGAATAAAAGATTCTAGGATGTGAGTTTTGCATATTGTGCAATTGTGTGTTTTTGATATGTTTCATAAATATATGCATGGATGTTTTTCATTTGCCCTTGGATGTTTTGGGCATGTTTTTCACAAATATATTCATGGTTGTTTTGAAAATGATTCATGGTTTGTATTAGAACACATATTGTATGCATTGGTATCCACTTATATGTGCTATAATGTGCATGTACAACCTTGTATCTTGGGAAATTTGTGCTTGTGCATATTGGTATGCACTACTGTGTGCTGATGGGTATTTGTGGCCATTTGCAAACGTGACATGTGAGAAGGAAAATGGGTGTTGTGATCTAGGTGTCCGTTGGTTGTCATTGTCAATTAAATGAGTTTTGAATTTTGATGTTTTTGCAAGTGTGCAAAGGGTCACTCTTGAGAGAAAATTATAAATCCAATTTAGTAGAACTTTTTTTCTTTAGGCCAAATTAAGGAGAGATTGTTGTGGGAGATATCAAGAACTTGGTGAGAGTTTGGGAAGGGAGAAATTGGGTTTATGAAGAATGTGCAAAGAGGCACTCTCAAGAGAAAAGTATAAATGAAATTAAGGGGAACTTTATTCTTTTGGCCAAGTTTTTAGAAGAGATTTTTGTGGGAATATCAAGAGAGAGATTTTGGAAACTTGGTGAGAATTTTGGGGGGGAGAAATTGTGGAAGAAGCAAAGTAATAGAATTTTGAAGTGAAGAAATTTGGGAAGGAAATCAAGAGCAATCCAGAGGTTTTGGTTTATGTGTTTTGACAAAGATCAATTGAGGACCAAATTTGAACTTTGGAAATAGACAATTGACGACTATAGCCATATTTGGGGCAAAAAGAGATTGGTGAGCAGAGATAAGAAGACAAGTGAAGAAGAGGAGTAAGGAGAGATATGAAAGAAATACCCCATTAAAAACAAGTGCTTGAAGATGACACTATGGAGACCTTCCATGAAGGTGATTGACTCATCAACTTTCATACTACGTCGAACAACATGATCTACATTTGATGGTTTGATCTGATAAGGAACAAGTTAGAAATTCGGTGCAGAATATTAGAGAGGTGAAATTTGATTCAATGGGTTTGAAGATTGCTATAGGGACTGCATATCTTAGATTCAACTTAAGTCTACATTAATTTCAAAGTTTAGTTTGATTCCTTTCAAGAATTTGGTTGGAATGCTTTCGTTCAATGCTAGATTTGAGTTGAAAACCTTTGAACTTATTAGGCAATTCCCACTTAATTCCCAGTGCATTCCAATGCATATAGGCATACATCAACACAGAAAAACACTTACAAGTGGATGCCAATGCAATATGTGGGTTTTGACATGACTTATTGCTTTTCTAGATTGTGACATGCATTGAGTTATACAAGACTTGGAATAATCAAACTTGGATCAAGAGAGTGTATGGGAAGCCTTTTACTCTCATGATGGTATTTATAAAGGAGTTGCTTGCATTGCAAAGAATTCAGAAGTCCAAGAGAAGGTATGTTCTTCACACGGGTGTCTAAGATTGATTTCCTATTAAGGATAGGATGGCTAGGAGATATCTAGCTAGACAATTCATTTATCCTAGATTCTTGCTCTTTTTCTATATGATTTTTGCATTTTTCATCTCATCTTAGAGTCCCAAGGTAGTGCATTGAGATGTTATCTTGACAACAAAGGTGATAATTAGGAAGACAAGCCAAGAGGATTATGATTGTGCAAAGTTGGTGATGAGTGCTATTGAGGCTTAGTTAGTGGTGATACATAGACAACTTTGGCATCCAATCAGGAGATATTACAAGGTCACCTGCTTTGGGTAGATCTTAATCCATCTCTTTGTAGAAAGAAGGTATATTGATGAGAGTAAGGTATCTTACAAGAGCAATGGAGAGAATGAGAAGATCTTTGTCCATGATGTAAAGAAGGAAGTGCAAGAGGAGCCAAGAGATGAGGAGGATCACAAACATTTCACTCATGTATTCACACTCACCCTAGAGTGTGAATAGATGAGTGAAAAGTTCACAGAATTTATGTTTTTTATTTGGTATACAACATAAAATATTTAATAAATGAACTTTTTGCATTTCCTAATAGTTCTTAGTGTGTTTTTAAAATTTACCATGGTTTGATATTAACAATTAATTTTTCACTGTTCACCATGTAGTTGATGGATTCAGAGGTGATTATATGTATGTTGATCTTAGTCATCCTAAGCCTAAGGTACCCATTGTCATACTACAAATTGTGTTAAGAGAGATCAGCATCTAGAATTATCAAGCCATGCATTTGATGGAGTGGGAGGTGACTATATTCATGTTGACCCTATTCATCTTGAACCAATGGTACCTTACCCATTTTCATATTACCCACCTTGTTAGAGAGATCAACATCTAGCATCATCAAGCATGGGTGTTGAGAGATCAAGCAAGGGAGTCTTCATAGAGAGAGATTGATATAGAGCTTACCTAGCCAAGTCTCTAGATCCGTTAAATAGGATCTTAGATGATTGTGCACAAGCAGCTGATTGCAAAGATAAGAAGTGTCTACTTAGTGAGAAGTAGCATACTCTAGAGCATGACATATTAGAGAGAGCATCCTTCTTGCTCAAGAGCATGCTCTAGTAGAGCAAGATGAGTCATATATTACCTTTACTAGGGATGAGAGAGCAAGATTGGAGAGATTGGCTGTAACAATATGGAGTTTAGTGACGAAGTTAGTCAGGCTTACGAAGTAGAGAATAAGACAAAATAGCCTAGAATATTCTAGAAGCATCTCAGAAGCTTCTTAGGAAGCTTCCCAACTAGTTAACTTGCGCTCTAAGCAGGTAGCTTCTAGAAGGAAGCTTCTAGAAGCTTCTAACTAGCTTAGCTTGCACGCCAAGTAGGCGGCTTCTAGAAGGAAGCTTCCTAGTTAACTTGGCTTGCACTCCAAGAAAGCGGCTCAAGGAAACTTCTTGAGAAGCTTCAAGGGTCTTGTATGCTACCTATAAATACCAAGGCCGAAGCTCATGCTAGGCATTCGGAGTTTTCCCTCATTCAAGTGTCCCAATGTGAGCTTCCATTCTCCTATTTCTCTCCTCGGTTTTGGTCTTTTACATTGGTATCAGAGCAGGAATGGGATGGATGGAATTTATGGACCACCAAATCCACTTCCGCCAAACCATTGGGACTTTCGTGTCCAGATATTACCAAAGCATCGTTTCACACAATTCATCACCTCACGCTTTGGGCAGGATTTTCTACATATGATCACCGTGTCAGAGGAACCCTTGATACTTCCGGTTGTAACTTATGGAGAACGGTGGACGTGTTGTATCTACGTGTTAATCAACTAGATAAATTGCAGGTAGTGGAATAGAGTAGTAGCAATGGCGGCAATACCGGATGTTATCCTTTCAATGCAACAACAAATCGAGCATCTTACTCGATTGTTGGATGAACGAGACCAGCAACGACGAGAACAGATAGACAAAGCGCCAGTTCGAGATGGAGAAGATCGCATTCGATTTCCAAAACCCAAGGTGTTTGAAGGCAAGAATCTTCCAGGCATAGTGGAGAATTTTTTGTTTGACTGTGAACGTGACTTTGAAGCCACCAATCTTCAAGACGAGCGGAAACAAATTCTCTTGGCTTCTAGCCAATTGGATGGAGTGGCAAAAATTTGGTGGCAATTCCGAGTAGAAAGAGCTGAACGACAAATTGTTACACCAATTTTTACATGGGCAGAATTCAAGGATGCAATACTTGGTCGATTTCAAACTATAAATGCCACCCGAGCTGCACGAGATAAATTGGCGGAGTTGAGGCAGATTGGCTCAGTGAGAAGCTACATCACACAATTTCAGAATATCATCATGCAAATTCCAGATATCCGAGAAGGTGAAGTTCTGGATCGATTTGTGCGAGGATTGAAGTCACGAACTAGATTGGAGGTGACCATGCGAGAGCCACAGAATGTAGAACAAGCCATGCAATTGGCTGAGCGTCTTGATTCCTTAGTTGCGACAACTTGGTCTCGACCTCGACCTACACAAAACCCACCAGTACCACGAGTGGAAGAACCGGTACCAATGGAGATTGATGCTATCCAACGAAGATCACTTGGCACAGCAGATAGAGAAAGATTACGACAAAATGGAGGTTGTTTTTATTGTCGCCAGTTGGGGCATCGCATTGCTCAATGTCCACTCAAGAATGGATGACCTCGACAAGTTGCCCAAGTGGAGGTTGTGGAGCGGAATGATCAGGGAAACGAGGAATCCTAGTAGGAGATTTCGAGCCGCCTACTGGGAGCTTGATTAGTTCCAATGGGATTGAAGGCTCGACCTATGCAAGTTTGCTTCACTTGCAAGGTATGATATCTAATCGGGGTTGTAGAATTTTGGTTGATTCTGGAAGTTCAGAGAATTGCATGTCTATGCAAGTAGCAAAGGAATTAGGTATTCCTATCAAGCCAATGATTGGAAGTAGTTTGATGATGGCAGATGGTAGAAAGGGTTCTGCATTCCGCACCTTGCATCATGTTACCTTCAAGATTGGGAAGGAGTATTTGGGGTGTATGAGGTTTGTAGTGGCACCTCTACACTATGATATCATTCTGGGTCTACCTTGGCTTGAATGTCATAAGGTTCAATTTGATTGGACCCGACACCAAATTCAAGTACAACACCAAGGTAGGAATTTCCGATTAGGTTGTCTGGCACCTCTGAGTAAGACACCTAAGAATAGTCAGTCCCAAGATGGGAAGTTTGTCGAGAAGGTAGCCATAGAGCAAATCTGGAAGGGAGATGAGTCCCAAGATGGGAAGTTTGCCAGGAAGGCAACCATGGAGCAAGCTCGGAAGAGAGATGAGTCCCTAGAAGGGAAGTTTGTTAATGAAGCAGCCATAGAGCAAGCTTTAGAGGAAGATAAGTCTGTATTCGCAGTGTGGATCAAGCCGATTGCACAAGAACAATCTGAGGAGGGCCAAGTGCCGCATCAAGCGACGGTTGATCGGATAGTTCAAGAGTTTGCAGATGTGTTTCCGGATGATCTGCCAAAGGGATTACCCTCTGATCGAGGTATGCCCTTCAAGATCGAGTTATTGCAAGGAGTACTCCAATGAGTAGACCAATCTATCGGCTCTCACCAAAGGAGTTGGAGGAGTTGCGAACAACACTTACAGAGTTGTTGGAGAAGGATTTCATACGACATAGTACCTCCCCTTGGGGAGCACCGGTACTATTTGTTCCAAAGAAGGATGGAGGACTTCGTTTCTGTATTGATTACCGTGGGCTCAATAAGCAAACCGTGAAGAATGCATATCCCTTGCCTCGGATCGATGACTTGCTTGATCAATTAAGTGGAGCACGATACTTTTCCAAGCTAGATCTTCGTAGCGGCTATTGGCAAATTCCTATTGAAGGAGAGGACGTGAAAAAGACTGCCTTTCGTACAAGGTATGGACATTTTGAGTGGAGAGTTCTACCTTTCGGACTCACTAATGCTCCAGCAGTCTTCATGGAACAGATGCATCAGGTGTTGGAGGGGCTATTGGATCAGTCTGTGGTAGTGTTCTTAGATGACATCTTAATCTATAGTAAGACAGAGGCAGAACACATGAATCATGTGCGAGAAGTCCTAAGACGACTACAACAGTGGAAATTTTACTGCAAGAAGTCAAAGTGTGCTTTTTGGCAGAAGGAGGTTACCTTCTTGGGTCATAAGATCTCATCAGAGGGGATCAAGATGGAAGAAGAGAAGATCAAGGCCATTATTGATTGGCCTACCCCGAAGGATGCTACCGAAGTACGAGCGTTCAACGGATTGGCCAGTTTTTACCGACGGTTCATCCACTATTATGCTCACGTGGCTGCACCATTGACTGACCTCTTGGGAAAGAACTCGAGCTTCCAATGGACCACCAAGAATGAAGAAGCATTCCAGAAGTTAAAGCATATGGTGTCTTCAAGACCCATTCTTCAACCATATGATCCTCAACTACCTTGTGTGGTTGATTTTGATGCTTCTAACTTTGCAATTGGAGTTGTGTTGCAACAAGAATTTCCAGATGGACTACATCCTATTGCCTTTGTGTCTCGCCGACTAAATACAGCTGAAAGAAATTAATCTGCTCGAGATCGGGAACAACTTGCAATGGTATATGCCACCAAGGTATGGAGGCATTATCTCTTGGGGAAACAAGTGATCATGCGAACTGATCACAAGCCATTGTTGCAGACCTTACACCTAGAGCACATGAAGAGTCGACATCATCGATGGGAAGAGCAACTCCAATTGTTCGACATCAAACTTGAGTACAAACCAGGTCGGTTCCATGTCATCCCTGATGCTCTATCACGACGACCTGATTTGAAGTCTCTTCCTCTCATCGCGGCAGCAATTACGACGGTGTCAATTGATCCCAAGGTTCATAACGAGTTTCGGTTAGCACTACAGCAAGATCCCTTCTTCCAAATGGTACACGGTCGTCTAACAGCACGCGACAAGGAATACAACACCTTCTCCTTCAAGGAAGGCCTTTTATTCCATGCAGACCAGATCTATGTTCCAACCAAAGGTGATCTTCGACTTGTGCGCCTTCAAGAAGCCCATGATTTACCAATAGCTGGTCACATGGGAGTGGACACGACCTTGGGCACCCTCCAACGCCAATGGTGGTGGCCCAACATGACACGAGATGTTCGAGACTTTGTCCGATCATGTGAGAGTTGCCAACGGAACAAGGCCAGCAACCAGAAGCCGAGTGGACTCCTTCAACCACTCGCCATTCCATCCGCTCGTTGGGAGCATGTGAGCTTGGATCTCATCACCTCCTTGCCAAAGACAAAACAAGGACACACCGCAATTGTGGTGTTTGTGGATAAGCTTAGTAAGCAAATCCACTTGGCACCAACCTGTGATACCGTGGATGCTCCAACCTTAGCACAAATCTACTTCGACAATGTCTTCAAGCATCATGGGATGCCATGTGTACTCATCTCCGACCGTGATCCTCTATTTACCGGGAAGTTTTGGCAAGCACTCTTCCAGATACTCGGCACCAAGCTTGCTTTGTCCACGGCCTATCATCCTCAAACTGATGGACAAACCGAACGCGCCAATCATACATTGGAGGATATGTTGCGGGCCTTTGTCAATGTCCACCATACCAACTGGGATGAATGTCTTGCAGCTGCAGAATTTGCCTACAACAATTCCAAACAGGCAAGCATTGGATTTTCTCCCTTCTTTCTCAATTTTGGCCAAGATCCGCTTGTTCCAGATTCTCTTCTTGCTCCCCCTCCCTCTCAGGTTCCTCATACTTCTACATTCTTGACAACTATATCCCAATCTCTCCAACAAGCCAAATCTCACCTCCTTGTTGCTCAGAATCGCCAAAAACAATATGCAGACCATCATCGTCGTGATCTCACCTTTGAAGTTGGTGATAAAGTCATGCTATCCTCTAGTAACCTCCCTCTCCCACTTGATACCCAAGTTCGTAAACTTGCTCCTAATTGGATAGGACCCTTTGATATCACCCACATTATCTCTCCTCTTGCTTATCGTCTTGCCTTACCTTGTCACATGCGTATCCATCCTGTCTTTCATATTTCCAAGTTGAAACCCTTTGTTCCTAACCCTTCTTCCGTTTCCTCTCGAGTCCAACCTCCCCCTCTTCCTGTCCCTATCAATGATCATGAGGAGTACGAAGTTGATCGTATCCTTGCGCGTCGCCATATTCAACGAGGCCGTCACCAACATACGGAGTACAAGGTCCTTTGGAAAGGGTATCCCCTTCATGATGCTACATGGGAACCTCTTTCTCACCTCTAGAATGCACAGATGGCCATCAAGGAATTCGAAGCTTCACTGGTGACGAGGACGTCACCAACTAGCGGCGGGGGAATATGTAACAATATGGAGTTTAGTGACGAAGTTAGTCAGGCTTACGAAGTAGAGAATAAGACAAAATAGCCTAGAATATTCTAGAAGCATCTCAGAAGCTTCTTAGGAAGCTTCCCAACTAGTTAACTTGCGCCCTAAGCAGGTAGCTTCTAGAAGGAAGCTTCTAGAAGCTTCTAACTAGCTTAGCTTGCACGCCAAGTAGGCGGCTTCTAGAAGGAAGCTTCTTGAGAAGCTTCCTAGTTAACTTGGCTTGCACTCCAAGAAAGCGGCTCAAGGAAACTTCTTGAGAAGCTTCAAGGGTCTTGTATGCTACCTATAAATACCAAGGCCGAAGCTCATGCTAGGCATTCGGAGTTTTCCCTCATTCAAGTGTCCCAATGTGAGCTTCCATTCTCTTATTTCTCTCCTCGGTTTTGGTCTTTTACATTGGCTCAATTAGACATAAATGTGACTCATCAAGAGATGATGGTTGAGGCTTATGGTCATCAAGAGGAGTTGAACCAATGAGAGTTTACTCTTGACATAGGGATGTTGGAGAGGACTTAGGTTGAGTCAGAAGAGATTCAAAGTACTCTTGATGAGGTGAGGACGGCTTAAGACATAGTCATTAGCCAAATTCAAACCCAGACTCAAACTGATGATTTAGGGAGGGTGATCAAAATGACTCAAACAAATGAATTAGTGAGGGTTACTTGGACAGATGATTCAAGGAGGGTCACTCACTCAGATGACTCTAAAAAATACTTGTGGGAGGATCAGTTGGGGGTCTTAAACTAGAGAGAGTATACACCTATATATTGCATTTAATCCTTGCTTCCTCTATCCAAGGGAAAAGCAAAGGAAGATTCTATTTTGGATGTGTATTCTCTAGTAGATGCTACGTGAAAAAATTGTGCAATTTTGTATGGTGACATATGGGGGTTCTAGATCATGTTTAGCATGGTTATGGAGGAATGGAGGGTATTTTGCAATATGTACCACAGTCAAGAGTTAGATAGTTTGTGCAATTTTTTTGACACACTTTGAGTTTATCATATGGTCTGATAGTACTATGAATGATTTAGAGCTCTTACTCTTATCTATGTAAATATGTGCCTTCTTGCTTAAGGAGGTACACAAAGAAGAACACCTTATGGGTTTGTTGAGTGACACTAACAATTACATGATGGGTTTAGAGAATGTAGTGTGAGATCTTATGCCATACTTACTTCATTGGGTTGTGCATTTGGTATATTTTGATAGTGGATAGTGCAATTATACCATCTTGCATGAACCATCTCCGTGGTACAATCCACCCTTCTCACTTTACACCGGCTTATACATTTAGGATGTCACACGTTTCTTCTTTTGACCTTTTGGTAGCTCAAATAGCTAGATTTAATGATGACAACGATCAGCTATTACATTCTTGGAGGAGGAGTGGACATCAAGATGTCTCATAAGTTTATAAAGCCAACCCATATATGAGATCAATGGGGGCTATCCGTGATGACTCTGCTCGTCTTCCATCAATGCACTCAAATACATCCTAACACAAAATAGCACATGTTGGTGCAAACCCTAAAATTTCCATCAACAGAGTCTAGTGCAACCCAATGCATACTAGCACAATAGGAAATTGCACTCAATGCATCATAACATACTAGTGCATGTTAGTGCATCCTATTACATATCAGTGCACTCCAAAGCATGTTGGCATAGTGATAGTGAATTTCCCCCAATGCACTTCAATGCATGCCAACACATGTGTGTAGGCAAAACATTTGAAGATTGTGTTCAAGCTTTTGTACCATATTAGAGAAAACAAAAATTTTTATTCTCAACGAGATATTCTTAATCTTTTGCACCATACTTGCAAAAAGAGAATGATCTTTATTGAATTCTCATTGGATGAATGTGCTACTTCATTCTTACTTGAAAGTATCTTGATTATCTTTGTTGTCATTAGCATTTGCATAGGGTGTATAATCTGGTACAAAAATTTAGAGTCATTGCTATAACTCTTGTAAGGATTGGAATACACTTTTGAAAAAACCTTTATAACATTTCTAATCTCCTCAAGAGACTTTCTTACTCTAGCTAATTTTAGAGTCAATGAGTAGAAACGCTTGGATTTAGCTTCCCTCTCTTTGAATCAAAACTTTTGAAGTTTGGATCTTTGTTTCTTGTCAGAATTTCACTTCTCTACCTCAAACTTCAATTTTCAATTTCAACTTTAGCTCTTTTAGATTCATTATGAATCAAATCTTCTACATTTTGGCAAATTTCAATGCCTCAATCTCCACTAATTTTTATCTCTCCTGTGCTTCAAGGTAGTCATCTTAGCTAAATCATGTGAAAATTCCATGTTTGTTGTATTGAATTCCCTCTGAAAACTCACATTTTTTTAATCTCCTTATTTCATTCTTTGTCTCCTCAAGTAATCTACTCCAATGGTATGGCATCATGTTGATTCATATAGTTATCTCTTGGAAGAATCTCCTTGAATGGTATGGAAGCACCTTCATTCACTTCATAGTTAGTAAATTATTCTACCCCACATTAAACCACTTCTTCTCCATCTAGCTCTAACCTTTGTGTGTTTGGGATAATCAAGAGAATTGAATCCTATGAAACTTCAATAACAAATAAAAATAATCATGTGGTTGCAAAAAGAGGAATTTCCTCATCATCTTCCTCAATGTTAATTTGGACTTTAATCTCCTCTCCATGCTCCAGCACCTTCCAATATGTTCATTTCATTCTGGACATCTCACAAGCATTGACAAAGAAATATGAGCACAACCTATGAATATCATATCCATCTAATCAATAGATGATTTAACTCATCATTGATCATTCTCCAATTGCATTTATGTTTTTAGCCGGTGAATCCTTTGCCCATGCACTTGTCTCTCCTTCCCCCAATTTCTTTGTAAGATTTCATATACCAAACCCATTTCTTGTATAATTTATCACCAATTATAGATGCAAGGAACCCTCTACCATGTAGTGCCAAATAAGTAGCCATGTAATTGAAGGTGATGCAAATTATAGATGCAAGGAACTCTCTACCATATTGTACTAAATAGGTAGCCATGTAACTGAAAGTGAGCTTTTCACAATTCACACCATTAATTTGTGCAAAATGCTCTAGATTATCTAAATAATCTGAAATTTTTCCACACTAGTACTCTATCATTCTATATCATGCTTTCCCTTGCTCATTTATGAAAAGGGATACCATATTCAAAAGATCTACCAACTTACCACAGGAGGATATATTGATGGAAATGATAGACAGAAGAATGGGAACCAAATTTGATAAACTGCTAAAATCCATGGTTCCAAAACACTCACATTTTTACGAGCCAGTGTCCTTCCAATTTCTTTAAAAGGGGGTGATGCGCTCAAATCTCCAATAATTACATTGGCCTTGTATTGCAGGGCACATCAACTCCTACTAGCAATTTCTCTTCGGGCACAAACGTCAACACAGCATTATGTGTATTCGTAAAGAGAAATTTTACTTTTGTAAGGCACACATTATATTCTCCTTCCTCTTTGTTCCTCCTCGCATGCTTCATTAAAAATTCGTGTTGGGGAGTTGATTACTAATACACCCAAAATTCAACCCCTGATTGTACAACTAAATGCTCCCTCGAATACCCGTGAATCATTATACGACGATTCGTTTGTTGGACACTTTTCAGTTTACCCGTAAGGGTCCATCACTCTTATTTCTAAAACCCCCAATTACAAGGCAGACAAGAGAAAGACATAAAAAATTTGCCTTCCATTATAGCAAATTGCAGACCCAGATATCCATTTTATAACATGATATTTCAATATGAGTGTAGTCATATCCAGTTGAAGTTTTAACCCATGTACGCACAGATGTCCATGCTGTTACTTTCTGAAAGAACTCGTGATCGACACAGAAGTGTTTTGCCTCTCCCGATCCGCAAATCCTCCGGAGAAGTAGAGCATTCAGATGATATTGTCATTTTATGGGACAACTGAGCTTATTCGAATAAGAAAAACCAGAATCAGTCGTGCAGCTTATACATACGATTGACTCGTTCATTTCAATTCAGTTGTTGTTCACTTGTAGGAACAAGGATGGGGTCTTCCCATCCTTCGTGTTCTCTACGGGGTCGCCTTTTTCCTTGTAGGAACATATGTCAATCGCATGTTGTTGTGATTACAAACAACTTATTTCCCTCTTTATTATTGTTTGGAGTTACTACATTTGAATCGTTTCTCAGCGTGAAGAATTTCTGGCGGAAGAAACGAACTCCGGGCAACGAAGACAAAGATTGCGCGCCGAATTCGTTCTATCTTCCACGTTTGAAGGCTTGGACCGATTCTGAACGCGTACCAAAGATTTAGTGGACAGTTACACGATAGCAGGTTGCGTTCTTATAATAGAGTGGGCATATCACCGTTGAATCTGGGTTCTGAATCTGCTTGAGTCACGCTACGGTGTAAGTGATGAGAGCTACTCTACAGATCCTTTCGCGGTTTGATAAAACGCGTTGTACTGCAGTCTTGGACGTTACTCAGTTCGCGTTACATTATAGTAGCATGGGTACTTGAACGTACGGTTCGAGAGAAGAAATGATGGTGTTTGAAACTAGTTTCTGTTGCTCCATTTCTGCTGCATTCCGTGTCAAGCGAATTTGAAGTTTGGAAAGTTTTCTCCCTGAAGATCTGCTCACGTGTGGCCCACTCATCTGGTTCATCGATCTCAATTTGAACCCGATTCTCGCGACAAGGTTAGATGCATGAACTTTCATCTCACCTCCAAACTGCATCTGAATTCAGGTTTGAACGAGTACCGCTGTTTCTGAATGGCATTCAAACTACAGTAGGTATCAAGAGTGTCAGCACTCAGCAGGTTCATTACGGCGCATCCATTCTCTCCACCCATCAGGGAGCTGAGACATGGTCCGAACACTGTGTATACGATTTCATGCGTAAGGTTCTTTTCCATCCAATTACAGAGCAATTTTTTTGGGCCGGCATTATGGAGATGCTGAGGTCGAGCAGCTCCCCTGTCTGCGGCATAAACCAACCAACTTGCGCAGCTCGCATTTTCCAATACCGTACAAATTACAACTTTCGGCTCGGAATTGCTCGAGGTTTGTCTCATTGTCAAATTGATAGAATTTTCAGCAAAGTTACCTCATAATTTGTCTTGCGTGTGGTGAAGTTGATTAGTATAATTGCAACACCGTCATGTTAAGAATGCATGACTGGATCGAAGTTGCTTATGATTGTCGGCGGACTTATCCATTGAAAGGATGCTAAACGTTTCCAGTGAAACATTCACGCTTGGGCTAGAGTAAATTTACATGCATGACCATCTGACCCTCTTTACACTCTTTTTGACTATGTTAACTTCCGCTCTTTTTAAACAAAACAAGCATGTTGCATTTGCCACCATATTATCTACAAGGGAATCCTTCCTTTATTCTCCTTGTGAACTTGAGTAGTGAGGGTATACATTGACAATTAGAGGACGATATGATTCGCACTACATATCACTGCATGTGTTGTCGACGGTAATACAGTTCATTTCAGTTGTTAATATTATCGACAATTCGTCACCTGCGCTCGTTGACAACACATACAGTGATTTGTATGAGAATCCTTTCAATCCAAAAAACTTTCCGGATTGCACAACATTTAACTCTTAAAGGCCTCATACAATTCATATATACGCTGTACGGACAGTGTAAATGTTTCATTCCATTTATTGACAACGAAAGTTGTGTACCCAAAAGGCCATCAAATATAATAAATAAAAAGATCAACGAGTTATGTGCTTTATCTAGCACTCTCGCAGTCGGCTTGTAACTGCCCAGATCTTCAGAAAATCCAAGACTAATTGAAGAAAGGAAAACCCACCTCACATTTTCTGCTTATCCACCTCACCTCTCTACGGAACTATACAGGGTGCAATCCTAAGACCATGCCACCATGGTGGTTCACTGGAGGGAGTCACCGTCTTGGAGTCAGCTGTTGGTACACGTCAGGGAGATCCTTTGGGGGGGCCTTATTTGCCATGGGTCACTTTAGAGCTCTCATATCTTCTACTTTGGCCATGCCAGGTTGTGTATTTCCCCCCTTGGCAAATGATACACACATTGTAGGCCCTATAGATCAGATTAGGCAGGCCTTTGACTACTTGACTACCAAGCTACATCTAGTAGGCTTTAGAGTCAAGGTGTCAAAGTGTTGTGCATGGTCCCCTTTAGGTATCCTTGCCCACCTTGAGCTTCCAGAGGGGTGTATCACATCCACAAATGGACTTCGTGTTCTTGGAGTGCCAGTAGGATCGGAAGATTTTGTCACACGCTTCTTAGACGCTGCCCTTGCAGAGGATGTTTTCCATGTGGATGACCTTCCATTACTAGGAGATCCGCAGGTGGCATTTGGTATACTCTCTTCTAGTATTGCTTGTCGACCATCCTACCTCATCCGTACAGTTCCTCCCTCACCATCCTTCCTATCACCTCTGAGAGCATTTGATAGGAGGATTATGGGAGTCTTTGGTGATATTATAGGACCAGAGAACTTTAAGTGTGTGATAGGGGATTTGGCACATAGACAGACGGCTCTGTTGATCTCATGTGGTGAGGTTGGCTTGCTTTCTATGGAGGAGATAGCACCTATAGCATTTTTGGGTAGTTGGGCTCTCTTGGCACCCCTACTTTCCTCTTGTTTTGTGGTTGCTGATAGGCCGGTTTTGGAGACTTATGTTACAGAGGTGGAGGGAGGATCCCTTTCTCTCTAGTCTTTATTGCGACAGACGAGAGATAGTCTATCCCCACGAGCACGAGAGGATTTTCCACTCTTTGCTTCACTATTGTCAAATTGGACTAGAGGTTTACAGTCTTCCTTGATGGAGCGACAGTGTGAGCATACGCTACATTCTCTCTTAGTCAACTCGTCCATTCCTCTACTAGAGCATGTCTATGCTCTTGCTCCGGCAAGGGTGCAAGCTCTTGGATCCTAGCTCGACCGTGCATTAGGGCTTTCCAACTCGCACCAGCTACTTTCTCTACATTGATGAGGTTTTGCCTAAGTTTGGTCCACCCGTCTGCATCTTCATTACTCACTTGTGAGTGTGGCTCTACACTAGATGCATCAGCGGTCCACATGACACGGTGTTCTTTTGGAGGACAAAGGATAGCTACTCATGATGCCATTAGAGACATAGTGTTTGCTATGGCACGAGAGAGTGGATACTTGGCTTGGAGGGAGCGTTGTATGCCTTGCAGACGACACGTGTCAGGGCAGACTTATACTTGGTCCGAGATGATCAGGTGACAGTAGCGGATGTTGTGATTACTGACCCTACGCGGGATACAGTTTTGGAGGGAGTGATTACCCATCCCCATGGATGGGCGGTGAGTGCAGCAGCAAGTCGCAAGGTCTCCAAGTATAGGGGCATGCAGTGAGGTCACCTCTTTATTCCTCTAGCCTTGGAGTTATATGGAGCGATGGACACGGCATTTGACACATTTGTCAGGGAGTGCGCGAGAGCTTATCATATTAAGCCTCAGGGGGTACCACTCTCACTCTCATACTTTATAGCACATTTTAGACAGTGTGTGTCCATTGCTCTACAGAGGGCAGTGGCTGGTGCAATCTATAGGAGAGCAATCACATTAGGTGATGTTTCTTTGGATGCTCTAGTTGTGTGTAGACCGTACGACTTGCATAGCTCAGATATCTTAGGTGCGGTAGGGCAGATTTCTCATATAGACTCTATTGGGGCTTAGCCCCATGTTACCTTTTTTGTCTCTCCCTTGTATGGCTTGATGGGGTCTTCCCATCCTTCATTTCTCCTAGGCGGTCGCCTTTTTTGCCACCGCATACGACAATGACCAATTTTGCCCAATTAGCCAATCTGATTGCTGGAACTGTTAAAAAACTGAGGGGTGAGGTGGATGGGCAGCAAAAGGTGAGGTGGGTTTACAATTCCCCTTGGAAATATCTAAAATTAGTAGTTGCTTAATGCATCTCGGATGGCCGGTGTTATACGTTAGCCGTAACGGGTGGTCCTAATTGCGTGGGCCCTGTTGCCTTAATTTGAGGACCTCACCCCTTTGCTCCCACAGCGGCCATCTTTGCCAATGTTCATTGGCTTGCCTTTCACACCTGTCCTTCTGCTTCTTCTTTTTTCACATCACCCGGTATCTCTCCTTCTCTCTAATATTTTCACTCTTTTTATTTTTCATTGATCTTTTTTGTTGTTCGATTATTTTATTTGTAGCTTTATTAGCTTATACTTGGAAATTTATCCTCGATTACTCTGCCTTGTTTTGTTTCCTTTCGGTATTAACTGATATTTTCTTTTAAAATTTTAACAAGGTATATCGCCGGTGTTTTTTGTTCTCATGCAGTTCTCACTATGTTCCCACTATTTTGTATTGCAATCCAATATCTTTTGCTTATGCGTGTTCCTGCTCTTTAGATGGAATTTAAGTTTTTGCTGTTTCAACTTTTCAGCGGAAGTTCCAGCCTTTCCCTTACTCTATATTGTTATACTTTGAGCAGCAGTTTTGGGAGCAACCGAGTTTGCCTCGGTTCTCATGAGTTTTCGAACAGAAACAGGGCCTGAAAGGTATTGCTATTTGCTTAGTTACTTTGGCACTAATAAAGTCTCAAGTGCTTTGGAGAAGATTTACTATGACCACCTTCTGCTTCCTTCAGTTGCTTTAGTATATTAGGATTCATGTGTTCATAACCGGATATCCCTATCCGGTTCTCTAACGCTTCGTCTCCCACCTCTCCGATGAAATCATGTGTTATTGAAGAAGTTTACTATGATCGCCTTCTGCTTGCTTCAGTTGTTTTAGTGCTCATGTGTTCATAACACATGCTGCGATATACTATATCCAACGCTCTAACGTTTCGGTCTACTTCCCGTGCTATTCGAGCGATTTCATACTCTTGGCCTGCCTGACTCGATTGTTTTCTTAGAAGGTCGATTTCATAGCATCTATACGATTGTTGACTTCATATTAACTTCATCTTTCTCATCTCGCTCATTAGATCATCGTTTCGCATTGAACATTTCCTCCATGCACTTTCCAACATGCACTGTTTATTTGTTACCGTTTATTCAATGCATGCTATTGGTATACAAGTTTTGCTTTTGAATTTTTGGTAGATGGAATTTACTTCCGATCAATTGTTTCCATTTTATACCCTTTCTCGAATTTATACTAATTTAATCTTGCATACTTTTTTCATATTATTTTGTTATACATTACCGTGGTCCGTAAAGTAACCACGAGATTTTCTGAAACTCACTTATAAGCGACGTGATGCAAAGGAAAATGAGAGAATTAATTTGACATCAACTCGCGACTGCGATGGGTATGTTTAAGAGAAACGACGATATTTAATGATAGACTATAAAGTACGAGGGCGGCTTGGATCATTTTACTCTTGATCGGGAGCCCACATCTGCGTTAAGGAGTTTCCTGTGCAAACTCACAAGACGGTCATTTCGGTGATTTCGGCAGAACTCGCTGAATAATCACCTCACACGTGCAGAGTATTCACTTCCTACCGCGATTTTAAAGTGTGTTTAGGGACTTTCCGGATAGCGTTATTAGATATCATGCATCTCAATGAGTTGTGGATCTCCCGTTCGAATTCCTCGAACGGCTTCTGTCCTCATTTCTCAATATTTATTAATAAGTATCATATCGCTCTCTTAATAAGTATCATACGTCTCCAGGTCATACTAAAGATATATAGTCAATTTCACAATTAATAAAACGATCAAGCATATAGATAAGTTAGACACTTTTTTTTCATCGATCTTTTAATTCCAACTTTGTCTGACACATCAAATTCAAACTCAGACAGAGAGACTACCACATATTCTTCATAAGAGCTGCAGTTTTGAACATCAGATGACATTTTGTCAAGCCGTCTTTTTGTTTTTGCAAAAGGTTTGGCTGCTCTCTTTCGTTGATTGATCCATTCTCTTCAGGATGTCAATGTCAGTTTGAGTCAAGCACTTAAGTTTCATGAAAGGAAAAGATAGTGACTGGGCAGTAAGACGGCTCCTTCGAGAACTTATGGCTCCGGATCCAGGACCGTGCGAAGCTTGAAAAGAAATTGAACCGGACCCTCACCACACATGCAAACTTGATATTTTCTCTGGCGAGTCCTGAGAATAGCGTTCAAGCAACTTAAAAAGTAACCATGGCGTTATGAGGCGTGATCAAGATATCCATACCCCTCATCAATTGATTTGTGTCTGAGCAAATAGAATTCACAGTGATACACACGAATTATTGTATCATCATATCTTCTAGTGGTAGTAGGATCAGGCATCGAAGGGCTTGATAAATTTCTATCAGGACAAAAAAGAGACCTCAGCCACAACCTGCTTCTGGTAAACGACATATGGCAATTAGTATCCTAACATCTCAAAGAGTTAAAGAAGAAGAAGTAAAAAAAAAACTTTAAAGAAGCTCAGTGCAGCCATATATCAAGTTAACGCAACGTGAATACCAGATACGGGGCCTAAGATATAGAACATATAAATGAAATCACGGTCACACTTTGTAACAGAGGTGAATTCATCGAGCTTTGCTTCTGGTATATCAGCTTTTGATCACTTTCTTTATTGCCATAGGTTCAATCCTCCATCCTCGTGGAGGCCTTACCTCGTCCTCCACGAGGTAAGGCCAAATGGAATACCCCGAAGGAAAAAGAGAGAGAACTGTTTACGTAAGTGGAACATACTACATTATCTTTATTCGCATGTTGTCTTCAAGAGAGATATCTCTCTCGTATGGCACTGTACACATAGACGCTACGTGATTTTCTCCCTGAATAAATTATTGCTCTTTGACGGCCTCCCCCGAGAAACGGATATTACCCTAGGCCACATACTTGGTCCTCGTAAGCTGCGGTCTTAAGGAATACACTCCCTGATTGTCACCGTGGTCAAAAAGTACGACACAAGGGTAGATAAACACATGAACACAACCAGCCATGGATAACATCGACAACCGGCCGCCCCGAGAACACGGGTATGGGACGGCTAACTGTATCTAGCTACCCACAAACGGTTTCAGGTGATATAGCAACAGATTTCGACAACTCAGCGGCCTAAGGTTTCAACCTTCATTCAATTGACTTTGCTACACATGGGACATTTGGCCTGCGGGTGGAACAAGTTCTTTCCTTCGGCTGCCGAAAGACAGTAATCAATCCCGCTTGTAGAACATGGACACTGATCATATTATCTATTCGAATCTTCATCAGAAACCCATAGAGATGTCCAGAAACAAACAGAAACTGGTTGTGCAAGACAGGTGGGAAACAGATGAAACAGAGTGGTTAAAGTAGACGTTCTTATGCAATGAACGAGGAAAGCAAGAGCAGGTCTTTCGGAATCAAGCTAGACGATGGTAAATTAACTTACATCAAGTGAGCTCGATGTAAGATACACTCTCGCTGACTGTTTCCTTCTCGACAACCATGGGAGTTCTAGGTGATATTTAAAAAGCGTTTTATAGAGCTAGCTCTGAAAGCCAGGACATTAAGATCCTGCAGCTGCTATTATAAGTTGGGCACTCTAGCGTGGTGTCGGTAGAAAGATACATGTACACTGCAACAGGACTTCAAGATTGCGTGCCAGCAACATATATAGAGCGAAACCTGCTGCCTTGTATCGACTGAAAAGCCTCTACAGCCATGTACAAGCGATCTGAAGCCAGGCAACATCTCAGTAGAACTTCCTTCATCAGGTGAATCAGTATCAGGGACGATGAAAGGGGATTGCTCTCTTTGAAACAATATGAAGGTTCACAGCCTACCATAGCCTTAGAATATGCGCCATACACAATTTCAATTTCCTGGGGTAAAAGAAGCAAATCCTGGAATTCTCTCCAACGCTCTTCTCTCTGTCTCCGGTATCTAACTATCCAAGTTTTGTCTACTTTCTGACATATAATGTCTAACATATAATTTACCGTTATATGCTACGAGATCAGTATCAACATTACTCTGTACTATAATCAATTTGCAGACAAACCAGAATCTTAATACGAGATTCTTCTCTGATAGAGGAAAAGAGTGAAATGATTTAAGACACCGGGAAAAGTTTTGAGTTTCAACCGACTTCTCCGTTCACGACGACTTCAGCAAGTGACTACATAGACACATTTACAGAATATCCATCGAAACGAGATTTCTGTTTCTGAGGGAATAGCTATTCTTATTGTACGTGGTATTATCAAGTTTCGTATCTCTTCATTTACCTGCTCTTGACAATAAAGTAGCCACTGGACTTCATGTGCAGAGAGACACATAGCATCGCAGCCTGTGTATTTTATACCCTCATCAGAAGTCCACCAAGACATCTGACTCCATTGAGTCGAGTCACGTTGGGATCAAGTCCAGCAGTAAACGAAAGTGAACTCAACAGACAAAAAAACAATGAGAACGAGGAATCAAACTTCAGTGATGTATATCGTTGAGAGTTCTGATACTGTTGTCTAGTTTGCTGCAAGGTGCAATAACAGCTGAATTCACAACTCTCTTTGCTTTGCATTACCGTCAGCATTCTCCTCTATACGCCAAAGTACTTCGCTGCAAATATCGAAGTTGCGAGCAACATGAACTCAGTAGTTATCATGAACATGTATCTATCATCACTGGTTTTAAGTGAGCTTCACGTCATATGGCTGCAGGGGAAGGCATTAAACTGAACGAATGAGATAGAGAGATGTGGAAGCTGCTCGGTGACGAAATGCCTGCCTTCTCACATTCAATCTATGTGTGGTGTCCAATTCTTCCTTCATGCGGCTTCTTATCCATGAATTTCTGTGAGTTCACACAGTGTAGAAGTAAGCTTAAGGCTGATAATCAGATCACTAAAGAACCTGATCCAAAAGTATTGGTGATCAGATTACCAGTACTGATGGATCAAGTTTTCTCTGTGCTTCTCAACCTCCGTAACAATCCACAGTTTTGTATGATGATGGTTTTGACAAACGCGAAGGATTTCGTGAGTATTAGCGCTGGCTTTGCTCTGTTTATAAAACTGCTACTAAGAGTCTGTACCACCACCAACAAAAGAAAATTGAAAGTACCCCTCTGCTTGATGTGCCTGCCAGCTCCCCACACTTGAGCTGATACACACTTGGATTGGTACTCAGTGTAGCTGGTTTCTCCTTATCTGTGACTTAGCGACAGAGAATGAAGTGAGCATTAATTAAATGCTAACAGCGTAGCCACTATAAAGAGAACAGCCAATAAAGCATTTCAGAACTTCGCTCCATTTCGAGTGGATGAAACTTGGTTGCTGAACACTGGAAAATCCGGACAAGAAGCGTGGTGAAACTTCAAGTCACCTTGAATAGGGTTTGTGGCCCGACGAAACAAGCTCGAACAATCACCTTCTAGGACAAAACAATGAGGTCGACAAGGGCAAGCAAACAGACTGAAACTCCAATTTCGACTGTCGGTGACGTAAAGCGTCACTCATCGTGAAGCTCTTGGTTCCCGTACCAACACTCTCGCATGCGTATTATGTGATTATCTACTGCTTGTACTACCTACTACCTACTGTTACTATCACATATCGTTGCAATGGGCATGTTTCGAGTGAAACGAAGGTCGTAGACAATTCTACCCTTGTTATTCAGTATGTGAATGAAGAGCTGAGGTCGGAATATACTATTCTGACTATTTGTTGTCATTGAGAATTTCGACCTTTGAGCTCCATTTTACCTTATTATGTCCTTAATACCTGCAGCAACCAAAGCAGTTGTGGAGACGAATACAGTAACCGTGCATACAAGTTCATACAAGTTTGCTTTCAGGAAAGGATAAGGAGGAGCGTTGCAGGCTCTTTCCATACATCTTTGCTGCTCTTTTGACATTGAAACCTACTCCCTCTGTCGATAACCTGAGTCTACAATAAAACGGATACTCGATCAAGATTGCACTCTATTAGGGTTTGAACTCATGTTCAAACCCTAAAAGTGAAACTGAAACTGAAAATGAGTTTTCGACTTCGACAATGAAAGAGCTCACGTGCACAATGGCGCGTTAGTGATGTTCCTGCAATGTATGTGGAGAGTCTATTCTTTAATTCTGGTCTATTTCTTTGTTTGTTCTAGGCTACAGTACTTTTCATCTTTAGGTTGCTCAAATTGGTCGGCATGAGTTTAGTATCCGGTTCTCACCTTCACTCTCATGAGCTAGTCCATAACATTCCGATACATACCTGCGAGGCCCTTTGCCAGCAGCAGTCCTAGCAAATTGTCCGTTGGGATAACATAAGTACTGTTAGCCTGCCTTCTGTTTACTTGGAAAAGGAGGGATATGCTACGTTTCTAGACGAGATTGAACTTTACAACGATTTCTTGAGGAGCCTGCTTTCACCTCTACTGGCTCCGCCTTAGCATCCAATAAGATTATGATCCAGACTTGATAACGAGGCGTATTGGCCTATTGGCGCGCAAGTCAATGACTAAAGAGAAAGAAAATCAAGGGAAAGGGAAATTAGTCGACCGGCGAGATGTGGAAGTGGGCAATGGAGTGATAGCTCTTCCCACACCGATTTGTTTGCGACTTTCTTGGACTCTGATCTAGACAATACCGTCCCTCTCCATTATTCCATCGGGCTGCAAGACCCCTTAACCAGTACGATCAGAACCAGGAATCTTCGGACATTCGACGCATTCGATTGCATAGTTCACATAAACCCTAAGTTTCACGAAACATGCTATCTTGGAATATCCAAGCTAACGTTTTGACGGATATGACACAGCCTTCTCAATGTTTTTAATCATCCTAGTCTCAATCTTGTTGGAAGTTCCCAAGCATATGCCCTCAGCACCTGAATATGCTGAAATTAGGGGATATAAGCAAGAGCCGAATCGAATCTGATCAGTGGAAGTGAACCAATTTTAAGTGGTGTTGACTGGTTTCCCTGTGACAGGAATCATCTGCTTCAACTCTTTCAAAAAGATATTCTTAAGATTGATTGATAAGAATAATACAAGATTCTGAATACAGCGAAGCCTTTACCACTCGACAGTAAAGTCCTTGTAGAAGGCTGCAATGCGGGGAGTGGAAAATGTGGGCCATGATCGACTTAGGCGGGCTCTGCAGCCTCTCACAATTACTTCAGTAACATTCACCGATATATTTGGTTGCGGCAACAAGGAAAATAGAGTCTACAGCAGAAGGCAGATTCAGTACTGAGAGTCTTCTCTCAGCAGACTTGGTCACTCGCAGGTGGATATGTCTTGAGAGCGAGTCGACTTCAATTCACGAATCAACTTGACCGATCAACTCCACTACTGGTAGATCATTTTCCATCTCACAGCTTCGAACCTCCGGGAATCGGTCAGGATGAAATTGACCTACAGTAATGGTTGACTAATTTAAACCTCCACGACAAAGCGAAGTACAGACATAAAGTACAAGTGGGAACACTGTTGTGCCAATTCGACATGGAAAGATTCCCTGCGGGGACGCATGTGGATGAGAACATGGACTTGGTATATATGGCTCTTGTTATGTTTCTAGCATGTTGTCGGTCTCCAGCAGTTGAGAGTCCGTAGCACAGTATGCAGAAGAAGGCGCGGTTCACATTGGCATTAAACGCTCCATGGTTATAGCGAAAGCCTAGGGTGTACTGTTGGCATGGCTCGGAGAGTTTTCTCCAGTGCGCGGATAGGGGTTTCACAGCAGCACTCGTCTGTTTTTAGTTCACGTTGCAAATTCTGACTCCCAGATCCGACAAGATTGAGATCATTGCGATGCCTATATTCAAACTTGAGAGTAGACACTATCTCAGATCGCGTTTAGTTTTGCTTTTCGCTGTGGCCAGTGACACAAGTCGAAATTTTGCGAGCAAACTTTGCTAGACTCCACGCTGAAGGTTTGCATATCGATAGTTACAGTCTCGGAATACAGTGCTGATAGTTTGTGGTATTGAGAGTAAAATATCTTCGGAATACAGTGCTGATAGTTTGTGATATTGAGAGTAAAATATCTTCCTCCTTGCTCCTTTCCCAGAAGAAAAGTTCCGCGTTTACGTTTTCAGTGTGGGACACAATTCCTTCATCTCTTTGTTATCTAGAAAGACATTTCAGGTCACACAGCAGAGTACCGGTTCCCGAGAGACATAGACATCCTCTGAAGCGACGGTTAAGTGGAGAATGTGAGTGGAGTACATCTACAAATTCGACTCTCGGCAATTCCCATGTGTGTGGGAAAGGTCAAAACGTCGTGATGATGCGAGTGTGGATTGCTTCAAGTGGTCATAGCAGTTCTTGAAGGTGAAGTCAGTTGCTCAACAAATTAACATTCAAATTCGTCCAAGATCACTCTAATCCAGAGCTACTCCAAACCACGGTTACGTTCTTCTGTGAGAAGTTGCGGAAAAGTTTACGGTGTGAACCCTAGCGAGGATGCTTTTGGTGTTCTGTTGTGTGCAACGGTCTTGACACATGCATCATCTGCAACTAAGCATATGTGGCTTCTTAGACGTGACGGACTGCAGGAGTAACTATAATTTACATGTTTATACGGTGCCTCTGCTAGAGCACTCGAGATCAACCTGCTTGGTCTCACTACGAAGATGTTGCGGGCGATTGCCCATCTTGCGTGATCTTTTGTATCTATGAAGTTAGACAATGACTATTCCTGCAAACACAGTAACTCCAGACAGAAGGGTACCTGAGATTCGCAATCTATCTGCATATGCATATCTACCAAATTGATATTATGAACACACCAAAATCAATTGGTTATGTGTTCATCAATTTGGGTCTTTTCATAAAATGAATGTGAGAATACATTGTTCTAATTTGCCGCTCAAACGATAACTCGGAACTACAATCTTCGACCTCAGCAATTCAGTATCATGAACTCGAGAAGAATATGGCGTCTACCCAAAGGCTGAGTCAGCTAATTAGATCAGGGCTCATTTTCAAATTTGATGCTTTTAGCTGCAAAGCAATCACTATCTGGATGTGGTTATCTGCGTCTAGACGCTGTTTCTCGCAGTCTGAACAATCGAAAAGTGAGATCACCTCAAGTTTAGATCAATTCGCATAGCTGACATCAAGGAACGCTTCTTTTCAAGGATTGAAAGATTCCATCTCGCGGTTCCAACATTCAACAACATACTCCATGCCACAATGACCAGCTCTTAGTACTCTTCAACATCAGCAAGCTCAGTCAAATTTTACATCAGCTCCTAACCGATCTTGAAGGGTAGACGAGCCCATTAACTGCTACTTAACTAGCAGTCTTAACGATGTCCTCGATTGTTAACAATGAGACGCTAACTCTGTTCCGCAGAATTACTCTAATTACCAAATTAGTCAAAAGAGTTTCATCACCTACAGTAGATAGATGCAATGATGTTTGCTACTCGGGTGGCATAAACTGATATGTACAACGAAAGTGAAGTTCATTCTTAACTACAGTTGATTTTCGATAAAACAACCACGTCCTCATCTAAACATTATCTATCGGCCAAACCCTGCAAAAGTAAAGCTTCGGGCACCAAGCTGTGTGCATAATTCTGAATAAATTCTCCGGGAAGCCTTTCAGCCTTGAATCGAATCACGAGACCGTTCTGCAGGAGTCTCGTTGCCTGTCGTGAATGTGGTTTTCGAAGCGGCACTGGCTTGATTCATCTTGTCAGCAACGTAGTCCTTGATACTGTTCGTCGTATCCCTTAGTTTTTGAACCACAGGCTTGCTTGCTTCGTTTTCATTCCGAGCTCTTGCCGCCCCTGCAGCTTCCCATACCTTCGCTGATTCTGACTCGCGATCTTTGAATTTGGGCTCCGGGTGGCCGCCGCCTTGAATCCCTTGTTGCGCCATCGTCTCCCCTTAACCTAGTTCAAATCCTTTAACACGCTTTCGTCCTTCCTTCACCCACAACTCCGAACTCTCCACGACAATGAATTTCTCTACGAGATTGCTTGACAGAAGTGTGCCTTGAAATGCTCTTCACAAGCGCTTCCTTTGAACCACATTCTCCTTCCAGGGATATCTAATAATCGAAGGTCGCACTACTTGAATCTCCGGACGCACTAACGAAACGGGAAACCAAGTGGCATTTTCTTTAAGTGCCACAGCTTCACCAACGTGTTGCTCACATAGGTAGCCACCTAGCAAGGCTTCTCCCACGTAAGCAAACCATTCCCTCACTCCTCTTTGGGGCTTAGCCCCATGTTACCTTTTTGTCTCTCCCTTGTACGGCTCGATGGGGTCTTCCCATCCTTCGTTTTTCCTATGCGGTCGCCTTTCATTTCTTTTCCAGTTTTTGACAAAGTTTATAATTTCTTGTTTCCAAGCAGCTCGGACAAACAATTGACATTATTCAAGTAATGCTATATCTGTGGATGTTGCTGAGCAGATAAATGAGCCAGGCATTGAGATGTGAATCAGCTGGTCGCTTTGACTTGACGGTGAAAGTTAAGGTCCTCCATCCTGAAATGTTTTGGCGGCAAACTTCTGTAAAAATTTAGATTGAGACCACGGTAGTAGCGACTGTCTTTCTCGAAGTACTTTTGGTGTACATAGCCAAGAAATATTTGAGCAAAAGATGTACAAAATCTTTATCAACATTCTCATGCTAATTTCTCTGGGACTCATTTCTTCTTCCTACATACAGTGTACTTTGTTTCGGCTCTGCTGACATGAGATTAGTCCTTCCTCGACATTCTTTGACTCCTTCACAGTACATCCTGATTCCTAAAGATGGATGCTGGTCAGGCAGTTAGTGGACAGCGTCGTCCCTTGGAACTAGAGCTTTGCTTGAAAGGTAGTTGCGTTGCAGACTATTATTTGTACCGCGTTTATGTGTCTGCGCCAGGTCAGGCCAAGAGGTGAAGGCGCACATTTCTCGAGATACTCCGAATTTGGCGGAAAGAGTGCGCGGGATTAATCATAAAGTGCAGACTTGAACCAACGACAGTGACCATCCTGAGAAACCCGGAGTTTTAGCCCTGCTCGGTGTGCTACAAGAGTTCCCAGATCTGCGTTTTCGAAGTTTCCCAGGTCTTATGTATAGCAATGGAGCGTACAGTAGAGTGCAAATCCGCGTCCCTGAAGTTCCTACGTGTTTTATATAACGATGGACGTACTATAGATTGGAGGTGGAGATCCCGTTAGAATCGATGCCCTCAAGGTACATGCTGATGGATTTTGTCTCCGTTTACAGCTAGCGTCCGGCACATTTTCGGCGTCGCGGATGTATGTGGTGAAAATTCCCGCCTGGAGAACAACAATCTTTGTTGTCAACTAGACAATAAATATGGTTGTTCTCAGGGGATGGTTTCGGAATACCGGTTACTCCACTTTTCGCTGCAGTCTATGAAAGAATCCAGTAATCAATACTGGGTCATCAACTCAACCCAAAGTACTTTCGTGGGGCTTGATGGGATCTTTCCATCCTTCTTGTTATCCTCTGCGTGTCGCGTTAGTCAAAGTACTTTTGACATTACTTTTCCCAGCTCACTGCCAAATACTGTAAAGGAAAACCTCGTTACTGAATGTGGAGATAACTGCAATGAAAGCCACCAAACTCTTCAGAGTGGACAGCCTTTAAAGAAGGTGAAGAGATTGAACATTAAATGTACTGTAGAAGAACCAGCTTCGATGTAGCGAATGGGCAGATTGATAAATGCTATTAAGTGCTTTTGACATGATGGGGATCTTGCAATACTACCACCAAACGACAGTGTCTTGCAACAATGTCTTTGACGTTCCACAATCCGCGCAGGTTGAAAGGGATGTGAATTTACCGTAAATCAAATCAATGTAAAGAGAGGGCGACCGCGTAGAAAACATGAAGGATTGGAAGACCCCATCAAGGGAGGGAGAGACAAAAGAGATAAAATGGGGCTAAGCCCCAATAGTCAATGTTGAAGCAAAAAAGGTAAAATGGGCTAAGCCACAATAGTCAATGTTGAGAAGGACCATATGGCAAGTACAGTGATCTTCCATCACAAGTCTGTTTATTAAAAACATCTACAGTCGCCTTTACTGTTGGTCCTTCCTCTTGAATTAGGATCTAAGAAATCACCTCTTTTTTTTACTATAAAGTGTTTTTTCATTTTGCATGAACAGCTCTGCAAACAAGCATAGACACAAAGTCCCTTGAGAAATTATACTAGCAGAAATAGAATATCATCCATATATCATAAAATGAAATATAAAATCGGATGATCCAAAGAGACTAAAGGCTGCAAACGCTGTACAAACATCAAGTTCGAAAGTGAAATCAGTGAAAGTTCAACAACATGACAAAAATTGTTATCAAAATGAACTTGGATGGTTTCTGTTAGTCTCAACTACTCAATGCCAAACTTGGGGGCGTCCATCCAGTCAATTCCATCGGGCTTAGAAAAGCTTTTCTGCGGCCGTGTTAGGAAGAGCTTCATTGTACATTAAGGGGTTTCAAAAATGAATTTAACTGGAGCCTTATGGAAATTGGACGTTACGGTAGACTTCCCGTAAATGATTTGATGAGACCTGTGATTCAAATTTAGTTTAATTCTGAACATTCAAGTGAGTTATGCTTTCAAGGTTTTGAATAAACTTTCAAAGAAACTTAATTTCAGGTTGATTTTTGGTTTATTAATCAATTAATTACTATAGGATTCCATAAGATGAATCAAGAGTGTTTACGAACGTATATTTAATATTTAAGAACTGAAATTATTCAATTACCTGGATTTAATTTTGACCATACTTTTTGGTCCTCTTAGTTCATGGGATGTCCAGGAATCTATGAAAAATTCTGGATATTTTTTATTTATTTTTTTACTTTTATAGGGTAACAGGAGTACTTCTCATAAAATTTAAATATTTCCTTCTCACATGTTCGTAATAATTTTATAGAATCTCCCGTAAACCTTCATTTTTACAGATGCCGAAATCGCTTAAGTGAAACACTCTAGTATGCGGATTTTGTGGCGAGCAGAATTTCATATGTAAACATGAAGAGCCCATACTGACGACCCTACCGAGGGTGACCATCGTTCTCTAGGTAGGTGTGCACACTTGAGTCTCGTGAAAGAAAGTTTCATGATACTCAATCTCACCTAAATATCTCAGATAAATATCCTCCTCAACGTGTGTTCCATAAGCACTAGGGTGCAATGCGTGGCCTATAATGTTATATGTATATGGGGTTTTATCTAAATAATTTTATTGAAAATGGATATATTTTAGTTTTATTTTTAAATATTGTTATTCAATTTTTATTTTTATTTTATTTTTAAATCTATTATTTTTATAATTAGCCTAGTTTATGAAGTTATATTAAATTTCAAACAATTTCTGTATATTTAATCTACTAAGAATATGTTATATTTCTAAAATTAATTTCATTAAAAAATAGAAAAAATGGATGACTTTGATTAAGACATATAAATTTTATTTTATGGCTTTCATATCTAATTTATTCCTAGATTTTATGATCTAGACAGTGGAATTTTATTTCAAGTATTAGATTAAAATAAAAATAATTTTTACTAGAATTGAGATTTTAATCATCTCATTTATTTAAAATTTATTTTTATTAACATTTTAGTAAAAATATCTTATACTTACTACTTGAGCACCTGTTTCAAATTCATATAGAATAATTACCAATAATATGATGGGAGTCAATAACTTCACCGCAGATTTTCGATAAACTCACCGTAATCCTCGTTAGCTTGCCAATTATAGGGTACACAATTGTGCCGATCATATTGATAGAGGAGCACACAATACAAACTAATATTTTCTCCATCATGCGGTGGCAAATACAACTAATATGAATACCACCGCATGTACTTTTTGGAATATGTTTCTATGAAGAAAGAGAACTGCTAGACATTTCAAGCAAAGAACTATTGTGATTTGCCCGGCTATGAGTGAACGAGGAGTGTTGTGAGTTCCCCATAAAACTGGGTGACGGTATCAGCTCCCTAATATTATTTACTATCAAAATTTGCTAAGATTAGTTTGTCACTCCTGCATATTTTATATGGATATGATATAATTTTAAAACATGAAATTTTAAAAATAAGACTATTTTTTACAACCAATACAAATTTGTGCTTTTCACACTATGTTTCTATAAAGAAAAAGAACCAGAAAATTAAAAGAACTAGAAAAATCACTCAAAGAACTACTCTGATTTGTAGATTGAGTTTACCAAAAACCTCCATTGAGTTTATTGGTGCCCTAATAGTATTTTGTATTAAAATGTATCAAGATAGACTAAGACAAGTCATATCTAAAACTTTTTAAATATTTTTTTACTAACTCTATATGGTCACTAATTTAGTAACTCAAAATAACAAAATAAAACAAGTAAAATATTAAATACTCAAAAAAAGGAAATGCAATTTGAAAATAGTGTTCATTCTATTATATAGTATAATAGATTTAATATTTTATTCATTCAAAGTACTCAATGAATTATAGTTGTTATTTGGGTTCTATTATGTTTAACATGATTTTAGTATTTGGAATATTTTAATGTTTTCAAGAACTACTAAAATTCTATATAGAACTCCAAAATTTTAAAAATAATGATTAACAAATGAATGTCAAACCTTCAAATATATTTTTAGTTATTTAATAATTTTTTAAAATTAAAATAGAAATATTAAATAAGAAATATCATAACTCCTCTCAATTGTTCCAAAATATCAAATATATCTCCCTTTTTCAAAATGTAAAAGACACCCATCAATTACACCAAAATATCAAAAAACCATGGTTCATATAAGTACAATATTGCATGTACAACAATGGCCAATATGACACTATATGGGGAATAAACCAACAATAAGCACCATAATGTATTTGGAAATGGAAGTGCATGTCTCCCCACCCACAACCACTCAATCGCACACTTTCTGCTTCTAATTCCTTGAGCAATGCTTCCATTTCAAAATAATTCATGGTGCTTATTGTTGGTTCTATTTTTCCAAATAGTGATGACTTGAAAGCTTTTATTAAGCAAGAAGCAATTGTGGCAAACTTTGAATTCTAAATAATCAAATCAGACAAAGTTTGGTACTTGATATAGCTTGCAAATTGGAGGAGTGCACCTAGCAATTGCATGCATCAATTGCCAAGCACATCTTGGAGTTTGTCATCGAAATGTGTGACATTGAGCACACCTGCTTGGGGACTTAGGAACTTGGCAACAAACACACCACGTCATGATATGTGCTACCAAAGTGAAAAAGCATCTATCTAAATTACCAAATTAACATGCAATGAAAGTCAAAGCATATATCCGTAGAAGCATTGGAGTGACTTTGTAATATCTGAAAGCATTGCACAAAAAGGAGAAAGCTACCACTCAATTGCTCTATGGAGAGGACTATGCTTAACTTCTTCAATATTGCAAAAGAATTGAAAAATGCAAATCTTAGGAATATTGTTGATGTGGAAAGTAAAAATGGCCAGTTCCATAAACTATTTTGGACGTTTACTAGTTTGGCTAGTTTGGCTAGTTTAGCTAGTTTAGCTAGTTTATCTGGTTTCCAACACTACTACCTCCTCATTGACTTTGATAGAATGTACCTTAAAGGTAGATATCTTGGGATTTTTGTAGCAACTAATGGCAATGGTGCACAAGGGCAACTATTTTAAATTGCATTTGGCATTGTCAATGTAGAAAATGATGTGAACTGAGCTTGGTTTCTTGAAAGCTGAAATCCACTTTATCATTGTATGTTGAGGTAGGATAGCGGTACATTTCATCACAAATCAATAAAAGGGTCTCATTGATGGTGTTGCCATTGCATTCTTGATGCAAAAAATGCACATTGTATGTGCTATCGTGCAAAGAAGTTTTGTTAAGCCTTCCAAAATGTGGCTTGTGAAATTTGTGTGGGAGGCAACACATGCAATTATAAAGCATGAGTTTAATTAGTGAAGCCATAAAATGCATTGCAGATATTTCAATAGAAGCCATGTAATGGGTACAAGATAGTCAACCTTAATGTTGGGCAATTGTATTTTTTAAAGGTAAAAGATTTGGGCAGTTGACATTGAATATTGTTGAATCATTGTATGCTTGGTTGCTTGATGCTAGGGGTAAGCATGTCCTAGTCATATTGGAAGCAATCCGCAACTAGTTGATGCAATTGCATCATGACCACAAAATTGCAGCAAATGCTCTTGTTGTGCCTCTTGTGCCATGAGCAACATAGGCTATATAATTGTTGCAAACATTCTCCAAACAATCTAGGGTTCTATTGCGCTTCCAGCTCTATTTATAAGTACTTAGGAGAATGTTTATCAAAGGCTATCAAGCCTTAGAGCATGGAATTCTCATGCAAGCATTGGCAAGAAATGTGCATTCCCTATGACCATACATTTTCTATCATTTTATATTGTTAGGAGACCATTGATGCATACGTTGCACCCTTTTACACTTCTGAATCCTACCAAGCAATATATGATGCTCCTATTAATCTTGTTCCACATACAAAGGAACAGGATATGGAGAATGGCAACTATGATGATAATGATGAAAGCGTGAAACCACTTGCTATGGATCACTTGGCTAGACAACCCATACAATGCACCATTTGTGCAAAAGACATTGGTAGAGAAAATTGTGCTATTCAATGCAGTCAATGCAATGGTTTTGGCCACAATATGCTTACATGAAAAAACCCTATATAAAGACATTGGGCATAAATTATATTATTGAAAATAACCAAGGCTATCTTTTATATTTTGGGGTAATTGAGGGGTATTTTTATATTTTGAAAAGCCAAGAGGTATATTTGATATTTTAGAAAAATTGAGGAGTAATTATGATATTTCTCCATAAATAGATCTATATAGACATATAAATTTTATAACATGGATTTTTTAGAATTTTTTATTATTATATTAACCATTCATTACATAAAAGACTAGGATCTGATAAAAACAAGTATAGTTAATAGAAGAGAAAAGATTTATCAAAAATTAGATGGAATAAACACCAAATTGGAAATAAATTCTAAGATCCTATCATATATATATACACAAGGTGTATGGAAGCTTACTTCTTAGTGAGTTAGTCATTAATTTTCTAACCAAGCTACTATGTACTTAAGAAGGTTCCTTGATACTTTACACTATAGCTAGGTTTTTATACCTTTTGAATACTTCTTTATGAGATTTCTTACATACTTTCAAAATGTCTTATGAAAGGTTTTCTCATTTTAAATATTGAGATTACTAGATTATTTTAGTAATCTTGGTGTTTTTGTACTAAGACACATTCTCCTTTTACTAGTCAACTATATCCTTATAATGTATTACAATTTCAAGTTACTAGATAACATCTTAATCATTGTAAAAAGGATCTCATTCAACATCATAAAGTGCATAATCTTACCAAAGAACCTTGTATTTTACACATTAATGATAGAAATAATTAACTTTATTCTTAATAAGAATGTAATCAATTTCATACTCCTCAAGATCTTTTATGTTGATTGTAGATTCCACTCAAATGATCTAAAAATTCATCAATTTGAGGTAGTAATGATTATTTTTTATAGTTTTTTATTCAAAGATGCTATGTTAGATAAATCCTTCTCCATAAGCTTATCAATGTCTTCTAAAGCTTTCTGTTTGGAGATAATTACTAAATAGGTTTACTAATACCTATATAAGTAGTTATCAAACATATTCTAAATGACATTCTTTGACTAGAAGATAAACCATGGTCAATCATAGAGAAACATTTGCAAACTATTTAGAATCTCACTCACTACCTTTGAAGTTGATATCTCTAGCTTTGCTAGCTCAATTCCTATTAATGGTTTGATCCAAACCACAAACATTCTTCTACCTTCTTTCATTAGCTTGCTCATTTTTTATATTGTACTTTTCTTCTCCATACTGACCAAGTTTAACTTGGTCAATTAAGGAAGATGATTTGGAAATGAACAGTTTCAATTTGAAAATGCAACATGGGTGGAAAAAGTCATGTTGCCAAGCAAGAATAAAAATAAGTTTGAGAATAGAGAAAAGCAGACTTAGGGAGTAAATTTACAAACTTGAATATCCAAACTTTGAGCAAAGGTAAGGAGAAACATGAAGAGATCCAAACTCATATGCTCCCAACATGAAGTGGAGATTTGCAATCGTGTAGATGATCTATAAGTTTTATATTTAAAGCATGTTACTTTAGAAACTTCCACATGAACAAACAAGTATGTAAATATCTCAAAAAAAATTTGGTAACTACAAAGAGCATCAAAGAAGATGAATAGTCTTATCTATTCTGAGATTCTTGAGATAGAGAAATCAAGTGTTTCTTGCAATTAAGCCAAATAAAGAGTAGTATCATATAGAATATATTTTTAATTTTTCTTGTGAAAAAGACATTCTTGATGAAGACAAGGTATACTCATAATCCTTAACTATAATACAAGTTGGAACTAGTTAGAAGAAGTAATCTACTTATAATTTATTTGGTTCTTATGATTTTTATTCCTCTTTTTTTTGTACCCAATTGCTGTTGGATACACTTTTGGAAACTATGAGTTACTTGTGATTTAGCTAACAAGAAAGTACATATGAAAATTGAAGAATTAACCATGTTTTTATTCCAACTTCATGTCATACAATATGAGTTATTCCTCACACCCATGACTCTTTATGTGCTCCAAGTATGTTGTTTGCAATGGCTTGTGGTTTGTATGTATGATCATAGGTCAATCCAACAAATAACACCACAAAATCTTATATAATAGTCTATGTTCATAATCACAAGCAAAATAGTTTCTTTCTATAGACTTAATCTCCTTAAAGCAAGTGCAATTAGGTGTAGACCATCTACAAACATCTAATGTAAGTGATGCTCCAATAGAAAAGATAGAAACATAAAAGTCAACTACATAAGATAACTTAAGATCATATTTTTATAGGATTGGATGAGTTCACCCTAAGTTTTTAGTTTTCAAAGGAGAAAATTTCTCCATACTTCTCTAGTAGAAATTTTTTCATCTTTTCCAATGATATTCATACATGAACTACATAAAGTATTTTACAAAGTATGCATAGTAATAAATGAACTATCAACAAAAGGTCATTAATTTATCAAAGCCTCCAATATTGATACCATCAATTAGAGTTGGTCAATCTGTGGTAACTTTGATCTTCTCTTCTTTTATCTTGATGTCATCAAAAAAAGCTTATGATCTCTAGAAGGTAATCTCTTTAAAAAATTCAATTTTTGATTTTGTATAAAGGAAATTCCACTTGTGTAAGCATTGCAACTTATGCTCTCCTTTTATGGTATACTAGATGAGAATACAATCTTAAAAAATCATAATATATTTATCACACAATCCATCAAGTGTCCCATACATGTTATTCATCGACACCATAAGTACATTAATGAGTCTGAATGAAAGAATCATCTATTTTTAGATATCAATTATATCAATGAATTACAAGATATAAAAGTTTGGGTTGTTTTAAACAAATTTAACTTGGTAAGCACTTCAAATATCATAAGATTTTGCCTTAAGAAGAGAAAATGCTAAAATCCAAAGGTATAAAGACAAAGGTAAGTGATACAATTGAAGTCCAAAGGAAAAAACCCAAAGGGACAAAAACTCAAAAGGATATGTCATACAATTGTCTTCAGAAAGATCCAGAAAAACAAGTTATTGATATAAGTACTTTCACATGTGTAAATGCATCAAAAAGACATGAAGACTCAAGCATACAAAGGGGAAAATATTGCCACTAGAGAAACATACAGTTCTTGAAGATGGCTAGTAAATAAAGGTGAATTTTCCTCCCTTGAAGAAAGTGCAAGAAGCATGCTTGAGGAAAGATGGCCAAATGATATGTGTGAAGTGTTGAGGCAAACATATAACTAAGAAAGAAAATCCAACAAGAGTACATTTACAAATGTGTCAAGCAACTACCATGAAACTGGATATAAAGAGCATCGGGGAACTCAAGAAAGATCATAGAGCAGAAAAGAAAAAGGCAAGGGAGTGGTTTCATTAGTCAACATATCACTATGATGATCAATCAAGAGGTAGATGGTAGACCACCACACCCAACACCATTAAAGTTGAAGTCACCTAAGTGGGAGCCTCAATAGTTATACACTTGGAGGGAATTCTTGGAGAAGACAAAATTGACATTCCTATTATGGAATAAGACCTAAAATTTTCATAAAATAGAAGAAGGCTAGGTTGAGTGCATACTAATGCATAGATACCTTGCAAGGAAACCCCAAACTATGGACTTACCAAGACTGGTGGGACGTTTTAGGGGAAGTTATGGGAGTGGATGTGGTATTAGAATGGATTCCTCATTTATCAATGTAAGGGAAATTGCTTGTATTGTAGATCACCTATTCATAGTCAAAAGGGATGAGAAGAATGGGTATAATACTAGTTATCATAAGAATCTAGCGTGAAAGGACATAGTGTAGTCCATACTTATGCTCCTCAAGCCCCATAGAACCACATTTGTCAATCAAGTATTGTTCCTTCAACAAGTATTTACAAGATGGCATGAGGATTGGGCATGCATATTCTACCATCATGTAATGGGGATGCATAAGCTTTCAATAATACAAGATCCCACTATCAAATATCCTTGGTAATTCATTTTTACATCAAGAAAGGATTTTAGACATAGATGAGCAACTTGTGTTTCAAAGCATGAACTTAGTCTAAACACCTTTTTGAATCAACCAACTAGAGTGGAAGCATTGAAGAAGGTAGAACATGAAGACGCTAAGTACATGAGTTAGGAATGGGAAATATTATCCACCATAGGTAATGCTAAGCAAAGAGTGGCAAGTCAAGGTGAGTGAAAGAGTAGTTTTGGAAAGAGGAATGTTGATGAATATTGAAGGCAATAGCTTCTTTCCTTAAGAAGATGGCTAATAAATCCGTAATACTCTTAACCTTTGGAAGTAGTCAATGAATTGGACTCAAGTGAAAGAAGAATGTAGAGAGCTATCATCTAAAGAAGCAACTTAGGGCAAGATGAAGAGCAAAAAAATTCAGAAGTTGGAATCCAACTATCCTCACCAAGAACAGCCTTTTGGCAAAAAGAGGTTACCTTCTTGGGTCATAAGATCTCATCAGAGGGATCAAGATGGAAGAATAGAAAATCAAGGCCATTACCGGTTGGCCTACTCCAAAGGATGCTATAGAAGTATGAGCATTCAATGGATTGGCCAGTTTTTACCAACGGTTCATCCACTATTATGCTCATGTGGCTGCACCATTGATTGACCTCTTAGGAAAGAACTAAAGCTTCCAATGGACCACAAAGCATAAAGAAGCATTCCAGAAGTTAAAGCATATGGCGTCTTCAAGACCCATTCTTAAACCATATGATCCTCAACTACCTTGTATGGTTGATTTTGATGCTTCTAACTTTGCAATTGGAGCTGTGTTGTAACAAGAATTCCCAGATGGACTACATCCCATTGCCTTTGTGTCTTGCCAACTAAATACAGCTGAAAGAAATTACTCCGCTTGAGATCAAGAACAACTTGCAATGGTATATGCCACCAAGGTATGGAGACATTATCTCTTGGGGAAACAAGTGATCATGCGAATTGATTACAAGCCATTGTTGCAGACCTTACACTTGGAACATATGAAGGGTAGACATCATTGATGGGAATAGCAGTTCCAATTGTTTGACATCAAACTTGAGTACAAACCATATCAATTCCATGTTATCCCTAACGCTCTATCACAACGACCTGATTTGAAGTTTCTTCCTCTCATCACGGTGGCAATTACAATGGTGTCAATTGACCCTAAGGTCCATAACAAGTTTTGGTTAGCTCTACAACAAGATCACTTCTTCCAAATGGTACATGGTTGTTTGACAACATGCAATAAGGAGTACAACACCTTCTCCTTCAAGGAAGGCCTTCTATTCCATGCGAACCGGATCTATGTTCCAGCCAAAGGTGATCTCTGACTTCTATGCCTTCAAGAAGTCTATGATCTACCAATAGCTGGTCATATGGGGGTGGACAAGACCTTGAGTACCCTCCAACGCCAATGGTAGTGGCCTAACATGACACGAGATGTTTGGGAGTTTGTTCAATCATGTGAGAGTTGTCAACACAACAAGGCAAATAACCAAAAGCCAAGTGGACTCCTTCAACCACTTCCCATTCCAACTACTCATTGTAAACATGTGAGCTTAGATCTCATCACCTCCTTGCTCAAGATACAACAAGGTCACACTACAATTGTGGTGTTTATGGATAAGCTTAGTAAGCAAATCCATTTAGCACTAACGGTTGATACTGTGGATGCTCCAACCTTGGCGCAACTCTACTTTGATAATGTATTCAAGCATCATGGGATACCATGTGTACTCATCTCTGACCGTGATCCTCACTTCACCTAAAAGTTTTGGCAAGCACTCTTCCAGATACTTGGCACCAAACTTACTTTGTCCATAGCCTATCATCCTCAAACTGATGGGAAAACTAAATGTGCAAATTGTATCTTGGAAGATATGCTTCATGCCTTTGTCAGCATTTACCATACCAATTAGGATGAATATCTTACAGCTGCGGAGTTTGCATACAATAATTCTAAATAGACAAGCACCGGATTCTCTCCTTTCTTTCTCAATTTTGGCCAAGATCTGCTTGTTCCAGATTATTTGCTTACTCCTCCCCCTTTTTAGGTCCCTCATAATTCAACCTTCTTGACCACCATATCCAAATCCCTCCAACAAGCCAAATCTCACCTCCTTGTTGCTCAGAATTGTCAAAAACATTATGCGGACCACCATCATCGTGATCTCACCTTTGAAGTTGATGATAAAGTTATGCTATCCTCTAGTAATCTACCCCTCCCACTTGATACCCGAGTTTGTAAACTTGCCTTTAATTGGATAGGACCTTTTGATATCACGCAAATTGTCTCCCTTGCTGCTTATCTACTTGCCTTGCCTTGTCATATGCACAATCATCATGTCTTTCATGTTTCCAAGTTGAAACCTTTTGTTCCTAACCTCTCTTCTTTTTCCTCTTGAGTCCAACCTCCTCCTCCTCCTATCCCTATCAATGATCATGAGGAATATGAAGTTGATCGTATCCTTGCGTGTCACCACATCCAACAAAGACGCCAATAGCATACGGAGTACAAGGTCCTTTGGAAAGGGTATCCCCTTCATGATGTCACATGGGAATCTCTTTCTCACCTCCAAAATGCACCAACCGCCATCCAGGAGTTTGAAGCTTCAATGGCAATGAGTACGTCACCAACTAGCGGTGGGAGAATATGTAACAATATGGAGTTTAGCAACATAGTTAGTAAGACTAACGAAGTAGAGAATAAGCCAAATTAGCCTAGAATATTCTAAAAGCATATAGGAAGCTTCTTGGGAAGCTTCCCAACTAGTTAACTTGCACTCCAAGCAGGTAGCTTCTAGAAGCTTCTAACTAGCTTAGCTTGCATGCCAAGTAGGCGGCTTCTAGAAGGAAGTTTCTTGAGAAACTTCCTAGATAACTTGGTTTGCACTCTAAGAAAGTGGCTCGAGGAAGCTTCTTGAGAAGCTTCTCAAGGGCTTTGTATGCTACCTATAAATACCAAAGCCAAAGCTCATGCTAGGCACTTGGAGTTTTCCCTCATTCAAGCATCCCAATGTGAGCTTCCATTCTCATATTTCTCTCCTTGGTCTTTTATAATATCTTTGTTGAGAACAATCAGAAATATCAATTCATTTGTGAGATCTTGTTCTCCATTACTCTCATTTTTGTTGCCGCTTTTAAGGCTTGATGTTGCATGTCTTCTTCATCTAGAGTAGCAATGTGGCTTGATAGTTGATCGGGTTCGTAGGCACATGTGCCTCTCTAAGTACTTCAATTGCAGGTATAGGGTTTTGAGACGGCTCTTCTTCTTGCATTGCTTGATCATTCCTAAGGGTATGCACTTGACCTTGTAATGCCTCCATTGTCATCCTAATCTCTTGGAATTTGTTCAACATCCCCTGCATTCCTTGCACCAACTCCTGCAACTACGGGTCCATGGTTCTTGTAACACTCAATTGCTATTGTCTACTTTGATAGAGAGTTAATTTGATTACTTTGGAGGGCACAAAAACTATCAAAACTACCATTGGGACCTCTGAAGCTATAACTTGTTGTTAATATTCCTCACCAAAATTCTCGACCATGAAATCTCTAAACGTCACTTTTGGTCTCACTACATAACAAATTTCTACTTGAGTGTTAAAAGGGAAAGGATTTGGGACATTCAAATCCATCACAAAAAAATGTAGATTGTCAAATCCCACTCTCTATTGTAAATCACTATAGGTAGAATCATTGGGTTTGGCAAATTCATCACTATATCCATGAACTTTGCTCCAATGTGAAAAACCAAATACACTCTCACTTACTCATGCTGAATGTACATAATCTTGATGTGGAATGGATTCAAGAATGGAAAGCAAGGTGCTAGATATTGTCCTCCTGAGCCTCCATTCCATGCTCCCTCTAGCACTCCTAATCTATCAATTACACCAAGATGTCTCTCCTCAAAATTACTCAGTCTCAATAGCCCATGTTCTTCCAAGAGGGATGATCCGCTCTCTTGGATGACAACACGTGCTTTGATACCATTGTAATACTCTAAGGATATGAGATGAAACATACCATGGGAAACACATAATTTCACACTGAAACCTCCGATGTCCCACAAGAACACCTTCTCTTTATTATATAGACAAAGAGGATCTCCTCCAAGGAAGTTCCACCCTAGGATTAGGCACAGTGATAGGTGACATGTCAGCAAGCTCCACCCTTGGATTACTTACTTGGATGGGTGACATGTCGGTCTTGGTCCTATCTGGTTGGTCAAACAAGCTTTGACTTGATGGATTCTTTTAGGGAATCTTCCTATAGGAATCTCATAATCACGTAGGTGATATACCGTTGGAAAGCTCTCAACAAGACAAAGTAGGAGGGGAGTTAAAGGCCAGCCTTTCATTTGTTGGGAAGGTAGAACCTACATATTTTCAAGGCCTAATTCATCGGTTTAGGCCTCCAAAATTGCCTTCAAAGATTTCAGGTATATTTCAATTCCTACTCTATTAGTAAAAGTCCCCTTTTGATGATACCTCTTTTTGATCTAATCAGTCCATCATGTGAAACATCCTTCCAGATGTTACTTAACCAATTATCATCTTTAAATCATATGTCTAGCTATTGATTCTAAGGTTTTCAAGTCTATTTTGGTTTTTTCCTTATTAGTAGAAGTATCTTTTTGGTGATACTTCTATCTGATCTATTTTGACCATCATGTATATCATCATTCAAGATGTTACCAAACTGGATTTCACATCTAGATCATATGGCTAGCTCTTGGTATTACAATAGGTTAGATAGTTCAGATAGAGGTGTCACCAAAAGTGGACTTCTTCTAATAGGTGTAAGAGACCGAGATCAAGAGTAGATAGGAGAATGAAAGCTCACACTGGGACACTTGAATGAGGGAAACTCCAAATACCTAGCATGAGCTTTGGCTCTAGTATTTATAGGGAGCATAAAAGGCTCTTGAGAAGCTCCTCAAGAAGCCTCCTTGAACCACCTTGTACTGCAAGCCAAGTTAACCAAGAAATTTCTCAAGAAGCTTCCTTCTAGAAGCCGCCTACTTGGCTTGTGTAATACCAAGAGCTAACCATATGATGTTAATGTGAAATTTGGTTCGGTAACATCTGGAATGATGTTATACATGATGGACAAAATAGATCAGATAGAAGTATCACTAAAAGGGTACTTCTACTAATAGGGCAGAAACCAAAATAGACTTGAAAATGTGCAAATTCCACCCCCCCCTAATAAAGGTAGGGTTGGTCTTCCCTCCCCTTTGTTTTTTCTTGTTGAGAGGTTTCCAATGGTACCTCACCCATGTGATTTTGAGATTCCTATAAGAAGATTCCCCAAAAGATTCTATCCAATCAAAGCTTGTTAACTAACCAGATAGGATCAAGACCGACATGCTATCCATCCAAGTAAGTAATCCAAGGGTGGAGCTTGCTGACATGTCACCTATCTATGTGCCTAATCCTATGGTGGAGCTTCCTTGGAGAAGATCCTCTTGATCTGTATTATAAAGAGAAGGTACTCCTTTGGGGCATCGGATGATTGAGTGTGAAACTTGTATTTTCTCTCTTCTCTTGTCTTTGGAGTATTAAAGCTTGCAAACTAAACTAGTTGGAAGTTTCTAGAAGCTACTTACTTGGGGTGCAAGCTAAACTAACCAAGAAGCTTCTTAGATACTTCTAGAATATTCTAGGCTAATTTGTCCTATTTGTTATTTTGTTCGCATTGACTAACTTTGTTGATGAACTCCATATTGTTACAATAAGGCAAGAGCCAAAAATATACTAAAAGCTTTAGAGCTAATTTTGGAAGCCTAAATAGATGGATTAAGCCTTAAAATTATGTGAATTCCTCCTCCCTAAAGGAAAGGCTAGCCTTCCCTCCCCTAAGTTTGTCTCGTCAAGAACTTTTAAATGGTACCTCACTAATGCGATTTGGAGATTCCTATAGGAAGATTCTCTAAATATTCCCTTTGATCAAATATGGTTTTACCAACCAGATAGGATCATGACCAACATGTCACCCATGCATGCAAACAATCTAAAGGCATAGCTCGCTTATAGATCATCAATCCATGTACTTGATCCAAGGGTGGAGCTTCCTATGGTGGTGTCTCCTTTGCTATATAATACAATCAAGGTGCTCCTTTGGGCATATGAGGTTGAGTGTGAAATTGTGTGTTTCTTGTCAGGTCTCCTATCCTTGGAAGATTACACTTCTTCAAATATCCAACTTTGAGGAGTATTGTGCTCCATTCAATTGATTCAACAAGTCATCAATTTGAGGTAAGCAATATGCATTCTTCACAGATTTTCTATTAAGATCATGATAATCAATATAAAATCAAAATCTTCCATCCTACTTTGGTACCAATGGTAAAAAATTTCCCCAAGGAGATGTACTATGATGTATAAAATACTTCTCCAACAACTTAGTCAATGTATTCAAAGTTCTTCTAACTCCTTGGGTGAAAAATGATAGATTGGTCTACTCACTAGAGTACTACTTGGAAATAAATCAGTCTTGAAGTGCATACCTTAATCAGAGTGTAACCTTTCTATAAGATCATCCAAAATCATATTTGCAAATTCCTAAACCATCTTATCAACCATCATTCTTTGAGGTTTCTTATATTCATTAGATTCTCCTTAATGACCATAAGCTTGATCCATATAGTAAAAATAAGAATATCTCCTCCAATGCTTGTTCTACAATTGCTACATTGACAACCTTCTTATCTTGGGATTGATTATTCTTTTGTGTCTTCCTTAGAGGTGCCAAATAACCAAATCAATAATCTAAACTTTGGTATTCTTGAATTTTTTATTAGGTCTAGTCAAATTGAACTCTATGATGTTTTACATTATAGAGTTTAATTTGACTCCATGATGTTCAAGTGACAAAAAGCCTTCAATATAAGAGAGTTCTTTAAATATTCCTTCCCAATCCTTAATGTTACAAGATGTGAGGTATGGAATAAAAAACTCTTTCTATTATCTACATCATCAATTTGCTACCTAATTTTATTTTAATAGAGATATCTTATTTCTTTACTAATTGCATGGACATACAATTAATAAATGACCAATGCACACTCAAGTTGACCAAAATCCTCACAAATCAACAAAAATCCTACAAAATATCATACTTCTCAAGTATATTAAATTTGTATACATCAAGTTTTCAATCCTATTTTGTTATCTTTTGAGGACAGGAGACCTAAGGAGAAACATAGAAGAAAAAATACACAATTTCACACTCAATCTTTGATGCCCCAAAGGAGCAACTTGATTGTATTATATAGCAAAAGGGAACTCCTTGAAGGAAGCTCCACCCTTGGATAAAATATATGGATTGGTGAACTATAAGTGATTTCCACTCAGATTGGTAGCATGCATGGGTGAAATGTCGGTTCTGATCCTATCTGGTTGGTCAAACTATATTTGACCAAAAGGAATCTTAGAGAATATTCCTATAGGAATCCTCCAAATTGCATGGGTGAGGTACCATTGGAAAGCCCTTGACAAGATAAACCAAGGAGGAGGGAAGTCCAACCTTTTCTTCCATTGGATGGGGAGGGATCTACACATTTTCAAGGCATAATTCATCTGTTTAGACCTTAGAAATTGGCTCTGAAGTTTCTAGGGTATTTTTGGCTCCTACCCTATTAGTAGAAGTCCTCTTTTGGTGACATCTCTATTTGAACTACCTATCCAATCATGCATAACATCCTTCGAGATGTTACCAAGCCAATTTCCATCTCTAGATAATATGTATAGCGTTTGGTATTACAAATTCAAGCTATTTTTAACTCTTGCCCTATTAGTAGAAGTAATATTTTGGTGACACCTCTATCTGATCTACCTAGCCCATCATACATAACATCCTTCTAGATATTACAAAGCTAATTTTCAACTCTAGATGATATGTCTAGGTATTGGTATTACATATTTGAACAAAGTAGTTTCCAATAAGTGGCTTGATATCTCCTATTGAGACTCTTTGTTTCCTTGATCTTCATGCTCCAAGAACTCCATTTGGAAAATAGGTCAAGGTCATTCATTTCTAGTTGAACTTTCAACAATATAGTGTCCAATTTGATGACAAAAAAGCAAGCACCATTTTTTCACAATCATCATTGATCTACCATACCAAGTGGTCTCCATTAGATGGTATCAATTTCCATTGGTACCGGCTCTTCCACTCATGCTTGGTTTGTTTTCAAGTTTTGTGGAGGTCTAAGTCAAGACCAAGTTGTGGTAAACAAAGTTCAATCAAAATCAAATTTCAATCAATCATAAAAAATCAAAGTTCTCAATCATTTGCATAGTTTCTTCTAGATGCTTTAGTTTGCACATGGTTGCTTTTAATTTGGTGTAAAATTTCAATTCTCTTACAAATCAATCCATGGCTTTGCCTTCATGTATGTTTGGAATCAACATTTCTTGGTGTTTTAGAATTGTGAAATATAAAACCTACTTGCCCCAATTCTTTTAGTCAATCTTGTATAGCCTATGTAGCATTCATGTCTTAGAATCTCCTCATGATTTCACTCTTGAAGACTTCTATGTTTAAATTGGAGCAACAAATTGCCATTGAGTCTGCCCTATTTAGAATTGCCACCATAATTTTACCGCTCTATCTATTTGATTTGAAGCCAAGAGGATTTATCTCTAATCACCAAAAAGATTTGTAGCTTTAAAGTATTGCTCACAATCAAAGTCAAAGTTCTCCACTGCACTTGGTCAATTCTTACTCTTGAAATGGTTTAGGCTTAGGAAACAACATACAATCTTCTTCCTCTTGGAAATTTTCTCTCTTTATTTGCTATTGACCATCATGATCTCTGTCTTCCAACAATCAAGTAAGATCTTAATTTGTTGTTACATAAGAATGATAACTTGTGGCATTATTGACATAATTTCTCACTATTAAACTACACTCTTATAACTAAATAAATAAACACATAGGTGCACACATCCACCACTCCCCAAAAGTTAGAATTAGAAGGATTAATGGTTGATCCCACAAGGTGATCATGTTCAAAAAGTTATGACCAAAACATGAAATGATGAATTGGTTGAAGTGATGTTTTGGTAGTACATGTATATGGAAATCACCCAATGGTTCAATAGAGTTGGTGGTCCATAAATACCATCCAGCTTATTATTGCTCTAATATTAATATAAAAGAACAAGGAGAGAAATAGGAGGATAGAAGATCATATTATAGTTCTCAAATGAGGGAAAATTTGAATGCCAAGCATGAGCTTGGGCCTAGTATCCAGAGGGAGGTAATACAAGACTAACACATAGCTTCCAAGGAATCCTCCCTCTAAATATTGCCTTCTTGGAGTGCAAGCTAAGCTAACAATAAAGTTGATGTACAAGTTACTCAATCTTTAGAAATTTTCTAGAAGCTTTTCATCGAGCAGATTCCTTGGAGCTTCTGAATTATTTTAACAATAAATTTAGTAGATTTTTCTATAATATTCTTATTATTTCTATGTGTATGCTAGTTCTAAATCTGTTTAGCTATATTTATTTTATTTTGCTAACTCATTAGATTCTCTTAACTTGTTTGCTAAAGTCATATTGTTATAATTTTAATCTCTATGGTTATGCAATACCTTGTGGTATGAATCATAAAAAGAATTTGGTGATCATCCTTAATATGTTTTTAGCTTAAATGTGGTTCTCACAATCAAATAAAATTTGTACACTTCTTTTACAAAGGTCTTTTTATATGAATTTGGCTTAGAAAATTGACACAAACAAATTTTACTTCTTCTCTAAATGCCCTTTGTTCTACTTGTGGTTGGGCATGTGCCTTTAACTCTTGTGTGAGATGCTCAATTTATAACTACATTGCCTAAATTATTATTTTATTTATTATATCTCTCATTTTTATTACTATCAATGAGGAGAAATCAATAGCTTGTAAAAAATTATCACTTACAATGTAAGTGACAACTAGAAGCACTCAAGAATCATTTGACATGAGGATAGTATCTTAATAACTTTGACTAACACAAGATTCTACAAATTAATATAAATGGTGCTCACATATCATGTGGATGCATAGAACTGTTACTCGATGACATGAATCATCTATTTATTCAATATTTTTGCAATAAAAATCATTTTCAAAAAGAGAAATCAATATCCAAGTCACATTTTCATAACCAATTTCCAATTCAAACATAAATGATAAACAAAAGAACTAAACTTTGCAATAAAGATAGTATCTAAAGAAGGTCTAACTAAAATAGGAAAATAATATCGATGGTACTTGAGCATCATATAGACTCAAAGACCCAATAATTAAACCAAGGTTACTAAGAAAGATCATTGATCTCATTCATACATTGATATTGATTCCAATGTAGAAGACAGGAATCCAAGAGAAAAAATAGCAAGGATAAAAAAGTAGTCTATAGTCTAAGTGAACTCCAAGTGGGAAAGATGGCTTAAAGGCCTTGTTATCTTTACTTGAAGTGGGTATAGGCTAACTTCTTATCAAAATATGCTATGAACTTTGCAAGAAGTTAATGGTTAATGTAGTGCACATATTTTCACAAAATTTGTTCTTTTTTTTAATTCCACTCCTATTTGTAAACATATGACAGAATAGTTTAGGAAGGAAAACTTCTTATGGAAGTATCTTTTGGAGTTATGCCTATTTATTTAAAGGTACAAATGGAAGAAGTACAAATCATAAGGCATTTGGATGAAAGGATGCCAAAGAAGTTAACCCAAAGGGTGGTTGGAGGCAAAGAACTAAATTTCAAGTACCTTTGTATTCAAACATCATACACAAAAATGAATGTGACACCACCTAGATCAAGAATTGCTACCAGACTATTTGCTATATGGATATTATTTGCATGTTGCAAGTGTTTTGCATGTGTGAAGAAAAATTATTTACCAAGAACCTATGACGTGTAGGGAAAGACTACTCATTGTCCATCAAGGGCTTTGCATGTATGGAGAAGGAGTGCTCACCAAATACTCAATCATTGAAGAATGATTGAAGAATTTGACTATAAAACCAAGTGCACACTAATCATTTGAAAATGTGAGTGGCTTTTAATTTTGGGTCCTAGCAAGCCGTTGCAGTTCTCAAAAAATTTGTAGTTCTTATAGCATCTGGAGTTGTATTGCCTTTGAACCCTCTCTAGATTTGATAGGAAACATGTTGTTTTCTTAAGGAAATCTTAGAAATATCCCCAAAGCACTTCTAATTAGTCTAATAGTAAAAAATGATGATCCATTATAGAATTGAGATAATCTAGAGCAAGCATCTAAGATTCTTCCTTTGGGATTAGGAGTTAAGTGACTTCACAATCATCCATGAGATGAAGGAGAACAAAGAGAAAACTACAATGGACCTAAGGGGAAACCTATTCAATTAGACCAAAGAGCACTAGAAGATGATGCTTGGACCAGATGTAGCATTGACAAGGTGTAATACTCTGAGGATAGGAGACCTAAAGAGAAACACACCATGAGAAAAACACACTTTCACCGTCAAAGTCCAATGCCCCAAAGGAGCACCTTCTCTTTATTATATAGACAAAGAGGATCTCCTCCAAGGAAGCTCTACCATAGGATTAGGCACACTGATAGGTGACATGTCAGCAAGCTCCACCCTTGGATTACGTACCTCAATGGGTGACATGTTGGCTCTGGTCTTATGTGGTTGGTCAAACAAGCTTTGACCGGAATAAATCTTTTAGGGAATCTTCTTATAAAAAGCTCAGAATCACATGGGTGAGGTACCATTGGAAAACTCTCAACAAGACAAACCAGGGGGGGAGGAAAGGCCAGCCTATCCTTTTTTGGAAGGAGTTGGCACATTTTTTAGGTCTAATTCATCCGTTTAGGCCTCCAAAATTGCCTTCAAAGATTTCAAGCATATTTTGATTCCTACTATATTAGTAGAAGTCCCCTTTTGGTGATACCTCTTTCTGATCTATTTTGACCATCATGTATAACATCATTCTAGTGTTACCAAGCCAAATCTCACATCTAGATCATATGGGTAGCTCTTGGTATTACACAAGGGCCATGATAATGGAAATTTTTTTTGTAGTAAAGGCATTGACCAAAGATATCAAGCAACCTTTGTAAACAAGCGGTCTAAGAATAATGGATCAAAGGTGGGTAGTTACAAAGAGCTAGCCCAAAGAGCAATTATACAGGCAATTATGAAGTTGTTCAAGCCAAAGAGAACAAGTTATCTTGCCAAGAATCAAGTTGTTTTGGTTTTGTACATGTACCAAGAAGAACATGTCAATTAGGCAAGCATGTTCTAGTTTTATGCAAGGAGTCTACAAAAATAATTTGAAGAAGATGGTGGAGCTACCTACATAGCCCCATTTGCTATACATTTCTATATGGGGCTAATTCTTTTATTGAAAAAAGAGCACAAGAAGTTTTCCAACTATTTCCATTCAGTAGAGTACTTTACCTCACAACCCAAAGGTAAGTTGTTAATCAAGAAGTACCATGTAGAAGATGCAAAGTATGCTAAAACTGGGGAGTTTGTACCAATGGAGGAAGGAACTAATCCAAAGATGACCAAGAGGAAGCATGTAATCACTTAAAAGCCACAATGACCAACCAAGAGGTTGAGATCAAATCTGCAAATGATTGATGTGTCATCATATGAAGGAGAGACCAAAGATTTCAAGGAGAAGGAGGAAGAAGAAGAAGAAGAAGAAGAAGAAGAAGAAGAAGAAGAAGAAGAGTCCAAGTATGCTCAATCTTCTCCAAACCTTGAGCAAAATGTGTACTGAGAGGAAGAGACAAAGGTGCAAGGAGAGACAATGAATTAGGCAAAAGAACACTTTAACCCCAACCAAGAAGTGAGTGTTCAAGAAGAAAATTTTGTGAACACCAAAGACCACCTAGATGAAGAAATTTGGCCAAAAAAATCAACAAGAAGCCAAAGGATCCACAACCCAAAGAAGAAGGGGAAGTAGAAGAGAAAGCCAAAGACCTTCCAATGAAAGTGTAGGCTGGAGTAGGAGAAGGATCAGTTCAAGAAACCCAAGTGCCTATGAAGGATGGGGCTTACTTCATCATACATTCAATGGGAGAAACATAACAATTAACTAGGCTTCTACTACCAAAGTACCAAGAAGTCTACTCGTTTGTGGTGGATTATGCTACTTGGATTTGTAGGCTGCATAAATTAATCTACACTCAAAATGCCAAGGAGGACCAGCCAAAGAAGGAGAAATCCAAGGTCCAAAACCTATTTAAAGAAGACAAAAGGAAGGTAAATGCACCTGGCCAAAATTGAAGGTTCCAATAGTTCCAAATTATAAAGTATAATTTAGAACTAAAGAGGAAAATACCTCCCTTGTATTAGATTGCAACCAAGGAGAAAAAAAACTACATGGGGGATTGAAAGCACTTCAACTCAAGCAAAAGCAAAAGCAGCTTGGGTATGATGAAAAATTGAAGGCTAAAGACAAAGAGTGGTGACTATTTACAAATAATTGGAGACTTCTAAGACTCACTTAGTATCCTTGGAGACATTAGATCAATCTCAAATGTTGGAAGAAGCAAAGACTATGATCCAACACTTGGAACAAGAGAAATGGAAGGCAATCCAATAGAAAAAGGAGGTCAAAGACCACTTTGTAAGTATGTTGGAGGAAGTAGGAAAAATGAAGGCAACAAGGCAAAACTCCACAAACTTAAGTTGCATGTTTAAAAGTTAGAAAGGAAGACATATGAAGAAGAGAAGATAGACCAATTAATTTTTAAGCTTAGTGAGAATCAAATAGGAAATTCATAGGAACTTGTGATACCTATCTGTTGGAGATAGCCGGATCTATGCAATAGACCAAACTTCTCTTTACAAATTTTAAGGGTGAAGAAAGTTCTTTGAATTAGAATCTTTTGTCTAAAGACGCTTTGTTGAAAGAAAGTTCTTTGTAGTTGTAGGACATTTGGAGTAAGAATTTATCCAAATACGTTGGTAGTTGTAGATATGTTTGGAGAGGAAGGCCTTGGGAGTTGTATAGATCTTTGTAGTTGTACATACATTCGGAGTTGTAAGTCCAAAGGAGTGTAAGTTCAATTTGTGAAGACCTAACACCTTCCCTAACATATGTAAGGTGCCCAATTAACTTACATGTAATTAGGATAAGATGTGACTATAATCCTAAGTGTGTGATGTAGGTAGAGATAGAAAATTTCCAAGAATCTACTTAATTATTACATCACTTTGGAGCAAAGCAAAATTGTACTTAAAGCTTCAACCAAAAGATACTTGGGTTCACTTTTTGCAAGCAAGGTTCAACAATAGGACTCTAAGTTCTTTAATAATATTACAATAATAGGAGTTCATTTTAATTATATCACAATAAAAAATTTTATTTTGAGTAGTGGTGAATGCTTGTGTTGAGTAGTTGTTAGGAACTTTATAGCAAAGTCACAATTGCTAGAGTGCAAGAAGAAATATTTGTGCTTGATCATAATGTCTGATTACTATGAGATCCAAAGGAGCAAATGCATTTTGGAGTCAAGTCTGATTTTGAGCATTGAGAATACAATGGAATTGAAGGGCAAAGACATTTCAAGTTGTGCCTTTGGGGAGGGTAATACCCAACCTTTAGAGTCAAAGTCTTTGGAGTGAAAGGGGCTTATGAGTAAAGTGAATCATCACCTTCAAGGTTAATTTGGAACCTATTGTAGTGAAAGTGATTTTTTGTTTTCACTCTTTTGTAGTGTGCCACAGGGGGTGATACTAATCATTTTTGTGGAGTAGTTTGTAACAAAGAGGTTACATAAGAAATAATAAACAAACTGCAACTAAATGACACTTCTCTTCATTTCTAGTCATCTTTTAATTGTATCCTCAAAGGGAAGACCTTTTATTACCAATTTTACTGATATTTTTTTCAAATTTAAGTCACTTCAACTAATTTGTAACTTGTGGATGTTCTTAGGTACCTTTCAAAGTTCCTTGATGAGATTTCTTAGTTGCTTTACAAAGTATTACTTAGAATACATAATAATGTATATGCAAACATTCCTCCAATCATTTTGGTAAATTCCCATACTATTTTGGTAAATTCCCATTAAAAAAAAGCTTATATAAATAGAAATATAGAATTTAGAGTATTCACTCTTAAACTAATGCTTACTTATAATACATTTTGATGTAATTCTATGTTGTCTAGTATTTATGTTGATCCAATTGCATGGAAATGATGTGAGGAAGAAGAGACTTAAACAACATTTAAAATTGCTATAAATTTTATATTTATAATTAATATTTTATTAAATTAAATTTATTTTATATAAATAATAGTGATTTTTAGCTAGGTATAAAGCTCATATGTTATCTTCAGATGATTTTGTTTGAAAACCATTCAAAGAGAATATGGGTGAAAACAAATTGGAAGTTTTCCAAATATAGTAAAATTAATTTGTAGATTTATACTTATGCATGTGAAGTAAGGATAATATATGTACTTATATTTGTACGTCTAGAGTCATGGTATGTTTTTTAATGTATATTATTCATCTTAAATAAGATGGATTGCAAATTTGAATTCATAATTCAAATTAGCATTGTTACATATAATATTCTATTTTTACTGAAATTTATGTGATTTATTATTTTTATAGCAGCTAGGTAAGTTAGACATATAATATTAGAACATTGGATAAGAATATTGGTAGGTTTATAACTTTTATCCTCGATTCAATCCATTTAGTGATAGTAAATGTACGTACTTCATGTTATAACTTACGTGTAGTGGATTCTAAGTTTGCTTTGATATAAAATTAGCCTTCTTTATGCATTATATTTAATTTGATCTTTAATTAGTATGGCTTGTTATTTTTTTGAATAGTTAGGCGAGACCAGCAGTTAAGAAACTGATGGATTCATCCTTCTTCTTCTCATTTTTTATTTTATGAATTATGGTGGACCATAAGTCTACTTTTGCCTCCTCCACTCAACCCTCTCTACCATACCATACTAGATGAGCAGTTGGATGACCATGCAATGTACGGGATAGTGTCCGTCATGAATCTCAAGGATTATACTCGTAACTTATTAAGATCAATGCTCTTTAGACTTTTACTAAGAGATTGTTTATTTTTATTTTTATGTATCTACAAAAATCAGATATTTATGTTTATGACTTACTTAGTTTGCGGTGTATTATTTAATCTCACAATTTAATTCAATCCAATGAGAAATGATATATTTATTAAAGTTTTCATATATTAAGAGGCGAACAAATAAATAAATGAGACTAAAATGAAGAGATTATGTCTTTGATTTCATTATATTTAGAAACGGTTTTACTATCTAACATGATGAACCTACGAATTTATTTGTGAAATATTTATAATTATATGATAATTTAATGATTATATAATTTTTATTATTAAATTCGATTGTGGATGCATATGTTTTTACCCATTGTCATTCTACTCATTTGGTTTTCCGAGAGCTGGTTTTCCTTTAAATACGGCATATCAATGACACAGTGTACATCTATAAACCGTAAACAATACGAGCCAAGACCATAAGAAAGACTTTGCTATGGAAACGGCAACTCGGTTAGATGTGCTAATATAATCCTTCACTTTCACTTTGTTATCTAGCCTTTTATATCGTGTCTCCACTAGCTTCAGCCCTTTCATCGATTTGCCCTGAGAAGCGAAATTTCAGAAAAGTTGAGGAACGACATCTACCTCCCGAGCCATTAAATCTTGACGACAAGATTACGGCCCAATTTGACGTAAGCTTTACTGTTCTATCTGATAAGAAGACAGGCTTGCAAGCAAGCCTCGGGTTACTCAGTGGAGAGAGTGAAGTACAGGAATGTTATTTTCAGCATCCAACATGAGCAGCACACGCCGAGGACGATAGCGAAAGGTGTCCGTCCATTCTGGATGTTTCGTTGTTTGTCGTCAGGACTAGGACACATCCTGATTGCTACCGATGTCTACTTCCACATGGCTTTTAATAGGATCATGTGGTTAAGCTGACAACGAACTTTACAGGAAGATTTGACTGCGAGTGCACTTTGTGTCGATGAACCTCTCAAGCCCACGGCAGCCCACCAATTGTGAAGATTCTAATGATGAAGCCGGATCTGCCGAGACTTCCTACAAACATGCTCGAACGGAGTACAACTAATGAGCGTTATACGTATGCATGATTTCGACCCATGGTAAGCACCGGCCAGAGTAATTTCAATCAATGTTCTTGAGAGGCATGGGAGTGAAATCGCAACCAGTTGTAATGCAGCATCACTAAAGAGACAACAGCTCAATAATAGAAACCAGCGTAGGTAAATAGAGTTTGTGGTCGTTTTCTGTCGGCTAAATAGAGAATGATTCCTTTTGCTTTTGTGTTACTTGATAGCGGTTCAAAGTGTCTTGTATAAAGACAGTGACAGTTTGAGGGTAAGGGAATGATTATGTTCGACTTCTAGTGATTAGCTAGTTACTGTATACGGATGCTTCGTCCAATTTAACGATTAGAACGAAGGACGGAATTGTTTCCGATTGTACGACAAAGACGAAGCTTGATGACAGAAAATTTGATTTCAAGCCTGGTAACGAGCATTTATATGTTTTGGCGCAAAGTCCAATTGATTGACGTCAATTCAAATGCTCAGCCGGTATAAAGAGGATCCTTACAGATAGGTGATTGAAGAAGCCTTCAACACGCCAAAGAATTATAATTCTCATGCAGAGTCTATCTGATTCGAACCATGCACAATTACTTTGAGTGACTGCCGGAATTTTAGTGTATGATTCTCGTCTGTGGTATCAGAATTGATCTTGAGCTTTAAGCCGTTACGGAACCAACCCAGTTAAGATAACCTTGACTATATCTCCAGCGGGATAATTGGGGATATCTCAATTTCTCGTACAACAGTAATATGATTTCCCGATAGAATTGATAATCAACTGACTGCCGGAATGTGTATGTTCATATATTGTTCCATTTGCGATGCGATTGGATTCAACTATGAAGATTAGTCTTAGTTTATGGTAACAAGGCGACCACATAAGAACAAGGAGGATGGGAAGACCCTATCAAACCCTTACAATTACAATAAAAACACAAAAGGTAAAGGTAGTCTTCGACGGTAGAAATATATCCTATAACATCTAACATATTTGAGCTCTACAAGTAGTATTTGTATGGTCTATACTAGAGTGACCACTAGTAGCAATGAGGGGGTTTCAGAATTTTTTGGTGTGAATGCTGTTGTCAATAAACTAAGAGACCGGTTTAGTAGTTTTAAATTAGTGTGGTGGTTCTATTCAAGCAAAATGTGCGGCAAAGGAGATAGTGAGTTATGGAAAAGGATCCCCGCTGCCCTATGGAAACCAAGAAATTGATTGAGGATCGATAAATTTTACTCCAAAAGTGCAACAAAAATTATGCAATGGAAGATCAAGTACTTGATTGTAGTGTAGGCTCACATTTGGATTCAGAACCAAGACCTTTAGACGCACATTTGGATTTGCAACCAATAAAATCATTTGGGAAGTTTGGAGAATTGTTGAGGATGGAGTCTTTTGTGCCTAGCAAAACAAAAGAGGACAAACTGTTCCGCAACCTTATGGTCAAAAACTGGATTATTTGGAAGATTCCAAGCATTTTGCATAGATTCATGGTGGGAATTGCAAAAAGCACATCCAAAAATCCACTATTTGCAATTTCATGGCGACATTTCCGGTTAGGGAGGGGCAAGGATTTCCTACTTCTATGACAGGTGATAGAATGTACAAGAAATGGCTGAGGTATATGAAATCATCCAAAGAAACCCGGGAGTTGAGAAAGGTCTACTAGAGAAGGTCTCACGGAAAAGGAATATGGCAAAGGGTGGAGAACTATAGATGACATATTGAATGGAATGTGCACATGTTTTGCTAGAATGGAAGCCATGTTTGGAAATAGAGCAAACATTACTCCACCTACTATGGTAAGTTTGGGAGATTTAAATCCAAATTCAAGTGAGGTTGTTGCATAGGAGGTTCATGAATACAAAGAAAAAATCTTTATTGGCTCTCAATTCCCATCTCTTCCAAAGGTGGTGCTCTTGGACTCGTGGACCCCGTTTGTCCCTAACATCCAAGGGGTGGAAAGTTTATCTAGTGTTTACATGGATGGCTTGGAGAATGGATTTTGATCACCCAAAGAGGAGTCCCAATTTGTTGCACTAGTTGAGGACTCACTTTTCTTTACACCACCTCCACTGGCTTCTATAAGGATGGGTCAAAGTGCACTTTCCTTGGCAAAGAAGGAGAACATGAGCGAAAGACTAGAAAAGGTAGAACATCTACAAGTAAGGTATCCAAAATGTCATAGAGGATGCCATGTCTCAAGATTTAGCAAAAAGCACTATGTTGAAGGCAAACACTATCAAATCTACGGAGAGGTTACAACTAGCTGAACTAGAAACCACAAACATTAGGAAAAGAGAGAAAACATTCATGTAAATGGAAGTTGAGTGTGTTAGACTAAAGATAAAGTAGATAAAAGTTGAGATTGAGAAGAAATTGAGCGATGATAAAGGAAAGCTAGTGAAGACAAACATAGGTTCAAGGAGATGTGTCTAGAGTCAAAGCACTCATGAAATGAAAATGATGTCTCTTACAGAGAGGAAAATCTCTCAAGGAAATAAGTTACTATTTCAAAGTGCTACCTCAAGTTCAGTATGAAATCAAACCTTTTGCTACACATTATAGTCCCAAGCCAAAACATCCAGCCCAATTTCATACTCTGGTGACAACAAATATGATACCACCATTGAAGGCACTCCCATGAGTATGCTTATAAACAAGATGATCTTTGACTACTATATTGACTATGTGTTGTGATTAAGTTTATGAGATTTGAGATTTTTGTGTAACCTCTAGAGGATGCTAGAACAAGGACTTCTCACTCTAAATTGTGCCACCTAGAGTCATCCTTTGGAGCCCAAAAGAGCATTACATTCCAACCTAATCCTTCAAATGGCACGCATTGCTGCTCATTGGTGCTTGTTGTCACCTGCTCATGCAGGGATGCTCATTGATGTTTGATTGAAGAATGCCCGATGCCTCATAATGGCACACACCAAAGCATGTGTAAGTTTTTGATGATGCCCAATGATGCCAATTAGGTATGTGAGGCATGAAATGGTGCACATTGTTAGCATGTAGTGCATATAGGCACCCATTGATGCCCAAACATAAGTGATCTGATGCTCAACTAAAGAATGCCTTGTGCCACTCAATGCCATGTAGTGGTGTGTGCTGAAGCATGTGTAAGTTTTAGGGTGGTGCCTAGTGATGCTAGTTGGGTATGGGGGGCATGCAATGGCACCCATTTTTAGCGTAGTGTGTATAGGTGCAAATTAATGCCCAAACATAAGTGAATAAAGTTTGTGTTGTTTAATAGATTCAAGTTCAAGTGATATGAGGTATGAGAATGATGCAAAGTAAAAATGTAAATAAATGTAGAATCAAAACTATGATACATATCACATGATATGAGGTATGAGAGTAAGGCAAAGTGAAATTGAGAATGGAATAAATGTATAATAATAAATACAATACACATGATGTGTATAAATGTGTAATCCTTAAAACTAGTCACTATGCTGGAGTAGAAGGAGGTGAAGAAGAAGAAGGAGATGCAACATGGAGTCTATCTGCAATTGTATCTTCAAGTTTGCATTGATATACATCATGTTGAATCCTTTGGTAGTCCTAAATGACCACCAAAGACGCCATCACTCTCATCCAAGGGTTGGTGCCTGCTACTACTAGCTAGAAGGTCATATGGATCATAACTATGAACTAACTCTATTGGATGTCCATTCCTCTTCTGCCCAACTAATATCAAGCCTCTCATCATTGATAATCTATCCAAAGTTATCATCAAGAGGTTGAATGACCAAGTGTACAATGATCTCTTTGCCTTGTAAGGAACAAAGTAGGGAGGATAGATCTCACCATGTGGATGGTACCTATAGTAAGAGAGTGCATAACTATCTAAGATTATGAGATCATGAAGAGGTAAACCTAATGAAGTGAGATGCTCATAGGATCTAACTCTAAGTCCTTTAAACTCATCTTGTTGGACATTTGAAAAACACAAATAAACCATGAGGGAAGACCCAAAATGAACTCCGTTTGGGAGTTCTGACCATTGCCACATGTTCCGCAGCAACCACTCAACCCATCAAGCAGACTTTCTATCCACAAGATAACCTCAAAGTATAAGAAATAGAATTGAATGAAATGGCTAACACAAGGACGTGCTACCCATCCTATATGCCTTGATTGTGTGTGAGGGTACCAACCATGCCTAATAGTCAAGCTCTCCCACACATTGTAACCAATGCTACCACAAAGCCATATTAATGCCTAACAAGTAACATCCAAAACAATAATCTTCATTTGTAGGAATCTTGGGAATAGAATACATGGAATGTACTCTCTTGATAGATGAAGCCTCTCTCTAAACTCAATTTGAGTCTCTTAAGTCATCTTTACTACAAGGGAAAAGAATGGGAAGCAAAATTCTAGGTCTCTTGAGTCACAACACTACAAGGTGACACATGGGTGGCATTTGTTTGGGTTTGCATCTCTCTATGGGTTTGGCAAGCAATAGTGCCTAGTCTCAGTCCAAGATAAGCCACACAAGACCTTAGTTGAGCTAGACTACACTCACTCTCCTCTACCTAAACATTTTCATCCTTGCACCTCTTCATAGCAAAAGCTAACTCTTGTGCATGATTTTATAATTGGGCCCTATAACCCTCAACCATAGCAATATCACCTAGGATATCCATATCCAAGTTAGTTAACCTTTGCTCTCTCTCCATCTCATAGGTATTATTAAAGGTCAAATGCATCTCCCCCTTTGTAGCAAGAGTATCTCTTGCTCACTAAGGAGTCTCTCTCTCTTGAACAACAATCTATCTTGCTCCTCAAAGCTCTTCAATCTACTCTCACACTCAAGCACTAATCTCTCTTGCTCCTCTACAATCTCAAATCTACTCTTGCCCTTAAGCACTAATATCTCTTGCCCCTTTACACTATTCAATCTACTCTCACCCTCAAGAACTAATCTCTCTCTCTCTCTCTTCCTCTTTCTTTCTTTTGAACTCTTCAATCTACTCTCCTGCTCAACAACAAGTCTCTCTCACTCCTCAACCACTTAGACACAATCATCTAATACACACTCTATGTCAACAGAACAAGAGGGAGAAGGGACCCTTGGGTGCAAGGAGTGAGGTGCAATCTCCAAGGACAAAGAAGGGGAAGAAGAGGGAGAAGGAGCTATCTCAAAGGATGAAGATATATAAGGAACTCTCTCAAGAAAATTATCACTCCTTAACCTCACTATTGGTAAGGCATGTGTCTCAACACAAATATGTTGAACACCTATTCACAATAGGTGCATATAGTCATCCATAAAGTAAATACACAAGTTCATTAATTAAGGTATATTAAATTAACTCATTTATTAAATCTAATAATCATGTATACAATAAATACTTTGTAGGTTTTCCAACAATGAAAATATACAAAATATGCCAAAACTCAGTGCACCAAAACTATCTAATCAATCATTCAATATTCTTATCCTCCCCATCATTAGCACTCTTGTCTTGCCCTTATCCTCATTATCATCATCATCATCCTCTCGATTGGAGTATCCTCTCCGTCACTCAAGTAGGACACTTCTTCCTCAAGAATGTAACCTCTCTCTCCACAAATAGATGAGTGAGTATTTGCCCAAGGAAGGTGTCTCTGAACTTGTGCCCCTAGGTCTCCTCAATTGGCCCTCCAAACTCTCTACCTTTGTAGTGATAGCTCAAAATGCTAACTCATCCCAATTGTAATCCTCCACAACAAATCTCCTTAACTTTGTTTTGGTATTGAGAACCAAATGCCTATGTACAATTTTGGGCCAAATAGTGGGTGCCACAATTGTGTAAAGAATTGTCTTTCTTCTTGGTTTCCTCACTCTTGGCATTGCAAGTGCATTTTGAATTATATCCATTGTAAACTAAAATTGCCTCCTGTTGATCAATCCTCTGCAAGAATTTTTGTCCCAAGAATGCAAAAAATCTATATATGCAAGTACCTAAAAAAGTATCTACAAACAAGTGTAAGCATGAAATTTTATCAAGGAAGCTATTGGACACTAATCAACAATGTTCCCAAATAGTGGAAAATAACATGGGACACCATTGGAAGTTGCTTTCAGGCATTGAGGGAAAGAAGAATGACGTTCAACACCACCAAAAGGCACACCACTAGACATTGTGTTTGAGGACTAAAAAGTTTTGGGTTTTTGAAGGAGGACTGCCATTCAAGAGAGCAACTTAAAAGTAGAAGAGAGCAGAAGAAGGAGTGCAATTGAGAGGGATTCAAGAGAGACTTGTTGCTATTTGGGACTAGAAGGAAGGCCATTTGGGAGTAGAAGGAGAGTGTTCAAGAGAGAAAGGGAGATTGAGGTTTGAGAGAGAAAGAGAATTTAAGGAGAGAAATTTTGGGAAGAGAGCAAGTGAGAGGAAATAAAATTTTGAAAGAGATCAAGTGTTGAGAGGAAAACAAGTTTAGAAGTGGAGACAAAAATCTCCCATGTTAGAAATTTGGAGTTATGAGAAGATTGTTGACAATGAAAATATGATCAATACTCAAGAAGGAGATTGGTTTATTTTCACACAATACAACACCCAACTACCTTCATAAAATGGTCATGGATGGATAAACATGAAGTTCAAATTGCTATTGCTAGAATTAAGGAGGTGATCCAGATGTTCTTTGACTAAAAATAACCCTTGGGCTACCCTACCTCAGCCAAAAGTTTTTTTTTCTCCCCTGTGCTACCCTACCTCAGCTAGAGGTTTTGTTTCTCCCATTCTCCTTGCTTTCTTGCTTTTTGTTTTGTTTTGAACCCCATTTGATTTTTTCCCTTATGGTTTTTGAGTCAAATCATCAGCGCATACGGGCAGCACCTAGCTACAACCCTTGTTGTTTGCCCTATCCCGTAAGGTCTATGAACATCTCCTAGTGGCACTTGGCCTGTCCCGTAGTGTCTTTGGGCATTACACCGTGTTGCTCAACTTAAACCCTAAACCCTACTTTGGTCACCTAGTGCCTTTCCAATCTTGTAGCATTGATGGATGCCACACAACACCTTCTAATTTTTTCCTTTTTGCTTGCCTTTCTTTGAAGAATAGAATTGCACTCCTCCTTTGAAATCCAAATTTCTCTCCAAGAATGTGTGAGACTTCTTTGCAGCAAGTGCAAGTTTATATAGCCGCTCAGATGAAATCCTAAACCTATATTGTGATTAAGAAAAATACAAAATTTTGAGTGGCAACCAATGGAAACATGACATGTTGTCAACCGACATACCCAAACTATTGCTTCAAGAGTAGGCACCAGCTAGCACCATTGTGCGGCTACAAGCACACATTTTTTTTCCCAAAATTAAACAAACCACACTTGGCAACAACATACACCAACCTTAAATTGGAAACCCTTTTCCATCTTCATTGGGCATCAATTGGCGTCTACTTGTGCCTTTTCTTGTCCACACTGGTTGTTTATGTTAGGAGGTGCTAGGTGATGCCCAATGTGAATGGAAAGGCACTAGTTGGTAGCTTGGCTTTGGTTGATGCCCAACTAGAGCCAACCTACCAATTAGTGCCTTTCTGTTCACATTGGGCATTATCTAGTGCCTTTTAACATCCACTACAAGCATCAATTGCCATCAATGGCTCAACTAGAGCCTTTCTAGGGCATTAATGGGCAGAAATTGTTTGATGCCAAACTTGGAATACTAAATGGAATTTATAGAATACTATATTGTAAATAGAACAAGTTCATGCATAACAACAAGACTAGTGCTTTACATTCTCCAAACAATATTAGATCATGAAAAAGAATAAGAGAAGGGCTTGGTGCTTATCATAAAGAATAGTTTTAATAAAAAGGAATATATTTTTATTTCATATCCTTGAGATGATGAGCAAGGCATTGTTGCATCACACTTGACCTACTTTCTTCTCTACCAAGCTCCATTCCATTGAGACAATTTTTTGTATCTACTTGACTTTCTTTGGTAAACACGCCATCATTTTCTAACCAAAAATCAGACCTATTGATACAAAATAATGTTATGTAAAATAATACAGATTGGAAAAAATACTTTAAAAAATACTCATTTCTAATATTGTCTGTAAGTTGCAATATCAACTCCCGAAGAGAATGCTATCTAGCATTCAATACACATGTATAATGCTCATTTACCCTTGCCTTTGCCAAATATTTCTTGAACTCTTGCTTGTCCTCTATTTGTGCTTGCTTGAAGGTGAGGACTAGGTGATGCATGAGTACATGACAAAAATCACCTAAAAGGTACTTTTTTCCTTGAAACTAAGACATCTCACTCTTTGGTTCAAATCACTCTCTTGTGATGATTTTTTCAAATACATCATGCCGTGACATGACTTTGGCATTCTTGCAAATAAAAAAATCAAAACAAGAAGGTGCAAAAAATCTAATCAAATAATAAAGGTAGAATTAGATATTGAACACTTCCTCTTGTAAAATGTATGATGCACCTTTTATCATCACAAATCACTTTGCCCTTTTGGCTGAAATATATTTCTCCATCCACAATAGGTCAACCTGCAAGAGGAAATCATGTTCTATGTACTAAACATACACAACCAAGGAAACCTTTTTGTGAATTTTTTTTTGATATTTTACTTCTTTCCTTGTGCTCAAGCCATGCCACTTTGACTCCTCATCAAATTTAATATGGCCATCATGACTTGATCTATAAAGGCAATTGTTGAACTTGCACAAATGTTTAATCTCCTTGCAACACAAGCTCCATGACAATGATCCCCAAATCTATTGAGAGCAAGAACTACTTGGATCCACATCAGTGTTTGCTCCTACTGGTAGTTCTTTTGAAATACACTATGAGCATTTATCAAATCTACTTATGTTGAAAAATAATTAATGTACATTTTAGTTAGCTAGAGGAATGCTTTCACTCTAGCTTCTAAAATATTTTATCACAAATCCCCCACTATGAGGATAGATAACTCTAGGTTCTAAGTATTTATATGTATTTGGATACTTCCACCCACTAATCAATAGTTCTAGCATATCTAAATCTCTCTCTTCATCTTCTAGTTCATCCAATGTTATCTCCAAATTTAATTGGATAATCCATTGTATAAATTTCTTAATGTTTTTGTTTAGTTCTGTATGAGTGGTACCTCTTGGTATGCTCTACTCTATTTTCCTGAATTCTTGGATCCACCCACAAAATGACACAATGAATTCACACTCTCTTCACATTCTCTGTAGAGTAAACACTTAAAGGACATTCTTTGAGAAAAATGAATCATTATGAATTCAAACTTTGTAAAATGTAGAGAGACTACTCAAGCAAGTAAATCCACACTCTCTAGACCAAGAGAACCACATTCAAGCCAATAAATTGATCGTTATGAATTCACATTGGTATAAAGACCCTTTCAAGTATTGAACTTGTGGAAATTGGATTGGACTATAATTGAATTCACTCCCCATCCTTCCCCTTGTACCCATCCTTCCCTCCCATAATCAATTTATTGATCTCTAGATCTAGATCTAGAGAAGAATCATCTCTTGCTCCAATGGTTGGCACATAAATTCAAATTAAATCAAGCACTTCATTAACCCCAAATTGTAATTAATGATGTACGGTGTGCCAACATAAAACTTCATATCACTCATTTCTTACTAACCACCTCTTATGGAGTTTGCTAATAATAAGGAACTTGAATGGGAGTCTGTAGTGGGTCCGTAGTTCTTCTCCTCCCCCAAACCCCGTACTGATTTTGTTAACACTTCATAAAAACTTTTATGAAAACATATAGAGCTTTGTAAAACTATTTCTAAAACCCCCAATTGTTCTCTATAGAGCAATGGCTTTAGATTACTATCTAAAGTAGGCTCCAAAATTTAAAGAAAAAAGGTACCTTTGAAATCTATTTTGATAAGTTTTTGTCCACTCCCACACAAAAATACAACATTCTATATAACTCTAAAGTTAGATGAACCCCGAGGTAACTTCTGCAAAATACTTAGAACTTGGAGAATTTGGTTATTGCACCTTTGCATGTAGTCCATCCAATGGATGATTATTCACCCATTGGATCTTTGGAATCACAACATTTGCTACTATCATTATTATCACCTGGGAGTCTCAAACCAAACACAAGTATACTCTAACTCTTGTTCCTTGCAAACTATACTAATATTCCTTCCAAATGAAATATACATTCTCCGTGGTGCTGTGGTACATATCATATTTCAGGTGGCATCATAAGTAGTTATCCTTTGTTCTCCATAAGGACATAGAGTCATATGAACTTTTGTTATGTGTAGAACTACTTTCATGAATGAATAGTAAAAATATAGAGGGGTGAATAAGGTTAAAACCAAATTCTAGAGATTAAACCTCTTGAACTTCCTCTACTTCATTACTCATTTGTGAGTGTAGTTCTACACTAGATGCTAACAACAGTCCATATGACATTGTTTTGTTTTGGAGGATAGAGGATAACTACCCACGATACCATCAAAGATATAGTCTTTGCTATGACATGGGAGAGTGGATACCTTGGTTGCAAGAAACATTCATATGCTTTGCAGAAAACACATGTCAAGGAAGACTTATACTTGGTCTAAGATGATCAAGTGCTAATAGTGGATGTTGTGGTTATGTACCCTAGATGTGATGCAGTTTTGGAAGGAGTGATTACTCATTCCTTGGATGGGTGGTAAATGCAACAATAGCACACTACGTCCAAGTGTAGGGGTATACAACAAGGTCACCACTTTGTTCCTCTAATCTTGGAGTATATGGATCGATGGACATAACATTCAACACATTTATCAAGGAGTGCATGAGAGCTTATCATATTAGACGTCAAGGGTACCACTCTCACTTTTATTCTTTGTAATATAGTTTAGACAACATGTGTCCATTGCTCTGTAGAGAGCATTGGCTGGTGCAATCCTTAAGAGAGCAAGCACACTAGGTTATGCTTCTTTGGATGCTCTAGTAGTTTATAAACCGTACGAACTTGCATAGCTCCTATATAGCAGTAGTGCAGCTTTCTCGTGTCTATACTATTGGAGCTTATCACCATTTTACCTCTTTTGTCTCACCCTTGTACGGCTTGATATGGTTCTCCCATCCTTCGAGTTTTCTCTGTGGTCATCCTTTCACTTTTCTCATAAGCCTTTACTCTTTAAAACTTGCTGAAAGTTCGAGCCTTTTCATGAAAAGTATGCTCGACAAAATTTTCGAGATCCTTGAGTTCAAGAATTGTACATCCCTTATGTGAGATAGTTTGATTTGCTCAAGTCAAGGGTGTTATCCTTTGTGGATTCCCCTACACGACAAGTGTATGAATGAGAGAAACATTTGACCTTTTCGTGTTTGGTTTGACTTCCATACGTTTATGCTGCTCGCATGGAACTATGATGGTTCGTAGCTCGAACCGATTCATCAGCACTTCCCATTGACTCTTCTTCTATCATCACCAACAGTGGGCTAGTTCTCATTCATCCCCCAAAATCTCCGTAGCTATTAACGTGCTGGATGTCTTTGCATGTAATCGTCAGTGTACTCTATCACTTCATATCACATTCATCTGCAACAATAAAATATGCATGGTCTTCGTACACTTGCGTTCAATTCATTTGCCAGGGTTTGTGAAGGTTTTCGCTAAACTTATTTCCGAACCTTCCGGATTGTTGCGATACTCTTGTTATAATTCTTGTAAATTCTTTTAAGCACATTGTTTAGAGTTTAAAAGCTTACTGTAAAGGTAGAAGATATGTCTATCTTCTACCTTTACAGATTTTGTAGGAACATTCTTGGAGATTCAATCTGAAGATGTAAAACGTCGAACTTAATATCTTGCTATTCAGCCTTCCGTACAAGTACTCAAGGTTGAACTGGTTGAAGTTTGTCTAGACAGATGTGCAGAAAAAATTTCTGATTCTTACACATCTGTCTATGCGCTATATATACATTTTGTTCTCAACAGTTTCAAATTAGGTCTCATAAGGGGTCATTTCATGTGTCATGGAACAGAGACAATTTTTCCAAAAGGACTTCCAAGCAGATACAACTGATCAGTACCCGATCAAACCAAAATAGCTAAACTACCATCGCCGTCATCGATTCCTTTACAAAAAATTACCATTCCATAGATCGTTGATTTTTATCTCTACAAGACATGTCAAATTGAAGAATATGAATGCCTGGTTAGCTGGCTTTTTAAGTGTTTACTTTTAGATTGTTACATTTCGAGCATATCTTTCTGAGCACTGTGTGGAAGCTAGCGTCACCACTCCCTTGTTCTTTCCAAGGAAAGTGAATTCCGTGGGCCCTGGTTTCGGAAAGAATCCGCTGCGAGACCTCTTATCATGTCCTGAAGATAGAGAGTGCCGCTTCTTTCCACATTAAAGGGACAAAGGAACAATTGGCCCTTTCTCGATTGCTTTCTTCCTCGTTTTTATCCACTGTTACATGAATAAGATAGGAAAACGTAAAGGGGGAACATCGAGTTGGTGTTAATTACCTTTTATATAACCGATGAGAAAAGGAGAAATGAAAAGAGAGAATGCCTTGGCCCCAGTTCTCACCTAGAAGGCCCAGGGGTCCAAAGCAGAGGAGGGTAAGTTTACGGAAGGAATGTTCCCACAGCTAAAATGTCTCGAGGTGCAAACCTTTCTGCAAATTCCAAAGCACATTTCATAGCTTGCTATGTAGAGCTGTGCACTCTATTGCACAATCCAAAGCGGCAAAACTCTACTCTAAACAGAGAAGTTGAAAGGCGACCGCGTAGGAAAAAAGAAGGATGGGAGTAAGCAGAGAAGTCAAGAACACACTTCAGCCCGATATGTAGAATTGTACAGAGTACAGAAGTCAAAATAATTGATAATAATGCATGGGTTTGGGTGTACTGTCTTGACCTTCCTCCATAGTGCTTCGACACCTCCTTGATATTGCCTTCGCATATATTTCCGTTACTTATACTGTTACACCGCTCTTACTCATCTTGGAGAGATTGCAAGAAAGCTTTTTTACCTACTCGCATAGCCTAATAACTTAAACACATTCTCCAAATACTGTAATTACGTGGTAAGTACTGGACGAACTCATTGCTGTGGCGATTCTGAACACCACATCCGTGCTGTATGTTGTCCAATTACGTTGTGTTCTGTAGCAGTGGACTTCTAAACCGGACTGAGACAGCCACGACTGATTTTCAGAGAGTTGTCCCTGGTCCTTTCGGCTTGGATCCTCCTCTATGTACGACACTTATACCCACCTCCAAAGGTAGAAGGAAAAAGGTTCCGTTTGTCCTTCTAACTTTGGAACTGTTTCCATGCAACATAATGAGTGAGCATCTTACGGGAACTGGGCAGATCATTTGGGTATTTAAATTCGAAGGCAAGAAAACCGCTTCTCGTGGGAAGGGATGGCCAAATCTGGAACGTGTTAGTGAAGGCTCCTTCGATGGAGGAAGATGCTAACCTGCTACGTCTATGGAGCCTTTGTTTGTGGGTTCCTGATCTCTCAATTGGCACAGCAAAAGCATCCATTTGGGAAAAGGATAAATTCAATTGATTGAATTTGGTTAAAGGGCGTCCATCAGTTTGCAACTGTAGGCATAAGTGCCAGCCGTTGTCAATGCGCTGCTATTCTCTATGACAATGTTCGGTCACCTTTGAGGTGATCTGTCGTTCATTACAACTTTTTGGAAATTTCTTTTGGAAACAATTTTGTCTTAGCTTGGACACCCACGAGCGTATCGACAGGTGAATATGAAATAGTTTCGTTGTTTCACAGATGTCACGACATTCACTGTGACCACGCTTTGCAATGTCTTCATGCGGACCAGTTCTTCCTAACAATATATTTAACTTTTCTTTTCCTGTGAATGAATCTCGCTTTGTTGAGTGTGGTATAAGGGTTGTGCTCGGTCAAACAGTTGGTGCCCAGACATGTTTTAGCGTCATGACTTCCTACTATTCGTCCAATCTCCGGTATTTATCTGCATCTACATCGGTATTTATAGATACATAAATGAAAATCTTCAAATACGCGTTTCACTTCGACTCTATTCGGGCTTAGCCCCATTTTACCTATTTTGCTCACGCTTGTACGGCTTGATGGGGTCTTCCCATCCTTAGTGGTTTCTACGCGGTCGCCCTTTTCTTGTGACTTCGCTTTCAATAACGGCATCACTTATTTAGTTTGCCAAGGACTGAGGACCTCAGTTGATCACCCATGATTGGAAACAAGAAAATTCATTGCTAAACAGGATGTTTAATTGTCTAAGCGAACAATCTGATGTTCAATCGACACTTTTGCTCATCAACATGTAGTGCATTCAAAGCCCTCATCAAGCTTGGAGCTCGGTCCGAGAGAAGGAGCATAAAAGCCCCAATAAGTTCTCAACCATTGCGGGAGGCTTAAATAATGGGAGACCATGAATAATTCACATCCTATTCAACTCGGACGGGATAAATGTATACACGTTCGACATAGTACTACAGTGTGGAAAAGGTAGCCGTTAAAGATGTGAACTTAGTTATTTCATATTCATTCTGCAAAAGGGAGGCGATATAGATCCACTTGAGTGCCTGGAATGATAGTGATGTGTGGAACCTGCTATGTCAAGTACCGGCTCCAGCGAGTTGCGCAGACAGGGGATTAGTACGAGAGAACCGTTGATAGACGGTAGATCACTGGGAAGTGACGGGAAGGCGCCAGGCCCGCCAACAAGGTGACCGGGTGCTGAACAAGGGTCCGTGCGGAACTGACATGAAAGCTCCGGAGAGAGAGAGGGAGTGGAGAGGATAGCCGAGTGTGTCGCTTGTCTCGCAGCGCGCGGTGTATCCAATTGAACGAGAGGATTGAAGAGAAGCAGACGAGCAAAAGTGCAGAGGAAAGTGAAGGGAGATTGTTTCGAGTTCCATTGTTCGTCTGATTGCGGAGGAGAATCCAGAGGGGTGCAGAAGCAGCAGGGGAAAAGAGGGGGGAAAGAGCTGAGGAGAAACAGTGATTGGATGTGGGACCCGACGAGGTATTTGGGGTAGAGTCAGCGGAAGAAGATTGTGTCAGGTCCAGGAGGAGCCAGTGGATGGACTGAGTGCGAGAGGGCTGAGTTTGATTAATTTCGATTTGGATGTGTGCTGTGTACTCCTGTCTGTTGTGTTCCTGTCACACTTACGACGGTTGTGTGGGAGACGAAAGAGGGCTGCTAACGCTGCTGAGATAGTGAGAATGGAAGGGCGAACACGAGGAGAACCTGAATGAATGAGAGAGGAGAATGGTCACAATGAAGGACACTTACGCTGGCGCAACAAAAACCTGCTCAACCTTAGGTGAGTGAAGTAATTTCTCCCAGTCAACTGCCCGAATTATGTACAAGAAGCATGGTGCAAGGGCTGCGTGGTCTGCGGGAGGGGAATGTCGGATGCTCTGCGTTTTCTTTATCAAGAGGGATGAATGCTGGGGTCCTTCAAATATAAGCCAGTTCTTATTCTATTTGACCATCGAAATGTGTTAGCTGCACGTTATGAGTCGGTGCTTTTAAAGCTATTTACGGTTTTCAGATGCGGCTACGATGATAAACACTGATCGTACATTACGTCTCTGCCGACAATGGTCAAGCATTCTGTCTAGCATACGATTTTTGCTACTTGCCGGTCGATGCTGGCTGCGTCCTTCTCACGCATGTTATCGCACCCTACCGAAGGTTGACCTCAGATCCTGAATATTAGCGCTACAGTCCCTCGGGCTCGTCCTCCAACATCTTTGTTGAGCAACGGTCTGTGGGCCAGCTAAGGTCTTGAACTTGTGAACATCTTCGTTCTCCAGTTCCGTCTGAGTCCAGCCTGGGATTCAGCTTCGTTTTTGTGTCAATGTGCAAGTAGTTTCTCCCACCGCCAAGGTTGCAGTTCACGAATACCTCAGTTTGTACCGCGTTGCAGTAATGCGACGGGACTATGCTTGTAGTTGCATGTAGCGCTCCTAGCACTGCTTTGTCGATATAATTAGCCTAGCTCCTCGAGTTGAGAATTCCAAACCTCTCTTCCAATGTGCATCGATGCAAATGCGGCATTTGTGCGGGGTTGTAGTATTTTCTTTTGCCCGGGTTGTAGCATTCCGTTTCATCCTACCGGGTAAAATGGTCCCAAGGTCGAGTTCGTGGAGAGCAGTCCTGTACACATAGTTCACCCATGCATAGTTTATACGTCTACCCATCGTTTCCTGCCATGCCACGCTCTCCTTCTGTACTTTACCGTCCTGGTACCTGTGCAGCGAACGAGCGCTTCAAATTTTTCCCGATTTCGTTGAACTTCAATCTCTCGGTAGTATGCGACGAGTTTTTACCGTAGATGGGATTTAGCGCCTCCGTTTCACCTGTAACGATTGTTCCCGTTAGTTCCTTGTTCCGCCGAGGAGATGAATGCCCTACGAGTGAGACGGCTGGCTTGGCCGCATGAACTATTGGAGGGGTATTATTGATAATCTCTACCCCTGTTTTGGCTGAGTTGACGGTGTCTTATTGGACTGGAGGGAGCTGTAACTTGAATGTCTAAGACTATGCCTGAAGTGTAATGGTTTCACTCTCGTCTTTTGCAGTTCGATGCCTTTAGAGTAGAATTTGATGCATCCAGCACTCTTATGGCACTCATTAAAGAGTGACCTCAATATGGCACCTGACGGAGCTGTTTCTGATTGCGGAGAGTGCCGGAGGGGACACCTACGGAAGTCGAGGAAGGGGTCGAAGTACAACGCACAAATACCTGGACAAATTTGCGACTCATTTCAACCTTAGACCGAAGAGTTCCTGCCGTTGTGAATCGTTGATCACTTATAAATACTACCTAAGCGGAACATACCATCATAGAATTTTACAACTTTCTGTTTCACAAATTTTAGATCCTGCTTGTTGTCCAGTTTTTTCCCCTATGGACACAAGCCGAGGATCACCATGGGCGAGAGCTTCGAGAAGATCCTCAAGCAGCCATTTTGCTATGAAGGACAGGTCGCGACGCCAAATCGAATGGGCTTGGGTGGGGTTTTTTCTTCTTTGGCCAATGACCATTCTCGGTCAAAACAACGACACCTTCACGCTTTTGAACTTCCGGAACACAGCCGATGTCAATGGCGATAAACTTAGAGACTGGAATGGAGAGCCGTGCGGCCCGCGTAAATGGACTGGTGTTACTTGCAAAGGCGGTCGAGTTACAGGTTTGACGTTAGAGGGCTTGCAGCTCACAGGACCTGTCGATTCTCTGGTCGGCCTCGACCAACTGCGGCATCTCTCACTGAAAAATAACAATCACAGCGGCAATGTTCCGGAGTTCTCTAACTGGCTTAATATGCAATTGGTGTATTTCAACGGAAACAATTTCACGGGTCCGATTCCGCAATCAGTTGGGCTCCTGTTGAGGCTTGCCAGGTTAAGTTTGCAGAACAACCAACTCACGGGATCTATTCCCAACGTTTTTGATGATCTCCCATTGCTTCGAACTCTGCGTCTAGAGAACAACGATTTATCTGGATCCATTCCTCCCATAAACAACTCAGCTCTCACGGATTTCAGTGTCGCGGGTAATCAGTTGAGTGGTTCAATTCCGGCTACGCTGAGAAATTTCAATGAAAGTTCATTCGCTGGCAACCTTGAGTTGTGCGGGGACCCTCTTGTGACAGCCTGTTCTCCTGTTCTCGCTCCCAGCTCACCTCTTCCGGTTCCTGCACCTGTGGAAGCTCCATCTGCTTCTCCGCGCAAAAGGAAGGGTTCAAAATTGAGCATTGGGGAGATAGTGGCGATTGTGGTAGGAGATGTAGTAGCGCTGCTACTGATAACACTTGCCTTTCTCCTATTCTATTGGCGAAGAAACTCCCGGAAAAAGGAGGGGAAGGGAACTAAAGGTGGTGAATTAGATAAAGGTGAGTATTCTTCTGGCCAGTACTCGTCAGCACAGCTTCCTGACTCGGAGAGAAGCAAGCTCATCTTTCTGGAAGGAAGTAAGCACATTTTTGAGCTGGAAGATCTTCTACGTGCTTCTGCGGAAATGCTTGGAAAGGGCAGCTTTGGAACTGCATACAAAGCAGTGCTGGAAGACGGTTCTGTAGTAGCCGTGAAACGGCTGAAAGATGTCAGTACGAATGGAAAGAAAGAGTTCGAGCAACAAATGGAACTCATCGGAAAGTTGAAGCATCCCAATGTCGTGCCATTGCGAGCGTATTACTACGCCAAAGGAGAAAAGCTGCTGGTATACGACTACCAGCTAAACGGCAGCCTGTACTCTCTTCTCCACGGTATGCATCCTTGGAGTGCAAGGCAGAACTAGTTGCAAACGTTTAGAGCGGAGATGAAATACAGAGAATCTGTTTGTCCTTTTTTAGATTTAATAACCTCTATTCATTCTACCACTGCTAGGTATCAGCTTCACTTCTCGGGTCGTTTACACGAATATCTGGCCGTCTGGAAGAATTATCGTTCTTTCTAATCTGGATGCTGTGTTTGAGACCAAAAGCTTTGAAGAACTTGAGTTGTACTATATTGCAAATCCGATGTTTATGATGAGCATTCATTCCCTACAGGAAACCGAGGGCCAGGCCGAACACCATTGGATTGGGTCACACGTCTCGGGATTGCATTGGGAGCAGCACGAGGTCTAGCTTACCTACATCAAGAATCACAGAAGATTCCACATGGGAATATCAAATCATCCAATATTCTTCTGGACAAGAGCTACAATGCCTGCGTTTCTGATTACGGCTTGGCACTTCTGATGACATCTTCAGCTGCCACCACCCGAATGGCAGGTTATCGAGCTCCTGAACATGCCGATACCAAACGCATCTCACATAAAGCTGATGTATACAGTTTTGGTGTAGTACTGCTGGAACTCCTGACAGGGAAGGCACCGGTACCGGCATACTCTAACGCAGCCCAGGAAGAAGGAATTGATCTGCCACGCTGGGTGCACTCAGTAGTTCGTGAGGAGTGGACCGCAGAGGTTTTCGACATCGAACTCATGCGCTATCGGAATATTGAGGAGGAAATGGTTGGATTGTTACAAATCGCAATGCTTTGTGTCTCCCCTGCTCCAGAGCGTCCCAAGATGCCCCAGGTGGTAAAGATGATTGAGGACATTCGGCCTGATCGCCCTGAAGCATCATCCATGGATGAAGATGGGTTTGACTCTCTAACTCAGTCTCCACTTTCGGAGCATGAGAGGGAGTGATTGACATCACTTGGGCTGCTGTGTATGTCGTTCTGAAGGGGATAAGAAATCCCTGTGTACCAGGGAGCAAGTGCCTCCGCTTACATGTCTCTCAGAAATCGCACCATCTATTGCCAGATTGGCAATAGTGCAACATATAATCTTGAACAATGAGTAGCATGCGCGCATTCATAATCTGAAGGTCAGCAGTAAATTTCTTTGTGGTACCACCACCGTTGTAACTTTTACTTAAATCTCTGGTGGTTTACACTTCACCGTTGTGGCCTAATTTCATATATGAACATCAATAAGCTTTGCATTCCATCTGCTGGTGAGTGCTGTGAACCCCACTTCTGAGAATCTAAAACCTTCTTTTGCACTAGATACTTCTGTGCTTGGCATTGGATTGAGGAAGCTGTTCCCGGACAATCAAACGTCTTGCATGGAGTGCATTCTACTTTGTCACCCCAACTGTCCTGACCATTAACATCGGGAAGGTCGTCAATTTGTCTAGAGAGGAGCGAGTAATCTAGTCAATCTATCATTCGGTTAGCCCTTGTTCGCCACTGATACTTTGGAGTGCGTTCCGACCTTTCTAGAGTATGTGGAAAACCGTTTCTGCCATAGTTAGGGAGGAACATCCTGATGCCCACAGCGGAAAGCTTCTTCCGAGTTGCCTGCCTCACCAGCTCCACTGGCTTTTACGTGGCTCGAAGAACTCAGAATCGCATCTGTATGGCAGGTGTAATATTATTCTCCGAGGATACATGCAGAAGCAAACACTTGCTGAAATGTAATTCTCATCCAACTCTGCAACCATTTACCGCTTCCCTGAACTGTCACCGAGGGAATGCTCGGATCGACTTTCTGCTGTTAAACTCCAGCAGGATCCTGCCGGTTCTCAAAGTGCAGCTGAAATAATTACGAGTAGACGGTAGAAATGTGACGACATTCGCAGCAAACACCTGAATCCATGAGTAGTGAACGTGAGTTGGATACTTAGATTATCCTCACCTCCTGCTGTAGTCTACCAAGGATTGATTGAGGTGAACTTTTAACACAAACCTCGCCTAGTGTCTCCAATTCACACGTCCGGCCTTGTACCGACGGTCCGGCTTATGAAAATTATCTAATGTAGAGACTATTGCAAGGACCCACTGCGTCTCAGCTCACTTTATTCTTGTTTGCTGGAATTGGAGTTTCCCTTACTTCTTTATCAAATTATAGTAAAAGAGTTTGGACGGTGAGGAGTGGACCTTCCCGCCCGTCCCGCATGCAAGAACAAACGTAAAATTATTAAATAAGAGTGCATATCTGAATATTGGATAGATCGGCCATCATCGTTTCTTTACTGGATCTACGTGATAAGTGATTAAACTCATTTCTTACCACCACCATCATCTGAGTACTATAGTTCTCCAAGATCAGACGTTAAAATGGCTAATACTCCGCTTGTGGCATTAGCGCTAGAGCGAATTCTTGATCCACAATCAGCAGACTCTCTTGCCACTTAAGATTATAAGTTCCCTCTAGACTAAGATGAGTTTACGTGGACCATAATTTGGAATTAGGGCGCTCCAACGCTCAGGACCGCGGTGATGAAGAACTTGGGCCGGCCAATCCAGACATCGGCGCCACACTTCATCCGGCGAGTTGGCACCTCCGCTGGGCGGGCGCTCCATGAATCTTGACACCGCGCGCTGGGAACATCTCCTGGTCCACATTGTAAAGATAGAGCTGTCACTCTAGTTATGGCTTTAGAATTCAACCTTTAGATGTAGAGCTCAAACGCAAAAGAACACTCTTGAGGAGAATACGGTGGAGAGTAACCTATGGAAGGAAATTAGCATCAAGAGGCGGGGAGTACAACAAAAACTTACCAGATTACGTCTTTGCCATTGTCTGTCCTTGATGCCTATATTCTTTTGCGCATGCAAACGAGAAAGCGGCAGTGTCTTCGTTTTTAAAGTCTCTTATTTCCCCAAATAATGACTTCAAGTTGGCATAAGTTGCATAAGTTCGCTGCAAGATACGACACGGAGGTCTAGATTGCTTCATCGGAAGGACGACATTATTTTTCTCTCGTTCTTCTTATTCGCGCAGGATAAGCGAAGGAGGAGCTTGCCTCGAATCTTTGTTCTCGAGGAAATTCATGAACTGTCTTCATCAAAGAAAGCAAAAACGTCGTGAATGCTGTGTGGACACTGGAGACGAGGGTAGTGTATACTATTTGTACTCCAAGCCTAGAATCAAGACAGCTCGAGTTCATCACATATCCTCTTTGAAGACCCTATGCTAGCAGGAAAGTGTCTTGTTCGAGAATAAAGAATAGGGAGCTTTGAGATTAAACTACAACTTGTTTAGATGACTGACAATATTAGTGAATTCTAGCAAGATGTGAAACATCTACATCTTCCTGAGGAGCATTTGCGAAGATGCTACAATGGATGGGAGGTTCCAGACAGAAATTAAAAGCCGTGAGTGCGCTTTGCTATCCCTCTGGGAGTATACTGGTCAACGCTCCAGAATCAGCAGCAGTTTTTCATGTGTGACCACTGCGTGACCTTCCTTTGAAGTACTTAGATGTCAAAAAAGAAGAAGAATAGTCCTGTTTGCATGTGAGTAGTATATATGTTCCCTGATTTGTAACTGTTGTTTCTCATGATGACATGCTTCGCCGGGTACAATGTTGACAGTCCAAAAACTCCTCTAAAGCCAGGTTTCTCACTTTACCTTCTCAACATGATGATGATGATGGCCTCCTACTTCGGGGTTCTTTGTTATATGCTCCATTATCATGTATGTTAAGCGGATCCAATTGGCTTGAAACCATTGCAAGTATGAGATGCATATCGGCGAACAGCTGATGTCTTGGCATCTCTGCTTTTCAGACAACACCAGTTTTTTGAGCAGCGCCGACAGCAACAAAAAGAGCAGGGGGCTGATCAGACATCCACTGGGAATTGCCCGAATAAACATCAGCAGATACGATCTCTTGATATCCTCGGCCTCGCAAACCTCTCCACCGCTCTACCTTGTATGTATTGCTTAATACCAAACTAACCGGTGGTAGAGGTAGTCGTTGCGCAAACTCCTCACTCTGTGGAAAGAGTGACAGAAGGCAAAGACATAACATCCGCGATTCTTGTGAAACTCAATCCACAGACTGGTTCGATGAGTCTGGATGCGTATAACAATCAATTCTCATCCCCTTTAGAGTTTCAGAAGAATGCTCCACGACATGTCTCTAAAGTTTGCAAGCAGAACACGAAACTCAAGGACGGTCCTGAATGCTTTCGTTGAGCTCTAACGTACTTGGCATCACTTTTGCAATCAAGGTGACCTTCAACCAGAAGAGGGTGGCCAGCCCCGCAGCTATATCAAAGGGAGGACACCCGAACCATCCCTTCCGCAGACCGAAGGAGTCACGACTGAAGTCGGTAATGTTCATTCCTCCTTCACAAGTTAGTTAGGTATTCAGGATACAAATATACTTTTCCGGAAGTGTGGCACATGCACACCGCCAGCAAAAGTAGGTGAAATTTAACTACAAAGCATACTGAAGATCTGACTTTAAGCTGCAAGTACTGTAAGTATTTGTTGTGGATATACATCAACGTTCTGATCAGGCTTCTACGCCTAGCACAAGCAGAAGGAGCGGTGCATCTTCAAAACACTCTTAAACCAGACTGCACTATCTCGCAGCCCGTAGAGTAAGTCCTCCACCATCTTCGATATTTGATATGTTTTTAAGCTTTAATATCTTTCATGGGCTTTATTATCCTTCATGGACATCAAAACTTTCAATTAATCTAATTTGATTAGCAGTGTGAAATTCAGTAAGGCTTACAAGCAGTTGAATCTCAAATAAAATAGTAGCTCATTCCTGATAGTAATGACTAGTCATGATGAAATCTGAGCGAGAACCACAGCCTCCTTACAACCATAAACTGGCAGTGCCGCAACTGAATGGGCTTCAGACACAGCAGCAGGTTTCATTCATCATGATCTTCGAGGCGGTCAAGGAACTGAGAAGAAATCTTTTTCCGAAAGTCTAAGGGAGTTACGTGCTGTAGAAGTGACTGACGCTGCTAAATCAGTGCCTCGTCCTGAAGGTTAGCTGTTTGACATCCTGCTTGTTGCTTGTCCATCTGGTTATTCCCTCTTGTTGTTTCCACTATGGGCTTAAGCTCATCACAGCAACTTTCAGGTTTCAACTTGCTTGAAATTATCAAGGACACACGGGAGGAGCTATCCACAAGAAGACCATCATCCGAGCATTATGCAGCCTTCCCACTCAAAGGTATATTACCTAATGATGTGATACACATCTTGACCCATGCGCTATCCACATGTCACTTTCATCAAGAGTAAACATGTGCGTTTCTCATACGCGATTGATGGGGATTTTCATACTCTGGTCTTTCAGGCGATGGCAGAGCCGAACGACGCACACCAGAACGTGTTCTTGCACCTGGGACACCTCGCTCTGGAAGGTGATATGAACTATAGAAATTTCTATCTGTCTTAACTACAAATTTTGAGGAACTCCGCGAAACATGAGAATCGCCTCGCAGCCGTTGTGAAAATTAGGAACAAAAAGGGATCAGAACTTTCCTAATCATGTTTGGAGATTTATTGATCAACTCAAATGATCAATCATGCATAACTCACCGGCCGTTGTGACCGGAACATGCAGTTCGCTCTCCTTAGTTAGAGTAAAGCGTATGAGATTCTCAGACAAATATGAGATTTAGTGCACATTTCATCGATGTCTGCTAATGATCCAGTGAATACTCTATCTAGAGGCTTGAGAATAAGCTTTCTGGCTAACTTTCTGCATCTAACCACGGGGGAAATGTATCTCTATGTCGCATACTAGACCGAATCAGCGCACCCCTCAAAGGTTGGTAGGATATTATCTCGCAGCTTTTCATCGAATCACGGAATCATTTATCGAACAGATTGACTAGGAAGTGTCTTGTTAATGATATGCTAGCTAGAAAGAAAGAGAAACGAAATTACAGAAGACCTCATTCTTAACAATATTCCGCATGATAATCTGTCACACTTACAACCGGTTAGCAAAATTGAGCCTTGCAGACCCCGAAAACCTGCAGCGATGAAGCATGCAAGCGAAAAGTGGCCATTGAGCTTAAGGTCGTCCTCACCATTTCTTGAACACAGTTCAAGGCAACAGTTGACAAGAGTGGGATCTGCAGAGGTAATTTCTTAAGGTCCTTAAGGTCGTCCTCACCATTTCTTGAACACAATTCAAGGCAACAGTTGACAAGAGTGGGATCTGCAGAGGTAATACCGGGAGTTCAGCTAAATGAGCGCGAATGCAGGGCTATAGTCCAGTCCTTACAGTATCACATAAACATCTCGACCTCAAACCTCCTCGCCTTTGAGGCATATTAGTTGCTTGCTGTGGGAACAGCTGTAACTGGTGTCTTGATATTCGCAGGTAAGCCAGCCAAACTGGTCATATAAGAGATCCCGAACATCTGCTTATGACATCTTGCCATTCTCTCCAGACAACGGTGGTAAAGAAGACAAGTCTTCGGAGTCAAACTTCTGGCCCTTCCTAGAGACGGATGCATGTGTTTCTCCGAAACACAAAAACAGGGCACTTATCCCGTATTCAGTGGCAGACGATGAGATACCACCATTCATGACCTGTTGTCGGAACTTTCCAGAATCGACCCTTAAGATATCAGAAAGTTCGAGGGAAACGGTTCCTTATGTAAGCGACAATGAACTCGGAAATTTCCCGACTCCACTTTATAGGAATTGCGATGAAATTAATGTTGACTTTCTAGCTCCATCGTTTGAATGCGAGAAATTTCCTCTGGATTTTGAGATCGCATATGGAAAAATCTATCCAACAAGAAAACACACTATCAGAGACGCTGGATTTCCTCAAGTCAACACGTCTTCATCTTCACTGCAACAAACTTCAAATAATGACGGGTCCAAGCATTACGCATTTTCTGATCGAGTGGATGGCGACAAGGTAAGAAACCGGGTTCCAAACCTCATTATGAGCCACCAGCATATGTGTAGCTCTTGCTCGTATGTTGGCAGTTCGACTAGAAGCAGCTCACCTAGCTGCTTCTAGTCTCAAAAAGTGGTCTTTTTGGGGTCCATTGCATTTTTCGCTCCATATTCTGATATACACTCTTAACTCCTATCAACTTTTTGCTGCTTCTATTGGAGCAAAAGGGATTAACACTGGTCGTAGCTCCTCAAATATTACTAAGCGGTATGTACTACAGAAGTTTGCATTTCGAAGTACGAACTGAAAAGCTTATTTGTTGCTGAATCCAGATGTGGCAAAAAGTCGACAATATGTTTGGCAGACATGATACCTTCAGCGACGCTCAATTTGCTGAGTCAGATGGAGGCATTGCGAGGAAGTTGTCATTCGAGGTTGACTTGCGGTTGCTGGAAATGGAGTGGCCACCTCTGACTGATGACAACTGGAAGCAGAAACCCCCGACGCTCATCAATCGAAGCGACGATCGCCGTCGCTCCGCAGTCGATGATTCGTTTGAGATTACAGATGCCGACTTCTTACAGAGGTCAGTAGAAGTCCTGTCCAGAATGAAAACAGCAGCGGGAAGAAAGATAAAAGAATATCGAAAGTTACCGAGGTTAGCCGATGTGTGCCTTCAGCTGTGGGCAGCATACCGTGTGCTGTGTAGGATAGGTATCACGGCTTTACGTTGCAAGATTAGTTTCTTATACCAATATTGTTATCCAGTATCCAGGAAGCCTCTACAGAAGACCAGGATTCACTAGCTTCAACTTCCTTCTCGACTGGTGGTCTTGAAAGTGAGAACATTCGGCTGTTGGTAACATTTGAGATCATCTTTTTTAACGCAGTAACTCTAGTCTTGTACTTTTAATTGCTCGTAGTTACAGAGGATGTAGTGAGCCGGCTATTTGTATCAAAAGTTGAGCTACCAGAAGCAGACAATATTGTTTTGATGTGCTGAAAAAATAATTTGCTTTGTAAGTCCTGCTATAGAGAGGTGCGATGAAGTGTTATCACGGACTATACCAGAGACGTAGCTTCCAGCTTAAAGTTAGAATCCTTCAAGACGGCCACCTACTTCATGCGATCTCTTTCTGAAGATGCCTTGTACCCAACTCCGAGTGCACAGGAGGATAAAAAGGTATAAATTATAAAGTAAAGATTTACGGTTTTTGGCGCAGCTTGGAGTCCCATCTCTCCGACAAGCCCTCTCGTGCAACCCCCACCAGCAGCTGTAAAACAGCAGAAGATGCACAAAACTTGTTCACACATAAGGTCAGAAGTTGATTCGACTTTACCTTCCTTACTTACAGAGTTTCAACTCAGCACTCAGATGCAAGAATTGTCTGCCTGGTGTTACTTCAAATCGACGGGAGATCGGGTAGAGCAAATTGCGAATATTTCTGTAGATGATTCACAGATAGTTCAACTTTCATGGCATACTTTAATGGTAGTCACCCAAGTCTTCAGTATTAAATGCTCAGTCTGTCAAGCAAACGCTTGGATTTGTTCTCAGCTCTTCCAGAGATTGTAACATGGAAAGGTGCAAAATGGGTTACGTTGTGCAGAAGTGCTCCCTCCGAAGCTGCTGGTGTCACACTCGACGGGCACGATCGACGAGGTAAGCCCAATTGTCCGTTATAGAAGTTAATGGCGCGGAACAAAATGGTAAGCAGCAAGATAATATCATTCATTTTGAGTGAGATGACGTTCGTCATTGTGGATGTATGCGTCAAGCGTTGACAATAATTTGATTGTTGTCTCTCGCGTCATCCGTAATGGCAAACTCGTTAAGAGGACAGGAAAATGGGGAAAACATTCGATCTCCCGAGCTAAAAACCACGTAGAATAACTAACTATGCACTTCCACGACTTCGTATCTATTCGAGCCGCAAACAAGTCAAGGAAGAAATCTGCACGGAATCCCCTCCAAGCTTTATGAGGAGCATTTTCGGAGAAAACTGACAGGACACCTCGTGTATCATCCCACACTTTGTAAGATGTGAGGCTGTGAGGCAAACAGAGTGGGAACCATTCAATCACTAACTTTAAACACCTTTCCCACAAGAATGGCTTAGCAATAATTGCTATGAAATGGACGTTTAAATCAAGATATGATTGTCCTATCTGAACTCCTTGGGGAAGAAAACCTAGGGTCTAACATCAAAGATCTCATCAATTTTTGATGTTCGGATTACAGAGAGGATGTTCGACTTGGAAGCTTTTTGGCAATATGAGGATGAGTCTCCAGGCACACAGAAAAGTGCAGAAGAACTTCCTGAAACGTTCCTACACGCAGGTGAAGGCCATTATACTGGAACAAAGAGGAAGTTCCACGAGCTGAAGAATGAGTGGAATCAGTCGAGTGTCGTTCTTGCACCTGATGTGCCTACAGCAGAAACGTTAATCATCTATTTCCCAACGACAAGAAACAGCACAGGAAGAAGAAGCTCGAAAGATATCAAGTTTCCTGCTGTAAATGATTCTGAACTGAAGCTGGATTCCGAGTTTGAGTCTCAGAACGATATGATTCACCAAACTCCTCATCTTTCAAGAAGGTAGACAAGTTTGCATTGAATGTCCAAGATGCTCCATTGTTGATATTAATGGTAGACTTGATTGGTGCAGCTACCGGTTTTAAGTGCATACATGGAAAATCTTGGCGTCATTCTAAAAATGTAATCATTGGGGGGAGCTTACCAGCTTACATCATTGTTTCTGGCCAAGGTAGACATACTCCTGAAGTACTCCGACTTGACAGGGAGAGCAGAGCGGTGAAAATCTCAGGTTCGTAAGCTGTCACTCGAGTTTTACTAGATATGGTGACAAACTTCACTTGGGGATGGAGACAGTTTTAACACTCGGTTGTGGACAAAGATAGATGACTTGTTTCATACATATTACTCGGACCCTTCTAAAAATATGAGGATCCGTCCTGACATTCCTCTACCAGCACAAAAGCAATAAAAGTGCTGCAAAAGGTGATGGACTGAATTAATAATGTTGGCGTCTTCAAAACGAAGATAGGAAACCGAAGTTGAGAAGTTGATGATTCCTTGCCACAAGTTGCAGAAATGTGTTGGACTGAACCAGGCAGCATATCCATCAACTCCCTCAAGTCCGTGAGAGAAGGAGAGAAGTTTGGAGCAGAGGATTTACTGTCGGACAAAATGGAAATTGATGGTTTGGTAGAAGAGCTCCACGACTTTGAGTTAAATCTGCTTCATTCGACGCCCAAGGTTGTGATCGAGGACGTTGACAATCTCGACAGAGCATTTTTACAACTCAACGCATCAGAAGATACAGAATATGAACACATGTGCGTCAAAAACAACGCATCTGCTTCTTATAGTGGTACACAGTTTGACAAGATCTCATGTAATGTCATGAAGCAAGCTGTGGTGAATCTTGATGTCCAACATCATTCGGCTTCTCTTGACTTCAAAAACCACGAGCGGTAATCATTACGCGTTATCTATTGGCCCCTCCGGATGTTAAGCTTACTAGTTTAGATTCAGTGCCAAATGCTAAAACCACGTTTTCGGTTTGAGACTTGGATAATCTTTGCTAGCGAAAGATGTTCATTGCGGTCGTCTTCGTGTGCGTAAGCTCATAAGTGAAACCTAACAGGCATTTGTCAACATGAATATAATTTGATGTCTTAAACTTAAAACAAACGGTTTCTACTTCACTCAATCACTATCGGTAGGCGTGTAATGAGTGTAATTGCCATGGTACCTCCAATCTGAGAGAGGTTGATGCGTTATCATGCAGGTCAGATGAGCATTTGAAGCTTGATCTAAGTTGTTTCAAATTCGAATCCAAGGAAGGTGCGTCATCCCTGCGAGCGGCCCTCTACAAGTTATTAAAGTTTGCAAGTAGATGAATTTGAGAGGCTCCCACATTTCAGTTCAACACATATCGGCAGTTGTTTATTTCAAGTATATCAGTTCGATGAGAATATGCAACAGATATGTTGTCCCAAAGTAGAGTTTGTTACTTTACTACGCCTCTACCTTGCCCCCGATACTGCCGTTGATCTTTCAAGCGAAACATTAACCTTAACCGTGTCTCCCGTATGACGAGGTAATAGAAGGTAGCTCTAAGACAACGCAGAAGAATCAGAAGATCGAAGAGAGAGCCGATAATCCAGAGTTTTCTAAAAAACTTTCCAACACAGGGAAGGAGAGATGCGCTTCCTACTTCGAGGATCTAATCACTACTGATTGCTCGACTCTGGAGAAAAGACTCGAGGAGGAGAGAATATGGTCTGACAATCATCAAGAAAGAGCGCATGAACAAGAGTTGTCACCTATCGAGAAAGTTCCGCAGAAACGATGCCATTTGAGTTCTAGCGACACTAAGGTACACCACAGAGAATCTTCTCTCGAAAATTTAGGGACTAATTCTGTTGATCTCGTACGTCATCAAATGAAATCTGAAAGGACAGAACCCCGGAAAATACGTAATTTTCACCAACAGCAGTTAGCATCCGGGTGTAATGGGGTAGCAGAGAAGCCTTGTCATCCCGAATCTTTTGATTTGTTCTCAGACTCAAAAACTCCGAAGTGCGCTGTCCTATGTGCTTTTCCACAAGAATCCCTCAGTTCAAACAGAGACGAAGGAGCTGAAAGAAGTATTGGCAGACCTGAAAAACACCACCAGGGATCAACCCGGAAGACCTCCGGACTCGGCGAGCTAAGAAAGGAAGGGCAAAACACTCCTCAGAAAAAGACTACGTCACGGGGTAAAGCGTTCTCCCTAAAATCTCCAAATAACAGCAACGGGAAAAATGTTGTGTGTCACAGCCAACTCCAGCAATCTGGAAGCTCAAATGCCGGACAGCGCAGTGAAGAATGCTTGGGGCAATCTGAACAGGGTCATCAGGCACCACCTGGGTGTTTCCAGAGTAAGAGTCTGGAAAAGCGCAAGAGTTTTCCAAAAGTCTCAATCACCAAGGGTAAGAGCACTGCCCACTTTAAAGAACAACAAAGGCTGCACAGTCCAAGCTTCTCGAAAGGTAGTGAGGAGAATACTGAAGTGCTAAATCAGTTTCCACAAAGAGAGAACTCGAAATCTTTGACTTCCAGTAAGCAGGAGGAGGAATATCAAACTTCCACCCACAGCAAGGAGAGATTGCACAGTCAAGGATCATCCCAAGCAAATTTGGACGTCATGACTGAGGTGGAAGTTGCATATTTCACCAAAGAGCTAGAAAGTGACAAATCAAAGCCAAGAGGACATGGAGTTGATGATAGTATTTCTGAATATCACGATCAGGTATCAGCTGGATGTAGCCAACAGAACGAGAAAGTAGACGACCAAGATTCCATAAAAAGTGTGGCTCGACAACTTGCCCGCGATCGAGTAAAGGGCGAGTACCGAGGGCTTTTGCTAGACCATAAAGATGGCCAACATACTGCAAGCTTCAACCACGAGCAGGAACTTGTTAAGTCAGGTAATCGGGTTAAAAGCGACGAGAAAATTGCAGAGTCTAACGACTGTGATCAAGGAGCTTCAACCAGTTTCTCACGAAAATCAGGGCATATATCTTGCACTTTTGTGACTGTTGTCAAAGTCAATGATGATCATGAAAGCTGCTCTAAGGAAGCGCACAAGTCGACAATCTGTGCGACAAAAAGTGCAGAGCTGCAAAATCAGACTGGAGATCATAGCAGTTACCGAGAAGTGTCACTGGCTGAAAATGCCTATCATTTAGACTGCAGCCGAGATGGCGGGGACAATACCATGTCGACTCCAGAAATGTTAGGTGCGAACCACACCAACTACAAACAGTAAGTCTCGATAACTTCAACTTGAATAAGCAATTAGTACTTTTGCATTTGGTCGAGTAATCTCAATCATTCAAAAGAAGCACAAAAGACTTCCTGTACGCAGACCAGGAACAATAACTGGTATATGGTATACTGTGGGATATCGCATAACAAACTTGAATGAACTCTCTGACGAATTATAGTTTCTGAGTTTCCTGATAAAGTATAGATTGGGCCTCTGAATTATAGTAATTTGTCCTATTTCGCCCCCTCGTATAGTGTCTGACTGTCTTGTGCACACCCGTTGGAAGTATGAAACATTTTGGTATAGATTATCAAAATAGAAAATATTTTGTAAATCTTAACGGGTACGTGGGAAGGAGGTTTCCTAATGTATTTGGGATTTTCGTTCCAGACACATTTTAGTTTTTCAAATGAGAAAACGTCAGCCGAAATTCTAAATGGAAGTTCGAAAAATGATGACCGCACCACGAAATTTTAGTATGAAATGCACTGCATGGTAACATCAGGAATTTCAGTGAAAAATCGACCGAATGGGAAGCCACTCTTTATTCTCAAAGTTCACTACCTCTTAAGTGAACCCCGTTAGGTCTCGACCTTAATAAAACATTTGAAATAAAACATCAGTGCTGTGCTGCTCTTCTCTATGCCATATATATCTGCTCTGTTACTGGACGCTAAAATGTTTCTTTAAAGACGGGGCCTCTCCCTCTTACTGACTGCACAATCCTGACTCAAAGATATGCGATCAGCTGTCACTGACTTAATCTCACTGACTCTGTGCATGATAGAGATGAAGACGGGAAAGAAGCTAGCAACAGTCAGGACATGACAAGTAAGCTGCTCCAGTGAAGTAGTGTTTTCTGTTGAAATGATCTCTCAGCCACAGTTTATTTTGGTGCTGGTTCTGAAGTGCTGGTTGGCTCGAAACTTCTCGGGCGAAATTTCTGTTGAGATATCCACAGATATAATATTTACATAAATGTACCGGTGGAGTACCTACCCTGGTAATGATTTGGTCCTCAAGTATTTGACTCAGATTTCTCAGCTAAATTACCTGAACACGAAACTATTAGATGATGCAAACCTCAAGGATGATCCATGGAAGGAGCGAGAAATTCTGAATGTGTTTTAACTAGGCTTGTACCGCTTCACTCCCAACAAATTTAATCTGCTGCGAACTCGGACCTCAATAGAGAGGATGGCCAGAACCCGAGGCGGACGATCAGATCATTACATTATATCCACTCCCAGTTATGAGCTACTAAAAGGGGAATATATGCACTTGCTGAACATGTGTAAGTGGTGGCTTTGGTCAGCTCATTTTAGGTTCTGCAATGGTAAGGAGCAACGAATTATCCTGAACATTCTCTGCTTCATGAGTGGGTAAATGAAAGTATTGCAGTTGATGTCGTGACCGATAAGCAATTAGACATTAAGCGTGAACATTTGACATTGAGCATCTTGCGAGGATCTTACTCAGCTCATTCAGGACCAAGCAACCTCACTGATCATCACAGCAGCCTGGAAGCTGAGCACATTATGCTACACACAGGAGTTGTGGACATAAGGGCCTTCCTACATCCTGCCAGTATCACTTATATTCCCTTGTACCAATTGTGAAGCTGCCACTAGTACCTTTGATTCTCCAATGGAAGTTCATAGTTGATAGTTACTGTTAGTCAATGAACACACTGATTATGATTGTTGGGTGTGTGGCAGGTGGCAAAGTGCTCCGGATTTCTCGAGCATCACAAGATAAGACAATCCCCCCTACATTGAGTCTACAAGGGCAGCTTTCAGAAAAACAACATGTCAAATCCTCATTGTGCACTTCTGGAGACAGACCCTTTGAACTATTCCCCAGTTCCCAACAGAGCAAATGTAGTGAATATATTTTAAAGACAGAAAGAGCAGGCATCCCTGAAACGTTGGACAGAGAGGAAGAGAAATGCTCGGATGTTATTACGAGTCCCATTAAAATCTATCCTAACCGTCCCATCTGCGAAGGCCCAATGCAACCTACACTGTCAAAAAGGACTAAGGATATACGAAGGGGTCCAATGCAACGCAGTGATACTTCCAACGGCCCGAATAGCTCGAATATACTTTTGTCCGTGCACGCATCCTCGAAAAGTATGCAAGGTATTGTACTAATAACTAGAAGTGCTAATAGCAAGAAAGAAAAATTCTTGCACATGACACGCTATGGTGTGTCATAGATCATATGCTCACGATATGGGGGTATTGCTTTTGCATTAAATCTATTGCTTTCTGTTGAAGTAGAAGGAGCTCTGTGGTTAAATTCGCACAACAGTACTTGCATTTGGAAAAGTGGATCAAGGTGCCCTGGGGACAAGGTGCGGGTAGTTGACAACATTCCTTATTCTGTATTCACCAGGAAGGCTGAAAGATAATAGTTTCAATGGTTGTGCCACTGTCCGTGAGCATATAATACAGGAATGTTTTATCTTACTTAGCTGACTTCCAAAAGCTCATTTGGTCTGTCTGTGATCAGGTCGGGAGAACCTGGATACTAAACAACTTGAAACTCAAATAAAGACCCAAGAAGTTCTCCATATTCCAAAATATGGATGTCCGAAAACAATAACGACAGCAGCAAATAGTGCAGAAAAAACCAGAGAAGCACAGTACGTTAACATGCTAGAAAGCTTTGTTGTGCAGTTGAAGTTCGAGAACATAATTCTTCAGGACACTCTAAAGGAACACACACTAGTCTGTGAGGATCACAGATGCAAGAAAAAATTTTGAATATCACAGTTCGTGAGGTTTTCCCAACGAATGTCCCAACATAACAAGACTTCTCTTCAGCAACCCCAATGAAGACTAATAGTTTAAGCATTCCTTATTTGTTGTAGTCCGAGAGAGCGGAAATCTAGAGGCAAGATGAACTTGAATTCCAGAATTGTCACCAGGGGCTAGAGCTGAGATGGGTTCAATAAACGAGACATTGAGTACATAACACATTTGAAGGATCATGGAATCGTCGGTCTTGTTGCCACGAGGTCCAGGTACTTGAATACATAGATCTAATTTCCTGGTAGATTGGACTCAAAACGAAATTTTCCCCTCCAGATCTCTGCGCTGGAAGTTCATGCACATACAGAATCATTCAGCACTTAGTAAAAGTGCACAAGCTTACTAAGCAGGTATTTCAATTCTCATTTTTAACAATCTGGCATGCACCCGGACCCAGATTTTTGTACCTGTTGGGCACTAACGTCCATCTACAAGATGTCACATTTGCATCCCTTGAGATATACATGGGGTGTAGATAAGCTATAAAGTATCAACTTCTACCCGTCCACTGCTGAACCTTCCTGCGAGGAGAGGATTGCTTTTACTACTGAAGGCCTACTGAACTTGAATATAGAAGGGTGAGCAGGCAAACCTTCTTGCATCTGCAACTCTCGTCTGAGGCTGACCCTAACCTCCTGTCCAAATTTCCTCACAAGTTTCGGCTGTCCATAGATTGTACTCATACTTCCGCATTCCTCTAAGCAGGTCAAAGGATGTACAGTATATCACCAGCATCTATTCTGTACTTACACATTAGAGAAGCCAATTGAGTTTGGCGGCCCCAACGTTGAGACTGATGATAACCAGCACGAGAGGTCAATCATCGTTCGGAATGGAGTGAAGCTGTAGGTTTGCCATTCTCTAAGGATGAAATTGATTCTTCACTGTGTGGTACCTCTTCTGCAAGCAAAGAACCAGAGTACCAGAATGCCGCAGCAAGGAAGAGCACGCTGGTAAGTATGAGTGTTGTGGTCCGCCAATTCTGAATGTAATCTTGAACGGCTCCAACTATTGGAGATGAAGGCACATCCCCAAATATGTGGATGGCAACTGTGCACATTGCCATTGCTATGGGCCGTTGGCTGGGACGTACACTATGCAACGTGATGAAGTTCACAGGACCCTGAGTGGCGAAGATGGAGAATTCCCCGAGAGCAAATAGGGGAATGAAGACAAGCAAAGTCTTGCAAGAAAAGGCGATGAAGCACAATGCCCCGCCCAACAGAGTGACAACTCCAAGAAATTTGAAGGCCGTGGGGATGGTGGAACCAATGTGATCCAAAGCAAATCCGCCGAACAAAGTCCCGAGGATACCCGAGAAGATAGTTACAGCACCGAAGACTACATCGGCGTTGTTGATGTGGTAAATTGCTGAACCCACCTTGGGACCAAAATAAGCGTAGGCACCCAGTACGAAGTTGTAACAGATGTAGCCAAGCATATCCACAACGTAAACCTTCTGCTTCAGGAGGTTCTTCAGATCTCCACTGATTCCTTTAACTTGTTTCACTATGAATTTCCAGGTCTGCACCGGATGACTAACGCGATAAGATGGTGATGCTTCTTCATCTTCTTCTTCGGTTTTGAGCAACGCTGTTGAGTGATCGTCACCATCCTGGAATTTGAGGTGTACCGGGTTGGACAAAAATCCAAAGATTGCGAAGGGAAGCATGAAAAGAGACTCTATGAAAAAAGCGGCACGCCACCCGAAAGCTCCACCCACAACTCCTCCGTACACATAACCGAGGGCAATTCCCACAGGTATGCACGAGTAAAATAACGACAACCAGGCAGTTCTCTTATTGGGGGGAGCGTAATCATCGATGAACGGAGCAGCCAGACTGACGAAGGATGCTTCTGCCACACCGACCAGCATCCTGGAGAAAACAATCGACCAGAAACCGACCGAGACTCCACAGCCCGCAGTGGCCAGTGTCCATATTGTAAGCCCAACTCCAATCAATCTCATAGGATTAAAGGTCTTCGACAATTCAGCAAAAATTGGTGAAGCTATCAACAGACCTACCATGAAAGCTGATGAGAGAACTCCATCTTGAAAATTGGACAGAGAAAAATCCCCTTGGATCCCTCTCCCTTGGTAGCATCCCTGTTCCTCTGTACACGTAGTATTTCCCAGGGTCCCGTTCACCCCGTTGCTCGCAATAGCTCCCCGATCTAGATAATTAAGCAAGTTGATCACACAAAGTATAACCAGCATCCGCTCCGGTGTAAACCATGCCGGCTGCACAAACTTTTCCTCCTGCTCGTCTTCCTTCCCATCACTAATCTCGTGTGCCATATTTTCTATGCCTCGGCAGCGGCTACGGAGAACACCAATGCAGCTAGCTAGTGAGAATGCCCAAAAGAAGAAGAGGCGGATGAACGCTAAGTCACATCTGTAGGAAGTGTGTAGTCAAATCAAGAATATCCGATATTCCTGTTCTCATTCCTTTCTTGGTTGTGAATTGCAACGCAAATTGCTCCCAAACGCAATGTTCCTTTCCAAAGATTACAGACTCCTGTTCAAGCACTTCCCACTTTCACACGAAACCTACAAAGAGTTTAGAACCCACAGGTTACCATTTTCCCAATCTGCCTAGTTCTCCATCGTCGTGACAGGAAGGTTATCTTGTCCTGTGCATGTTACACTTGGCAACAACATGCATGATAAATGGAATTCTGTAGGTCAGACAATTGCTCCTAGCGTTACCAACTGCTCTTACGTCTCCTTCTAGCGGACCTTCACATGTTGAGGTTGTCACGAACACGCTGCTGACAGTTTTGCTGGTTGAAGACAAGCGCTTTGCGCTTTTCAACAATAGGGGTTCCAACTCCACACTTCCTTCAATAGCAACGCTACCAAAGTGAATACCGTAAGAAGTTTTCGGACATCCCATAAAATTGTTACGAGCATTCTATTAGAGTTTGCGAAGGAAAATGAATACTGCACTTGGGGAATTTATGAAAATTTTAAGATCTTTCCTAAAATTCTAAGTAAGGTTTTGGATAGTTAGACTTAGCCCATGTTGGTAATTTGGTGTATGAGGATATAAATCTTCATATGGAATTATGCTTGATAATTATAATTGAAGTTTAAGTTCAATATTTAATACTATGTGTAAGGTTAAGTTATAAGTTTAGTAATTTTAATTAAGTTTCAGGGGAAGAATTGGGTGATCAGTTGGTTGACAATTATGCTTAGCGAAGAAGTGATCAAATTATTTCCATTAACATGAGTTTTCAAATATCGTCGTTACAGTATACTCCGTTGTATTTCATGTGCTTCTATTTTTACTGCTCCTTATTATATATCTATTACCCTTTCATGCTCATGTTGCTATTCCAAAATAGGTTTAGAAGTAAAAGTAGGTTTAAAGATATGTTGCGAAGTGCAGTAAAGCAAAGAGGAGCGAAGAGGAAGAAGGATCAAGATCATTTCGAATGATATCATATTATCAATCTCAAATTTTAAATTACTTGGAAGACCTTGATAATTTTAACCAAATTCATGGGGTTCTTGCAAAAATTATTAAAAAATAAAATGGTTTTCCAATACATGATAACATATTTGGTGAGGTTAGGAACAAGTTTCTAAAGAGAACGGGGGAAATTTTTCAATCGAAATCTGCTCATTATGTGACTTTTGACAAAATAACTAAGGGATGGAGAGATAAATGCATAGGAACAAGAGTTACTAACAAAGACATTAAACTAGCTAGGGTACAAGACAATAGATGATTAGTTAGATTGCTTGAATACTCACTTTCATCAAATGGATATCTGGTTTGTACAATGAACTACTATTGCCTTTCTTGCATTAGTATCTATGAGAATAGATGAAGAGGAAGTATAGATTGCAAGGTCATGTGAAGAAAAGTGCATGAGGTAGGATTTGATATAAGAATGAAGAAGATTACAAGGAAAAGCCAATATCAAGAGTAACAAAAGATTTCATCAAGTACTTGATATTGAAGATCTTAATTTAACTATTAAGAAAAGAGAAAAATATAAAAGTCAAATATCCATATACTTAAAGAGTTTATAGAAGAATTTTAATTTTCTTATTCAAGTCAAAATGGAAATTTTTTGTTTCTCTTATTCTTACCTGAGTAACTTTAAGTTAAAAAGAAGCATCAAAGTTCTTGGTTGCTTATTTTTAATTTTTTCTCTGTTATATCTTTTTTATTGCCTTTTTTCTTATACTTCAATTATGTTAAATTATGCAACAACTCTATAGAATCTTAGAGCATTGCAACTTAACTTAAATTGAGCAAAAAAGTTCATGAAACTAGAAGAATCAAACATGAAGATTAAAGGAGTAGACTTGTTACAAGGGGAGGAAAGAAAAATCACAACATATATAGTTAATGATTATTAAATTTGGAAACTTTGGAAAGAGTATGAAGGAGATTGAATCAATAATATTAATGATTTCTCAAGAAGGTGAATCAATAAATTATTAAAGACATTCAGCTTGTAGATGCCAAGGTTTCCCACTTATGATGAGAGTGAGTCAAAAGGTCATCCTAAGTGAAAGACCCAAATTTAAATATACCTCTAAGCTAGTATTTCTCTCGTGCTTAAGATGAATCTCTAGTGGTTGTTAGTTAATGCACCATAGACTCAAAGAACATGGACCCAAACTCCATGATACTCCTACAAGGCTAAAAACTCCAAGGCATCTCTAAGACTCAAGGCATTGCTCACTAGAACACTAAAATGAAGGAGGGATCATTCCAAATGAAAAGATGATTAGTATCTCATCATCCAGTAGTTATACACTTGTTAAATTCTTTTTAAAAAAGCTACTTGTTAGGAGAATGACTAAATTTCCAAAAAGTGTGTGAATATTGATATAAGCAAATGGTCTTATCTTGACCTTGCAATAAAAATTTTCACTTGTGCTATCCTTGGAATCTAGAAAAATTCCACTCCAAATGGATTGTAGATCTAAAAGTTCTCAAATATTTTCTCATAGCCAAATATCTATAAATATGAATGCAACACACTAAAATCAAAATTAGTGGTGTTCACTCTTGAAAGCTCCTCCAAATATTACCACTTCTATCTTACTTTTGTTAATAATGGCTAATTTAGGAGCTTGATAGAAATGGTATACTTCAAAATTACTCACCATTTCAAACTAAAAACCCTAGTAAAACATACAAGCACTTGCGGATTTCATATTTATACTTGGACTAAGATCTCCTTTTATCCTTGGAATGAAGGTCACTTCATCTTCTACAATAGAACTTCTTTATCATGGTTGGTCCTATCAAAGTATCTTCCTCCTATCTCCTTAAGATCATAGGTGTAAGTTTTTAGTACCTTCTTTACTTTGAAAGATCTAAAGTACTTAGACAAAGTCTTTTTTGACACTCTTGAAACAAATAGAATCAAGTACCATTACCCAATTATCTTTCTTCAGAACTCCACATAGATCTCTTTTTACTTCCTTTAGGCTTGCTCTACTCAAACCATAACCATTATAATTTTCTCTTCCAATTCATTAAGTTAAACTTCTTTGACTTGTTTGCATAGCCTTGTTGTGTCTTTTTCATGTAAATGATAAGTCTGGAGTCCAATTAATTCTTGGAATGCTCTATGGGAAAAATTTCCTATGGGAACATTAAAGAGTCAATATATGATAGATCTTCTACAAGAGTGTAGAAGTGTTAGTACATGATAAATCTTCAAATTATGGGATTCTATTTACTGGAGTTTATAGAAAGATAATTCACATCAAGCATAATTTCTCTATGCATATAGATGCAAATGAGGAATGCTTTATCTTGTTGGCAGCATCTTCTCAAGGGTTTTCTATGTGCACCAAGACCTTGGGAAATAGAGCTCTAGAAAAGAAGTTACAACCACCTAAAGTTAGGACAAACGGGTCTTACAAGATTGCATGAGCTACAAGAATGGCTACGGGACCTATGGGATTGGCTCTTGCCGGATACTACTATGGGACTACAAAATTGTGTGATTACACAATGGGAATTTACAACATGAATGGATCTCACTTGTGGAACTTCATGAGGTGACGTATATCAATTGGTACCAAATACATACCACACAATTTAAATATAGAATCAATTGGTACCACACATTTCAAACATAGATAAGGGATAAAAATAACAATAAATAATAAAGATATATTTTGTAGTGTCAACAGTCAATTGTGACTTTGATAATTCTTGAGAGAATGAAATCTTATATAGTTGTAGAAGTAAGTAAATATTGGACAAACCGCATAAAATTGTGTAATTTCTATACATAATTTCTTGACTAGATTGATGAATAAATTTTGCCCCATAAAATAGTCAAATTTTCATTCCTTGATTCTCTCAATCCAATGCTATTTCTCCTAACAAGTGGTATTAGAGTGTTGGTTTTGGAGAGAGAGAGTAAACAATGATAAAAGAAGAGAAAGTTAAAATTGATAAGTTTAATTGCAAAGATTTTGGATTTTGGATTTTGGAAGATTTAGATTGAAGACTATTTTTATAAGAAGAAGTTGCACCTACCTCTTGAGGGCAAACAAGCCAGAAAAGATAGAAGAAGCTGAGTGGGAGCTTCTAGATCAACAAGCCTTGGGTGTGGTCAGATTGAGATTGAAATGTTGTATACAACATTGTCCATGAGAAGACCACTCACTTGTTGATTAAGGCATGATCAAAGATGTATGAGAAACCTTCACCCGTGAACAAGGTATACTTGATTTGCTAGTTAATCAACACAAGGATGAAAGAATGTGCATCAATTCAAGACCAAGTGAATGATTTCACTTCAATCATTTCAAGATTGGAATATGTGAAGATCAATTTTGATGATGAAGTTCAAGCATTATTGCTATTATCATCATTACTTGAAAGTTGAGGAGCAACAATCACAATCACAATAGTGAGTAGTTCATCAAGATCAAGTGATCTCAACTTTTAGAGTATACTAGACTTGATTCTCCATGAAGACATCTATAGACATGATTATTTAGAATTGTCAAGTTGGTACTATCTGCTGAGAGTAGAGGCAAAAGGCCTCAATAAGGTCAAAGTTAGAGAAACGGTAGATCAAGGTCAAGGAAGAGAAGTGAGTCAATGGGCTGGAAAGAAGTATGGAAAAAAATTTGTGTGTTGATATTGCAATAAGCTTGGTCACTTCAAGAATCAATATGAAAGTCCAAAGAAGGAAGAGTACTCAATGAACATAGCAACAAAACAAGAGGATGCACTTGTATGTTATGTAGAGTGTTCCTTGAAATCATGGCATATAGATTTTGGTGCATCATTTCACTCTATCCCATGTAAAGAGTTGATGCATAACTTTGTTGCATGAAACCTTGGAAAGGTTCACCTTGTTGATGATAAAAATTTATTGAAAGAAAGAGAAATGTGAATTTAAAGTCCTCTCAAGGGTCAATATGGACTTTGATAGATGTCAGATATGTCCCTAGAGCAAAGAGGCATTTTGATTTCCATAAATTAGCTAAATGAGGAAGTGTAATATCAAGAGCTAGCCATATGATCTAGATGTGAAATTTGGTTTGGTAATATCTGGAATAATATTATACATGATGGTCAAAATAGATCAAATAGAAGTGTCACCAAAAGAGTACTCTAATTATAGTGCAGAAATCAAAATAGACTTGAAAACCTTAGAACCAATAGTTAGACATATGATTTAAAGGTGAGAATTGGTTTGGTAACATCTAGAAGGATGTTACACATGATGGAATAAATAGATCAAAAAGAGGTATCACCAAAAGGGGACTTCTACTAATAGAGTAGGAACCAAAATATGCCTAAAATCTTTGAAGGCAATTTTGGAGGTCTAAACGGATGAATTAGGCCTTGAAAATGTGCAAACTCCCCCCCCCCCAAACAATAGAAAAGTGAGCATTCTCCCCCTTGGTTTGTCTTGTTGAGAGCTTTCCAATGGTACTGCACCCATGTGATTCTGAGATTCCTACAAGAAGATTCCTTAAAAGATTCCCTCCAATCAAACCTTGTTTGACCAACCAGATAGGACCAGGACCGACATGTCACCCATCCAAGTAAGTAATCCAAGGGTGGAGCTTGCTGGTATGTCACCTATCTGTGTGCCTAATCCTATGGTAGAGCTACCCTGGAGGAGACCCTCTTTGTCTATATAATAAAGAGAAGGTGCTCCTTTGGGGCATCAGAGGTTTGAGTGTGAAATTGTATGTTTCTCATGGTGTGTTTCTCTTTAGATCTCCTATCCTCAGATTATTATAATGGTATAAGAGCAGGTGTTGTCATCTAAGAGAGCAGATCATCCCTCTTGGAAGAACATGGGCTACTAAGACTAAATAATTTTGAGGAGAGACATCTTGGTGTAATTGGTAGATTAGGAGCGCTAGAGGGAGGATGGAATGGAGGCTCTAGGAGAACAATATCCAGCACCTTGCTTTCTGTTCTTGAATCCATTCCACATCAAGATTATGTACATTCATCATGAGCAAGTGAGAGTGTATTTGTTATTACATTTTGGAGCAGAGTTCATGGATATAGTGATGAATTTGCCAAACCCAATGAATTTGCCTATAGTGATTTACCATAGAGAGTAGGAATTGACAATCTACATTTTGTTGTGATGGATTTGAATATCCCAAATCCTTTCCCTTTTAACACTCAAGTAGAAATTTGTTATGTGGTGAGACCAAAAGTGATGTTTAGAGATTTTGTGGTCATGAATTTTGGTGAGGAATTTAATCAACAAGTGGTAGCTTCTGAGGTCCCAATGGTAGTTCCAATAGTTTGTGCGCTCTCCAAAGTGATCATATCAACTCTCTATTGAAGTAGAAAATAACAATTGAGTGTTACATAAATCATAGATCCGTAGTTGCAGGAGTTGGTGAAGGGAATGTAAGGGATGTTGAACTAATTTCAAGAGATTAAGATGACCATGGAAGCATTACAGAGTCAAGTGCAAACCCTTAAGAAGAAAAAACAATGCAAGAAGAAGAGCCGTCTCAAAACCCAATACCTACAATTGAAGTACTTGGAGAGGCACTCATGCCTACAAACCCTGTCAATGATGAAGCCACATTACTACTCTGGATGAAGAAGACCTACAACATCAAGCCTTACAAGGGGCACCGTACAATGGGAGTAGTGGAGAACTGGATCTCAAGAATGAATCAATATTTCCGATTGTTCTCAACAGAGATCACAGAGCATGTTGTATGCATGCTTGCATGTAGGTACTTGACCAACAAAGCCCTCACATGGTATGATGCTTGGGAATGATCCATGTTGGCAGAGAGAAGGGAGGTCCCATGGACAGCAATGCAAGAAGGATTGTTGAAGAATTTCCAATCGATGGATTTTGTGCAGATGGCCCGGACCTGACTATGGGGATTGAAACAAACGAACAATGTACATGAGTATGGGGAGGCATTCCTGGATCTACAAGTTGCAATAACCAACATGAGTCTAGCAGAGGCTCTTGAAAATTTCAAATGAGGGTTGAAAGAGAGGATTTGCCAAGAAAGTCATGGTACAAAATCCTCACATGGTATTTGAAGCCATTGCTTGAGCACCAAGAGTAATAGGGGCATTGGATGGAGGTGAAGGAGTAGTTCCACCTCAACATTATCAAGCAAAAATGCCACCAATGGGTGGACTAGTACCAATGGAATTGGGCAAACTTTGGTTTTGAGACCAAGGATCACGACGCTTTAAGGAGAGCGGGGACGGGTAGAAGAACAAGGAGAAGGAGTCCCACAAGGAGAAGGAACTCGATGAGAACAATGCCAATGTTACAATTGTGGTTGTATTGAGCATATATCTACAAACTATCATTCTTTTCTCCCTAAAGGCCCTCGGCCTTCATACAGGTGATCTTTGAACAACATGGAGAGATGCATTGAAGAAGAGGAAGTGGAAATCACTTTAGAAAATGAAGATTGCAAGTAAATGTACCTTGCGGCCTTACTGGCTCAATAAGGAAGCAGAAAAGCAAAAGAAAGAAGAAGACAAGCACGCAAAGGTACCAGAAGGCAACCTCATAATTGATTGTAGTGAATGGATTCCTATAAGGCAATCAAGTGAGAGTATTAATAGACCTGGGAGCAATAGAGAATTTCTTGTCTCGCTTTATTGCAATATAATTGGGAATGGATATAGAAAGAGATGAGAGTGAGGAAGTAGAGTTACCTAACGGGCAAACAGAGAGGATTGAATCATTACCTAGATGGGTAACAATCTCTATAGGAGAATATCAAGAAGCAATTGAGTGGCAAGTGATACAATTAGCTTGTTATGATGCAATCTTAGGCATGCCATGGATGGAGCATTACAATCCTATGGTAGATTGGAGGAAGAAAGTAGTGACAACCCACCATTGGGGTTAAAGAAAAATCACACAAGCAAGAATTGCCTCTCTATATCATAAAGACAACAACTATCTTTAAGACCGATAGATGTTTCATGGGTCTAATAAGAGAAGTCCAGAGTTAACAACTTGATGGAAAAATTCCTGAGAAATTAAAGGATGTGGTAAATGAGTTTCAAGATGTCTTCCTCAATGATCTACCCTCAAGATTACCACCAAAAAGGAGAGTAGATCATATGTAAAAGACCGAGACCGAGGAGAGAAATAAGAGAATGGAAACTCACATTGGGACACTTGAATGAGGGAAAACTCCAAATGCCTAGCATGAGCTTTGGCTTTGGTATTTATAGGTAGCATACAAGGCCCTTGAGAAGCTTCTCAAGAAGCTTCCTTCTAGAAGCCGCCTACTTGACGTGCAAGCTAAGCTAGTTGGAAGCTTCTAGAAGCTTCCTTCTAGAAGCTACTTACTTGCGGTGCAAGCTAAGCTAGCCGGGATGCTTCCCAAGAAGCTTCCTAGATGCTTCCAGAATATTCTAGGCTAATTTGTCTTATGTGCCACTTTGTAAGTCCGACTAACTTTGTCGCTAAACTCCATATTGTTACATCATAAAATTGAGATACTCTCGAGGAAGACACCTCCTTGTAAGGCCCCATATTGCCTATTGCCTCATGAGTTGGAGGAGTGTAAGAATCAAATTGAGGATATGCTATAGAAAGGGTTGATCCAACCCAACATATCACCATATGGGGCTCTTGTCTTGTTTATTAAGAAGGACGATACAATACGCATGTGCATTGACTATCGGGGTCTCAATCAACAAACGGTGAAGAACAAATACCCCTTACCTCGCATGGATGACCTGTTTGATCAACTCAATGGAGCAAGATACTTCACCAAACTAGATTTGTGAAGCGGTTACAATCAAATCCAAATTGCAAAGGAGGATGTGTACAAAATTGCCTTTTGAACCAAGTATGGCCACTTTGAGTATCTCGTGATGCCTTTTGGTCTCACCAATGCACTTGTCACTTTCATGAGTCTAATGAATGACATATTTCATCCATATTTGGAATAATGACATATTTCATCTAAATAATGACATATTTCATCTAAATAATGACACATTATTATCTTCCTAGACAACATCTTAATATATAGTAGCACGGTGACAGAATACAAATATCCTCTACAAGAAGTCCTCCAGATTCTAAGATAGAATCTATTGTACGCCAAAATCTCAAACTGCGAGTTTGGCAAGTCTAAAGTAGACTACTTGGGTATAGAGTAAGTGTGAAGGTATTCAAGTATTGATAGATAAAATAGAGGTCATTAAAAAATGCAGTTCCCCAAAAGATTAGAATCAACTCAAGAGCTTCTTGGGGTTGATGGGATTCTATCGTCAATTTGTCAAGAACTTCTCTAAGGTTGCATAACCTTTAATGGCACTACTTGACAAGGAGAAGAAGTGGACATGGGAAGTGCACAAGAGTTTGCCTTTCAAGGATTGAAAGCCACCTTGCTACATGCACCAATCTTGAAGTGGTATGACCCAAAACGTCCAATCAAGTTGGCTATAGATGCATCAAGCATAACAATAGGAGCAATCCTACAACAAGAGTTGCATAACGGATGGCATCCAATTGCATATTTCTCTCAAAAGTTGTTACCAATAGAGTGCAACTACCACATCATAGAACAAGAAGAGTTGGCTATTGTCCTTGCAACCAAGCATTGGAAACACTATTTGGGCGAAAGGCATTTGTAGTAGAGATAGATCTCAAACCTCTAGTCTACCTCAAGATGCAAAAAATCTATCTCATTGCTAGATTTAGTGGGCACAGTGGTGACAATGCTTCAACATGACAATCACCTACATGGAAGGTAAGAAGCAACTTGTAGATGCATTCACCCACATGTCGATGGCAAAGAACTTGGTGATAGAGGTTAAGATTAACCTTGAATTTTGGCCAGAGATTTTGGCTACTACAAAACCTGATCCACTAATTGTAGGAGTGCAATCATCCAAAGGCATCACCAACACCCAAGGACTCACCTTTCATGATTCAGAATATGGATCCCAAAATTTTGCGCCACCATTCTAGCGGAATGTCATGATTTGGCCATTGCAGGTCATGTCAAAGTAGACAAGACCTTGGATGCAATCCACATTACTATTGGCATAAGATGAGCAACAACATGATGGACTACACGCGCAACTACCTACTCTATCAATAGAACAAAGCTTCTAATCAAGCTCCAACAGAGCTCCTTCAACCTCTCCCCACTCCTACCCAATGTTGGACACATGTGAGTATGGATCTCGTCTGTGAATTACCCAAGACCACCTCAGGGTTTGACTCCATTGTGGTCTTTTTGGACTGGCTCAGCAAAATGATTCATGTACGCCCTACCACCAAAGATGTGATTGCTCCACAACTAGCTCAATTATACTTAGATGCAATCTTCTCTCACCATGGCTTGTCTTGAGTACTCATCACCGATGGAGGCACTCAATTCACCAATTTGTTTTGGCAAACACTATTTGGTTTCTTCAAAACCAAGTTGGCCATATCCACAACTTACCACCCATAAATAGATGGACAAATAGAGCAGGCTAATTGCACTATTGAAGACATGTTATGTGGCTTCACCTTAGAGGAGCAAGAGAGGTGGGACACCCTACTCTCATTGGTGGAATTTACTTACAATAATTTGGTGAATGCATCCACCCATGTCACTCCGTTCTTCCTCATGTATGGTGAACATCCCTTCACACCTTCTAGCTTGATAAAGATTTGTCCGGTGGCTACCAAGGTTGATGCAATCAACACATTTGTTTCTCAAATTCAACAAATGTAGAGAGTGCCAAACACAAATTACAGATTGCACAAAATTGGCAAAAGCAATATGTTGACTTACACCGTAGCCACATGGAGTTCAATGTTGGGGATCAAGTGTGGCTGTTGACAACCAACCTCACATTAGTTGGACCTCATAAGCTCAGACCTTATTTTATTGGGCCTTTTTCTATTCTTCATCGAGTCGGCACTATGGCCTATCACCTGAAGCTACCACCGCACATGAAGATCCATCTAGTGTTCCATGTTTCCCTACTACGCAGATATGCTCCCCGATTGGGCCAATGTCATTCCACACAAGACTTTTGGCCTTGTTTGACACTCATTGATGGCATGGAGGAATATGAAGTGGAGCTTATTCTCCAAAAATGCATCCATGATACTTGCCATCCGTGGGTGGACTATCTAGTACAATGGAAAGGCTACACTCTCTATGAAGCAACTTGGGAGCCCGTTGCCAATTTGACACATGCACCGCTGTTGGTGCAAGCGTTTGAGCAATAGCTGCACAACAAGGACGTTGCGTCTTAAAAGGAGAGAGGTTTGTAATGCCAAGAGCTAGCCATATGATCTAGATGTGAAATTTGTTTTGGTAACATCTGAAATGATGTTATACATGATGGTCAAAATAGATCAGATAGAAGTATCACCAAAAGATTACTTCTAATAATAGGGCAAAAACCAAAATAGACTTGAAAAATTTAGAACCAATAGTTAGACATATGATTTAAAGGTGAGAATTGGTTTGGTAACATCTGGAAGGATGTTACACATGATGAACTAAATAGATCAGAAAGAGGTATCACCAAAAGGGGACTTCTACCAATAGAGTAGGAACCAAAATATGCTTGAAATCTTTGAAGGCAATTTCAGAGGCCTAAACAGATGAATTAGGCCTTGAAAATGTGCTCATCTTCCTTTCCCTTCTAGTTTATCTTGTTGAGAGCTTTTCAATGGTACCTCACTCACGTGATTCTGAGATTTCTATAGGAAGATTCCTTAAAAGATTCCCTGTAGTCAAAGCTTGCTTGACTAACCAAATAGGACAAGGATCGACATGTCACCCATCCAAGTAAGTAATCCAAGGGTGGAGCTTGCTGTCATGTCACCTATCTGTGTGCCTAATCCTATGGTGGAGTTTCCTTGGAGGAGATCCTCTTTGTCTATATAATAAAGAGAAGGTGCTCTTTGGGGCATCAGAGGTTTGAGTGTAAAATTGTGAGTTTCTCATGGTGTGTTTCTCTTTAGGTCTCCTATCCTTGGAGTATTATAGGAAGGCTATCAAACATCCTTGAAAGGGTGTAGTGGAAGGTTACCCAAGGAAATCTGATTTTAGCACAAGGACATAAGGTTGGAACTCTATATGTTATGGGAAATTCAGACCATTTGATGACATTTGCTTATGCACTTTGTACTTTGATCTTATGGCACCAAAGACTTGGTCACATGAATGAGAAGGGTATGAAGTAGTTAGTCGCCAATGGCAAGATCATAGAGTTGAAGATTGTTCAACTTGGCTTTGTGAATCATGTATTTTGGGAAAAAAGCAAGTTACCTTCACAAGGACTACAAGTCTTTGTGAAGGTAAAAGTGAGAAAGTGAGGCACCAAAAGTGAGAAAGCTAGAGTTAATACATACAGATGTGTATGCTTTGACTTTAGTTGAGTCACCTGGAGGATCTTGCTACTATGTTGTCTTTACAACTGATGTTACTAAGAAGGTATGGGTTTATTTTCTAAAAAATAAATTGGATGTGTTCAATGTTTTCAAGCAATTGAAATTTGAGGTTGAAAACCAATCAAGTTTGAAAATCAAGTGCTTGAAATCTAATATTGGTGGAGAGTATAGTAGCAATAAGTTCAAAGAGTATTTTGTAGAGAATAAGATCAAAATGATCATAGTTATCCTTAAGACCTAAAAAAAATTGGTGTGGCTGAATGCTTGAATAGAACTCTCAATGAGAGCTAGATGCATGAGATTACAAGCATGGTTGCCAACTTCTTTTTGGGAGATGCAGTCAACACAAATTCATACTTCATAATCAAGGATCTTAGTCCCTTTTGTGATTCAAGATCCTTGAGGAAGAATGGTCAAGAAAGAAGGTGAATCTTTTGCACTTGAGAACCTTTGATTGTGTCTCATATACAAAGATTCAAGATAGTAATAGAGACAAGCTTGATTCAAAATCAAAGAAGTGTTTCTTCATTGGATATTAATCTTTGGAATGAAGATGATGGAAAATTGCTCAAAGTAGAGATGTCATTTTCTATGAGAATTTTATGTACAAAGATAAGCTTGGATCAAGTTTTGAGATTACAAAAGAACAAGAAAAACATCAAGAAGAAGTAGTGTTGAAAGACATTTCAAAGAATGATGTTGTAAGAAATAGGAGTTTTGTAGAAACTAGAGAGATCATACCTACAAATAATTTGAGGAGATTTACTAGATTGAGGAACCAATAGGAAGGTATTCCTTATATATGTATTATTTACATAAAATGGTGAACCTTAGTGCTACTTAGAGGCAGTCCAAAAAGATGACTCATTGCAATGGGAGCTTACAATGAAAAAGAAATGTCATCCTTAGAAAAGAATGAGACTTGGTCATTGACCAAGTTGCTAAAGGGAAAGAAGGCATTGCAAAATAAATGAGTCAAATTATAAAGTCAAAGAAGAACATGATGGAAGCAAGAAATACAAGGCTAGACTTGTGGTTTTCAATAGACCAAACATACGTACTACATTGAGAATTTCTCAACCATAGTTAAGATGACTACCATCAGATTAGCCTTGGGTCTTAGAGAATTTGCATCTAGATAACCAAATGTAAAAATATCATTCCTACATGGAGACTTTGAGGAGGATATCTATATGGCACAATTTGAGGGGTTTCAAATCACTAAAAATGGAGAAATGGTTTGGAAATTAAAGAAGAGTTTTTATGGTTTGAAATAATCTCCTAAAAAATGGTACTTCAAATTTGATGGCTATATGACCAAAAAAGGTCACACCAAATGCAAAATGGATTACTGCTACTACATTAAGTCATTTTTTGATTCATAAATCATCTTGCTACTTTATGTTGATGATATGTTGGTTGTTGGATCCAACATGAGTAAAATCACAAGCAAAAGTGCCAATTATTTGATGAATTTGAAATGAAAGATCTAGGTCCTTCATAATAGATACTTGGAATGAGGATTAGTAGAGATAAATTTGTAGGTAATTTGAAGTTGTCTCAAGAAAAGTAAATCAAGAAGTTGATGGAAATTTTTTGTCTACAAAACATTACAATTTGAACCACTCCTTTGGGAAGTCTCTTCAAACTCTATAAGGAGCAATCACCAAGAATGAATGCAAATAGAAAGTACATGAGCATAGTACCTTATTCATCAATAGTTGGCAATTTGATGTATCCAATGGTATGCACTAGGCCAAACATTGCTCATGTAGTGAAAGTTGCAAGCAAATTCATGTCAAACCTAAGAAGAGAGCATTGGGAAATAGTAAAATGGTTTTTATGCTTCTTGAAAGGTACCTTTGATAAGGCACTTTGTTTCAAGCAAATAGATGCTATTTAGAAAGCTTCATTGGTGCAGATTTGGAAAAATACTTGTTAATAACAAAAAAACACTACAAGGTATGTGTTTACCTTGGGTGGTATTGTCATTAGTTGAATGTCTTGATTGTAAAAGAGTGTTACTCTTTCTACCATGGAAGCTAAGTACATAGCTATCTTAGAGGCTAGCAAGGAGGAGATCTGGTTGAAAGCTTTTATGGTAGAGCTAGACAAGAAACAAAATGGCAATATTATCTGTAGTGATAACCAAAGTACTATCAATCTTGCAAAGAATCATATGTTTCATGCTAGGACAAAGCATATTTAATTGAGGTATCATTTCATTTGTGAATTACTAGATGGTGAAATACTAACTTTGGATAAGATTATTAGAGTTAGTAATCTTGCAGATATGTCTACCAAGGTAATCAAAATTGAGAAGCTTAAGCAATCCATAGTTGCAATTTGATTTCAAAGGTAATTGATTAGAGAAGTTGTACATTAGACAAGTAATATCAAACTCCAAGTGGGAGATTGTTAAGCGTGGAGTCCAATTAATTACATGAATGCTTTACAGAACAAATATCCAATGAGAATGTTGAAGAGTCAATACAAGATGGATCTTCTATGGGAGTGTAGAAATGTAGGTACAAGACAGATTTTAAATCATGAGATTTGATTTACGTGTGTACATAGAAAGACAGTTCATGTTGCAACTGATTCTCTATGAGCATAGATGCAAATAAAGCATGCCTTATCTCTATGGAATCATCTTTTCAAAGGATTTCTATAAATACCAAGATCATGGTGAATAAAGCTCTAGAAAAGAAATAACAACCACTTGAAGTTTGAGACAAATGTGTCCTTTAAGACTACTTGAACAGTGTGGGACTTATGGGAATGGCTCTTATAAGAGTGTACCATATGTGAAGTGCAAGAATGGATCCCACTTATGGAACTTTTTGAGATGACGTGTATCAATTGGTACCAAAAACTATAGGGTTAGATATAAGATCATTTGGCACCACACATTCTAGAAGTAGATAAGGTATGGCAAGTGCAAGTGTCATATATATTGTAGTGTTGGCGGTCAGCTGTGACTTTGAAAATTCTTGAGAGAATGAAATCTTATGTATTTATGAACACAAGCAAACATGGCCAAACCACATAAAATTTGTGTAATTTTTATGTATGTTTTCTTGACCAATTGACAAATGAGTTTTTGCTCCATAGAATAACTAGATTCTAGTATTCTCTCAATCTAGTGCTATTTCTCTAAACAATAACCTCCTTGTATCTTCTTTGATTTCCTAAGATGCTTTACAAGATAGAAAAATCAACTTGGACAAGTAAAGTATACAAAATACACCAAATGAAATGGAAAACATTTGGTGGAGGTCTTCATGGTTTTCTTATATGTCAAAAAACCATAAAATTCTCTTGTTCCAATGGTGTTAAGCTTGCTTCATTTTTCATCTTTTGCATCATACAAAGGTTTGATTGGTTTTCTTTGCCAAGCCATTTGAATTTTGCTTACAAGATGGATATAATCATATTAAATCTTATAAGCCATGTGATGTTTTGGGGTTGGGATTTGCACTCAAAACCTGAGTAATGTGTATTTAATTTCAGAAGAATGAAGAAATTATTATAGAATTGAAAGTAAAAATAGGTACTCCATTTGGACCTTAAGAGATATCTTGACTTCGAGCAAATAAAGATCATATTCTAAAACTTTGGTTAATCTATTCTTTGTCAAAAATCAAACTGCTAATACAGGAAATACTTTGTTCAATTTGCTCTTTATCACACCATACTCAATGGATAAATATCATGAAATTGGACTTTAGTCTGATACTTGATGAAACAAGGACTCTTTAAAATATCCTCCAAGCCAACCTCTCCCAATTCATATTTATAGTCTCCAATCTATCTTCATTTACCATTATTGGGTCTCAAGTATTCTCTCTTCTCTTTTACAAAAAATGAGCTTTTTACCTTTCTTCTTCCCAATTCCGCTCTCTCTATCTCTCATAAACATATACTATTCTACAATAGCATTTTAATGGCAACCATGACTTGAAACTAATCCTTCTTCAACAACCTTTCAAGCAAGGCTATTGATGAACTTATTATTTGACATACTTGAATTTTTCAAGAAAACTTACCAATTTAAAAAAAATTGAGCAAACATCAAGTGACTCCATATTTACACATGATTAAACATGTGAACTAAATAACCTCAAGATTTCAAGATATGAATTCAATAAAAATTCTTTTGATATTTGGAAGTAAAATTAACTCCTTGATTCAAAGAAAATATGCACAAGTTAATTTCTTCTCTTTTTTCAACAAGCTAGATCCTTCTAGGTATTCAATTCATACACCCTTAAACTTCTTTGTTGAATCAAGTAAGCTGCAATATTTCTTCTCTACAATAATTACCTTGGTTTTTATTATTCTTTATTGGTCTTAGCTCATTATTATTCTCCATCACTTTTGTTCACATCTTCTTTTTCTAGCATCTTATCATCTCTTTACGACATGTCATGCCAATTAATATGCAAGTTCTAAAATATTACAAAATAGTTGTCCAACAAAGCATATACTTATTGAAATGCCTATATTTAATTGATGTTGTAATTCTTTCAAATAATTTCATCTACCCTTTAGTATACATATGCAATGCTTACTCACCACATGAGTATGTGCTAAACATTTATCAAATTTCTTGGTCTAGAATGCTAGATCATTTGGAAGAAGAGACATAACTCTTCATTATTGTATAATCTAAGTATACTACTTTTATTATTATGTACTTTAACATATTATGCAATAAACTAGGAGAGAAATAGAAGAATGGAAGTCAAACTGGAAACTCTTAATTGAGGAAAAATCCAAATACTTGGGTTGAGTCTGGGCTTTGGTATTTGTAGGTAAACTAAATGTAAGACTCATAAGGAAGATTCTTGCTAGAAACCAATTTTCTTGGAATACAAGCTAATCAATCCTTTAGAAGTTTCTTGGATGCTTCTAGAATGTTTTAAGAATTCTTAAATGGTGTTAGTTCTACCTCATTTTAGCTATAATTAGCTTTTGCTAACTCAATACTATTACAAATTTTTCCATGATAATTGGTGATATGTCATTGACATGGAATCTTTGAGGATATTACCATGGAATATTTGAACACTTATATGGCCACTTGAGTATTTTGGAGATAAGAAAGAGGTTCTCATGTGGCCTCATGAAAAGGATACCCTTTCGAGAGGATCTTATATTTAATTTGCATTGAACGCCATGTTGGATGTCCCTTTGTGCAAGAACATTATCAACTTTGTAATCTTTGTGGTAATAAATATAGATTGGAAGAGGAAGAAGTTGTATACAAGTAGGAAAAGAGGATGGATTATAAACAAAAGCTTTTAACTTCAAAAATAGAGGACATGATGGTCTTCATATCATTAGGTAGTGCAACTTTCTAGACAATAGAAAAATGATCAGAAAAATATCAAATAAAATTATCCAATTTGAACAAGGATTTGAATGGATATCCAATTTGAATGAATCCACATCCTTGCCAAAGATAGTCTATCTTTGGCAAGGATGTCAAGAGGTCTAAACTCACATATTACCATTGGATAGGTGGGATTGATTGTGGTTGAGGTAGTATACTGGGTTTTTGTTTGCTTATTTAATTGTGTTAGCAGCTCTCACAAGATTGGATAAACTCTTAAACCTCTTATGTTATATTTGGAAACCACCATCATGTTATGGGGTATTCAATGTCTTGTCCATATCTATGCAAGTAACAATTAGTAAGTCATGCAACTCTTCAAATTACACAAGTAGTAGGTTTTTCATTATTGGAACATAGATTTTATTTTTTTAACATAGAAGGCCATCCTTGAAAGAAAATTTGTTGTACTCCTTATCATGGTTGGAGGAAGTGTCTTGATGAAACCATATCCTTAAGTTTCTTTGAATACTTTTTCTTGCTTCATGGTCCATTTGAATCTTGTTATCTTCTCCAAGATATCTGTTATTGGTGTAGCCACATGGCCATAATAGTGTATGAACTATTGGTAAAAGCTTGCTAATCCATTAAATCCCTAAAATTTCATGGTATCTTTCTAAGTAGGCCAATTGGTGATAGCTTTGATTTTCTACTCTTCCATCTTAATCCCCTTCATTGAAACCTTATTGCCCAAGAAGGTAACTTCCTTCTTCCAGCAAACACACTTTCATTCCTTGCAATAAAATTTCCATTGCTAGAGTCATCTTAAGACATCTTGTATGTGATTCATATATTTTGTCTACATCTTAATATATTATTAAAATATCAACCAAAAACACTACCATATATCAATCCAATAATCCCTCTAACAACACAATTCATATAATCCATGCAAATTGCTTGAGCATTGGTAAATCCAAAATATATTTTAATGATATCCACTAATCCAAAAGAATTTAATCCAATAACCCAATCCAATAATCTAATAATCAAATCATCTGAAAGATACAACTTTTCATCCAAAATGCCCATATCTTGTATAGAAGGTAGTCTTTTGCACATTTTCCCATCAATTGGAACTTCTAGTAGCCATTTCAAAGATCCAACTTGGAGAAGTATCATATTTCACTTAGATGATCCAAATAAATAATCAATCCAAGATAAAAGATATGTGTTCTTCACAGTGTGTTTATTAAGACTACAATAATCAATACAAAATCAAAGAACTCCATCATTCTTTGGTAAAAATAGTACTAATGCTTCCCAAAGGAATGTGCTATGTGTATATGAATATGAAATCCTTCTCCAACAACTTAGTCAATGTTTTTTAGAGTTTTTCTAACTCCTTTAGTAAGAGCAAATAGATTGGTGTAATGTTTTGAGGATAGGAGAACGCTCAAGAGAAGCACAAGAGAAGAAGAAAAAAGCTTCACACTCAATACTCCCATGCTCAAAAGGAGCACCTTGTCTTTATTATATAGCAAAGAGGATTCCTTCAAAGGTATCAAGAAACTATTGAGAGTCACTATAACATGCACACATCATTTATATCATTAGCAAATTCAAACCATTACATAAAAGTACATGGTTCACCTCCATGTAAGGCTATGTCCACGGGAATGATTCAAGAATCTTTACTAACACACTAGGCTCACCACCATATCTGTGCATCCAAGGCAAGAGCTCTTACACTCTATCAGTTCACTCCAACCATCAACTCGTGAAAAAGAAAATTCTGCTTATAGTGTAACCCTAAGGCATAAGAGTAAATCCTAACAATATCCTCCTTGACTCTTGTCTTGGGGTTAGTAGTAACCTTGCTAAACAATTCATCACTTAGCAAGAAGTTCTAGACAGACAGCCAATTGCTTGACCTCTCCTTTAAACTAGGATAAACTAGAACTTATAACCATAGCCCATACAAGGATAGAGTAACTTAAACAACCAAGGTCACAACCAATGCTAAGTCACCCTATTAATGCTCCAATTTCACAATTTGTAGGGTAGCATGATGCCTAGAGGAACTGTCTAAAGGTATGACTTTGGTAATTGCATCAACCGGGTTGAGCTTACCATCAATCTTGACTAGCTCAAAATTTTTCTTTTACATAGCTTGCCAAAGAAAGTAGTACCTAATGTCTATGTGCTTAACCCTACTGTCATCACCTGATTTTCAGCTAGGTGTAAAGCACTTTGACTGTCACAATGAAGCATTACATTACCATGCAATAGTCCCATCTCAACAACAAGTCTATCCAACCAAATTGCCTCCTTCACTACTTCTGTTGCTGCCACATACTTTGCTTCTATAGTAGATTGTGCAACACAATTCTACAAGGTAGATCTCCACTAGTACACTATTCCAAGTGTGAATACATATCCTATTGTTGACCTCCACTTGTCCAGATCTTGTCCATATTTAGCATCTACATAGCCATCTGGTGATGTGGTATTATGTGATCTTTTATCATATAAGAGCCCATAGCCTAGTGTACCTCTCAAATACCTAAGAATCCACTCAACTGCTTCTCAATGTGTCCTTCCTAGATTTGACATATACATGCACAACTTACCCATCGATAGGGCAAGATTAGGTCTAGTGCAAGTCATCAAGTACATGGGACTCCCAACAGCCTTCTCATAAGGAATGTTAGCCATCAAACCCTTCTCCACACATCTATAGAACAACATGCTACTGAAAGCTTGAAATGAGAAGCTAGAGGAGTACTTATTGGTTTACAATTCTCCACATTGAACCTAGCAAGTACCTTCCTAGCATAATTATCTTATGTCAACCTCAATTGACTAATGCCATAGTTTTTCTTGATCTCCATGCCTAATATCCTTGTGGCCAATCCTAGATGCTTTATCTTGAACTTTGAACTCAAGAGCACCTCGAGCTTGTTCACCTTAGATCTATCCTTGGTGGCTATCAACATGTCATCCACATAGAGCACAAGAATAATAAAACCAAAGGTCTTATTACTCATTGTTTCATGTACACACAAGGATCAAACAAACTCCTTTTGAAACCCTAAGCATGCATAAACACATCAAACCTCTTATTCTATTGGGAAGGTGCTTGCTTCAATCCATACAAGGAATTTAGCAATTTGCATACCTTGTACTCTTGGCCTTTCTTCAAAAACCCTATGTGTCATCTAAGGTGTCATAAAGAAATGCCATGACAAAATCTATTTGATCTAATTTAAGACCAAATAATGCAACAAGCATACACAGTAGACATATGGTGGAATACTTTGCAACAAGAGAAAAGACCTCATTGTAGTCCATTCCGCTCTCTTGAGTGAACCCCTTGGATACTAACCTAGCTTTGTAGATCCTAGATCCTTCCTTTAACTTGTAGATCCACTTGCAATCTATCATTTGTTGATTTTTTGATGTAAATTTCTTAAGGATAGGAGACCTGAAGAGAAACAAAAAAGAAGAAACACACAATTTCACACTCAAACCTTTGATGTCCCAAAGGAGCACCTTGACTGTATTATATAGCAAAGGAGACTTCCTCAAAGGAAGCTCCACCCTTGGATCAGATACATGGATTGGTGATATGGTCGTAGTCTCTACCCTTATATTAGTTGTATACATGGATGACATGTCAGTTTTGATCCTATCTGGTTGGTCAAACTATCTTTGACCAAAGGGAATCTTTAGAAAAATCTTCTTATAGGGATCTCCAAATCATGTGGGTGAGGTACCATTGGAAAGCCCTCAATGAGACAAACCTAGGGAAGGGAAGGCCAACCTTTCCTCTATTTTGGGTGGGGGGGGGGGGGGGAATCTACACATTTTGAGGCCTAATTCATCCGTTTAGACTTCTAAAATTGGCTATAAAGTTTCTATGCAATTTTTGACTCCTGACCTATTGGTAAAAGTACTCTTTTAGTGACACCTCTATCTAATCTAACATCCTCTCGAATGTTACTAAGCCAATTTTCACTTCTAGCTAATATGTCTAGCTATTGGTATTACGTTAGGTAACCTAACTAGTTCCCAAGTCTTGTTATCTCTCAAGGATTGCATCTCCCTCTCCATAGAACCAAACCACTCATCCTTCTCACTAGAAGAACATGCTTCCTTGTAGGATGAAGGTTCATTTTCTTCCAAGACCAAAACATGAGCATCATCCCCAGAAGTCAAGTCATCATCCAACTACTTAGTTGAATCAGTCCACGTACCATATCAATTTGGAGCTCAACCATGATACCCTAATGATTTCCTTGATGAACTCTCCACTTGATCTCCACGCATAGGTCTAATGTATGGTTGACCTAGCACATCTTGTTGCTCAGCAACAACTACTTGCTCCAATTATTCTTGCTCCACTATAGGAGCACCTCTTTTCTCATCATCACTTAAGTGATCAATCTCTCCCTCAACTACATCCAAGATGGGAGACTTACCTTTGTCAATATAGGGAGCATGAGCATTTTCTTTCTCCTTAAATGATCTGGATTCATTAAAAGATACATCCCTATTGACAACTACTTAACATGCTATTGGATCCCATAGCCTATAAGCCTTCACTCCACTTTAATAGCCAAGAAAAACACATTTATTTTATTTAGCATCCAACTTGGACCTATTCTCCTTAGGTGTGAGTGAAATATGCATCACAACCAAATATCTTCAATCAACCATAATCAGCTGGTCGCTGATGCCTCAACTCATATGGCATCTTGAAATTGATTGCACTAGATGGAAATATTTACCACATTAGCTTCCATGTTGACAACTTCTGCCCAAAACTCATATGGCAATTTCAATTTGCTCAACATACTCCATGCATGCTCCAACAAGTTTTGATTGAGCCACTCCACAACACCATTCTGTTGTGGAGTATAAATTGTGGTAAGGTGGAAAATTGTCCCTTGTTTTGTGCAGGATGCCTTAAAATCTCAAGAGACATACTCCCCACCATTTTCTGATCTCAAACACCTCACCTTCTCCCAATTTGAGTCTCAACTTAGGTCTTCCACTTCTTGAAAGTGGCAAAGACATCAAACTTGTGGTGCATGAAATAAATCCACACAAACCTTGAGTAATCATCAATAAATGTCACAAAATAAACTTTTCTAGAGTGTGAAGGTATAGGGGGTGGTCCCCATATATCACTATGTACATACTCAAGTAGACCCTTGGAACTATGGGTCCCCACTCCAAAAATAGATTGCTTCTATTTTCCAAAGATACAATGCTCACAAAAATCCAACTTCACAGTCTTCAAGCCAGATAGCAAGTCATTCCTTCTCAAGACAACCAAAAATTTCTCAAATGACCTAGCTGTGAATGTCATATAGCCATCATCTCATCCTAAGTCTTGGTTACATTGGCTTCTCCACACACAACAGTGTTCTACAACACAAATAGATTTCTTTTGAAAGCCACCTTGCAAGATAATCTTACCACCAGAAGTGACTCAAAGTACCCCATCATCAACATTCCATTGATGACTTTTGGCATGTAATACTCCATGGGAAATCAGGTTCTTCATCATGTCAGGTATGAACAAAACATCATTAAGCTTACACACAACTCTATCAAACATTTGAATCCTTAATCTGATACCCTCAATCTGACAAGGTTGATCATTCCCCATCAAAACTAAACCATTCAATGTTGAAAGAGGATGGGAGAACTCCTTTATATAGCATATATGGTACAAGCAAGCACAATCTAGAGTCCACTCAGCATCCCTACTGCAAGATGAGGCACAAAGTGCATACCCACAACATCACAAATCATATTGATCATCCAATAGTTCAATATCCTTAGTAGCATAAACTATGTTTGCTAAAGATTCTTCTCTACCTTTCCTTTCCCTTAACCTTACACTCCTTCACATGGCCTACTTTGCCACTTCCCCAACAAGTCACTTGTTTCCTCTGCTTGGACTTGCTTTTCTCTTTGTCACCATCATTAGTCCTCTATTGAGGTCTCCCATGCTAGACAACCAAAGCATTGCCCAAAGTAGATGATGGAACCAAGGTTGCAACAATTTTGTATTGCAAGTCATCCATAAGTAGAGTTTCTGTCACCTCTTCAAAGGTAATAGTCTTCTTCTCACGGTGTAGCAAAACTCATGAAAGTGATTGATAGGATAGCAATAAGGAGCCTAACAAGTGCAGTGCCTTCTGCTCCTCATTCAAGTCCTCTTCCAAGTTTGTCAGGTCCACCAATAGGTCACAAAATGCATCCACATGGTCTTTGATATTGGTCTATGGTTTCATCTTGAATGTGATTAGTTTGAGATTGGTGTACAATCTGTTTGACTATTCAGTTTGATGATACTTGCCCTAAAGTGCATCAAACAACATGGTATAATTGGAATGGTCCCCCACTTGCTTGATCACATGGGACTGAAGTGAAGCAAAATAGTATTCATGGCTTGCTCTTGCATATCATCCCAATCACTTTGTCTCACATCCTCTAGTTTCTCCCTCAACAACTTACTCAAACTAATTGCACTCATTACTCCGTTCACTTGCCGTTCCTATAGCAAGAAATCCATGTGGCCATCAAACTTTGCCACATCAAACTTGGGTCCACCATGCTTCAAAGTACCCATCTTGACTTTCTTTTGCTCTACAAGTACTACCGAGGCTATTGCTGCATTTAGAGATTCCTCTTGAGTCCTTGAACCTTCCACCTTAAAACTCCAATACTCAAGGGAGTGGGTCACAAGATAGAAATCCTTTTATAGCAGCTTCTTCAATTACTCAAAGTCAATATCTAGTTGCATTAACTTGTAGCCCTAAAGATAAGCTTTCCAAAGCACTAAACAAATCATTCATCCAAGTCTTGAGTAAAAAAATATGATCTAAATTCAAAGGGGGGTCAAAACCTTGGATTTTATACCACATTCATACGTCTAAGACTTCTCTCCCAATGACTCTCTTTGGGTACTACTTCTTGCTCATCTTCTAATGACTCTTTTTGGATTCTACTTCTTGCTTATCTTTGTTGGTGCAACAAATCAGTTCTGTAATATAGAACACAACCATTCCATGCAATTAGAAGCTTATACAAGTTGAATATCAATAACAAGTTGGTTGACTCTTGGGGAAAAAATTGCAAGAAGGATTAAATGAAGATCAAGGAAGAAAACATAGTTCTAAACTACAATTATAAATTATAATGAACTGGAAGAAATCCTTATTACCTTTCCTCTCCAACACTTCTCCTTCTTTACTTGGAGAAGATACCTTTAGCTTTCTAAGACCATGGAGACAACAAATCTTTAACTGAAGAGGAGTTCTTGTTGATATATATGCAATAGTTCACTATGGAACTTGCTCGTGAAATCTAGATAAGGATTGTACAGATCTTTAGGCATTCTTACATGGACTTATCTTTTTGCAAAATTGTAGATTACTGAGGCACGCCAACTTCAAGTAGTTTAGGCACATTTGGCAAGTTGTTGCTTTAACTCCCAGCTGCATTGCCAATGGGAATATTGCTGCCTACATACCTCACCATAAGTGGTCCCATAATCAAAATGAGCATGCAAAATGTGTTAGTAACAAACAATGGATACTACAAATCTTCTTCTTATAGGTCCTTATCAAATATGGACCGGAGGTACTGCATCCTTTCTTACTTAGAAGCATGGGAAAATTGTAATTTTCCCATGCTTCTAAGCTTGATGTTGACTAGCAACACCTAAGTGTTATGTGAAGCAAGGAATTACCTCATGCTTTGACTCTTTAGAAGGTTGAAAATGCTAACCAACATTGCCAAAGATTAATTCTTTGGGTCCTTTAAAAGAATTATCTCTTGGGCTCTCCTCATCACCAACTTCTTGGATAGAATGTCCTAACTAAAGTCTCTAGTAATAAAGAAAGGTGTACTTCCTCTGAAGACAAAGTGAGCAAGTACACACACCATCTTGTGGCCGCCATCTCCTCAAGATTTTAGCTCCAACCTCCTTTTGTTCCAAGAGAACACAATATCAAGGTGATGAAGAGCCTTCTATCAGCTTCTGATCCTTCCTTCCTTCTTTTGCTTCTGCTGCAATTGAAGAAGAATGTTGGCTGGAAAAGGGACAACAAAAAAATTGCTTCTTCCTTACTACGTTCCTCCTTTCCTCCCTTGATTTTCTACCTTGAGTTGATCAAAGGATTGCTTTCTTTTGTTCCTTGCCTTTGTTCCTTCCCTAGGTATTCAAGCAAGCACCAAGAGTCAAGATGAAGCAAAAGAAATAGGGCGAATTGCATTTTGAATATCTTAGCCTCAACCTCTGCACAAGGAGGGTCCACTCCCACTTCTTCAATTTAAGAAGACCTCAATTGCTATAATACCAATAGCTAGACATATTATCTAGAGGTGAAAATTGGCTTGGTAACATCTAAAAGAATATTATGTATGATGATCTAGGTAGATCAGATAGAGGTGCCACCAAAAGAGTACTTCTACAAATAGGGCAGAAGCCAAGAATAGTCTAAAACTGTTAGAGCCAATTTGGAGACCTAAATGGATGAATTAGGCCTACGTCTCCCCTCCCATACTATTTGTCTCATTGAGAGCTTTCCAATGGTACCTCACCCATATGATTTTGAGCTTCTTACAAGAATATTCTCTAAAGATTTCCTAAAGATAAACTTATTTGATAAGCTAGATAAAACAAGGACCAACATGTCACCCATCCAAACAACTAATCTAAGGGTGGAGCTTGCTGACATGTCTCCAATCCTTGTATTTGATCAAAGGGTGGAGCTTCCTTGAAGAGGATCCTCTTTGCTATGTAATAAAGAGAAGGTGCTCCTTTGGGGCATTGGAGTATTGAGTGTGAAGCTTTGGTTTTCTCTCATGGAGAGTTCTCCTATCCTCAAAGTATTACAATGGTATCAGTGTTTCAATCCAAGAGAGTGGATCTCCCCTCTTGGAAGAACATGGGATACTGAAATTACATACTTTTGAGGAGAGAAAAATGTAATGCAATTGTTAGACTTGGGAGGTGTTTTAGATAGAGGATGGGATGGAAGCACTTAGAGGAAAATTTCTTGCACCCAACTTTCCATTCTTGAATCCATTCTACATCAAGATTATGTACATCTAGCATGAGCAAATGAGAGTATCTCTTGTTTATCATTTTGGAGCAGAGTTCATGGACAGAGTGATGAATTCACCAAACTTGGTGATTCTACTTGTGGTGGTATACAACAAAGAGTGGGATTTGAAAATCTATATTCTCTTATGATGTTATGGATCTAAATGTACCATCCACACTCTTTCAACACACAAGTAGAAATCTATCATGTGGTTAGACCTAAAGTGATATTTAAAGATTTCCTAGTCTACAATTTTGGTGAGGAATATTATCAACAAGTTATAGCCTCTAAGGTCCCAATGGTAGTCTTTAATAGTTTGTGATCATATTAACTCTCTATTGAAGTAGAAAGTAGCAATTGAACATTGGCAATGTGTAAGAATTATGGATCCATAGTTGCAAGAATTGATGCAAGGAATGTAAGGGATGTTGAACAAGTTTTGAGAGATCAAGATGACCATGGAGGAGTTGCAAAATCAAGTATGTACCTACAAGAATGATCAAGTAATGCAAGAAGGGGAACCATCTCAACAACCAACAATTAAAGTACCCAAAGAGCCACTCATGCCAATAAAACCAATTCTAGTCAACAATTGTGACAACTTGACAAATATCAATTTTGTGGTAATCAAGTAGGTAAAGTTTGTTCCCGTAGAGATCCTGGTCAAAAATGTCCAAATAAAAAGTCAAATAGTAACAAGTAGTTCTTCTTGGTTGCATATTTAATCTCTCAGGTAGAAACTACACCCAGAAGAGAGTAATAAGCACTGATTTGCAATCTTGTCACAACAATTTGTCACTCATAATCACAACTCCATCAAATCTTTTCAAACAATCTTGATTGTGATGATTCAATCTCTCCCAAAAATGGCACTTCATTGCAAAACAACTTTGCCTCAGAATTGTGTTGTACTCTTCTATTGAAGGCACATCTTCCTCAATCAAAATTGCTTCACATCAACACTATGCTACACTCACAATTGCAAAATACTACCAGCACTGCAATTCCTCTTAGATCTATCAAGGCATTGCTTTGAATGCACTTCATTCAGGATCAAACACACAAGATGAAGATCAAGGCTATGGAATCCAATATCCAACAAACACATTGATTTGCACTTCAAAATTCTCCGCACACTCACAAACACAAACACAAAGTTGATACTCAAAATTAAGCTCAAGCAATAAGTACTACAATCAGCACTTTGCTTTATTTATTCTAAAGAAAATGAATACTGAACAACATAAGACTGAAAATACCACCTTTAAATAGACAAATCACTTGACAATTATCTAACTAATATACCATTCTTCTACAACTTTACCAACTTGCAAATCCAAAATGACAATACATCTCTTCATATTCGCCTCTTCAAATCTCAAAATTATTACTACTCCGATCCAATGTCTACTTCTTCTTCGGCTTCCAAACCCAAAGTAACCTCACATACTACTCTATCCTTGGGTTTCACAACTACTAACTCTTTTACCAATTCTAACACTTCTTCTTGATCTACAATTCCTATCATGGGCAATCTACATACATCTTCTCCCTAAATAACATCTTTCTCTAATACCTCCAATGGCAATTCCAAAGATATTTGTACTCCTATCTCTTCTACTTTGGGTTTTGCTATCTCTTTTACATCCTTCCGGAGTTTATTTATTTCTAACTTAACTAAATCTAATCTAATTGTGATATTATCTTCTACTTCCAATATCTTCCTATCTACACAAGGTTTGAGACTAATCAATAAAGCATTCAAATCTTATCCTTTGTATTTCTTCTCTTTGTCTCTTGCACCAACAATCTTAACTTGTGCAATCTTGTTTATTCAATTTGTACGTTGGCTTCAGTACTTAGCATCACATTCATCTTCACTACTATCTCCTTCAATGGCTCAAGCCTCATTCTTCTCTCACGTTCCCAATCTTCTTGCCAATCTTCCCGGTTCATTGCCAAGTCTGCCTCAAATTTGGCCTTACATTCTCCTTCTCCTTCTCTTTCTATACTAACTTCTCTTCTAGATTACAAGTAACTCCCTCAATCTTTCTTATTCTCTATACCTCACTGTTAACTCTCTTTGCTAGAGTTGCTTCTTCTCTTCTACACTCTGCATCACTTTATTGAGCTCTTGCTCCTTCTGTGCTACCCTTGCCATAGCATGGATGATTTCTAATCAAGAATCAACAAACTACTATTGCAAGAATTTTTTCCTCAGCTATCTATCTTTCCCTTGCTATGACATTTTGCTTGATTATTCTCTCTCTACTCCACACTTCTCTCTTCAAATTATCAATCACTTGATTTTGGACTATTGCATCTACTTGTAGTACCTCCTTTTTCTCCTCTCCTTGGGGTATACTTGCCTTCAACTCCAAGTTCTCTTCTTCTAACCATGCCAATACCTGCAACACCGTCTTTACATCTAAATACTTTCTTCTTCTCCTCTAGCTTCATCAGCAACGGACGTACAATCTCCCATAGATACTCATCTCCTTTGGTCAGGTTCCCTTTTGCTTGTGGGCTTTTCTCCTTCTTTGCTTCTTCTTCACCAGACACTCTTCTCCTCAGCTAGAGTCGCCTAATTGGAATTGATTCCTTGCTCCCCAAACTTTCACTTTCCATTTCTCTTCTTTGACTTGGCCCCGCCTCGTATGTCACATTTCTTCTGGATTGGATACCTCTTTGAATGATAACCTTCTTCTCCTCTTCCTCTTCTTCCTTTCGGTTATCTTCTTCTACCATCTTCAGCTTTCCCTTCTCTTCTTTTGGTACTAGCTGCATCTCCACTCCATCTCTCACTCTTGCTACTTGCCTCACCACTCTACAACATGAGTTTTAGTTCTTCTTCTCTCTCCAAGTCTTCTAACTTGTACTAAGCTTCTCCTTTTGATTCTTCTCTCAACGACGCTATTACCACCAGATCTGTCTTTGTGTTCACTTTCCTGGTCTTCCATGGTCTCATTGCCGCTACTTCTTCTTCTTCAAGTCAATTCCTATTCTTCAACTTTGGAGCATTCACCATCAATCTCATGCCCTGCCCTATCTATGTGTAGTACTCGTCACTACTTCTAATCTGAAGAATGTATTGCTGCTCATCTGCATCAGCATCTCTCCTTAAGTTGGGATGGAATTGCGACACCATCTTGTGTCATGTTGCTGCATTCAATAGATTCAATCCCAAGTAAAAATGGGCTGCAAATGGCACAATGTAGTGTGGAGGTGACTTATCCCACAAATTCCACATGATTTGTCTTGTGCATTGATGGAAGCACTTAGCCCAACTGATTGGTTCCCCTACAAACATCTTATGGAAAAACACTGCTTGATGTTTCATCACATAAGTGGTTTGCTCTGACTTAAAGATGGCCATCATTGCTCCTATGATGCCTCTCCTCACAGGGTCCTTATAACTCTCAACCTTATATCCATTCTTCATGCGTTTTGAAGAAAAGGCATCTTGTACTTCCTAAGTTTCCTTAGCTACCTCTCCTTTCCCAAAGAATACGGCTTCTTGCTCCTCACCCGCCTCTCTTCTGAGTACTAACCTCCAATCCGACTCTATCCATTGAGCAGGCTTTCCTCTCTTACCCTTGCCTTGAGTCCACCCAAACACTTACTCTTTATTATTTTGGTCATGAAGCGTGGAAAACTCAAATTCTAGTTCCATGCCGAAAATGTGATCTAAACCCGACTCAAGACTTTGATTCTTGTAATCACATCTAACCTCCAAATTGCATGATTTCTTACTGCAAATTCCAAGTTCTTCTTTTTACCTCCTATCTTACTCTCCTCCACTTTGGGTTGGTGACTATGCTTCTGCCCAACTCCCGGACTAACGATCTTGACCTCCTCTCAATGCACAAGTGCGTCTCTTACTGCAATCCCTTTTCCCCAATCTCCCTTAGGACAACTCCTTAATAGTGATGGGAAATTACTTGTCATCTCTTTGTCTCAATCCCAAATTTTATAGTGGAGTGTCTCCTCAATCTTTCTTTACTTTGAGCTTTTACCAAGAAATCACACCTTTTGCATGCTCTTGTCAATGTCAATTTTCCTCCGCTCATAGGCCAATTTTTTTTGTGTGCGGTACCTTCTTGAATGTCCAACCCCAAAGGAAAGTTGTAACACTGTCCTTGCCTTGGGTTGAGCACACCAAGATGAAGTTTCCTTACTTTGGGTTGAATGTTGATAGGACCAACCTGAGTACTTTGTCTTCTAACACAAAGTCACTTTTCCTTAGGTTACAACCCAAAGACACCATTCTTTGCCTTCTTATGCCATACATGTACAATACAACTTCATTTGTACACTTCTCCAAAACTAGGAAAAAAAACAAAAATGTGGGTACCACAACAACCAAGCCACATTCTTACTACAAATGAAAAAGATGTGCAATATTGAGCCTTACAAGGGACATGATTCCATGGGTGTAGTGGAAAGTTGAATTTCAAGAATGAATCAATACCTTTGATTGTTCACAACTAAGATCACTAATCATTCTGTATGCGTGTTTGCATGTGGGTACTTGATAGATAAAGCCCTCACATGGTATGATGCTTGGGAACAATCATTGTTGGTAGAAGGAAGGAAGTCACTTGGAAAACCATGCAAGAAAGGCTATCCAATCTATGGATTTTGTGCAGATGGTCCAAACCAGACTCTGGGAGTTGAAGTAGAAGAATAGTGTACAAGAGTACATAGAGGTATTTCTTAATCTAGAGGTTGTGATAGTTGATATGAGTCCAGCCAAAGCTCTTGAAAATTTCAAAAGGGGATTAAAAGAGCGGATTTGTTAAGAGGTAATGGTACAAAATCCTTGAATAGTGTTTGAAGCTATTGCTTGTGCTCAAAGAATAGCAAGGGCACTTAAGAGGAGGTGAAGAGGTAACCCTAATGCAAAACTATTGGGCTGAGACACACCATTTTGGTAGACCAATTCCTATGGAATTGGGCAACATTCAGTTTCAAGACCAAGGAAGCAAGACCACTCCAAGGAGAACAAGGATGGATTGAAGAAAGGAGAGAAGGAGTCCTACAAGGAGACATGGCTTGAGTAGAGCAATGACACTATTACAATTGTGGCCGAGTTGGACACATAGCCATCAATTGTCATGCTCATCATCCTAGAGGCACTCTACCTCCATACAGGTGACCTTTGAACTATGTGGAGATATGAATCAAAGAGGAGGATGCAAAAATCACATCAAAAAATGAAGATCACCAATAAATGTACCTCCTGGCCTTACTTGCTCAATGAAGAAGAGTAAAAATGGGGAGAGGAAGAGGATAAGTGTGAAAAGGTGGAGGAAAACAAATGCACAACTGATTGTTGTAAATGGAGACCCAAAAGGCAATCCAGTGAGAGCATTGATAGACCCTGGAGCAATGGAGAATTTCTTGTCTTGCTCTATTGTAAAAAGGTTGGAGATGGAACTAAAGAAGGATAAGAATGACAAAGTAGAGTTACCTGATGGTTAGACAAAGAGGATTGAGTCATTACCTAGAAAGGTAGCACTCTCTACAAGAAAGTATCAAGAAGCAATTGAATGGCAAGTGATACAATTAGCTCATTATGATGCAATCTTAGGCATGTTGTGGATGGAGCACTACAACCCCATGGTAGATTGGAGAAAAAAAGTAGTGAGAACTAATCAATGGAAGATCTTTGTGGTTAAAGAAATATCACAAGGCAAGAGCTGCCTCTCTATGTCAAAAGGACTATATCTATTGGTAAGACAAATAGATGTTTCATGGGTCTAATAAGAGAAGTCTAGAGTGCCCAACATAATGAATGGAGCACTACAACCCCATGGTAGATTGGAGAAAAAAAGTAGTGAGAACTAATCAATGGAAGATCTTTGGGGTTAAAGAAATATCGCAAAGGCAAGAGCTGCCTCTTTATGTCATAAGGACTATATCTATTGGTAAGACAAATAGATGTTTCATGAGTCTAATAAGAGAAGTCTAGAGTGCCCAACATAATGGAAAATTCTTGAGAATTAAAAGATGTGGTCAATGAGTTTCAAGATGTCTTTCCGGATTAATTACTCTCATGTTTACTACCAAAATGGAGAGTAGATCATAAAATTGAGATACTTCTTGGGAAGACACCTCCTTGTAAGGCTCATATTGACTATCACCTCATGAGTTGGAGGAGTGTAAAGCTCAAATCAAAGATATGTTGTATATTGTTGTTATCCAACCCAATGCATCACCATATGAGCTCTTGTATTGTTTGTGAAGAAGAAAGATAGAACAATATGCATGTGCATTGACTACTGGGGACTAAATCAACAAATAGTGAAGAAAAAATACCCATTACCTTGCATGGATGACTTGTTTGATCAACTCAATGTGGCAAAGCACTTCACCAAACTTGATCAATGGAGCGCTTACTACCAAATCAGGATCATAGAGGAAGACATGCACAAAATGGCCTTTTGAACAAGATATCGTCACTTTGAGTACTTGGTGATGCTGTTTGGCCTCACCAATGCTCCAGCCACTTTCATGAGTTTGATGAATGATATATTTTTTCCATTTTTAGATAAATCTGTTATCATTTTCCTTGATGAAATTTTAGTCTACAACAGGACAATGATAGAGCACAAGCAATATCTACAAGAAGTCCTCTAGATTTTGTGATAGAATCAATTGTATGCCAAAATCTCAAAGTGTGAGTTTAGTAAATCTGAAGTAGACTACTTAGGGCATAGAGTAAGTGCAAAAGGTATCTAAGTGCTAGTAGATAAAAAAGAGGTCATTCAAGAATAGAGTGCTCTTAAGGATCAGACCCAACTCAAGAGTTTCTTAAGATTGATGGGGTTTTATTGTTGATTTGTCAATGACTTCTCTAAGATTTCAAAACCTCTAACAACATTATTAGGTAAGGGGAAGAAGTGGATATGGAGAACTGCACAAGAATTGGTTTCAAAAAAATTGAAAGATGCATTACTACATGCACCAATCTTGAAATGGTATGACCTAAAATACCCAATCAAGTTGGCTATAGATGCATCAAACATAACAATAAGAACAGTCCTACGATAAGAGTGGCATGACAGATGGCACCGAATTGTATATTTATCTTGTAAGTTGTTACCAATAGAATGCAACTACCACACCACCAAATGAGAAGAGTTGGCCATTGTCCTTGCAACCAAGCATTGGAAGCACTATCTTGGTGAGAATGCATTTGTAGTGGAGACAAACCACAAACGTCTAGTCTACCTCAAGACATAGGAAGATCTTTCTCATTGGCAAATTTGGTGGGCAAAGTGGAGATAGTGATTCAATATGACAATCACATATGTGGAAGGCAAGAAGCAACTTATAGATGCATTCATCCAAATGCCGATGGCAAACAATCTGGTGGCGAAGGTCAAGACAAACCCTGAATTCTAGCTGCTATAAAAACTGATCCACAAATTCTAAATGCTCAATCATCCAAAGGTATCACCAACATCTAAGACTCACCTTTCATGATGGCAAGTTCTAAGTCTTAGATGCCATGGATATAAGAATCACCATCCTAGCAAAATGTCATAATTTTGCCATTGTAGGTCACGTTAGATGAAATCAAATGCAATTATTATTGGCCCAAGATGAGCAACAATGTGATGGAATATATTTGGAGCTACCTACTTTGTCAAAAAACAAAAGCTTCTAATCAAGCTCCCATAGGACTCCTTCAACCCCTCCCCACTCCTACACACTGTTTGTAACAAGTAAGCATGGATCTAGTTTGTGAATTGCCCAAGACCACCTTAGGGTTTGACTCTATTGTAGTCTTTGTCGACCAGCTTAGCAAAATGATTCATGTGTGTCCTACCACCAAGGACATGACTGTCCTGCAACTAGCTCAATTGTACTTAGATGTAGTTTTCTCTCACCATGGCTTGTCTCAAGTACTCATCACAGATAGAGAAACTCAATTTACTAGTTAGTTTTGGAGAACAATCATTGGTTTCTTCAAAACCAAATTGGCCATGTCCACAACTTACCATCCACAAACCAATGGACAAAAAGAGTGGGCAAATTGCACTATTGAGGACATGCTTTGAGGCTTCAACTTAGATAAGGAAAAGAGGTGGGACACCTTACTCCCATTGGTGGAATTTGCTTACAACAATTTAGTGAATGCCTCCATACAAATCATACCGTTCTTCCTCATGTATGGAGAGAATTCTTTCACACCTTTGAGCTTGATGAAGGTCCATCCAATGGCTACCAAGGTTGATGTTGTCAACAATTTTGTTTCTTGAATCTAATAGGGTGTGGAGAATGCCATGCCTAGGTTGCAGATCACCCAAAGTTGATAGAAGCAATATGCCAATGCCCACCACCAACCCATGGAGTTCAATGTTGGAGATCAAGTTTGGTAGTCAACCACCAACCTCACATTAGTTGGCCCTTGTAAGCTTAGACCTTGTTTTATTAGACCTTTCTCCATTCTTTGTTGAATTGGCACAATGGCCTACCACCTTGAGCTACTACTACATATGAAGATCCTTCCAGTATTCCATGTTTCCTTACTATGTAGATATGCACCTTGACTGCCTGACTTCTCTTCTATATAAGAAATTTGACCTTGTTTAACCCTCATTGATGACACAAAGGAATATGAAGTCAAACATATTGTCTAGAAATGCATCCATGGTATCACCATCCATGTGTGGAATATCTTGTACATTGGAAAGGGTACCCACTATATGATGCAACATGAGAGCCAATAGCCAACTTGACCAATGCATTGGTGTTAGTTTAATCTTTTGAGCAACAAATTTGCAATAAGGATGTTCTGTCTTAAAAGGGGGAGGTCTATAATACCAATAGCTAGACATATTATCTAGAGGTGAAAATTGGCTTGTTAATATCTAAAAGGATGTATGATCTAATTAATCATGTAACAATATCTAAAATGATGATCTAGGTAGATCAGATAGAGGTGTCACCAAAAGAGTACTTTTACTAATAGGGTAGAGCTAAAAATAGCTTGAATAGAGCCAATTTTGGAGACCTAAATGGATAATTAGGCATGAAAATGGAAAGATTCCTCTTCCTTTAAGGGAGTAAGTAAGCTTTTTCTCCCCACTATTTTTCTCATTGAGAGCTTTCTAATGGTACCTCACACATACAATTTTGAGCTTCTTATAGGAAGATTCTCTAAAGATTCCCTTGAGTCAAACCTATTTGACAAGCTAGATAGAACAAGGACCAACATGTCACCCATCTAAGAAACTAATCTAAGGATGGAGCTTGCTAACATGTCACCAGTCTATGTATCTGATCCAAGAAGGGAGCTTTCTTTGGGGGAATCTTCTTTGCTTTATAATAAAGAGAAGGTGCTCCTTTGGGGCATCAAGAGTATTGAGTGTGCAGCATGCGTTTTCTCTCTTGTATCTCTCTTGGAGAGTTCTCATGTCCTCAAAGTATTACAACTACTTGCTAGTAGACTATTTAGAATTATTTCACCATGCCAATAATTGTACCATCCAAGTTTAGTGGCACTTGTGCATTGTGCAGATCTAGAGCTTGATGAGACTAGGAAAATGGTATGTCCAAGCTTGGATGGTGGTAAAGAGGTTGACAAGTACAATTGAAATAGAGCTGAATTTGCTTTGGAGATATACTTACAATGCATAATTGATTTGGCAGAAATTTCATTCAGTGGATGACTCCTCGATGGATTGAGCCTTAGTAAGCAATACTCTTGTCTCTTGTTACTTGCTTTGATACAATTTGTTGAGAAAATATTGAGAGTCACAACAACATGCACACATCATGTATATCACTAGCAAATTCATACATTACATAGAAGTACATGGTTCACCTTGATGTGAGCTATGTCCATAGGAATGCGTCAGGAATCTTTACTAACACAACATGCTCACCGCCATATCTATGCATACAAAGAAAGAGCTCTCACACCCTCTCAATTCTCTCCAACCATCAACCTGCAAACAAAAACATTCCACTTATAATGTAACCCTAAGGCGTAAGAGTAAATCCTAACAAAAGGAAGCTCCACCCTTGGATCAGAGACAAGGATTGGTGACACCCTTAGATCAATTGAATGGATGGGTGACATGTTGGTTCTTGTCCTATCTAGTCAATCAAACAAGTTTGATCAAAGGGAATCTTCTTATAAGAAGCTTAGAATCATATGGGCGAGGTATCATTGGAAAGCTCTCCATGAAACAAACCATAAAGGGGTAGAAGGCAAGCCATTTATCTTTGAGTGGGAAGAATTTTATCTATTTTTGAGGCCTAATTCATCTATTTAGGCATCAAAAATTAGCTTTGAAGTTTTTAGGGTGTTTTTTGGCTCTGGCCCTATTAGTAGAAGTACTCTTTTGGTGCCAATTCTATCTGATCTTTTTTTTCATATATAACATCATTCCAGATGTTACCAAGCCAAATTTCACCTTTAGATAATATATCTAGCCAATGATATTACAATTGGTCTACTTATAAGAGTACTACATTATAGTAGCTCAATCTTAAAATGCATATCTCAATTAAAGGTACAATTGCAAAACAAATACATTTCTTTTGGAAGGTTCTGAGGAAATATATGTAATTGGGTACAACTTGGTTAATGGCTAGCCAACTAGTTGGCTAGTCGCTGTTAAAGCCAACTAATCTAGGTTATATTTTTAAGGTCAATTGAAGTCATACTGTTGAGCAAATAAATAGATAGATTTGAAAGAAATAAATTGAAATAGATTGCAATATGTGGAAATAGTTCTCAAGTGATGAGTTTTGAAAATGAAGTCAAGAAGTCTTGAACAAAAGCAAAGAGATAGTTCTTAGGTGATAGGTTTGCATACAAATGAATTGCTCATTTTTATCTTTGGTCAGTTGAGAACTATCTAACCACCCTAAACTATTTCAACTTTGATTTTATTTTTAGTATGTAATAGGTGGAAATAGTATCACTCAATGAGTTATAAACAAGACGTTTTGATTGTAACAAGAGTAAAGGCAAACACTATAACACCTAGTTGACCGTTGCTCAAAGAGTACAAATGAAGCAAGGGGGACTTGCAGCCCATAGTCTCTTTGTGGGCAGTTCCTTCTTCATTGACACATCAAAATAGAAATGAGAAGCTTAAAATCTTACTGATGTCATGGCTTGCCTCATTTCAGTTTATTGAAGAGGATTGAGTGCAATAAGCAATTAACACTAACAACACTTGAGCATTGAACAATTACAAGCACTCTCTTCTATGTATGTCTCATATGTGTAACAAAAATTCTTGATGCTCACATATAGGCTTGTCAACAACCTATGCATATGAACCTAAGTCCCAACACCCACATCTATATTAATTTGAGAGTAAGGACAAGAGATAGTAATTTGAAACCAGTTTTAGCCAATGAACTTGCAATAGAATTGACTATTGAATAGCATAGTACTTTAGAGTTCATGCATGATTAATAGCATAGAGAAAGATAGCTCCCAAATTGCACTAGATTTAATCAGTTTTTGGAATGCAAATTGATCACCCACATAATATTTTTCTAAAAGTTTTCTAGCCAATGAACTTGCAATAGAATAATAGAGTACTTAATAACTCATGCTCCATTAGTAGCATAAGAAAGCTCTCAAATTGCACTAGATTTAATCAGTTTTTGGCATTTCAAAATTTGTTGCCTACACAATATTTTATGATAAAACTTTGATGAGATTATCTTAGCTCTCCCACTAAGAGGGTTTAAGTATGTCCACTTCCAGATTCAAGGAATGATTTTTCAGGTCACTAACATGCATTGCTTTTGTTGGTTCAATGGTTTTTATTGAGTCTAGCTCTCTATTCTTTGTTATACACAATTGCTTTTCCTTAGCTACCCATTTCTACTATGAAAGAAAAATGAAACACAAGATAATTGCCTATGTTTGTGCCAACTATACAAAGAAAAATCACAAAAATAAACAAGAATAGAGGATCAAAGAAGAATTACAAAAATCAATAAGAATAGAAGAGCAAAGGAGTAAATTGGCCATATTGAAGTAGCAAGTAATCCATATCAACATGTATCATCTACATTAACATTATAATCAATACAAAGGTGTTAAAATCGAAAGGTAAGGTAACAATAGTCAACAGATACAACTATAGTTTAATTTACACATCTTGCCAAACCTAAACCTTAAAATTATTACACTAAATTATTACACTTATTATGATTTTTGCAAAGGGTGACATCTAATGGGTAATGTCAATTTTATATATAGGAAGCTCAACAAAATCCAAACATCAAATTGAATGAGTGAGTAGGGATTGTAATCAAGATGTCTAAGTAGGATATGTTGCTAATGAAAAAAAAACTAAAATAAAATTTTGCAAAGTGAGCTTAGACCCTTACAAAGAAATTTTGCAAGTGAGGTTAGACCTTTGGAGACCGTATGTCCAAGCAGATCACTACAAATGGCAAAAATGAAACACTAAAATAGACTCTTGTAACCCTTGCAACCTTACAAAGAAATTTCATAGGTAAGCTCAGATCTTTGAAGACCACATGTCCAAGGATAACATTGAAAATGATAGAAAATTGAAAACTAAAATAGAATGTTCAGACCTTGCGTGAAAGAAATTTCTCAATTGAACTTAGACCTTTGGACACCACATGTGGTAGTAAATTGAAATCTAAAATATGCTCTTGCAACCCTTGCAAACAAATTCCTTAGGTTATCTCAGACCTTTAAAGACTGCTTGCTCAAGGAGAAAATTGCAAATGACAAAAAAGAAGAAGCTAAAATAGCATCTTGAAACACTTACATCCTTACAAGGAAATTTCTTGAGTGAGCTCAAACCCTTGGAGACTGCATGTCCAAGGAGAACATTGCAAATGAAAGAAGGAAAAACTACAAAAATAAAAATAAAAATGATATATTGACGGTTCTTCATGTAGAGATATACTCTATTTTATGCACAAGAATGGTAATTTGAGAGTAAAGAAAATAAACAAAGATTATAACTTCATGCCTACTCCTCTACTTGAAGACATCCATAGTTTAGTTCTAAGATTATAAAAGCATGCTCATCTCCAAATTCATATCAAAGATGTTGGAGTGGGTCTAATGAATTTTCCACTATTAAAAAAGCTAATTTTCAAGGACATAAAGACCCCATAAAAAATATACCCTTGAAAAGATGAGCAAGAAATAAAACTTGAGTTGAGCCAAAATTATTCCATCATTCAAGTACATTCTTGTAAGCTTGGTCTGGTTTCTTGGTGATCTTTAGATAGTGAGACACTTTGTCCTGACCTTCATCTTCACAAGGGTGTTTTTCTCATCAACAAAGAAATATTTCTCTTCAGTTGTCTATTTAAAGAAAAATCATTAGCCTAAGAAGCTCAAACAATTTGAAAGTTTGTTTAAGCTTCTAAAATTATTTGCTTTATAGCATACTTGCTAACAAGGATCTACCAAACATTATTTACAAAAATATCCATATTAGTGTGAGATCTCTCTTGACTAGGATCTAAAAATAAAGCTACTTTGGGCAAACAACCTAATTAATCTTTATACTCCATAAGGTTTAATCTTCATCATTGTAGTTGCAATTTTGTTTATGGAGTTGTAAATCATATACAACAAGTAAATGCGACAGTGCTCTCACAAGGGGCCAAAAGAGAATTGAATATAATTGGCTAGAGAGATATTGTCAAATAATACCTTGGTGAAGCTATATTTTCATGATTTTTGTAACAAACAAAAATCAGAAATAGATTCAAGTACCCATCATTCCATATGAGAAATGACACAACCTATATTTTATAGTGCTTTGAAGACATCACATAACTTGTAGCAAGAGTTCACCATTGTCAATAAAAAATTCCAATTCTTACAATAATTGAGGCCAAGAACATAAAGGATATTTGTGTGGCCTAAAGAAATCTGGATTGGACAAAGTTCTAGCTGCATCACATTACTATAACACACTTGCTTCAACATGTCACAAACTTTGTTGATGTTTCACTTTACACATTCCTTTGCATCTTTGACAGCCCAATTAGTCATGTGACATATGCAACAAATATGAAAGTGTTCACACATTCTTTTGTATCCTTGACAACCCAATTAATCATATTGTAAAAGACCAAGACCGAGGAGAGAAATACAAGAATGGAAGATCACTTGAGTGTGAGAAAATCCTAATGCCTAGCATGAGCTTTGGGTTTGGTATTTATAGGGAGCATATAAGGCTCTTGAGGAGCTTCTCAAGAAGCTTCCTTGAATCGCTTTCTTGGAGTGCAAGCCAAGTTAACCAGGAAGTTTCTCAAGAAGCTTCCTTCTAGAAGTCGCCTACTTGGCATGCAAGCTAAGCTAGTTGGAAGCTTCTAGAAGCTTCCTTCTAGAAGCTACCTACTTGGAGTGCAAGCTAACCTAGCTAGGAAGCTAAGCTAGCCAATTCCTAGATACTTCTAGAATATTCTTGGCTAATTTGGTCTATTTGCTATTTTGTTAGCCCTAACTAACTTTGTCATGAAACTCCATATTGTTATATATTCCCCCATTGCTAGTTGTTGAAGTCCTTGTCACCATTGAAGCTTCAAACTCTTGGGTGGCCATTTGTGCATCTTGGAGATGAGAAAGAGGTTCCCATGTGGCATCATGAAGTGGATAATCTTTCTAAAGGACCTTGTACTTCATATGTTGTCGGCGGCCTTGTAGAATGTGGCGACATGCAAGGATACAATCAACTTTGTGCTCCTCATGATCATTGATATGGACAGGAGGAGCAGGAGGTGGACACAAGAGGAAAAAGAAGTGGGTTAGGAACAAAAGGTTTCAACTTGGAAACATGAAAGACAAGGTGGATGCGCATGTAACAAGGCAAGGTAAGTTGATAAGCAATAGGAGCAATGATTTGTGTGACATCACACAAATCCTATCCAATTAGGGGTGATTTTATGGACTTGAGTATCAAGTGGGAGGGGAAGGTAACTAGAGGAGAGCATGACCTTAGCACCAACTTGAAAGATGAGATCATAACGATGGTGATCTGCATATTGTTATTGTCAATTTTGAGCAACAAGGAGATGAGATTTGGCTTGTTGGAGGGATTGAAATATGGTGGTCAAGAAGGTAGAAGTATGAGAAATATGAGATAGAGGAGGAGTAAGAAGGGGATTTGGACCAAGTGTATCTTGGCCAAAATTGAAGAAGAAAGGAGAAAATCCGGTGCTTGCATGTTTGGAATTATTGTATGCAAACTCTATAATTGTAAGAAGTTCATCCCAATTGGTATGATGGATGTTGATGAAAGCATGAAGCATATCCTCTAAGGTGTAATTTGCACATTCAATTTGTCCATCAATTTAAGGGTGATAGGCCATGGACAAAGCAAGCTTGGTGCTAAGTATCTAGAAGAATGTTTGCCTAAATTTCCCAATGAATCAAGGATCATAGTCGGAGATGAGTACACTAGACATCCTATGATGCTTGAAGATAGTGTCAAAGTAGATTTATGCCAATGTTGGAGCATCTACAATATCAAAGGTTGGTGCCAAATGGATTTGCTTACTAAGCTTATCCACAAACACCATGATTGTTGTGTGATCTTGCTTCATCTTGGGCAAGGACATGATGAGATCCAAGCTCTTGTGTTCCCATTGAGCAAATGGAATGGAGAGTAGTTGAAGGGGTCCACTTGGTTTTTGGTTGTTGGCCTTGTTGCATTGGAAACTCTCACACAATTAGACAAACTCTCAAATATCTTGTTTCATGTTGGGTTACCACCATTGGCATTGGAGAGTACCTAAGGTCTTGTCCACACCCATGTGACCAATGATTGGTAAGTCATGGGCTTCTAGGAGGTACACAAGTTGGAGGTCACCTTTGGCTGGAACATAAAATCCAGTTCTCATAAAATAGAAGGAATTTCTTGAAGGAGAAGGTGTTGTACTCTTTGTTGCATGCTACAAGATGACCTTGTACCATCTAAAAGAAAGGATATTGTTGTAAAGCTATCTTATACTTGATTTGGACTTTTGAGTCAATTGATACAATTGTAATTGCTATCATGAGGAGAAGAAGAGACTTCAAATCTGGTCATTGTGATAGGGCATTGGGGATGACATCAAACCAATTGGCTTTTTACTCAAGTTTGATATCAAATGATTGTAGTTGTTCCTCCCATTGATGATGTTGACTCTTCATGTGTTCCAAGTGTAATGTCTACAACAAAGGTTTATGATCAATTCATATGATCACTTGTTTCTCCAAGAGATAATGCTTCTATACCTTGGTTGCATATACCATTGCTAGTTGTTCCTGATCTCAAGTAGAGTAATTCCTTTTTGCTCTATTTAGTTTGTGAGACACAAAAGCAATAGGATGTATCCCATTTGGGAATTCTTGTTGCAACATGGCTCCAATTGCAAAGTTAGAAGCATCAAAATCAACCACACAAGGTAGTTGAGGACCATATGGTTGAAGAATGGGTCTTAAAGACACCATATGTTTTAGCTTTTTGATTGCTTCTTTGTTGGTCCATTGAAAGCTCACGTTCTCCTCCAAGAGAAAGGTCAATGGTGTAGCTACATGAGTGTAGTAGTGGATGAACCATAAAAAAAACTAGCCAATCCATTTAATGCATATACTTCTATAGAATCTTTTGGAGTAGGCCAATTAGTGATGGCCTTGATTTTCTCCTCTTCCATCTTGATCCACTCCAATGAGATCTTATGACCCAAGAAGGTAACTTCCTTTTACCAAAAGGCACACTTTGACTTCTTGCATGTGATTTGCATATTTTGCCTTTGTCTATAGACTAATATGTCATCCAAGAACACCACCACATACCAATCCAATAGTCCATCCAACACCTAATGCATCTGATCTATGAAGATTGTTGGAGTATTATTGTACCCAAAAGGTAAAACTCTCCATTCAAAATCCCCATACCTTGAGCAAAAGGCAATCTTTTGCACATCCTCCTTATCAATGGGGATTTGCCAATAACCATTACAAAGAACCAAATTGGAAAAGTATCATGCTCCACTCAATTGATCAAGCAAGTCATCAATTTGAGGTAAGGGATATGCATTCTTCATTGTAATCAATACAGAAACAAAGCACTCCATCCTTCTTTGGAACAAATAGTACCTGTAACAATATGGAGTTTAGCAATGAAGTTAGTCGGGCTTACGAAGTAGAGAATAAGACAAAATAGCCTAGAATATTTTAGAAGCATCTTGGGAAGCTTCCTAACTAGTTAACTTGAGCCCTAAGCAGGTAGCTTCTAGAAGCTTCTAACTAGCTTAGCTTGTACGCCAAGTAAGTGGCTTCTAGAAGGAAGCTTCTTGAGAAGCTTCTTGGTTAACTTGGCTTGCATTCCAAGAAAGTGGCTCAAGGAAGCTTCTTGAGAAGCTTCAAGGGTCTTGTATGCTACCTATAAATACCAAAGCCAAAGCTCATGCTAGGCATTCAGAGTTTTCCTTCATTCAAGTGTCCCAATGTGAGTTTCTATTCTCCTATTTCTCTCCTCGGTTTTGGTTTTTTACATTGGTATCAGAGCAGGAATGGGATGGATGGAATTTATGGACCACCAAATCCACTTCCGCCAAACCATTGGGACTTTCATGTCCAGATATTACCAAAGCATCATTTCACACAATTCATCACCTCGCGCTTTGGGCAAGATTTTCTACATATGATCATCGTGTTAGAGGAACCCTTGATACTTCCAGTTGTAACTTATGGAGAACGGTGGACGTGTTGTATCTATGTGTTAATCAACTAGATAATTGAGGGTAGAGTTGTAGCGATGGCGGCAATACCAGATGTTATCCTTGCAATGCAACAACAAATCGAGCATCTTACTCGATTGTTGGATGAACGAGACCAACAACAACAAGAACAGATAGACAGAGCACCAGTTCAAGATGGAGAAGATCACATTCAATTTCAGAAACCAAAGGTGTTTGAAGGCAAGGATCTTCCAAGCAAAGTGGAGAATTTTGTATTTGACTACGAACGTTACTTTGAAGCCATCAATCTTCAAGACAAACGGAAACAAATTCTCTTGGCTTCTAGCCAATTGGATAGCATGGCAAAACTTTGGTAGCAATTCTGAGTAGAAAGAGCTGAACGACAAATTTTTACACCAATTTTGACATGGGCAAAATTCAAAGATGCAATACTTTGTCGATTTCAAACTATAAATGCCACCCAAGCCGCACGAGATAAATTGGCGGAGTTGAGGTAGATTGGCTCAATGAGAAGCTACATCACACAATTTTAGAACATCATCATGCAAATTCCAAATATCCAAGAAGGTGAAGTTCTGGATCAATTTGTGCGAGGATTGAAGTCACGAACCAAATTGGAGGTGACCATCAGGAGCCACAAAATGTAGAAGAAGCCATGCAATTTGCTGAGCATTTTGATTCCTTGGTTGCGACAACTTGGTCTTGACCTCGACCTACAAAAAGCCTACCAGTACACTATGCACGAGTGGAAGAACCGGTACCAATGGAGATTGATGCTATCCAACAAAGACCACTTGGCACAACAGACAGAGAAAGATTACGACAAAATGGAGGTTGCTTTTATTGTTGCCAAGTTGGACATCGCATTGCTGAATGTCCACTTAGGAATGGGCGACCTCGACAAGTTGCTTAGATGGAGTTTGTGTAACAAAATGATCAGGGAAATGAAGAATCCAAGTAGGAGATTTTGAGCTGCCTACTAGGAGCTTGATTAGTTCCAATGGGATTGAAGGCTCAACCTATGCAAGTTTTCTTCACTTGCAAGGTACGATATCTAATCGAAGTTGTAGGATTTTGGTTGATTTTGGAAGTTTAGAGAATTGCATGTCTATGCAAGTAGCAAAGGAATTGGGTATTCCTATCAAGCCAATGTTTGGAAGTAGTTTGATGATGGCGGATGGTAGGAAGGGTTCGGCATTCCACACCTCACATCCTATCACCTTCAAGATTGGGAAGGATTATTTGGAGTGTATGAGGTTTGTAGTGGCATCTCTACACTATGATCTCATTCTGGGTCTACCTTGGCTTGAACGTCATAAGGTTCAATTTGATTGGACTCGACGACAATTTCAAGTACAACACCAAGGTAGAAATTTCCGATTAGGTTGTCTGGCACCTCTGAGTAAGACGTCTAAGAATAGCCAGTCTCAAGATGAGAAGTTTGTTGAGAAGGTAGCTATAGAGCGAATCTGGAAGGGAAATGAGTCCCAAGATGGGAAGTTTGCCAAGAAGGCAACCATGGAGCAAGCTTGGAAGAGAGATGAGTCCTTGGAAGGGAAGTTTGTTAAAGAAGCAGCCATAGAGCAAGCTTTGGAGGAAGATAAGTCTGTATTCACGGTGTGGATCAAGCCGATTGCACAAGAACAATCTGAGGAGGACCAAGAGCCTCATCAAGCAATGGTTGATCGGATAGTTCAAGAGTTTGCAGATGTGTTTCCGGATGATCTGCCGAGGGGATTACCCTCCAATCAAGGTATGCCCTTTGTCGTGCGTATATACATCGCTGTCAACATCATACACTATAGAAGCACAACTCACACATAAGTCATACATAGACTCTAAAGTGCCATAATAATCAGATTGCTTACCACTCTCAACTCAACTCAACTCAGATCAGTACTTGATCTGTCACTCTATAAACTGCCAACAATTGGGCACTGATTACAGTCAAGCCACACCCACTCAAGCATAGAGAATCCAAGTGACGCTCGCCGGCCTTTGTCCACCATAGCCAGAAACTCAAAGGCTCAACATCAGAGAAGTGAGCTCTCTAGAGCTCACTTTGAAACTATACCCTATGGACTTGAGCTAGCATTGAAACCCTAACGGTCCCGCTGACGGCACACTCAACGGTGCAAATGGTGCAAAGTGACGATGGGCCCCACCGTGAAGTCAGTACCCCGAATATGAAATCTTACCGTCAGAAAGTAGTCCTTGATAAACTGCTGAAATAACTCTAACTACTATCATTGGAACTCCAATGTCCGAGCATCTAGACACGACACTACAAATGGCGTGACAGCTGTCGTGCATATGTACATCGCTACACAACATACATTGCTGTCAACATCATACACTATAGAAGCACAACTCACACATAAGTCATACATAGACTCTAAAGTGCCACAATTGCCTCCCTAGCTGGTGGTTAGGCCCCTCTAACTCCAGATAGCCATCTACTCTAAGTATATGGTATACCCTCTAATGGGCAAAGATCAAGAGGCCGGGTGCTATGGAGCCCCATCGTTAGTCGCTTGTCTGCAATCTATACCATATAAAGAATGAACTAGCTATAAGTCAAGTACATCTAGGACATAACCATTGTCCGTGAGGAAGCACCATGAGGGGAGGAGTCATACATGCCATATGCCATCTTCTTGAACACCTATCACACACTAATATAGTAACAGCTCCACTTGAAGATCCACATAACATACACCTCAAGCCTGCATGTACAAGTGCCAAGCTTGGGTCCATAGTACCATCAATGTTTGGGAGGTGGCATGGTGCACAATTGCGCACATGATCCTTCCAAACAACACCATCATGTCCTTCTAACACAAGGACTCCAGATAGCAAAACCTCACGCACTCTCAAGATAGTGCGGCTTGTAGAAACATCAAGTGTCGTCGGTGCTATCTGCTGTAGATATACATAGTTGCCTGGATGAAATCGATGGATCAAAGGTCTATAACCTCCTCCTCAAATGGTAGCATAGCGTAAAGTATCTCTATGTTGAGCAATCGCCAAGTTCTCAAAGGCCATCGGCATCACTCTCCGAAAGATCTCTACCCGCTGAGAACATGCGCTCATCCATACATCGGGGTCATCTAAGTCCAAAACTACAGTAGCATCTTGATAAATGGCTATAGGTAAATCTGGATCTCGTCCATAGAGTAGAAAGTATAGAGAGAAGGATGCTAAGGAGGCTTGCCGGCTGAACCGATAGCCCACGGCCAACCAAGGTAATTGGAGATCCCAATCTCCCAAGTGGCCTCTCTGCAAACCATACTTTTGCAATCCTCTCTTCACCGTCTGAACCACTCTCTTTGCTAAGCCATCTGCCTCAGGGTGATCTCAAGATGTAATACGATGATCAATCAAAGCCTTGTCACACAAGACCTGAAACTCCCCCAAGAACTCTGTACCTTGATCAGTCAAAACCTCAACTGGTGCACCAAAATGACTAAGAACTTGATCTAGGAACAAGTAAGCTATCCCTTCACTAGACTTGTCAGGAAGTGCCACCAACTCAATCCACTTGGAGAAGTGCTCCACCATCACCAAAACATACTGATGATGTCTCATAGTCAGTGGTAAAGGTCCGGCAAAGTCCAAAGTCCAACGGTAACCCAATCCCATGATAGGTAATGGGTGTAACTATGGCGTAGGAGCATTGAATGATGCTCTAACTTGGTCACAAACCACACATCTGGCAACAAACTATTGTATCTCGATCTGCATACCGCACCACCAATAATGACTCTGGAGTAAGCTATACGTATGCTTTACTCCAAAATGTCCTAGCTCCTCATGAGCATGATGGATCAACTGTGGTCTCTGAGATGGAAGTGGTACTACTCACACTCTACCATCCTCCCATACACGCAAAAGGTGTCTACCCTCCAATCTGAACCGTCTGGCTTGCTGAAGAACACAATCTCTCTCCTTGGCCCCAATTGTGCCACCCACAACACCAGTGCAAAGATAGTCCATCACTAAGACATCATCATGAATGTCTCGCTGAACTATGCCAATATCTTCACTCTCTGGATCTGTGACCTCAATAACTCCTCCTGTATGCGCTAAGAGAGATACCCCCAAAGCCTCTACAAATATACATAGAAAGGCCGATGCATGCCAACCTGACACCATCTCCTCATCTGTCTTACCATGCCAACATGCTCCGGTCTGATCCTACTGGCTGGGACATGGGTTTCTACTCAACCCATCTGCATCACGGTTCACCACTCCAGGTCTGTGAACAACCGTGAAATCATACTCCTATAAAATCAGAGCCCATCGTGCAAGCTTCCTTGAAAGCTTGTCAGACTCCATCAACCACTTCAGCGGCTGATGATCAGTGATGAGAGTGAAGGGGTTACCATATAGGTAACATTGGAAATGTGCTACTACCCAAATTGTTGCCAAGCACTCTCCCTCATATGAACTATACTTTGCCTCCGCTGAATTGTTGGAGCGACTAGCATAGGCCACCACAAACTCCTTCTCCTCATCATCATGTTGGGTGAGCACCCCCAACATACTCCAATCAGTATGAACCTGAAATGGTTGTCCCCTAATCGGTCTTCTCAAAATAAGAGCAGATGTCAACCTCTCCTTGAGCTCTACAAAAGCTCTCTCCTGCTCATCTTCCCAACACCACTCATGTGTAAGCTTGGTCAGCTTTGTCAAGGCCTTGGCAATGGCACTAAATCCTTTAACATAGCGGCGATAGAAGTTCACCAACCCAAGGAATGCTTGCACTCTGCTCACATCCGTAGGCCGAGGAATACATGCAATAGCCTCCACCTTGGTCTGCTAAACACCAAGTCCTCCGGGATAGATAGTGTGACCCAAATACTCAACCTGCTCATGGAAGAACCTACACTTCCTAGGATGTAATTTGAGTCCATGAGATCTCAACCTCTCAAACACCTCCAACAATTGTCTCTCATGCTCCTCCATAGTAGTGCTATAAATCAAAATGTCATCAATATAGCACCAAGCAAAATCCAATCCAGCTAGGATCTTATCTATGACCCTTTGGAACTCAACAGGAGCATTCTTTAACCCAAATGGTAAGAAACTCCACTGATATAACACATCCTTGCCGTGAGGATCAATAGCCTAAAATGTTGTCTTGGACTTATCCTCCTCCCTGATCGGCAACTAATGATATCCCGCTCGAAGATCCAAAGTACTGAAGATCTTTGCATGTCCAATCGCATCAAAAATCTCCTCCGGTGTAGGCATGGCATACCGATCAGACCTGGTATGTCGGTTGATAGGACGGTAGTCTCCACACATCCGCCTATCTGTATAGTTGCCATGCATATCCTTCTTGGCTGGCATCACTGTTGCTGATGCCTACTCTCTATGTGAAATCTCCACCAAACCAGCCTCAAAAAGGTCACTACTCCGGCTCTGAATCAATGTCCTCTCCATATCACTATATTGATAAGGACATCAAAAAACTGGTGTGTTGCTAGTCAGCTCAATCCGTATACCAGGTCCCTTCAAAGCACCCAAATCCTTCATAATGAAGGCAAAACAACTCGTGTGACTCCTCAAGAACCTCCAAACCCTCCGTCTTTCCTCTCCCGTAAGCTTGGGTCCAAGATCTGGCTCCCAAGTATCCTCTGTAACTGTAGTAGGAGTGGAAGACTTACTGACTGACTGCTACACTGGGCCCTTGGGAGCAATAGAGTCATGCTCCCGACCACTAGAGGTCCCAACCTCTATGTGAAAAACTCCCTCTCCTCTGGCTACAAGCTCCACACGTCCTCTAGCTGCATCCCATGTGGACCAAGGGTGTAATCCAAGTAGCCCACGCTCACCTGGATGGACTCCAAGTAGACCACTCTCCCTAGTAGCTACTAGATGTGTCCCAAGAATACCATGTCCACTCGGTCCATCGCCCCCAACATGTGCCTGAATTGTCTCGATAGGTACATGGCTTACAAGTGTTTGAGTGGTGATGCCTATCAAGCACATCCTACGCTGCTCTGCCAAGCCAAGGCTCACAATCCAAGTCAAACAGTTCAGGTCCATAGCCTAACCTAACACGTGATGCCTAGATGCCTCTGACACTATTGGAACAACGGTAATACCGGTGCAAAAACCCATTGCCCGCTCTCTCTCATCAGCATTGGGCTCCACCAACTGCTATAACTGTGAGTCCCAAACAAGTCCAGGTCCTCCCTCTCGAAAAGCATGAGAGCTTGGGAAACTCATGAGTGTGGGAAATGTGGCTCTAGGCTGTCCAACTAGGTTCACCACTACCATAGGTGACCTATCAGCCACTACCACTATCTGAGACTGACGCCCAACATCCAAGATATCATCAACAAGGATGTGGTCAAGTCGCTGAATCCTATCATAAGCACGCTGTAGAACCTCTCTGGGTAAGAGGTTTGTCCACCAAAGACAAAGACGATGAGCCAGTGATCTCACTCTGGCTGCATCTAACAATACAGCAGGTCCCATCCAAGAATGGACCTGATCTGTACTCGCCACCACTCTGGTGCAAGAATCACCCATCAAAGGAACATTCTCTAAAAGGTAAGTTGGAAAAACGGATCGATGAACTTGGAGATGTCATAGTATCCGTAACATCTCCCAAAACACACCAGAACAAGGATCCTGAAGACCCAATCCTCTACCAGCACGTGTATGTCCTTGACTTGGCCATCCAGAAATCACCAAGTGAATAGGCCCATGTCTCTCTAGGTCATGCGCCCCCAGTAAGGAAATATCTCTTGGTAGGGCCTTCTGGTAACCTTTGACTGTTGACATTGGTAATAACTCTGGATACCAATAGGCCAAGTGTGCCACATGATGTAGAGAGACTCGCCTAGCAGTCTCATCTCTCTCTACATACAAGTACCTTTGTACTCGTATACCTGGCTGTAATACCACAACTAGTCCGGTGCTGATCCCACCAAACAACTCCAATAGGCATACCCTTTGTACTGGATACTGCCAAGCAATGAGTGTGGTATCCAAAGGTGTCAAAGCAATCGCCTCTAGAGGCTCATCCTCACACTCATCTCCTGATGGTACGAAGGCTCCACTCCAACCCTACTGCACCAACTGATCTGCATGCTGCTGCAATGCCTCCTCGGAACTCTACAATGGAACATCCAAGGTGGATGGAATGATCCCACTCATACTCCAAAGCCGAGTGATCTCCTTTGGTACTTGATTATCCTCTACATGGGCGTTCTCCTCCAACAAGTCACCAGGCCAAGTAACTGCACCATTGAAAGCTAAAATTGATGCTACCATGGTCCCGGACTGTAGTGAGCCAAGACTACCACTACTCAAGCATACTGGTAGGTGACATACCCGTCCCTCACCAGATTGCCAACCAGGTCTATAAGAGGATGTCTCCTCCCTATAGTCAATGCTGAAACCCATGGGGTATAACACTACTCCCCCAACTAGCACATCATATGACTCAGCTATCGTCGCAATAGCTTGAGCTCTCACCACCGAGCTATCAGTCGGATGACCAGGCTGAACCTGGACAAAAATCTCCCCACGTGTGATGTACTACGTCGAACCACCACCTAGAGATGTCTGGATCTGAAATGGACACCTCTCCACATCGGTCTTCTGTAACTCCAGACCGACAACTGCAGCCTTCCTCAACATAAAGGGCTGCACACTAGAGTCTAACAAGACTCTCTGTGGTGTATAGACCTTCCCTGAAGGTCCCACCAAATGGAGAATCCCCCTCTAGTTATCCAATAGGACAACACCAGGTGTAAACCACGCTCTCTCAAAGGCCGGTCTAGCTGGCAACTCCTCCAGTCTAGCCGCTACTACCTGCCATAAACCACTGGTCGCTGAACGGATCCCATGCTCCTCAACCAAGTCAGCTCCACTACCAACCACCTCTGCTCTAGTAGTAGGAATTGCACCATCCCTACCCTCAAACAACGTGGCAGCCAACCGAAAGACTGGGGCTGGGTCAACTCCCAATGTAAACATATCATTGGCTGAAAACAAAGGACACCGCATAATCAGTTGAGCCGCCCCCAACATCATGCTAGACTTAGTCTGTGTAGTAGTAGGTGGCTAACTAGCAGGTAGTCCATGATGTACTCCATCACCACCTACCACACCTGCATTGGGACATCTAGGAACCATGGATGTCGTTTGTAATGCCTTGGATAGTGTGAAAGACTGAGGAATTCTGACCTGTCTCCCAACCTCTCTTCTCTATGGGTCCAACTCCACTGATGCTCCTTTAGGCTCTGGAGCACGTACTGCACTCCTAGTCACTACTGCAGATGCATCCACCTGTGCTGCTCCGCACATGAAGTCCAAAGCATCTCTATCACCAGCATATGAGGTGGAAGCCTTGGCACCGGAATCTGATCTCCTCTGAGCAATAGCCATACTAGCCAATCTTTGCTCTAACTGCTCAATCTGAGTAGCCATATTTGTGTCAGAAGTAAGTGCAGGGACTGCACTCCTACTAGGTGTAGATCCTCTACCACCACCTCTACCACCTTGTCCTCTATGAGCTGGAGCTCCTCTACTACTTGCCATAGCAGCCCTACCACTCCGTAACTCCGGGTGTAGGTCAAAACATTGGTCACTAGTGTGACCAAATTTGTGACAATGCTCACGCTACCTCTGAGCTGGCTGTGATGCACCCGAGGTATCAGGTCCACTGCCCTAAGTACACTCTCTCCGATGGTGAGGTCCACCATAAGTCCAACAAGCAACACCACCACTCACTGGCTGCTACTAACCCGAAAATAAGGGTAAGGGTCTAACTCTACTAGGCCCTCCACTTGCTCCATAGGATCTGGGCTGTCCACCCTGTCCTCAAAAACCAACTAGGCATGGTGCACTCTACTGCACTCTAGAAGAAGTCACAGCCGTGGATGAGGTCTCTCTACCAAATCCTGATGTCACAACTCTCTCCTCCACCATGTTGAGCTCAATATGCTCAGCCAAACCAAAGACCATTGCCAAAGTAGGCAAAGTAGCCTGTAACAACGTAGCATCACAAACTCTACGTTGCAACTCCTTGTCCAGTATCCCATACCAAAACTAGACTGCCTAGGCCTCAATAACTCCTTGAGTGAAACTGATCAGCCGCCTCATGCGAGTGTATGCCTCACGTAGGCTCTCTCCAGCCTTCTGCTGGAACTCCTGCAAGCTCCTCAGCTTGTCAGTCCGCACTCCTTGGTAGTTCTGCCTCAAACACAAGAAGAACTCCACCATGGGGTTAAACCCCAATACCACATCACCTCCTGCAGCGGTACCTCCACTCGTAGTAACACTATCTCCAGCTAGTGCACCTCCACTAGCTCCACCCACACTACTTGAGCTAGAACTCGTAGGTACAGCTGATCTACTCTTGGCCACCGAGCCTAAAGTGATAGAGACATAGTGTGGAGACCAATACTGTCTCCATAACTCAATCTCTTCCAAATGAGCTCTCCTGAACTCATGGTAGTCGTCCATCGGCGGACCCTTTAGATGCTGAAACAACCCCTTCCATGCCATGAAAGGTGTGAACAAAGTCGGGTTCCGCGTCTGCTGTAGATCACACCAACTATCAAACTCTTGGATGAAGTCATCCAACTCAATGGTACCCACTGTACCAGAGTAACGCCTAGGGCCTTTGGAGGCCCCATAAATCTTGTCCATGTCCCACAACAACGGTGCAGACACACCAAGTGCACTCTCAACTGAATCAGCTCTTGTGTCAAACTCCAACTCAGAGTCAATCTCCTCCCCCACTGGGTCCTGAGATACAAGTTGATATTGAGCACCACTCCAAGTAAACCCACTGCGTACTGCAAGACTAACTCCTCTGGAATCTCCAAAGAACTCCATCGTGACAAAGTAACCACAATAGCAAACCCAAACCACCAACTGCAACCGCAAGTCGCAACCGCAAGTACCCCACCAAGTGCCAACACCACCACGTGCCAATACTAACTAAGCACCACACACTAATGTAATTCTAGCCGAGATAACTACACTAGGGGAAATGGCAACCTGTAACCTGCCTTCATAACACACACTCTCACGGTCTGCAGGTCATCACTTCTTGCCTCACCGGAGAGAAACAAAGGTAGTTTGACTGGTCATCACTCCAACCTCACCACCAAGAGCACACCAGAGCACCAACGCTCAAAAGTCTTGGCACTTCACACAAACGTGGTGCACAAATAGGAAGTAGAGAACGGAGGGGATCCAATCACAAGAAATCTAAACAAAAACCCTCCATCTCATAACACAACGCGGGACTGACTCTGCCACCATTTGGCATTTGACATAAGAGAAGTTTGTATCTAAGTCCTAAGCTACCAGGATCACCAAGAATGGGATCAAACTGCCTCTCCTAGCCAAAGCTAAATGTGTATAGATAACAGTGGCACAGTCACTAGGACAACAAATGAGGGTGGACTAGTTGGCTAGGGCACCAGTCTAGGAACAAGAGATCTAGGGATCAAACCTTGTTGCGCACAATCTAGCAGGAAAGGCAGATTTTGCCAACCAATGACCAAGATCTACTCTAAACTAGCTAGCCTCATGCAAGCAAGCTGGCTTGCTGGCCTTTCTAGGCCTTCATAGCCTCTCATAGCCCACAACCCTATGCCTCGAAGCCTCTAAACGCCAAAATTCAGCCAAATGAGGCCTTTCTTGTTGCCACTTCGAACCTCCTCCAAAATTGGCAAAACTTCTCCAAATTTGCAAAAGTCCTCCAAACTAGCGAAACTCCTCCAAATCTTCAATTTGTCTTTTTGAGCCCAACTTGTAGCAAATTGGTCTTGCTTTCACCTCTTGAGCTGAAAATCACAACCACTGCTCAAAATTTGCTTCTTCGTTGCTCAAAATTTGGCCAGCACAAAATTTGGCCAGCACTTTCGCACACTGTCTGCCTAACTGCCAAATTTGCATCAATAGAACGAGCTCTTGCACACTAGGGAAACCCTGAACTTGAATCGAGTTACCAACAATCCACCGAGCTTGGAGATACCACCAACACTCAAAGTTCTTGCACCCGATTTCCCCCTGACTTGACTTCTCTGATGTAATCAGATTGCTTACTTCTCTCAACTCAATTCAACTCAGATCAGTACTTGATCTGTCACTCTATAAACTACCAACAACTGGGTGCTGATTATAGTCAAGCCACACCCACTCAAGCATAAAGAATCCAGGTGACGCTCGCTGGCCTCTGTCCACCATAGCCAAGAACTCGAAGGCTCAACATCAGAGAAGTGAGCTCTCTGGAGCTCACTTCAAAACTATACCCCATGGACTCAAGCTAGCATTGAAACCCTAACGGTCCCGCTGATGGCACACTCAACGGTGCGAACGGTGCAAAGTGACAGTGGGCCCCACCGTGAAGTCAGTTTCCCAAACACAAAATCTTACCATCGGAAAGTAGTCCTTGAGAAACTGCTGAAATAACTCTAACTACTATCACTGGAACTCCAGTGTCCAAGCATCTAGACGCGGCACTACAAATGGTGTGACACCTTCAAGATTGAGTTATTGCCAGGGAGTACTTCAGTGAGTAGACCAATCTATTGGCTCTCACCAAAGGAGTTGGAGGAGCTATGAACAACACTTACAGAGTTGTTGGAGAAGGATTTCATACAACATAATACCTCTCCTTGGGGAGCACCGGTACTATTTGTTCCAAAGAAGGATGGAGGACTTCATTTTTGTATTGATTACCATGGACTCAATAAGCAAACCGTGAAGAATGCATATCCCTTGCCTCGGATCAATGACTTGTTTGATTAACTAAGTGGAGCATGCTACTTTTCCAAGCTGAATCTTCATAGCAGCTATTGGCAAATTCTTATTGAAGGAGAGGACGTGCAAAAGACTGTCTTTCGCACAAGGTATGGACTTTCGAGTGGAGAGTTCTACCTTTCGGACTCACTAATGCTCCAGCAGTCTTCATGGATCAGATGCATTGGGTGTTGGATGGACTATTGGATTGGTCCGTGGTGGTGTTCTTAGATGATATCTTAATCTATAGTAGGACAGAGGCAGAACACATAAATCATGTGCAAGAAGTCCTAAGACGACTATGACAATGGAAATTTTACTGCAAGAAGTCAAAGTGTGCTTTTTGGCAGAAGGAGGTTACCTTCTTGGGTCATAAGATCTCATCAAAGGGGATCAAGATGAAAGAAGAGAAGATCAAGGCCATTACTGATTGGCCTACCCTAAAGGATGCTATAGAGGTACGAGCATTCAATGGATTGGCCAGTTTTTACCGACGGTTCATCCACTATTATGCTCACATGGCTGCACCATTGACTGACCTCTTGGGAAAGAACTTGAGCTTCCAATGGACCATCAAGCATGAAGAAGCATTCCAGAAGTTAAAGCATATGGTGTCTTCAAGACCCATTCTTCAACCATATGATCCTCAACTACCTTGTGTGGTTGATTTTGATGTTTCTAACTTTGCAATTGGAGTTGTGTTGCAACAAGAATTTCCAGATGGACTACATCCTATTGCCTTTGTGTCTCGCCGACTAAATACAGCTGAAAGAAATTACTCTGCTCAAGATCGGGAACAACTTGTAATGGTATATGCCACCAAGGTATGGAAGCATTATCTCTTAGAGAAACAAGTGATCATGCAAACTGATCACAAGCCATTGTTGCAGACCTTACACTTGGAGCACATGAAGAGTCGGCATCATTGATGGGAAAAGCAACTCCAATTTTTTGATATCAAACGTGAGTACAAACCAGGTCAGTTCCATGTCATCCTTGATGCTCTATCACGACAACCTGATTTGAAGGCTCTTTCTCTCATCACAGTGGTAATTACAACGGTGTCTTTTGACCCTAAGGTCCATAATGAGTTTCAATCAACTCTACAACAAGATCCCTTCTTCCAAATGGTACACGGTTGTTTGACAGCATGCGACAAGGAGTACAACACCTTCTCCTTCAAGAAAGGCCTTTTATTCCATGCAGACCAGATCTATGTTCCAACCAAAGGTGATCTTTGACTTGTGCGCCTTCAAGAAGCCCATGATTTACCAATAGCTGGTCACATGGGAGTGGACAAGACCTTGGGCACCATCCAACGCCAATGGTGGTGGCCCAACATGACACGAGATGTTTGAGACTTTGTCTGATCATGTGAGAGTTGCCAACGTAACAAGGCCAGCAACCAGAAGCCGAGTGGACTCCTTCAACCACTCGCCATTCCATCCGCTCGCTGGGAGCATGTGAGCTTGGATCTCATCACATCCTTGCCAAAGACAAAACAAGGACACACCGCAATCATAGTGTTTATAGATAAGCTTAGTAAGCAAATCCACTTGGCACCAACCTATGATACCGTGGATGCTCCAACCTTAGTGCAAATCTACTTCGACAATGTCTTCAAGCATCATGGGATGCCACGTGTACTCATCTCCGACCGTAATCCTTGATTTACCGGAAGTTTTGGCAAGCACTCATCCAAATACTCGGCACCAAGCTTGCTTTGTCCATGGCCTATCATCCTCAAACTGATGGGCAAACTGAACACGCAAATCGTACATTGGAGGATATGTTGCGGGCCTTTGTCAATGTCTACCATACCAATTGGGATGAATGTCTTGCAGCCGCAAAATTTGCCTACAACAATTCCAAACAGGCAAGCACCGGATTTTCTCCCTTCTTTCTCAATTTTTTCCAAGATCCGCTTGTTCCAGATTCTCTTCTTGCTTCCCCTCTCTCTCAGGTTCCTCATACTTCCACATTCTTGACCACTATATCCCAATCTCTCAAACAAGCCAAGTCTCACCTCCTTGTTGCTCAGAATCACCAAAAACAATATGCGGACCACCATCGTCGTGATCTCACCTTTGAAGTTGGTGATAAAGTCATGCTATCCTCTAGTAACCTCCCTCTCCCCCTTGATACCCAAGTTCGTAAACTTGCCCCCTTTGATATCACCCACATTGTCTCTCCTATTGCTTATCGATTTGCCTTGTCTTGTCACATGCGTATCCATCATGTCTTTCATGTTTCCAAGTTGAAACCCTTTGTTCCTAACCCCTCTTCCTTTTCCTCTCGAGTCCAACCTCCCCCTCTTCCTGTCCTTATCAATGATCATGAGGAGTATGAAGTTGATCATATCCTTGCACGTCGCCATATTCAACAAGGCCGTCGCCAACATACGGAGTACAAGGTCCTTTGGAAAGGGTATCCCCTTCATGATGCCACATGGGAACCTCTTTCCCACCTCCAAAATGCACAGACGGCCATCAAGGAATTCAAAGCTTCATTGGCAACAAGGACATCACCAACTAGCGGCGGGGGAATATGTAACAATATAGAGTTTAGCGACAAAGTTAGTCCGGCTTACGAAGTAGAGAATAAGACAAAATAGCCTAGAATATTCTAGAAGTATCTAAGAAGCTTCTTGGGAAGCTTCCCAACTAGTTAACTTGCGCCCTAAGCAGGTAGCTTCTAGAAGCTTCTAACTAGCTTAGCTTGCACGCCAAGTAGGCGGCTTCTAGAAGGAAGCTTCCTGGTTAACTTGGCTTGCACTCCAAGAAAGCGGCTCAAGGAAGCTTCTTGAGAAGCTTCAAGGGTCTTGTATGCTACCTATAAATACCAAAGCCAAAGCTCATGCTAGGCATTCAGAGTTTCCTTCATTCAAGTGTCCCAATGTGAGTTTCCATTCTCCTATTTCTCTCCTCGGTTTTGGTCTTTTATAGTACCGGTGCTCCCCAAGGAGATGTACTATGTCTTATGAAATCCTTCTCCAATAACTCTATAAGTGTTGTTTGCAACTCCTCCAAATTCTTTGGTGAGAGCTTATAGATTACTCTACTCACTAGAGTACCTTGGTAATAACCCAATCTTGAAGGACATACCACAATCAAAGGACAACCCCGTTGGCAAATCATTTAGAAACACATTTAAAACTCTTGGACAATTTGATCAACCATTTCTTGATGAGGTTTTTGATTCTTCTTAGATCCTCCATGCACAATTGGCTTGATCTACATTGCAAAAATAGACCTATTACTCCAAAGCTTGCTCTATGGTTGCTCCATTGACAAATTTCCCATCTTGGGTTTGTAACACCCATTTGTGCATGTGTGTGGTATTATGATATTTAGCTTGGTATTACAAATACTTGAGAGATATTTTTTATATAGAGATAAAGGATGGTTCTACATTAGTCATGATTAGCTAAAGTTAGTCATAGCTAAGATAGAGAGAACCTTACTTTAGAGGAAGTGGAAAAGATGAGCACCATTATTTTGGATTCTAGTGTATTGACTTGGTATAATTCCTAGGTGTTTGGATTTGAGGAAAGAATTGAGAACTCTTGAGCCCACAAGCCTTTTTGTTTTGGATTCTTCTAAAGTCCAAGGATAGCTCATGTGAAAGAATCCTTGACTTAGTGGTTGGGTCAAGATGAGATCATATGCTTAGTGGAATATGCCCATGTGGATGGATATTCCTTTATACTTTTTGACTTTACTTGAATTTTAGCCTAGTAACTTGAGTTACTCTAGTAATTGGTAACTTTGGTGCATAATTATTTCACAAGTATATAAACTAGGGGTGAGGAGGTACTCATCATCCTTTCATTTGTAACTATCTCTCTCTCATTGAGTTCTCTAGTGAGAAATGTCTTGATCCACAAATCAATCACAAAAGGTAGTTGAGAGTCATATGCTTGAAGGTACCATATATTTCAACTTTTGGAATGATTTTGTGTGCTTGGTGGTCCAATAAAAGCTTGAATTCTTCCCAATCAATGGTGCGGCTACATGAGCATAATAGTGGCATTAAATGTCTATACTTCTTTGGAATGGCATCCTTTGTAGTAGGCCAATCAAAGATGGCCTTGATTTTCTCTTCTTCCATCTTGATCCCTCCCAATGAGATCTTATGACCCAAGAAGGTAACTTCCTTCAGCTTAAACACGCTCTTTTACTTCTTGCAGTAAAACTTCCATTGATTTAGTCATCTTAGGACTTCTTGCACATGATTTACATGTTCTACCTCCATCTTGCTATAGATTAAAATATCATCCAAGAATACCACCACCCAATAGTACCAATCCAATAGCCCATCCAACACCCAGTGCATCTGATCCATGAAGACTGTGGAGCATCATTGAGCCTAGAAGGTAGAACTCTCCACTCAAAATGCTCATACCTTGTGCAAAAGGTAATATTTTGCATATCCTTTCTATCAATGGGGATCTGCCAATAGCCGCTTTGAAGATCCAACTTGGAGAAGTATTGTGCTTCACTCAATTGATCTAGCAAGTCATTAATTCAAGGCAAGAGATATGCATTCCTCATTTTTTGTTTGTTGTGACCATGGTAATTAATGCAAAAGCAAAGTCTTCCATCCTTCTTCAGAACAAATAGTACCAATACTCCCTAAGGAGATATAATATATCATGTGAAATCCCTCTCCAACAACTTTTTCAATGTTGTTTGAAGTTTGTCCAACTTCTTTAATGAGAGCCAATAGGTTAGTCTACTCACTAGAGTACTTCTTTGCAACAACTCAATAATGAAGGGTGTACTACAATTGGAAGGTAATCCCTTCGGCAGATCATTTAAAGACATATTTGCAAACTCCTAAACTATTTGATCAACCATTGCTTGAAGAGGATTTTGGCATTCCTCAGACTCCCCATGCACAATTGGATTGATCCACACTACAAAATAAGATTTATCTTCCCCCAAAGCTTACTCTATGGTTGGTTTATTGACAAAAAACCCATCTTAGGATTGACCTTCCTTGGGTGTCTTACTCAAAGGTGCCAAACAACCTAATTGGTAATTCCTACCTTAGTATTGTACTTGAATTTTTGTTGGGTCCAATCAAATTGAATTTTATGATATTCAAGCCAAGGTAAACCTAGAATGACATCCTAGTGTAGAGGCACCACTACAAACCTCATACACTCTAAATAATCTTTCTCAATTTTGAATGTTGCAAGACTTGAGGTACAAAATGTAGAACCCTTTCTACCATCACCATCATCAATCTATTTCCAATTACTATTATGATAAGAATACTTAGTTATTTTGATAATTGCATGGACATGCAATTCTTTGAACTTCAAGAATCCACCAAAATTCTATACCACAATTAGATATCATACCTTGCAAGGGAAGCAAACTTGCATAGTTGATCCTTCAATCCCATTGGAACTTTTCAAGTTCCCTATAGGTGGCTTGAAATCTCCAATTAGGATTTCTTGTTTCTTTGATCATGCTACTCCACAAACTCCATCTAGGGAATTTGTTGAGGTTGCTTATTCTTGAGTGGACATTTAACAATGCAATGTCTAATTTGGTGACAATAAAAGCAACCACTATTTTGTCACAATCTTTCTCTATCCGTAGTGCCAAGTGGTCTCTATTGAATGACATCAATCTCCATTGGTGTCGGCTCCTCCACCCGTGTGTAGTTATTGGTAGGTTTTGTGAAGGTCAAGTCAAGACCAAGTTTTTGCAACCAAAGAATCAAAACACATAGCCAACTGCATGGCTTCCTCCAACTGTTTTTGTTCTTGCATAGTCACCTCCAACTTTGTTTGTGACTTCAAGCCCCTCAAAAATTGATTCAGAGCTTCCTCTTTGAGTATATTTAGAATCTGGATAATGGTGTTTTGGAATTGCATTATGTAGCTCCTTATAGACTTAATCTGCTTCAACTCTACCAACCTATCTCATGCAGCTTGTGTGGCATTTATAGCTTAGAATTGACCAAGTATTGCACTCTTGAATTCTCCCCATGTCAAGATTGGTGCAAAAATTTGCCATTTAGCTCACTCCACTCAGAATTGCCACCATAGCTTTGCTACTCCATCCAATTGGCATTGATTCAAGAGAATTTATTTTTGTTCAACTTGAAGATGTGTAACTTCAAAATAACATTCATAGTCAAACACAAAATTCTCCATTGTGTTGAGGAGATTCTTGCTTTCAAATACCATGGGCTTTAAAAATCAGATTTTCTCTATCCCTTTTTGAAATGGTGCTCTCTCTACATGCTCTTGTTGTTGATGTTCTTGTTCTTCCAACAATTGAGTAAGGTGCTCAATTTGTTGTTGCATGGTAATGATAACCTTGGTATTGTCACCATGACAACTACTCCATCAAACTACATATAGTTTATCTAGGTTAACATGTAGATGCAATAGGTCCACCATTCTCCATAAGTTACAATCAAAAGTACCAAGGGTTCATTTGACAAGGTAATCTTGTTCAAAAAAATTTGCCCAAAGTAAGAGATGATGAATTGCATGAAATGATGCTTGGGTAGTACATAGAAACAAAATTCCCAATGGTTTGGTAGAAATAGATTTAGTGGTCCATGAATTTCATCCATTCTATTCCCACTCTGATAGCAATGTAAGAGACCGAGACCAAGGAGAGAAATAAGAGAATGGAAGACTAGAGTGGAAGATCACATTGGGACACTTGAATAAGAGAGAATTCAAATGTCTAGCATGAGCTTGGGCTTTGGTATTATAGGGAAGCATAGAAAGCTCTTGAGAAGCTTCTCAAGAAGCTTCCTTAAAGCTGCTTTCTTAGAATGCAAGTCAAGCTAATCAAGAAGATTCTCAAGAAGCTTTCTTTTGAAAGTCACCTACTTGGCATACAAGCTAAGCTAGTCAAGAAGCTTCCCAAGAAGCTTCTTCCTCTAAGTCACCACTTGGCATGCATGTTACTCAATATTTGGAATGTACCAAGTAGCTTCCTAGATGCTCTTAGAATATTCTAGGCTAATTTGGCTTATTTGCTACTTTCTTAGTCTTGACTAACCAATCAATAAATTCCATATTGTTTCACTATTTGCTAGTCAACGACCTACTACTATATAGATTGAGTCTAGCCCAATGTTAGGGGCGGCTTAGTTGATTATGTGCTTCCTTTTATTCTCAACTTATGACATGTTTACATTGGAAGTTGACCTAGCTCTAGTGTTTTGGTTGGCTACCACACTTTGTGAGTTGAGATGATATTGTTCTTGCTATTAGAGAAGAGGTGGTTGATAGTGGAGCTATTTTGGTTGACGACCATGGGATTTGCTCAATGACCAATGGTTTATGGCAGGCAATAACAACTAGATTGGAGGAGTTACCAGCTAGACCTGCCTTTGAGCAAGCGTGGTTCACACCTAGAGTTGTCCTCTTGGATAATTGGAGTGGATTTTCCATTTGGTAGGACCTTTCGGGAAGGTCTATGCACCATAGAGGGTCTTATTAGACTCTAGTGTACAACTCCTTATGTCGAGGAAGGCTATTATTGGTCTAAAGGTGCAGAAGACCGATGTGGAGAGGTGTCCATTTCAGATTCAAACATCTCTATGAGGTGGTTCTACACAATACATCACATGTGGAGAGCTCATTGTCTAAATTCAGCCCAATCATCTAGCTAATAGCTTTGTAGTGAGAGCTCACGTTATTGCAACAATAATTGAGTCATATGATGTGCTAGTTGGTAGAGTAGTGTTACACCTCATGTGTTTTAGCATTCACTACTAGGAGGAGACGTCTTCCTATAGACCAGGTTGGCAATCAGGTAAGGAATGGGTATGTTGCTTACCAATACACTTTAGTATGGTAGTTGTGGCTCACTATAGTCAAAAACCATGGTAACAATTTCAGCTTTTAGTGGTTCCATTGCTTGGTCTGGTGACTTATTGGAGAGGAATGCCCATGTAGAGGATACTCTAATGCCAAAGGCGATAGCTCAAATTTGGAGTAAAAGTGCAATCATTCTATCCACCTTGGATGTTCCATTGTGGAGTTCTAAGGAGGCATTGCAGTAGCATGAAGATCAATTGGTGCAACGGGCTGAGAATGGAGCCTTTGTACCACTCAAAGACCAATGTGAGGATGAGCCTCCAAACTTGATTACCTTGTCACCTTTGGATACCACACTCATTGCTTGGCAGTATCCAATAGAGAGAGTATATCTATTGGAGTTGTTTGGTAGGGTTAGCATTGGACTAGCTATGGTATTATATGTGGGTATTTGAGTATAGAGGTAATTTTTTGTAGAAAGAGATGAGACTACTAGGCAAGTTATTGTACCTCATGTGGCACACTTGGCCTATCAATATCATATGTTATTACTAATATCAAGAGTGAGGGGTTACTCTATCAACAAACATTTCCTTATTGGGGAAGCAAGATTTGGAGAGACATGGTCCTATTCATTTGGTGACTTTTGGATGGCCATGTTAGGGACATACACTTGTTGGTTGAGGTCAAGGTATCTAGGATCTCCATTTTGGTATGTTTTGGGAGATGTTACAAATACTATGACATCTCCAAGTTAATCAATCTATTTCTCTAGCCAAAATTCTTGTACTTGGGTAGTGGCAAGTACATATTAGGTTCATTCTTGGATAGGACCTGCCATGTTGTTAGATGCAACTAGAGTGGGATCACGGGCTCATCATCTTTGTCTTTGGTGGAAAAACTTCTTATCCATGGAGGCTCTACAATGTGCTTATGATGGGATTCAACAACTAGACCACCTTACTATTGATGATATTTTGGATGTTGGGTGCCAATCTCAAATGGTCATAGTGGCTGATAGGTCACCTATGGCAGTGGTGAGCCTTGTTTGACAAACCAAAGCTCCTTTACCTACACTTATAGTTTCCTATGCTTCCATGCTTTTTGGGAAGGAGGTCATAGACTTGTTTGGAACTCATAATTACAACAATTGGTGGAGCCCAACATCGATGAGAGGGAGTAGGCAATGGGTTTTTGTAATTGTATTCTTGGTATTACAACAATGTCAGAGGCATCTAAGCATTAGGTGTTAAGTTAGGCTATGAGCCTGAACTATTTGACTTGGATTGTGAGCCTTGGTTTGGTAGAGCAACAAAGATGCGCTTGATAGGCATCACCACTCAAACACTTGTGAGCTTTGTACCTATTGAGACAATTCAAGCACATGTTCGGAGCAATGGACCAAGTAGGCAGGGTATTCTTGGGACCTAGCCAATAGCTACTAATGAGAGTGGTCTACTTGAGGTCCATCTAGGTGAGTATGATCTACTTGGGTTACACCCTTGGTCTACTTGGGATGCAACTAGATGACGCGTGGAGCTTGTAGCCAGTTAGGAAGGAGTTTTCTACATTGAGGTCGGGGACTCTAGTGGTTGGGAGCATGACACTACTACTCCCAAGGGCCAAGTGTAGTAGCTAATTAGTATGTCTTCTACTACTACATCAATTATAGAGGATACTTGGGAGCTAAATCTTGGAACCAAGCTTACAAGAGAGGAAAGATGGAGAGTTTGGAGGATCTTGAGGAGCTAGAAAAGTTATTTTACCTTTAGTATGAAGGATTTGGGTGCTCTAATAGGACATGGTATTTAGATTGAGCTTACTAGTGATACATCAATTTTTTGCCATCCCTACAAATATAGTGAGACGGAGAGAGCATTGATTCAGACGAGTAGAAACATTTTTGAAGCTAGTATGGTGGAGATTTCACATGGAGAGTATGCTTTAGCCACAATGATGCCAACCAAGAAGCATATGCATGGCAACTACACAGATAGGTAGATGTGTGGAAATTACCAACCTATCAACCAATAGATTGGGGTTGATCAATATGCCATGCCTATACTAGAGAAAATCTTTGATGCAATTGGGTATGAAAAGATCTTCAGTACTTTGGATCTTCAAGCAAGATTTCATCAATTGTAAATTAGGGAGGAGGATAAGTCCAAGATAGCATTTTAGGCTTTTAATCCTCAAGGTAAGGATCTATTATATAAATAGAGGTTCTTACCATTTGGGTTAAAGAATGCTCATATTGAGTTCTAGAGGGTTATGGACAAGATCCTAATTGGATTGGATTTTTCTCAATGCTATATTGATGATATTTTGGTCTATAGTACTATTGTGGAGGAGCATGAGAGACATTTGTTGGAGGTGTTTGAGAGATTGAGATCTCATGGACTTAAATTACATCTTGGGAAGTAAAGATTCTTCCATGAGCAAGTTGACTATTTGGGTCACACTATCTACCCTGGAAGACTTGGTGTTCAACAGACCAAAGTGGAGGTTATTGCACATATTCCTCCACCTATAAATGTAAGCAGAGTACTAGCATTCCTTGGGTTGGCAACTTCTATTGTTGCTATGTTAGAGGATTTAGTGTCATTGCCAAGGCCTTAATGAAGTTGACTAAGCTTACACAAGAGTGGTTTTGGAGAGATGAGCAAGAAAGAGCTTTTATGGAGCTCAAGGAGAGGTTGACATCTACTCCTATTCTTAATAAGCCAATTTTAGGTCCAAGATGACCATTCTAGGTTCACACTAATTGGAGTACGTTGGGGTTTGGAGCATTGCTTATCTAACATGATGATGAGGAGAAGGAGTTTGTGGTGGCCTATGCTAGTCACTCCAACAATTCAATGGAGGCAAAGTATAGTTCATAGAAGAGAGAGTGTTTGGTAGCAATATAAGCAACAATATATTTCCAATGTTATCTATTTAGTAACCCCTCTACTCTCATCATTGATCATCAACCAAGTGGCTAATGGAGTCCAACAAGCTTTTAGGGAAGCTTGCACAATGGGCTCTGATTTAAAAGGAGTATGATTTCACAATTATTCATAGACCTAGAGTGGTGAACCATGATATAGATAGGTTGAGTAGAAACCCATGTTCTATGCAACAGGATAAAGACCAGAGCATGTTAGCATGGTGAGACAAATGAGGAGATGGTGCCAAGTTGGCATGCATCTACCTTTCTATATATATTTTTTGAGGCTTTGGTGGTATCTCTCTCAATGCATACAAGATGAGTTATTGAGGTTGTAGATCCAAAGAGTGAAGATATTGGTACAATTCAATAAGACATTCATGATGATGTCTTAGTGATGGATTATCTTTATAGTGGTATTGTGGGTAGCACAGTTGGGGCCAAGGAGAAAAACCATGCTTTTTAGCAAGCCATGTGGTTTGGATTGGATGGTAGACATCTTCTTTGTGTATAGAAGAATGGTAGAGTGCAAGTGGTATCACTTCCATCTTAGAGACCACCATTGGTCTATCACACTCATGAGGAGCTAGGACATTTTGGAGTAAAACATACATACAACTTACTCCAAAGTTATTGTTGGTGGCACGGTATATAGACCGATGTTACAATATCTACTTGCCAAATGTATGGTTTATGACCAAGTAAGAGCTCCTACACCATAGTTACACCCATTACCTATCATGGGATTGGGTTATCATTGGAGTTTGGACTTTGCTAGACCTTTATTATTGACTGTGAGACATCACCAATATGTTTTGGTTATAGTGGAACACTTCTCCAAGTGGATTGAGTTGGTGGCACTTCTTGACAAGTCCAATGAAGGGATGGTTTACTCATTCCTAGATTAGGTTCTTAGTCATTTAGGTGCACCAATTGAGATTTTGATTGATGAAAGTACAAATTTCTTGGGGGAGTTTTAGGTCTTGTGTGATAAGGCCTTGATTGATCATTGTGCTACATCCCAAGATCACCTTGAGGCAGATGGCTTAGCAAAGAGAGTCGTTCAAAAAGTAAAGAGAGGTTTGCAAAAGTATGGTTTGTAGAGGAGTGACCTAAGAGATTGAGATCTCTAATTACCTTGGTTGGCCATGGGCTATCGGTTCAGCCAGCAAGCCTCCTTCTCTCCTCACTTTCTCCTCCTCAATTTGGACAAGATCCAAATTTACCCACAGCCATTTGTTGAGATGCTACTGTAGTTTTAGACTTGGATGATCTAGACGTATGGGTGAGTGAATGTTCTCAACAGATAGAGATCTTTTGGAGAGTGATGCCAATGGCCTTTGAGAAATTGGCAATTGCTCAACATTGAGATACCTTATACTATGACAATATTCAAGGAAGAGGTTATAGACCCTTGATCCATATCATCAAGATGATTATGTATACCTACAATAGATCGTACCAACAACACTTGGTGGTATTATAGGCCACACTATCTTGAATGTGTATGAGGTTTTGCTTTCTAGAGTCCTTGTGTTGGAAGGATGTGATGGTGTTGTTTGGGAGGATCATATGCACAATTGTTCACCATGCCACCTCCTAAACATTGATGGTACTATGGATCCAAGCTTGGCAATTATATGTGCAAGTTTGTGATGTATGTTATGTGGCTCTTTTGGTGGAGCTACTACTATGTTGGTAAGTGATAGCTATTTGAGAGGATGGCATATGACATGTTTGACTCTTCCTCTCATGGTGGTTCCTCAATGACAATGATTATGTCCTAAATATACTTGACCTATAGCTAGTTCACCCTTTATATGGTATTATTCCAGAAAAGTGACTAATGATTGGGCTCAATAGAACCCGGCTTCCTAATCTATGCCCATCATAGGATATAACCTATACTTAGAATAAGTGGCTATGAAGAGTTAGGGGGAACCACTAGCTAGGGAGGAAATTGTTGTACTTTAGAGTTCATGTATGACTTACATGTGAGTTATGCTTCTACAGTGTATGATGTTGACAACAATGTATGTTGTGTAGCAATATATATACGCAAGATAATTGTCATAACATTTGTGGTGTCAAAGCTAGATTGCTTGGACACTAGAGTAGTAGTAGTGTTGGTAGTCATATGTATTTTGGAAGTTACTCATGGACTACTTATTGATCAATCTAATTTCATGTTTGGGGTATTGATCACACGGTAGGACCTACCATCACTTGCACCATTTGCAATGTTGAAGGCAACATAAGGGCTAAAGACCTAGGTCAAAATCAGAGGGATACTTATGAAGTACAGTTCCAAAGAATTCAATTCTTTGATATTGAGCATTTGAGTTCATGGCTATGGTGGATAAAGATCGGTGTTGTGTTGTGGTTTGCGGAGCCATGGAAAAGTAAATTAGCAAACTTTATCTCCACATTAGCGGAGTAGGTCATATGACAGATCCCACGGTTGAGTTGTGGCAAAATGAGCAATCTATGTATGTGTATGCAATTTGCCATGTGGGTTACAATCTTATCCTTTTCAAGGGCTCTGATGTATATACATGGTGGAGAGTTCAATCAAAGGAGTTCATTTTTAGTGGGAGGAGTCTCAAGCGGGAGGAGGATGTTGAGAGTGAGAATTGTAATAAAGCGTGGAGACTAAGCATTGAAGAGAGAAATTGAGTGGGAAATGTCCTATGCTCTTGATCTACCACTCCTAAATCCGTTTCTCAAGCTTTAGATTCTACATTGTGACGGCTTACAAGATTGGATGGTGATACATTTTGGGGTGTCATTCATGGAATTGGTGATGGGAAACCCGGATCTTATCATCCTTCCAATGCTTACTTATGAGCAAGTATGGGATCTATTGATTTATGTGATCTTATAGATGGAGAAAAGCTCAATTTTTTTCATGAGCTTCAAGGTGGATTTATGGGGTCCATTTGTCAAAAAGTGAAGAGACTAAATGACAAACTTGTAAGAGATTGGGTCCCAAGAGGAGAACTCATGAGTTTTTGGACCATCAAGGGAGTTTGGGGAGGGCATTCAAGAAGTGAAGATCACAGTGAGATGGAACTTTGGATGGAACTATATTTGAGAAGATCTAAAAGGCTACAATATGGAGATAGAAATCAGATGATTGAGCAGATTTTGTGAGGGATATCATCAATTGAATCAAGGGTGTAGAACTCATACCCAAGAGCACAAAGTAGGCAATTTGGAGAGCTTCTTGAAGCATTTTCATTATTTGTTGGTAGGGTTTGAGGGTAGAAAAAGTGATAATAGTATTAAGCACAAGAAATTCTAGTTTTTGGTCAATCTTAAATCAAATCTAGTTGATTGAAGTTGGTGCTTTTGGGATGTAAGGTGTTGGAGAAGAGCTGGTGATTAGTTTGGAGTTTTGGTCACTCCCCAAGTTGTGATTCAAGTCACCTTGTGAAAATTTTCAATTTTTTTGATGGTCAGAATTTGCACCTTTGTGCAAAGGTTTCATATGAATTCCTCAAAAGGAGAATTCAGTGCTTGGATCAAGTATATCTGGGTCTATAAAACTCACAAGTTAGCCCAGCTTAGGAATTGATCCATATCTAGAGATTGGAGTTGGATTAGGCCATCAAACTCTATAGAGTTTTAGACAAGGGCACAATTCTTCTATTGTAGAAAAATTGATTGACTTTGGGTCCATGGAGAGTGAGAGTTGATGTACTAATTTTTACTTAAAATATTATCATAAGCTTAGTAGAGTAACTCTATCTTCAATAATGACTGATTGGAAATTCTCTTTTTTTGTGATTGTGATTGAGGATTTTAGACTTTTGGAGTGTTTTTGAGGATCAAGTGTACATTTGATTCAAAAATCTTGGGAAAATTTGCCAAGAACCAAGAGAAAACCCTCAATTGAGGCTTTCAAAATTTGAGTAAAAATTATAGAACATTGGCCAAGTTTGAGAGCTTGTCAAGGGAGTTATCATGATCAGATTCTAGAGTATTTCATATCATCGGAGAGATTATCTCATGGGCTTTCCACTGGATTCAAGACAACTTGAATCCAAGTCACCAACAAAAGGTTATGTTCATATGAGTTTTTTTTACTTTTTCCCATAAAAAAGATATAAAAGTTCCCTACTTGAATTAGAAGTTGATTGAAATCTAAAGAATAGATTGGAGGAGTCTTGGAGTACAGTTTGACATTAGCGTGATGAAAGAGCTAGAAGGCCCTAAAACTCTTTTCCAATAAAAATTACAAAGAGTTATCATTAAATTCTTGTGATTGAATCCTCTCTATGTTTGCATGCTTGTTTGTATGCCCAATTGGCTTGGTGTGCTATAACACCCATTTGTGCACGTGTGTCGTATTGTGATATTTAGCTTGGTATTACAAGTCCTTGAGATATACTATTTATATAGAGATAAAATATAGTTCTACATTAGTCATGATTGACTAAAGTTATTCATAGCTAAGATAGAGAGGACCTTACTTTACAGGAAGTGGAAAAGTTGAGCACCACTATTTTTGATTCTAGTGTGTTGACGTGGTATTATTCCTATGTGTTTGGCTTTGAGAAAAAATTTGAGAACTCTTGGGCCCATAAGCCTTTTTGTTTGGATTCTTATATAGTCCAAGGATAGCCCATGTGAAGGAATCATTGACTTAGTGGTTAGGTCAAGATAAGATCACATGCTTAGTGGAATATGCCCATGTGGATGGATATTCCTTTGTACTTTTTGACTTTACTTGACTTTTAGCCTAATAACATGAGTTACTCCAGTAATTAGTAACTTTGGTGCGTAACTATTTCACAAGTATATAAACAAGTACTCATCATCCTTTCATTTGTAATTATCTCTCTCTCATTGAGTTCTCTAGTGAGCAATGTCTTGAGTATTGGAGTGTTAGCCTTGGAGGAGTATGATGGAGTTGGGTTCTTTGCCTTCTTAGTCCATGGTGCGCTACCATAATACCAATCAGAGGTTCATCCTAAGTGAGAGACAAGCCGACTCACAGTGCAAGCATTGCGCTTAGGTTCCTTCCTTCTAGGTGTGTTGTGTTTTTCTCCTTGGTAATGGTGGAAGTTACAACCAATAGACCAAGAGTGTCTGTTATGATGATAGTTTAGGTTGCCCACTACTTCCCTACCCAATAGAAAGAATCTTAGAAACAAGAAGGGAGTGTTCTGCTGGTTGGGTACAATGTGCACTCAAATTAGTAGTGATGAGTCTACAAAAAACCTCTAATCCATAAGCTCCATAGCTAGGTACCCTATATGTATGCTCACATTGCCGCTCCATCAAGGAAGATTTTAAATCTTTAGTCCAATCTGAAGATAGTGAAGCAAAAAATGAGAAGTCCTCTTGTGCTTGTGGAAGTAGACTACCTCTCATATGTTGCAATAATATTTGGAGAGAAAAGGATCCTCCCTCCACCTCTATCACATAAGTCTCCAAAACCGGCCTATCAATAACCACAAAATAAGAGGAAAGTAGGGGTGCCAAGAGAGCCCAACTACCCAAAAATGCTATAAATGCCATCTCTTCCATAGATAGCAAGCCAACCCCTCTACACAAGATCTAGAGAGTGTTTGTCTATGTGCCAAATCTCCTATTATACACTCAAATGTCCCTGGTCCAATAATATCACCAAAGACTTCTATAATCCTCCTATCAAAGGCTCTCAAACGTGATAGGAAGGACGATGTGGGGGGAACTGTACAAATGAGGTATGGTGGTTGACAAGAAATACTAGAGGAGAATATACCAAATGCCACTTGTGGATCTCCTAATAATGGATGGTCATCCACATGGAGAACATTCTCTACAGGGGCAATGTCTAAGAAGCATGTGACAAAACCCTCGGATCCTACATGTACTCCAAGAACATGTAGTCCCTCTATAGATGTGATACATCCCTTTGGAAGTTCAAGATGGTAAGGGATACCTAAAGAGGACCATGCCTTGCACTTTGACACCTTGACTCTCAAGCCTACTAGATGTAGCTCAATAGTCAAGTGGTCAAAGGCCTTCCTAATATGATCTACAAGGCCCATGATGTGTATATCATCTGCCAAGGAAGGAAATACACAACTTGGCATGGCCAAAGTAGCAGAGAAGAGAGCTCTATAGTGAGCCATGACAAATAAGGGTCCTCCTAAAAGATCTCCCTAATGTGTACCATCAATTGATTCCAAGACGGTGACTCCCTCCTGTGAACAACCGTGCTGGTAGTAAAGGGAAGCAAGAGAGCCATAAAAAGACGGCACAAAAGGAATGAAGATCCACCAGCCTCCTTAAGCTCTCTAAAGATGGATGCCCATGAGATGTTATTAAAAGTATTCTCAACATCCACTTGTAAGATAACCCACTCTGGATGGATGTCTAGGAGTACACTAATGCCCAAAGATATAGCCTCACATCCTCCAAGTGTAGCTACTCCAAACTAATGTGGATTGAGGTGCTATCAAAAGTGAGAAAAATGTTGAAGTACAATGGTATGATTGACCAAATGTAAAAAGATCTCTCCAATAGCAATCTATTTAATGCCCTTCATGTCCTTCTCCATCACAAGAAGTCGACTAGCACTTAACACCCAATAAACAAACATAGGAATGTCTTGTCTTGTTATTGCTATAGCCACCTAAAACAAATCAATAAAACCACTAGAAGGATCATCTGGTTAAAAGAAATCTCTAAAGTGCTCATAAACCATCCTTGACAAGCCTCTTGAGGAAAGGTGAGGGGGAGTGCACAATACTTGTGCAAACAATGATTTATCAAGACATAAAGACTGCTTAGGCTGATAATCTAAGACCTCTAGTGGTAGTCCCTCTATTGCTATAAGATGTAGTGAGCATAAGGAAGAGATAATCTCATCAATAGGATTTGCCATAGGGTGTAGTGCTTGTGCTACTGTACTAAACTCTCCCACTTGACCCAATGTCCAACATCGTCATAATTGAGTGGACTCTATGGTCTCCTAAATCATGTAGCCCCAATAGACTCCTCTTGAAGGGCCTCCCAATCCCCAACTCAGAATCGATGAAATCTAGTAGACTCTTCTCTATGCCCTGCATGTCCCCCTCTAGCATAATGAAGACACCATCGAGAGAGTAGGAGGAATAGGAACCATGCTAGTTCGTCCAAGGGATCACGTGCCAAACGATCAAATGGTAGGCAAAAAGCATATCTAGCCTCATCATGGAGTGTGCGGGGTAGCCTATAGAATAGATGTGGACTTGGAAAACTAGTCTCAAATAACCCTAAAATGCAACACGCTTGATGACATCCCAAGTGGTCCAATCATAATCCTTGTGCATCCTTCACACATGGGTCTTTATGAGGTAAAGTATGGTAAAATGTTAATACACCGGGCATGGTGTATCCCGTGCCGCTCTAAGCGAGCGCACATGGGAAAGTGTAACCATGGTTAGCACAAAAATAATGATATTAATACATGATGCTCCTCTCCATATCTCCTTATACTTGCAAAACCACAACCACTCACATAATTCACATAAGAAAATACAATCTCTCCGAACCCTAAAAAATTATAAATTCTCGTAACTTTTAATTTCCATCTCCAAATATTTCAAATTAAATTATCATGAAACTTAACCATGAAAACCAAGAAATTAGAAATGAAAATTCCTGACCTATCACTCTCAATGAGTAATGATCACTCTAAACCCTAATAAACCCAAAAATCCTCATAATTGTCTACTCAATTCTCCATTGTCTTCAATTTAGAATAGAACCAAAATTGAAAATTGAAGAGAATCAACTATTTACTCAAGTGCGATATGCTAGAGAGCTCTCAAAAAAGATAGATATTTCTTTTCATGTCTCTCCTCCTCCTCCATCTCCACACTCCCCCGACTATAGTTAGGTTAACTCCAAAGGCAGGGCTCAAATCTCGTTTAGAAAACGTAGGTTAATCATTAGTGCCTCAAGAGGCATTTGATCTGCACTCGAGGACTGGAAACCTGACCATCTCATCCTCCAAACTCTACAAAGGAGAGATCAGTATCAACAATTCTCGTATATCATAGTGATTCGGCCAGTATCAACAAGTATCATAAGAAGAAAAACTCGCAATCTCCTGCGTGTTGGATGTTGTTTCTTGACGAAGTAAAGAGTGACAGCGACTGACTGATTTACGCACTCTAGCTTTCCTAGCTTGTACGAATGACTCATTAGACGATTCCCGCCTTATCAGAGAAGAACTGCAAAAATATACCAGGGCAACAGCAAGACTGGTTGCAGTGAAGTGAAGTCAATCAGCAACTTCCTCGGCGGAGACCAAACCTTTCTTCCATTTGCCACTGTTCTAGATACGTGAACGAAGTCCGGGTAAGTCAGGCAAAAAGCCGAAATCTGTATAGCAAGAACCAGCGTCCGGAATGTCCTAACTATTATATTTATCAACAATGAACTGCACTTACCTGGAGTTCGGGCGGAGATTTTCAGCTTCATGAAGAGCAGATTGAAGTTGCTCCTCCAGTTCTTGACCAGGTGCTGCCTCCGCGTTCCGCCCGGTCCTCATTCCGCAAACAATACGTGTGTGCCATAGCATGGAACGTTTATGCATGTCAAGAAAGTAAAAGTGGCCAAGTACAGCACGTGTGTGCCATTGCATGGAACGTTTATGCATGTCAAGATGGTGAGAGTGGTCAAGTAGTGAGGCCATCTCTTTGTTTTTCCGGCTTAGAATTTAATTGAAACTATTGACATTACATCCAATTGTTTATCAATGTCAGAAAAGTCAAAGTGATTGAATACATTGAGATCATTTTTTTATTTCTCTAACTTGGAAGTTATATAGAATTATAACTATAATATTGATATATTTGTAAAGATATATATTAGAAATTATCATATTAGAGAGAATATCATTTTCATATTTTGTAATATATTGTAGACAACAAGCGTTCATTATTCTACGTAGAATAGTTGGTATAATTCATATGAGAGTCATCAGTCCAGGTGAGATTTTTTTTGGATACTCAGGTAAACTATAGATTTTATAATTGGCGGAGCTCAAATATCTTAAGTGCGGTAAGATAGATTGTTCACATCGATACCATTGGAACCTAGCTTAATTCTACCTCATTTCCTTGTAGGGCTAGATTGGGTCTTTCTATCCTTCTTGTAAGTTATGAGGCTTTTTTCCTTTATTTTATACATGTAAAAAATTAAATGGTAATTAGATATAAAAAATTCTTAGAAACATATTATTATTTTAAAAGATAAGATATTACGATATTCCGGATTTTTCGAAATCTAAATGTCTCGAATCCGGTGCCGCTAAGGACCAAAAACTTTGTCATTCAGCGATCAAAAGGCCGGATTTCCTTGCTCGTCCGTCCCCGACCGTCGGGTATCCGCATTCTTTCCCATTGGCTCTGTCCCTGGGTCCCTACACGAGTGTCACCCTTCTATCGTAGGCGACCATCGTGTTTTAAAGTTTAGTAAGATATTAGTAGAACCTATTAGGAAAATCAAACTCGGGTTCTGGGAGAACGAGCGTATGACAACCGCCGAGAGCGAGATGTTAGAATCCGACGCGGATGAATTACGCATTCTTGTTCTCGCGTTTAAGAATTACTTGTAAACCTCACGTTCAAATTGCTTTAGGAGACGGCCTCGACAAATCCGAGATGGAAACGTTTCATCAGTGAAGTATTGATCTCGGCGCGGTCCAGCAAATAAGAGTTTAATCTTCACCAGCAAGTTGAAATGGGGCTGCAAGCTGTGGATGACGAAGAAAGTTGTGACGGGTTTTCTCTAGTTTCAGCTTTTCATCCAGATCGAATTCTGGAGACAGAAGCCTTTGTTCCTACTTGTTGAACCACGCGTAGGTTTTGGAAGAAGTGATTTTGTCTCATTGTACTGTACTCTGAGTGTTGCAGGTTTATCGAAATGGAGACGTTCAGTGGTATGTATTCAGGTAGCTGTGCTTGTCAATGACCACGTGACCGACATCGAGGTCTCCACAGAAAAGAAACCAAACTGAATGGCCTTCATACTGCTTGCGTAGATCTGGTGAACTAAGAACCGTTCCAGAAATCGAAGCCTGTTTGGACGTTCATTTCGTGAATTCAAAACCTGGATCATCGGAATCTCTCGCCGTCGTCAGGATGCTTTACTGCTTTAGAGACGGTATTGCCTTCACATCGCTGCTCAGGGAGTGAGTGCGGAAAGAGGCGACCGCGTAAGATAACAAGAAGGATGGGAACACTCCATCAACGTATATGGATATGGATGAGACATACGAGGGAAAATGAAGCTAAGTTCCAATAGTGTAAGAATTAGAAATTTGCCTTATTGCAAGGATAGATATCCAAAATATACACGTCCAGAGTATTGAAGCAATCGAAGAAATATTACCTATAATGATTGCTTTTGTATGGATTGCATTAACTAGTGCTCTCCTTTCCGTTGAGTAACGGATAACCATTACCAAAATATATTACAAAATAAGAGAGTGATACCATCTATCTATATGATATATTTTCATGCACTCTCTGATAAATATATCAAATGATATATTCATCGTTCCTTATAACTTCAAGGTTATAAATAAACTTATAACTTCAAGGTTATAAATAAAGAGATGATATTGTCACGTACTTGTATAATAGAACCTATATATTTGAAGACGCTGCGTTCTGTTACTTTGCTGGCCGGACATCAAGGAAAGTGTAATTAGTTTCTCCAAAACTATACACCTAATAAAGTCTACACTCACAACATCCACTACTATGATTTGATCGTATAAAAACTATATTCATTGTCCATTATCACAACATACACTACTATCATCTCAACCCAAGTATAAATGTACACCGACACATATGTATAATAATATATAATATGTCATCAATTATTTGTGGTTTGGTGATACCCATGAGTACCCATAGTTCAGCCTTTTGCGTTCAGGATGCATTTACTTTCATTTTTGGATCGATAAAGTTCCCATATAGCTCTTGCACCCACCGGAGCATTACTTTCTGCATGCAATGGTGAGCACCCATGTGGATAAAGCGCAAAGTTTTCTACTGCACAGGACACAATTCCTGAAAGTGACGATATGATACCCATTGATTGAGCTGAATGACATCTCGAATTGCAAGAAGAGGAGGACGGACATCCAAGTTTCACATACTCACCAACTTGAAATCAATCTCACTCGGTACCCTGGATGCTCACCTGATTGGGCCAGTCAGCTAGGAAGCACCCTCAACAGAAACGGTGAGTTTGCTCCCAGGAAACATCTCCATCGTGTTCTGACTGCGGAATAGATTTCAACCTGCAATCCGTTTACTAAGCAGTAGTGGCCGTGTCTAATAACATCTGCAGAGCAAGCAGAAGATTATCTTCTTTGGCTCATTCCTTGGGTGTACAATGCTAATGCACCGTCTATAGCTAAGCACAATTATGCATCAGGATCATTTGAATTCAGTACAAGCCGTCTTATGAACAAAGTAAAGAGAGTTTCTTGGACTTAATCGATGCAGCCCTCCAGTGCTTACTCGCAGTCTGATTGATACCTTTATGTTTCTTGCACAAAAGAACTGACTCACTCTGAATAGAAAATCAATCACTTCGACACTTACGATGCGGTTAAGATGTAATACGATCGTCTCTATCTGTCGACAATTATTGTAAGCACATCCCGAGTGCGCATGGCATTTGACAGTTAAACTTGCAACTGTGTAGCCCTCAGCGCTTTTTAGCTGGAATAGGAGTAGTACTCATTAGGTGTTTCCTGGATGATGTTTCCTTCTCTTCACTTGTGGATAATTCATATTCTTGGACAGTAAAGAGCAACACCTAATTTTAGGCCTTGAAACATTCGACAATCAAGGGAAAATAAGATAGATGTGTACGTATTCATATGTATTTATCTGTGTCTTTAGTGCTCTTAATAAAGAATTAGACATTGAGAAAAACGCAAGTCGGTTTGAGCGGCTTTTGAAAAGTCTATATCCTCACGTCGTGATTTTATCCCTTCGAAATCTGCCCCACTATTCAGATGCCCCAATAGGAACGTCTTCTCCTTAGTTTATTCATATATACAGTAGAACCTGTCTAAACTAATAGTGCCCGGACCAGGGGTTGAGTATTAGTTTATAGAGGTTATTACATTAGACAGGGTGACCCACATGATCAAATTAATTGGTTTTTTCTATGGGAGGATAATTTTGCAACTCGGGACCACCCCAGAATCAGTCTAAACCCATCCCAACAACACACTACAACCACACCATCACCACCATGCCTCGCTGTGGAGCACAACACACCACAATGTCAGATAAAGTCCGCATTGCTCTCAGTGAGCACAAACAGAAGAACCCTACTCTCACACAGAATCAACTCAGGTCCTAGCTTGAAACTGAGCATAATGTCAAGGTCAGCCAGGGTACGATCTCGACCACATTGAAGCGATCAGCTGATGTGCTTGAGAATGCCCAATCTCCCAACCTTTCTGCAAAGCGTCAGCGGACGGTGAAATATCCGTTGATGGAATCCGCTTTGATGGAATGGTTCACAGCAAACCAGGAGCGCGTCAACATGAGTGGCGACCTGATCAAGGAGAATGGCATCAAGGATCCTGAGTGGCGACCTGATCAAGGAAAATCTTAGATCGCCTTTATCCGGATCACGCCCACTTCGAGTTTTCCAACGGATGGCTGGAAGCCTTGAAGGCTCGCCATGGAATCCACTCATTCCGCCGCTTTGGCGAGAGTGGATCGGTGTAATATCAAGGGTTAGCCATATGATCTAGATGTGAAATTTGGTTTGGTAACTTCTAGAATGATGTTATACATGATGGTCAAAATAGATTAGATAGAAGTATCACCAAAAGAGTACTTCTACTAATAGGGCAGAAACCAAAATAGACTTGAGAACCTTAGAACCAATAGTTAGACATATGATTTAAAGGTGAGAATTGGTTTGGTAACATCTGGAAGGATGTTACACATGATGGACTAAACAGATCAGAAAGACGTATCACCAAAAGGGGACTTCTACTAATAGAGTAGGAACCAAAATATGCTTGAAATCTTTGAAGGCAATTTTGGAGGCCTAAACGGATGAATTAGGCCTCAAAAATGTGCAAGAATCCCCCCCCCACACTAGGGTAAGGCTGGACTTCCCTCCCCCGTGCTTTGTCTTGTCGAGAGCTTTCCAACGGTACCTTACTCACGTGATTTTGAGATTCCTATAGGAAGATTCCCTAAAAGATTCCCTCCGGTCAAAGCTTGTTTGACCAACCAGATAGGACCTAGACCAGACAGGTCACCCATCCAAGTAAGTAATCCAAGGGTGGAGCTTGCTGACATGTCACCTATCTGTGTCCCTAATCCTATGGTGGAGCTTCCTTGGAGGAGATCCTCTTTGTCTATATAATAAAGAGAAGGTGCTCAAGTGGGGGATCAAATGTTTGAGTGTGCAATCTGTGTTTTCTCTCTTCTCTTGTCCTCGGAGTATTACAATCTGTTGATGTCAATCTCATCAAGGATGAGCGACCCAAAATCAAGGAGATACTAGACAAGTTTGAGTGGTGCGCATTTACAACATGGACGAGACGGGACTTTTTTACAAAATGCAAGTTGGTAACATTTTGGTTTGGGTTGTTTTGGTGTGTGGTTAGCACAGCAAGCTAACACAAACACTGTATTATTTTATTTAGGCAGACAATTCCTTGGCAACTAAGCAGCTCGAGGGCAAAAAGCAACACAAAGAGCGCTTGACCCTTGCCGTTTGCTGCAATGGAGACGGTTCTGACAAGCTTCCCCTTTTGGTCATCGGCAAATCCAAAAGCCCGCAGTGCTTCAAGAACATCAACATGGCCAACCTCGGTTGCACTTATCGCAATAATTCCAAGGCTTGGATGACACAGACAGTTTTTTTGGAGTGGCTCAAAGCGTTTGATCGCCGCATGGCTAACAGGAAAGTTCTGCTCATTCTTGACAATTGTAGCGCCCACATCCCTCTTCACGAGCTTCCAAGCCACATTCAACTGCAAAACACCATGGTTTTCTACCTTCCCCAAACATGACGTCAAAGCTACAGCCTTGTGACGCTAGAATCATCCGCAATCTGAAGGCCTACTACCGTCGCCAATTTAACCGTGTCCTGCTGCAGCATCTTGAAGATGGAGTCGCTGAGCCAGAAAAATTTGATATCCTTGAAGCCATCAGGATGGCTGTTCCCGCCTGGAATAATGACGTCAAACTTGAGACCATCCGCAACTGCTTTGGTCACTGCAAACTGTTCCTGGGACACAACAGGAACAGCATAATGAAGAGGAACTTCTTGATCAAGAAGTCATTGCTGAGCTCGAGTCTCAGATCACAAGGCTTCAGTACCGCAATCCGATGGAAATCCATAACCTGCTTAACTACCCGGATGAAGATGTGGTTACCTACACTCCTAACATTGACGAGGTCATCTAGGATCATCTTCTCCAAGATGATGACAAAGGCGAGGCCAATGATGATGACAGCGAGGAAGTCATTCTTGTGTCAGCCAAGGAAGCTCAGGCGATGATCCAATCACTGGAGACTTTCTGGCTGCAGCAGGCAGGCGACAATGGCAAGCTTATCTCGGCGCTGCAGAAGATGAAGGAGAGCGTGGGAACTCAGAGGACATGCCAGATGGTCCAGAGGGGCATTCATGATTATTTCCAGCGCATGTAGGCAATATTTTCCAGCTGCAATTCCAATTTTTGTATTTTTTATATAGTGTATATTAGTTTACAAAAGTTGTCGGACCAATAAAAAGTATTGAATATAAACCAATAGAGGGTTATTAGTTCAACTCCGGACTGGTGTCAAATATTTGTTTATGGAGGTGATTAGTTTAGACAGTATCACTTTAGACAGGTTCTACTGTATATGTAAAACAAAAACGACAAATAATCATATGAACGAGAAGAGTCCTTACCTCGTTATAGGGGCTTAGCCTCATTTTACCTCGTAGGTTTTAATTTCATAGGCGTAGGGTCTTGTTATCTTACGTTGTCTTTTTTCCTTACCTTAGGAGTAATGGCTTTTCCTTCCTTGATATCACAAAAACGATAAACAATGATATGAACGAGAAGATCCCTTATCTCGTGTTGGAGTTTAGCATCATTTTACCTCAAAAGATTTAATCTTTCTACGACATCATAAGATCTTCCCTTCCTTCTCCTTACCCTGTCTTTCTTGTTATCTACATATATCGCTTTCCTCTACCTCGTTTTCCTATCGAGTTCTTCTTTTCCTCTTGTTTATTTACATATTCAGGGAATGTAACGTTGACTATTATTTCACTTCCTTTTACTCTTTCGTCTCTAAGCAAACATTAAACTAAAATAGTGTAAAGAAAATTATAATAAGTCAACCTCAAATTTCAACACCTGCCAACCAAGAACAATACCAAAAGCCTTCGCATGTCTTAAAATATCGGTGCACATCTCCAGTTGCATTTGTTGACATTTATAGAAGTGCTCCGTCTATCGCTCGCTGGTTTCCACTTGGGACCACCGATATTCAAGAGGTAATTTCAAAAATCTTTATCCTCTTTGGGGGAATATCCTACAAACAACGCTTCCCGGAGACCGGCAACACCGAGAGGTCGCCGGGAAGAGACCACCACAACACTGACCCTTTCCTGACCAAGCTTGGAACACTGGGTTCTGCTTTAGTGAAGATTCCCCCATGGAATCGACCGTCTGGATGCTACCGGTAGCAATGCTACTTTTGCATTGGGTGCTCTCAATGCGCTTTGGTTTTGAGAAAAGGCGACCGCGTAGGAAAAACGAAGGATGGGAATTGGTTGGACTTGTCGATATGATAGTAGGAATGCTTTTGCTTTGCCTTGAATGGTGATAACTAACTCCATCGATCCTACTTGTTGACCTTTGAAGCTTTCTAGGCTGCACGTGTCAAGCCTACGAACCACACAGTGCTTCAAGATATCCCCCTTCTCACGAGGTTTGGGTCTCTAATTGCAGCGCATGACCGCCTGGAGAAAGTTCGGCGCCGCAGATCGTCCTAAAATTTGGCTAGACACGACGGGCTGGCCCATCGATATGAGTGTGGCAATTGGAGTGCAGACAAGAATGGTTTGGCTCGGCTTGGCTGTGGCAATTCTTGTTAACGGTAGTACTGAATTGATGTCAACAAAAGCAGCTGCTAGCCGCGCCACCCGAAATTCGCGAAGTACCAAATCGCTGCTCGGATCTGAAGCGGATTTTTTATGCCAATTCTAAAGCTCCGCAAGGGCGAGTGAAGGAGCATTTCTTTTGGATTCTGGAGCAAAAGCGCATGAAATCAGGTGTGAGCTGCTCAGTCGCCCTTGGTCAGTCGCCGTTAGTCTGAGGAACAAGTAGTCAGTGGGGACTAATGTAGATCATGTCTGTTGTGCATGTGGGTCCTATTTTATATGGAGAAGAAGGAGAAGTAGGAGCAAAACTCGAGAGGCTGGTAATTTGGACTCATTGAAATTTGGAATGAGAGGACTATGTATGGGCCCACGCGTGTATTTGTGAAGGACTTTGCCGTGTCTTCTGTAGAGACGTTGCTCTGGAGACATTGGTTAGACCAGGAGAAAATGGAATCAGTTTATTGACTATTCATATTACAGTGGTGTGAAGAACAAGAAGAGTAACGAGAAGGATGCTGCCGAGATTCGATTGTCTGAGGGTGGCGTTTGGAACGCAGTCTCCGGAGATTGGCACGCTTTCGGCGAGCCCACACCATCGCTGTATCTAGGACTGCGGTTGTGAAGTACTTGAGGAAATTGGAGGCGGTGGAGTGGTGCTTTTGCGACCTATTTTGTTGGGAGAGATGGAGGAGGAAAGTTCTGCAACTGAGATGTCTTCAGTCCGGGATCCTGGGCCTGGTTTGAGGCTGAGATCGATTAAGACGAACCGTGTGCAGGAGGGGACTATTCCGAGTACTAGTTATTTGGAGGAGAATTGGGATGATGAACCTATGACCCCCGCCGGCCGAGTGTTTTTCGAGCCGACTTTTGACTGTGTGTGTGTTTGCATACTCGGATTTAAAAACCCAACCGACAGCGCGACCTTCAAACATCATGTGGAAATGACTTTGATGAAGCACAAACGCTTCGCCAGCAAAGTCGTGAGTGCCCTCTCTCCCCATGTTCAGGAATGAAAACTTCTCCACAAAATTACTTGAGATTGGGCTGGAAGCTGTGGACGACGAAGGGATGAAAGAAGGAATTATTCTGATTTCTATGCTACCCTCTGAGTGAAATCTAGTGACAGCATCCTCTGACCGAGTTGGTGAATCTTGGTTGTCATTTCGCAAGTATACAAGGACTAGTTGAGAAACGCTTTACTTTCGAGCTTCCGCCTCCGTAGCTGAAGCTGGAATTTAAGTACCTCCACTGTTGTTATGAAACTGACTTAACCTAAATTGTCGTACTTGTCTATCTCATTTGAATCTTAGTCTAATCTCTGTACTAACTGTCTTTATGAGGCAAGAGATATGTACTGATCTAAAGAGTTCGAGCTTTTCGTTTCTAGCTTGGAACTCGCATAGGTTGTCATTTTCCTGAACCTCTCTACATATTTAGAGGTATGCAGAGAAAATCTTTTTTCCTGCGTACAGCAGAACACGTAGCCTTACAGAGAAGTTCTTGTATCAGGAAAGACTAATAAATGAAAATCTAGTCACTGATTTTTCCAAATGAGTTAGTCTGCATCGGGACCAAACTTTCATGGTTTCTGGTATGCTCGAGTGTTCTCTAAATTCTCTGGCCGTTAAAATTTGCTCTTCAGACATGAAACTAGTTTTAACTTCCTCTATGTTTTCCCAATGTTGCAGGAGAGTAGGAATGGAAGGCCTTGGTGGACACAGGTTAATGTCGATGTAAATGATCATGTACTAGACACCGAATTTACTGCAAAAGAAAAAGCAGACCCAAATTTTGTACTGAACTATACTACAGATGTAGTAATCCAGAAACCTTTCGACAAATCAAGACCTCTTTGGGACATTCATCTTGTTGATGCAAAACTTGGACCAGCTGTATCTTGTGCTATCATTAGAATACATCACGCTCTAGGAGATGGTACTTCCCTCATATCTCTGCTTATGGCGTCTACACGTAAATGTGGAAAACCTGATGCGTTACCCACACTTCCTTCTGGTTCAGACAGCACAGGCCCACCCAAAAAGCTTCCCTCTCTTCTAGTTAGACTCTACCTTGCGATCTGCAGATTTGTCGTCACCTTTTGGTATTCCCTCACTGAGATAGGGAAGTTCGCTGCCTCGCTCATGTGGCTCAAAGATTCCGAAACACCAATCAAAGGTTCTGCAGGTTGCGAACATCAGCCGAAGAAGTATAGATTCGCTACAGTTGATGTTGACGACCTCAAGTATGTAGCCAAGGAAGTTGGTGGGGTGAGTTCTGGAAACTGACGTCCGCGCAGGCACCTTGTATTTGTGTTTCTGCTTTAGTATCTCGTTCATAACGTCCTCCCGAAGTGTAATGTGGCAGAAAGTGCCGTGTAGAAGAAAGGGGCAGCAGATCATTTCTGTGTGTGTGCAGCCTGAAGCTTATTCCCGTCTTGTCTATGATGTATATATACATCATAGACGGTATATACATCATATACGTCAGATTTCATATAAATAAATAAATAAATATATACATATATCTAATCTGATGCAAAGTACAAGCTTTGGATTCGTGAATTGCTCTAGGCCTGATCAGAAGTATGTATCTTGGCAGACCATCAATGACGTATTTGTGGCGATGGCTGCAAATGGGTTAAGGACATATATGGACCAACACTATCACAAAAGCCGCTTGGTGGAAGGTAAGAGCGATCATCTCATAGTCCTGATACACCACCTTTTTAATGATCTCGAGAAGAGTCTCCGAGTTTAGAAACCCATGCTCTGAGTGTATTGACACAAAGGTTGAATAATTCGACGCGTTATCGCTTACTCCCGCACAGCTGGAATATCCAGTGATCGAGCTATGCTCACTTCTACACAGGAGAGTCTGAAACATTAGTTTGATTAATCTAGGAAGATTGGCACCAGTATGAGAGAGGTTGTCTCTATTTGCGTAAGAGGACCGCTGGAGACTTCACTAATCATAAGCCTGCAAAATCCGTTGCAGGAAATAAACCACCGACCCTAGGACAGGTAGATGCAAAGACGAAGGAAGGGACTAATCAGAAACAACAGTTGAACGGAAAAGGAGAAGCGAGGAGTGCAGACTCGGCCGCGAAAATGAAGATTCTAAACAATGCAAGAGTTCGAGCACTTGCACTGATAAATACTAGGGCTACTCCCGGTTTACCGGTACGTTTGCGCTGGTTCTAACCATAAAAATAGATAAAGCTATCTCAGTAAATATGCAACAATGCAGCCTTTCATCTTTCAGTATTCCAAGGGGGAAAGTAGAGTATCTTTGTTACTATTTTACAACTACGTCTCCAAATCTTTGGCAATACATAAGATATATGTACAAGTCTATGTATATACAGTCAGTCTTGAACAGCTTTTGATACCATTTCTCATATACTGTCAGTCTTGAGTACTGAAGTAGCTCTGGCATCCATTTTCCAGGAACTGGCTGATATGATGAACGGGTCTGCGTCTCAAGCACGTTGGGGTAATCACATGGGATATCTATTACTCGAACTGCCCATGAAACATTACAAGAACCCACTTGATCTAGTTCGGGAGGCTATGGCCACTGGAAACAGGAAAAAATCTTCCCTCGAAGGACCTTTCACTTATGCTAGTGGAAGTGCGGCGATGTTCTTGCTGGGAGAGAAGGTTGGTCCTGTTTCGTCTTTCTTGCGGGATTCTATGTCGTGCATTTAGACCTATGTCTGCAGGTATCAGTCTCGTACAAACTAGTGGTAATTCTAAATATATCCATAACAGTAATGGCTATTGTACACAGTTGCTCAATAGGTTTATAGCAGTAATTCTTGTAGATGTAGGTCCTACTTTTCCGTTCTTCTGATGGTTCTTATTGCGGGATGAGTTGTTTATTATCAAGTTTTGCTGTATATCCAGATTGCTACAAAACTTGTATACAGAACTGCGATCCACACTACTCTATCGATGTCGAACGTGAAGGGTCCCTCACAAGAAGTTATGTTTGCTGAAAACCCAATCACACACATCATTCCGTCAGTGATTGGCCAACCTCATGTAAGTATCTGTCTTTAGCCTGAGCAGCTTGCCACAAGGAAAATGGTAAATACTGATTGGCACCAAGTCAGCCGAGTAGCCTGGTCAATCATTTGGTCGGGTATAGTGTTCAACTAAAAACGACAACAGGTTGGAAATAGTATCTCACAAGTAGTTTAGTGATTGTTTACCATCATATTGAGGTGAATTTAGTGAATACGAAGTATGTGCTTTGTTGAAATAGAACTGCCAGTATTGTTCTTACCATCCTGCAGGTTAGGTATATATGCGTTGTGTCTTCATCTGCAGAGCTATAATGGAGAAAGCTGTTGGTAATAGTATCTCACAAGTAGTTTAGTGATTGTTTACCATCATATTGAGTTGAATTTAGTGACCATGAAGTATGTGGTTTGTTGAAATAGACCTGCCAGTATTATTCTTACCATCTTGCTGGTTACGTATCCAGGCTTTGTGTCTTCATCTGCAGAGCTATAATGGGGAAATTTGTTTGGTGGCCATGGCGATCAAAGAGATCATTCCTGATCCAGAGAATATATTGCAGCTCTGTCTGGAAGGACTGAAGGAAATGAAGGCAGCAGCCATTGCTGCGAAAGAGAAGAAGTAACCCTTGCAACTCAGAGGACAGGAGCAACAGTGAAGTTCGAACTTCTTGTGGGCATCGATTGTGAAATTGTGCCAGGGGTTACTTTTGGGGACGTTTTCTTGATTGAGCAAGGATTGGGTAGGAAAACTCGGATGTGCTAAAAGAATGCACGAATGTTTAAAAGTGCAGCACAAATGAAGCATTGATTTGCACGTTCGCTCGAGGTATCACCATTTAGACTATCATCGTATGAGAATAGGAGATGTCTCACCAGAGAATTGAGTCCCTTGTTCAGTTCTCAGCTCTTGTAATTTGTACAAAATTCCATTTCCCCACAGTCTCTGACGTTGAGCGTCTGCAATAGCACTAGCCAATTCAATCGGAGGGTACTGTATTTTCAAAATGTCTTTTCTAGGCAATTCGATTTCATAGACTAAAGGTTTTACCCTCTTCGTAGACCTTGTCCCTAAAAGATGTGGAACATGACTTCAGTCGGTTGCTATCTTAGTAGGTATCATAATCTTCTTTCAGTGGAGAGAAAATTTTAGCTCATTTGGCAATTATCAAAGATGTACTTTGTTGAACTCCAAAGTCAAACATTAATTCAAATCGCAACAAAAGCTGGTTTGAAGATTTTATTCTACCTGTCTTTATGTCGTGTTGCCATCAACATCTCATCTCAATTCTTGTGTTCTTAGAGTATTGAGAAACGAATGTACATCCATGCAACTTCAAACTTTAGAGCCAGTCCAGAAACAGGAAGCCTTTTGATATTCAAAGGTCTCGTCTCCCAGTCTTTTGTCACGTCATTTCGCCTCTGCGCATTATCATAATTTTGATCATTCTTGATATAGACTTCCAAACCAACAATGACTATATTTTCCACATGGGAAGGAAAGTTGTTTCTTATTAGTATTAAACTACGACTTTAAAGTCGGGAAAGGGTAAAGAACGAAGATGAATGAAAAGTGTCATGTGCAGCACTCTATAGCCCCATCCTTTAGGTCTGAATGGTAACTCTATCGCTTGTGAAAATAGGACAAATCGAAAAAGATTTAATTCGCAGACGCATCATTTTGTATCTCTGCGCATCGGCACATACCCGCGTGAACAGATTTGCAAATAATATCTTGGAATGACTGAAATCTAAATTACAAACTGTTATAAACCTATTTTTCACGTCTACACGGTCGGTTAGAGTTTAAAGTTGTACAAAGCAAGGCGATTGTTCTTTCATTCTGATTACCCGTAACAGGGAGCTGTTCACATGTCATGTCAACTAGATCTTTCAGTCATAAATGTGTCACTACAAGCAGATAGTCGAAATAAACTTCGTCGGACTCGGGCCCAAGCCATGATTGTCTGAAGGTGATAAATACAAATCTAAGAGGGCACACAGATTTCCACTACACATCTCTATGGAGTGAGTGGCCGAGGGACGGCAGTGAGGGCGATATAGATGCAAATAACTTCCCCTGGACAAAAATCTACGATTTTCTTTCATGCACAGAGTTGGTGAACCGGTTAAACACATTCACTAATAATTGCGTGCTTCAGATTCACAACATGTTTATGCCTGCTACTTCGGGGTAAGTAATACAACATTACTTGTATGAGACGCAATGTTTCTGCGACGTTTCTCGTCTACCACTCAGTGCAGAGACAGGAAAACTACGGAGGATATAGAACAGTAATAACCAGAAAACAGACGAGTGTATAGAAGACGTATGCTCAACGTAGTAAGAAATTGCATGGCTCACATCTCCCGCTTTCCAGCATATTTTCTGGAGCTGTGAATATTACAATGCAGATGGTACGAAGAACGAGTAAGTTAGGGAAGAAGTTCCCACTACAAAGCGGCAAGGCCACAAGAACTGTCAGTTTAGCAGTACCATGTTGAACATTGAGACAGAATGTCCGTTGCGTGCAGAAAAATAACTAGAGACTGCGGGGCACATTCCAGGAGTAAAAAGCTTATTCAACACCGAAACATTTAAATCCAAGCTAACAATGGTAATATTTGGTAAGATGTGCAAACACGTTAGATAAACTCGATTTCACACCCACATGACTGCGGATAGGAGAGCAATCACACTAGGTGATGCTTCTTCGGATGCTCCAGTAGTTTGTAGACCTTATAACTTGCATTGCTCGGATATCTTAGGTGCTGTAGGGCAGATTTCTCATATCGATACTATTGGGGCCTAGCCCCATTTTACCTCTTTTTTCACTCCCTTGTACCTCTTGATGGTGTCTTCCAATCCCTCATGTGTTCTATGTGGTCGCCTTCCCCCATGAATCCGGATACAAAATATTGGCACACTAGCAGCATATGCAGCGATTCATGTTCATGAAAGGAGCAAATGAGACCAATGTTTTCTTCCTCGTCACCTTGATTACAGTGATTTCTACAAGTCAAAGTGCTTAAAAATACATAAAAATGGCACTGTTCTCTGCTAGGGGTCCTAAAGTTTTCGCTACCGGATACTCTTCGGTACAAATTTAACCTGAACCTGACTGTATATACAACTTGCCCATTCTACTTTCTCTTGTCAAGGAAATAGCTGCACTATAATTGAATCTCATTGTTGAAACTAATGCTTAAATCTAAATCCATGGCATATATCCCCGAAAAACAAAGAGAAAACTTGCCTGATATCCCAGATATCATAAATAAGAGCTCTGCGATGCTCCACTCTTGTAACAAAGTAATCTCTTCATCAGACTGACTATCAATTGCTTAACAATATGTTAGTCAACAACGCTTTCAATCTTCATACCTTGATCGACCTCCACAAGCTTAACCTTGTATGATCCACGATTCGCTTGTTCTTCTTGCTACTGATAAGGATGAGATCTTCGAATTCGGCGTCCCATATCACGTGGTTATCACACACGCAATAATGTTGTACATGAAATACGGATTGCATGGAAGCTCGTTCCAAGCCCACCTAGTGACATTGCAAAGACCAAAATAGAAAATCAGTTCAAGATGCTGTATTTCGAGGATTACAGCCTCCGAATTCCACATTCGTAGTTAAATAAACGTAGATAAACAAACAGCTTCACAAACGAATGCAGCCAATATAGGAACATAAGCAAAAAGATTTTCATGAGTCAATCCTCTGAAAATAGAAAAAACTATTGCATTTTACCGTTTTCTTAGATTCTACTCCAGTTTTATAGCATGTCGAGTATTTTTTACCAGATTCTACAATATAATATGACAAATCCAAACGTGCCGCAGCTAATCCGACTAACGCAGACTGAAACGTACCACACTCAAAACGAAAACAGCATCCTCCTTTTTCAACATCTCCGGAGTTCGCTGATAAAGGGGGCTTGAGGAGTCGATAACATGTCTCACGAGCATCCCGTGCGTCAAGAAAGCTATTTCTGGTCGCACCTGCGTATTCCCAAGGAACGTCTACCTCAAAAACCAATCAGTGAAATGCATTATGGCATTTCTAGATATACTGAAATTCCTCTTCTCTCACCTCTTGCTCTAAAGAGCGAATGCATCACTACTCAACCGAAGGTAACAACCAATTTACTTTTCTCGATCCTTGCTTTTCTTAGTGCAAGCGTACAAGCAAGCCTGAAGATAATCAGAAGACAATGTAATGCAGCCGATACGGAACACATCGTACCACAATCCAAACGAATACAATAGCATGGGATAATTATCTGAAATATACCAGTTTCAACGATTGAGTTGCTCGAAAATAAGACCCCGTTCTGGTGATAGTATTATACTTGTAAGTCAAGTCCACCTTCACGTCAACCAGCTCGCATGGTTGAGGACCAGCAAGAACGTATCTCGCCATCAAAACTCTGACGCCAGTCACAAAACGAATGTTGGCAGACATTCATAAAGTAGTTCTTTTTAATCTGTTAAGTACTTTCGTATGTCCTTCCGTTAGCAGCGTCTACGTTCGGCAGACATAACCGGTGGAAGGTGTGTGAATCGTGATAAACCACGACTAATGCCTGTCAATTCTGGCAAACCTTAAAGGTAATCTGAGAAGGTGAGTATGGGTTACTCTGCACTAAAAAAATTTCCACTAAATCTAGTATATCCTTGACAAGATAAATTCAGGGCAACTTACTTGATGGCGTTCTCTTTGCGCTTGCGCTGAGCAGGAGAAGTTGAGACTAGAGCCACTGTTGAGCATCGAACCGGTTGAGCGGGTTGCGACAACCTCGCAAACACTGCATTTAAAGGTCATCGGATAAATTCAAATCGGACATGAAAGGAGCTAAGGGCTAAACCAAGAAGTACTGATGCAACCTTGCAGACTGGAGATACAATTTCGCCACAATTTAAAACTGCATATATTGCGTAGTACTCAAGCTCCCTGTACCTGATCCCATCAGCAGTGCTGATGTGGTCAGGTACAGGGAGCCGGGTTTCTTTTCAGCTAGTTTTCTTAGATGCTGTTGGTTTGAAGGTATTACCTGCACCACTAAGAAACACGAAGACCAATTGAGCCACCAGGGCATTGACATTTGCAACCACCAGCGTATACGGGGACAGAGGGGCAAGCTCAGGTTGAAGACCTGTTGAAAGCGAAAGACTGAACATAAACACTTGGAACACCGTCCTCCAGGACATTTGTAGAGTGATAGCATCGCCTCCGGCTGCTGCGAAAAAATCACGAGCAGTTTCGTCGAATGCTAGTCCTTGAAACTCCGGAAGGTATAACAGAGTAAATAGCAGGCTAACAATAATGGGGGCAGAGAACATCGCTGCGGCGAATTCTGGCAAAGGCTGCTTCAGCATATACGTATAGAAACCATATATTTTCGCCAAAACTCCTTGATCCTCTTGCAGAATCACAAAGTTTGACAACCCTTGGGTCCCTCTGAATGCTGGATCATCTGAGGTTTTGTAAGACTCAAACTCGTCGTCGCTATCACTCTCGTCATCATCATCGTCATTGGAGAAAATATCTACAACCTGTGCTGTGACTTGCTCCACAACTGAACTTGCTGTATTCGTAACACTTTCTGCGACCTGTGTGATTTGCTCATCCACAGTGCTTTTCACTTGCTCCGCAGTTGCACTAACCTGCTCCACAACAGTTTCACCTGCTTCAGAGACGTGATCGACCATCATTTGTCCTAAGTGCAGAACTTGGTCTGTTACGAAAGACACTTGATCTGAAACTTGAGTTTGAAGTTCGACTACCTGACTCACAACTTGACCTACTTGCTCAGATACAGCATTAGGTAAGATCTCCACCACCTGCTCTACCACTAGAGTCCCAACCTGGGTAGCTTGTTCCACAACTGTTCCAGGTAGATCTACCACTTTGCTCGCGACTTGCGCTGGTAGCTCCACCACTTTCGAGATTTGAGGCGTCAAATCCACAGCCTTCACAACTTGAGAGGGCACCTCCACCACCTTACTGACGACTTGCACTGCTTTCTCCACGACAGGTGTCAGAAGTAATGCCTGTTCAGCCCGTCCAGAGTCTGCTCCACTTCCCAATGCAACTTTAGGTGAATCGGTCCGCATATTGATTGCTAATGAGCCTGTGTGTTGGTGCTCAACATCGTCAGTGTTGGCACTGCCATTGGAGCTTGAGCTTGGTCGACTGTCACTATCTGCTTGATAAACAACTGCTTGCGCAATAGTTTCATCAAACCAAATATCACCGGACTTCTCCTCATTCCTATCCCCTGGAACACCGATCTTAGACTTTGTTACTTTACTTTCAAATCCTTCTCCAGGGAATCTTGCAGGCTTTTCAGATTGTGAATTAAAGTCGAGAATCTCTCCTCCCTCGACGTCTTCACCACCCCTCCCACCGTTCACGGCACCGGAAACTAATTGTGCAGCCAGATTTTCTGCTTCATCTGATACCTCTTCAAGTTTGTTTGTGCTACACTCACCACTTCCATATTCAAAATTGAATACTTCGCACACTTCCTTTGATATTCCATCACCCTCCCTTACCTCCGGACCAAAATCTGCCATCACAGATGCTTCGGGCTCCACTACTCCAGACAATTTCCCGGTTAACTCATTCTTCATTGAAGATCCATTTTCTCCTTCCACACTATATCGACTTGAACTTGGGTCTTGGGATGTGCAAGGCTGCTCTGCTTCACCTTCAACCACTCTTACTTGGCGATCATCAGAGGCGAATTCAGAAGTGACTGAGACGATCGTCCCAGACTTCTTCCTGCTCTTTCTTGTTCGCTTCTTGCTCTTTTCGCTCGTTCCGGTGGTCACATCAATTTCTTTAACATTTAATCGTCTAGTCTCCATCAGTTGATCCGAGTAACCACCTTCATTGTCTCTTTCAGTTGTAGCTATGACCCCATTCTCCTTGTCTTCTTCGGAAGATGACTGCGTAAACAGTTCGGGGTTCGATACCACGGTTGCTGCGACAGGGTAACATTCCTCTGTATGACTAATCAAATTATCAATGGATTCCCCTTCGATTTTGTTCTGAGACATCAACTTCGCTTTCCCAACAAGAGTACTTTTACTCTCATTCTCTTCCCTGTCATCTCCCTTCTGTACTCCTGTCTTAAAACGTTCGACTTGTTCTCCTTCTCCTAAGACATCTCCTGTTACATATTCCTCCTCTGTGCAGTTAAGAGTATTTTCATCAAGTTGCGGGTACCCCAAATCTCCTTCGCCGCCAACAGGAACCCAGCGACTGCCCCCAGTCACCCTTTTGCAGGCATGAGTCTGATATCCAGATTCTGTATCTGAGACCACTCTAAGCTCACTCAAATATCGTTTATAAGATGAGTCTCGGTCCTCAGTAGGCTTCCCATCATCGTGTACAGTGTCATCCAGTTCCGAGAAATTTCCATCAATCTTATCGTCCTGGCCCTGGATTCCCAGAGCAACGAAGAAAAATAAGTTTTTAAGTAGATCAAATTGCTGCAGTTTAATGGTATGATATACCAATGTCACTTTCAATAGCTCCCCAGTATTGCAGCCGGACGCATATCATAAAGAGGATGAAGCTGAACGATACGCAGAGCCAGATATAATCGATGCAGCTACCATATTATGACTGACAATGAATGAAGTGATGTCGGAGTTAAGTGATGAAGCATATATGAATGCGCGCCCAAATATAAATTACATAGCAACATGCAGATTCGGATATCCCTTGATGAAGAAGACCTCTTAAAACCGTTCATAAGTCGAATAGAAAATGACTGCTAAAGGAATTTTGTCAAGTCTGATACAAATGAAACAGGAATTCATCACACACTAAATAGCAAGGAGGAGCGAAGGGTGTGTAAAGCTTAAGACAGGTTAAGCTGATACCAGGTCGACCTCATCGCCCCTGGCGTTGTCATACTCCTCTGGTCGCACTGGCTGTTTCCTCCGCCGAGCTCTCCTCGTGTTGCTTCCGTGGACGGCACCAGAATATCTACCGATGCCTGCCTTCGCAACAACTAATCGGTTCACTCTTTCCCAATTATCGCTTCCCCTGTGGTCTAGTCCCGCTCGAATCGTTCCCCGCTCATGACCAAGACTACTACACCGTAATTCAGGTCGTGAAGGGAACCAAAGTGCGTTTCTGCTGCAGATGTTTGAGTTCGGGGACAAAATGAACAAAGTCATACAGCTCATCATGTCCTCGATAAGAGAACTTCGAGACAAAAAACACTATCCGCTCAGTCCCGAGGCAGACGTCGCCTAAAATGAGATTTGTCTAGTCAGGCTTGAAGCCCCGATCGAACACCCGCGGTGACCAATTCACCAAGATTGTAAGATGGAGGGCAGAAGGACGTTTGACACTCTCTACTCAGAGTTGGGAGATTCCTGTACATTTGTCAGCATAAAACTGACTCACACCCGTCTCAGATTAAACGGGAGATTATCCAGCTGTAGCTGAGGCGTCAGAAACTTAGGCAGGAAACTCGACTACCAAAGACTGCTACCACTCGGAGCTGCCAGATATCGAACACCCGATCAACGAAACGCATTACTTGCAAGCCGCTCATGGAGACTCTAAAGACCCGATGTCAGTCCACACAGGCCCCTGAATCTTCACCATGAGATCGTCAATCCCGTGTTTGACCGGTAATGGACGATGCAACAGTTGTTCAACTCACAATTTTCATCTACCAGTTCCCGTTCAGGAAATGTAGGAGCAAAATGCGAACACACCACCTTCAGATCCATCGTCCAGATGTTCAAATCGAGAATATAGTTAGAAACCGTAATCGACCTGTGGAGATGGCTGCTCATTCCAGTAGGAGACTCTTCGCAAATCGTCTTTCTCCTCTCGTTCTGTTTCTCGTTCTCAACCATCAAGATTGATCCACTAACCACACTCCCAGGTCACGAAGTTCAAGTACACCCGGGTCCCTCCGATCCTTCCCTGTACCCCACTGGATTCCCTCGCCTCCCTCATGAGAGGGCAGACTATCAGCCATTCTCGCCTTGTGACAGAAGTCCTCCACCGCAAGGGCCGACTCGTAGGCCAACAGCACATCCTCGTCTAGCAACGGTGAGAACGGTGGGAGCCCGACGCGTGGCTTCCATGATTCGTCCGGGAGCTGCCTGCTGCAAGTTCAGCATCTCAAAGTTCAGAGATCCACGTGCACCTCTCCGGGGAGCAGTCGCTGGCCACTATTCCTAGCCGTGCGATGAGATTAGACTAAACCTCTCCAACAACGTCGCCTATCGGGACGGGTTTCAAGGTTTACTTTATTACTGCACTTTTTTCCCCATCATTAGCGTTTCAGTTTCAGTCAGCGATTTACACAGTAAAATAAGGATACCCCCTAAAATATGACGGGCATTCATAGAGAAATTGCTGAAAAGATGAAGGGTGTTGTAAAACTTTTGATGGACGAAAATTTTTATTGGCAAAACTTTTTCGGGCAAATCTTTTACCATTAAGTTCTGAGGATTGCTCAGAACCCGAAAATTACAATCATGTTTCCATAATTTTGTGGACGTTTCAAAAAGAAGATACAAATTTCTATGAGTAAGGAAAAAACACCCTCCAAGAAATTATGGGGTTTAAACATTAATTAGGGTTTAGTTCCCGTGCTGGGTATATGAGTAATATGTTTTCCATTTTTTGAGAATACAATCTGGTGCTACCAAGGAATAATTAAATTAGCAATGGATTAATGACAATGAGGTTTATCAATATACGACATTTGACTTTATTCTACGCGGCCGCCTTTTCTCTCGTAAAGTTTATTTTGTGGATCTTAATAATAAATCTTACAAGGCTAACTTCATGCACGTACTAGGGGGATGTAGTTGGGTCGCGAGAACTTATTGAACATCGTAGACTCGCATCCTATATCCACGAACATCTGAATTTCTTGCAAGTTCGTGTTAATCACAAGGTACTTCTCAAAGTTGAGCTCTTTACAAGTGTGCTCCGATAAATAACCTTAAACACGTCACCAACCAAGAACAATAAAAATATTTTAATTTTTAATTTTAATAAAAATATTATTAAAAATAATTTTTTTCCTCAAATAATAATAATTTTCCGAATTATTTTTAAATTTCCCAACTTGTCAGAGGTATTTTATGACTTTCTCTATTCAATATATAACCCTATGCTTCCTTGGTCAAAGGAAAAGGTTAAGAAGATAGTAATAGTTGGGATGAATGTAAGTTAAAACAAATGCGGTTCCCGGAGGTTGTCGTGGGGGGCAAGGATGAGATGAGCAGGGTAAGTAGTTAGGGCTATACATAATCCTGACATATATTTATTCTTTGAAATTTACAACAAGTCCAATTTATACGATCAATTACACCAAAGATTCAAAAGGCTTGACTTTTGTTAGGATAGTTGTTGATATTTGTGTCTTAATACTATACGAATGGAATGTGACATGTTGGAGAATTAAATTTTGAGATATAGGGAATGTCAATGATTTAAGATACATTTTGATAGACTTCTTGTTCCAACATTAGGAGTTTTTGTGGAAGATTCCTCAAGAATAGCTGCGAATTTAATGGTTTTATATGTATATAGTGTACAAAATTCTCTTCTGCCAACAATCGATGAAGAAATGAATGAGCTTTTATATATCTGATTTGAGAAATGATCGTGAAATGAAAACAACAAAAAATGTAAAAGTATACAATTTAGCCCATTTTCATCCTGTTCGAATTTTTCTATTTGTTATGTGCCAATTCTCGGATTGGCATAAGAGCTCAAAATGAAAAGGCGACTCCTCAGATCCAAAGAGGTTATTCAAATCCGTCTCTCGAACCCACTCTCCATACAAGATAAATATGAACGAGTGAGTGTGATTAGAAAGTAGCTTTGAGGTCAAGGATAATGTAACACAAGAATGAAATCCAAATTAAAATGTGCTATGTTGAAAAGTTAAAATTTATTGATATAAATAATAGACATTCATGAAATTTATCTCACAAGATATGGATTTATATAAATTATTCAGAAAACTAAATGCATGTTATTAAATTGATATATACTATTGTAAACCTAACTACATAAGGAAAATAACTCCAAATCTCATTATTCAAATAATATGGTCCACCCTACTTACATAAAATAGTATAAATTTTGATTTTCATGCATGCAGTGAGGCTCCTTGCCACGCTCTCGTCCACTCCCGCGAGTCGAGAAAGAATCTCGTCACGCTACTGTAGTCACTGTAGCTGATTAGAGCTTATATACTCGAGCGAATGGGAACTAAGAAAATAAAGTAAGGTTTACCCGGTGTGTCCGGCACCTGTAATTTCGACCACGGTTTCAGGTTACGAGGTTCGAGGTTGTTGACCATAAACTAAATCCGCCATTTGTCTTGATATTCATGACAAACTTTAGTGGATTCGGGGGTGGCAGAGTGTATATTGGTTTTCTATCGAAATCTTGGAATTCAGCAAAACACTGGACCGGATGGAAAGGATTCGGGCTTCCGTGAGGCTAGCGATATGGATTGTGATGAAAGAGGTGAGTCCGGAGTCTTATCAATCAGAGAGTCGTCTTTCAAGCGAGATTTTGATCTAAAAATGAGGGCGGCCAGAAGAGATGGAAGTCATGTCCTGGAAACTCAAAACAGAGATGGTAACCAACTGTGCATATACCAATGACTCTCGATGGACCCATGAATCGTTGTGAACCACAACAAACACGGACACTTTCCGTCTTTCCATCTTGGAATGCCCCTGGATTCAGGAATTTCAGGCAACTCCATGCATGCAATCAGCTACTGTAACTGCTCAGAGTAAACAACATTGAACCTCGGATAGGGTACCTTTTCAGCTGCCATGGAATCAGTGCATGAACTTGTCGTCACGATTTTGAGGTAACCACAATTACCATGCATCATACTTCTCTTTAGGGTCAAGACACGCGAACCTTAATATAATCAACAGCACAAGTGAAATGGACAGTGTGCTGACAGCTTCCCATTACGTTGAAAGAAGAGATTTAATTACACTCATTGAGATCACGCAAACGAGATGACATACTGGGTAACTGTCACTTTGCAAACATAAAGTCATGGCGAAGGAGTAGAATGATTACTTGGTAGCTATGTGCCGCTGAAAAGCTCTAAAAGGTTGTTAAACTGATGCCCGTGTTTCCTCTGAACGCTCAACCTTGCAAGAAAATGAGAATGAGAATTCCTCCCACCTGGTTACCCCAAGGCGAATTCAACCCTGTGACACCGTAGACTAATTCAACGTCCAACGTACATCGAAGCATGGTCGCCGTATAAGACGAATGCTAAGTGCAGGGCTCAAAATCATATCGGGAGAAGATACCGCTATCCGAGCTCCACGTGGCGAAAGGAACGGAGAATCACGGTAACGTACCACGTAGACTAGGTTTAAAACCTTCGCCTCGGGTAAAGCAATGGTGAGCATGGTTTTGTGTAAACTGGACTTGCCTTTGACGTCTCCTCGCTGCGGCGTTTCAACCTCAGTCCTGAGAGCGGGCTACGACGGGACGCCTAACGTCTAATGCCCATCTGGAGACGGCTTCAAAAATTTGACTGAACTCTGCGGCTTTTATACTTGCCGTTGGCGGGCGACTATTGAAGAACTGCCGTATGCACGTTGTACCAAGTACCGTGAGGCGCAAGGATCACTCACCTATGAAGCGGGAATATGCTGCTTACGTGGCGAGTGAAGTTACTGACGCAAGCCGACGACTTTGATCTGACTGCCGGAAGGAGTTACGGTCATCAGTCCTCTTCACGATGCAGTTCTCAAGGATTTTGAGCCGCTAACTCTACTACACCTTCTTTACTTGGCATGAACTACGTGAATATGAAGCGTGAATACCTTTCTGACTCTCGAGACCATGCAAACTTCCTGTTGCTCATCGGGTACCTAAAACGTTTTCACACAAGGAAAAGACCAGAATATTTTGGGCTGTGTGCAAGATTGCAAGATGCCTTTTTTCCTTCCAAAAATTATCAATTTTAAGCTGTTGTTATTCCATACTTAAAAGTCTGATAACATGTCGTGTTGTATGATTCGATAATATTCATGATGATATGGGTTTAAGTTTTATAGAGTTTAAGCATATTTATGAAGCTTATTGTTCTGGAAATGAATAACGTCATAAATTGATTACTCAAAAATAACAAAAGTAAAACCAGAACAATTTACAACAATAGACTTGAAAATAAATCATAAAATTGTATAGATTGTCTTGTTACACGCCTCGTAACATCCATATAATGACTCACGAAATCACTACAAAATCCCATACGTGCTCTTAAGTTCAACAAGCTACTACAGGAATTTACTGAAGTTACCGTACTGTAAAATTCCTGATTTGGTCGTCTAATGTTCACTTCTTCGCTTTTGCTGCAATTGCTGCTTTCTTCATTTCTTGCAGTCCTTCGACACAGAGCTGCAAGAAATACTCTGGATCAGGAATGACGACTCTGCTCACCATGGACGCCAAAACAGCTTTCCAGTTGTAGCTATGGAAATGGAGACACAATGCCTGCGACGAACAGGATATATGATCAATGAGAGCAGAAGCCGTGGCAGAACGAAGGATCGAAACTTAGGTACGAACCTATGCAAATAGGACCCAAGCAGATGGAAGCAAGGAATACATGTAACGAACAGAATATTAGGAGACGAGAGCAGAAGCCGTTCTAGGAACCGGGGATCCAGAACTCATTAAATGCATATGAAGTGCATGTGAAAGGTAACCAAGATATGCTCAAACCGAGAAGAGTGATAAATCCGTAAAGTAGATGAAGTGAACTTAACAAAACGAATGTAACCTGAAGCGAAGGCATGAGCAACATATCGAGAACAACATATATAAAGAACTAGTAAGCAACGTGTATTCGGTAGCAGCTGTGCAACATAAGTCGAGAAATATAATACCTTGGGTAATCGACCACTTACAAGCAACGCTTGAACGATGAAAGTAAGCTAAAGTCTGGAGTCGAGCAGGAACCTTGAGATCGAAAGTCATGTATGAACCATGAACAGGCAAACAGCGAGCGAATAGTAATAGAGAGGGAATTAGTTGAGGACGGGATGTGGATGTTGTTTCGCCTGAGACGGTGCGAAGCGTAGCAACGAACAGGATAGTTAGAATGAGACTGACACCTAAGTTTCCGCACAACATATATTGGAAATGAGAGCAGAAGCCGTTCGAATAACGGGGGATGCAGAAACCCCGTTAAGTGCAGGTGCATATTAAGTGCAGTTCAAATGCAAGCATGAACATGTGCAAATCAAAATGAATAGCATCTAAGGAAATAGGAATTAAGTGAAACTAACAATTCGAAGGTAAGCCGAAGTAAAGACATACTTGAAACATATCATTAGTAACACCTGCAGAGAACTAAACTAGTAACAACAAGCAAGACACGAAAAATTAAGCATCTGAAATAGAAAGTCGGGGAGGACCATGAAACAGAGAAACATTGAGCAAAGAGCAATAGTCAAAGCATTAGTTGAAGATGGGAGGAGTGGAGGGGAGTCGGAGAGGTGTGGATGGTGTCTTGGCTGGGTCAGAGCGAAGCGTGAGGTGACTGTATATGGATACGGATATATGAGGACAGAGGCCGGTTCGAGGAACGGGAGATGCAGAACTCATTAAATGCATATGAAGTGTAGATGAAATGGCAACAAAATGAAAGCAGAACTGAAAAATACATGCGAAAAGGAGATGAAATGTAATTCATAAATAGCATGTATTTTTCAGTATCGACCACATATAACTATATGTGGAGAATCTGTGAACCAATGTGTACTGAGAAAACGAAGAGTCAACGCATATAAAGAAATCACGAAGTAGGCGTATGTGAAACAATCGGAAACAAACTAAATGAATCCAAGCAAATTGTAAACTGAGACTAATACAGAAATGTACAATCACGTAAAAACCTAATTGCAAGGTAAACGTAAAGCAAAGCATGTAAGGAAGTAGTAAACCACTTGTAAACGAAGAGCGATGCCAGGCAATGACTTATAAGCAGTTTATGAACGAACGTCAAGTATGAAACAAGAAGTCGGGAAATGGGTGGGAACCATGAAGCGAACCATGAAGGAGTTTTGGTTGAGGATAGTTGGAGTGGAGCGCAGTGTGAGAGAGGAGAGTAAGGTGTTATGGCTAAGACTGATCTAAACAATCTCGGGTTCGGGTATGAGAAAGAAGAGTGGAAATGGTTCAGAGAACAGGGGAAGTATAGTGAAGCGTTAGAGGACTGGATAGAGTACATGTGCTATGAACACATGAGTCCTAAACACTGAAGGAAGCGAAAGGCAGTCATAGTAAGCCTCCTTGAAAGCGAGTACGACTTCATAATGCCAAACGAAGTGCCAAAGTAGCTGAGCTAATGTCAGTACCCCTCGAACCGAGATTCTGTTTGAAAGTTCATGAGTGCCAAGGCAAACTCAATTGCTTCCCAAGGTGCCGCCCGAAGGCCAGTAACCATGTTGAGAGAAGAACTGAGAAAAGATGGCTGCTAAAAACGAAATTAGGCCTGCAATGTCGGGTAAAGCTTAACCGAGGCTGGAAAAGCAAGAGGAAAATTGAAACACAGTGAGCAGAAGACGACTAGAAAGTTTTTATCACAGCATCCGCTATGAATAATGTGGGAGCTATCGGTAATGTGAACAGAAGCCGCTCGCAGGACGGGGGATCCACATCCAAATTAGAACAGATGCAAACGGAAGACCTATATTTCATTGGCTCTGATGGTGGAGTATTACAAAATCCTTTGGTACATATCGTCACTGGGCTTTAGTTGAACAATTTAGAAACAAACGAGCAGGCATTCAGATGTATAGGTCCAAGCGGTGGATTACACGTTGTTCTGAAGGCAAGCTGCTCAAGCTAGGTTCCGATACTTACATGAGGTTGGCCAATCCCTGATGGAATGATATGTGTGATTGGATTCTCAGCAAACATTATTTCTTGCGAGGGACCCCTCACGTTCGACATCGATAGAGTAGTCTGCACTGCACTTCTGTAAACAAGCTTCACAGCTATCTGGACAAGCAGCAAAGTTCTGAATTAAACTATGGTTTGCAAACGAAAAGCATCAAACTGACGAGCATCGAGGTGCTACAGTTCATATAGCGTATAAAAAAAGTATCCATTGTACTCCTTTCAGCATATTGTAATAATTGCAGAAAGGGACAAATAATACAAAAGCTATATATTGTCCCGAAAAGATGGAGATACCAACCTTCTCACCCAGCAACGCCATTGTCATAGATCCGCTAGCGTAGGTAAAAGGTCCCTCGAGGGAAGATTTCTTCTTTTTCCCTAATGCTATGGCGTCCCGGACCAGATCAAGCTGGTCACTGCAATGCTTCATCGGCAGGTCCAGTAGTAAATATCCCATGTTATTACCCCACCGTGTGGCGACGCGGCCCCAGACATCATATCAGCCAGTTCCTGAATAAATAGAATACAGAACTTATTAAAATACCCACCAAACATATGTTATGACATAAATGTAAACACACAGATTACCAAAATCTTTGCGGTGGTTATAAACTCCGGCTTTGAAGGCGGAATTGCTGCGTTCTTACTCACAAGTCATGTATCCATTCTCTGATCAAAAGCCCTTATCATGATCAAACATGCCGGCTCGGGTCTCGTATTTATCATTGCCAGTGCTCGGACTCTTGCAATGTCTACCTTCTTCGATTTCGAGTTCGTATCTGCACCCATCTGGTATTAAGCAATGTTCCCAAAAAACACTTTTTCTCACACCTCTGTTAATCCTATCAGAGAATAAGGAAAAATGTTTCTACGGTACAGGACATTCCTCTGTAAAGTGATGATATAATCGAGCTGAAAGTAAGCTCGAAGTGCAGAGGAAGAGGACAGGGCCATCCAAGTTTCACTTAACTTCATATGCTTAGAAATTGAAATACAAGCATACTCTATGCACTGTATGTTCACCTGATTGGGCCAGCTAGGAAGCGCACTCAATATGTAGTGACAAAACAGGTAGTGTATCAGGCGTTAAGAAAAATGTAAGTCACTTCAGTCTTACCTTCACTCATAACAACGTTCTGAGTAGTCCATGGGTAGTCATCGCCACAACACGTCATTCATAGTCTGCCAAGATACGTACTTCTGATCAGACCTGAAGCAGTTCATGAATTTCAATCCGAAGCTCAAGCTTTACGTGGTATTTAGTTATAAGGCAATATACATCATGAACAAGTCAGGAAGAAACTTAAGGCTGCACACTTAAGAATGATGACCATATTTTCTGCCATTCGGAGTCCCCGAAAGCGTTCTCTATTGTATGAAAAAGCCTAATGAAAGCTGCCTGCGCAAATGTAAGTTCCCGGAACTCACCCCACCAACTTCCTTGGCTACAAACTTGAGGTCCTCAACATCAGTGGTAGCAAATCTATATTTCGTCGGGTGATGTTCGACACCGGCATGCCCTTTGATCGGTGTTTCCGTATCTTTCAGCCACATTAGGGTGGCTAGCAGCTTCCCTATCTCAGTTAGCGAGTACCAAAAGATTACAAGGAATCCGCAGATGGCAAGGTAGATTCTAGTTATGGAAGACTGAATTTTCTTCGAGGAGCCAGCTGTTTTCGAAGAAGGAGCTGTGGGCAATGCGTCAGGATTTTCAGTTTCACGACTACACGCCATGAGCAGAGCTATGAGGGACGTACCATCTCCTAGACAATGATGTATTCTAACTATTGCACAAGATGCAGCTTCTCCAAGTTTTGCATTCAAGAGATGAATATCCCAAAGAGGTTTTCATTTGTCAAAAGGTTTTTGGATACCCACATCAGTAGTATAATTCAAGACAAAATCCGGGTCTGCTATTTGCTCTGTAGTAAGTTGGGTTTCTAGTACGTGGGCATTTACATCGGTCTTGACCTGTGTCCACCAAGGCGCTCCATTCCTAGTCTCCTGGAACACGGAGAGCGCGTACAGAAGTTAAAACTGAACGCCGGTCTGAAACATGGTTGACAAAAGATTGAGTCAACACCGAAGCATGTGTACAAACCATCTTTAACCAACGATTCAAAGCCTCGAATTTCATTAGTTACTCTTACTCTCTAGATTTTCGTTAGTTCATAGATACAATTTACTTGCACTACTCTAACATCGGGTCTTGTACCCCGAGAATGTCAGGTTTGGCAAAATGAATACCACATCAAACTTCGAACAAAAACCTATAATTTGAGGTCTTAGGTCAGCCTTGGTCTCTTGCTGTTACGTGCAAGAAATCCCGAGCGTCCGAAAATTTAGGTTACGTCAGGGCTCATAAACAGCAATTTAGCTACTTGAATTTCAGCATCAGACACTCAGGTGAAAGCTGGTATCTAAACGATTTCCTTTACAAAATTCTTGTGTGGTTCCGAATCCAGAGAGTGGGGTAACTAGCTCTTAAAATAGAGGATGGTGTGGGTAGTATGTGAACGGAAATATAAAAATCAGGAAGTAGTCGACCAAGACATATCACTATAAAACCGTCTTTAGTTTCTTTCCCGTCCAGAGCCGAATTTCAGATGGTTTGAAGAAAAATTGACTTCAATTGATGGAGAGAGGCGAGAGGGTACTCACAACTGTGCTGGAGAAGCGTTTATGCTTCATGATAGTCATCTCCACATGGCTTTTGAATTTTACGCTGTCGAGGGGCTCTTTGAATCCGAGTATGCAAACAACTACACAGACAAAGGATGGCTCCAAAAAGCATCGCCCTGCTGGAGTCATAGGCTCATCTTCCCAACTTTCCTCTAAAAAACTGTTGCTGGAAATAAATCCTTCCTTCGCACGAGGCGTCTTAATCGATCGAAGCCTTGGACCGGATTCTGATTCATGGATTGAATTAACAGGTACACTTCTATCCTCCTCCATCACGCCCAATCGCCTTAGCAAAATTGGCAACAGAACCACTCCAGCGACTGAAATTCATTCAAGTTCTTCACACGTCGCAGTTTCAATGACAACGCTAGTGTGGGCTGTCCGAGAGTCCATGAACCAGCGCAAATTAATGCCGACACGCCTTGCGCGTCTGTGCTAGCCTCGGATGAACTCATCTCGAAAATCCTCACTCTGATGTAAAAAGTCATTGACTTTGTTCTTCACCTGATCTCTGATGATCTGCCTGAAAGCACGGCCCAGGCTATCACACCCGTGGGCCCATGCATAATCGCCTAAGAAACTTCTTGTTTCAAAAGACAAAGGATCTAGAACTCTTGAAAGAATCAGCCACTCCATCGATATCTACAGGCCACACATTGGAGGAACGGATAAAACCTCCAGTATCCCACTGTCTTTGTGGTCTATGGCCAAGCGCCTTGCATAAATCTCAAGCGATTTTTTTTCCAAAGAGAATTCCGCTGTACCTCATGTGTCAGCGCAGACTTCTCGCACTGATTGTTTTCTCCCTGAGCTTGCACTTGACTTCCTCTAGCGACTCCTTCTTCTACACCGCTTGTAATCACATCTAACTGCGCATAAGTACTACAACCAGATGCCAGCCAGCTCCGAATTCATTGACCATGTCATCAGACTACCTCACTCCTTGTCACTCGGATAACCTGGGCCACACTCCTAGGATCACTTGAATGAAGCTCAAGTTACGCAGGCAAAAGTCCTCCCCGCATTCAGGGATTTCAATTTGTAGTGGAAGCGGTGAAGCAGACGCAGAAGGGCTAGCCAGCCAAAGCAACTTGATTGGAGATCAAAGTTCTCATGATGCGATGTAAAACCAGTGCTGGCCTGCTCCATCGTCAGTTATGTTTAGACCACCCTCTACTATACTCCGCCGTACTGTCGAATGGTCATATTTCATCCGATACCTATCCGAAATCATCACGTCTGTCATAACAACTTGCAATTAAGCTAGAGCTACTACCAGCCGAAGATTTCAGTCAAAGATTCTCTCTCTTCGTGGTTGGCACTAGATCTCGAACTGGCTACAAATTAGACACAAGACTTACGTGCACCTGCTAAAGGCATCAGAGTTTTTACGTCCGATGCAGCACTCTCACCATTGGTGGTGGGTGACATAAATAATAATTTTATGTCTGAATTGAAACAAACTCTAACATTCATTTGTCAAATTATATGTTTTAGACGTGTGGTGTGAGTGTCGCGTTTGGGTTATAGGAATCCAATGAAACGATCAATCAGCTTGTTATCTAACTAATAAGCCTTCAGTAATGAACTGATTTTGATTGTTAATACCGGTACCCGAAGCTTGTCACCAAGACTTACCGGTACAGCGAGTTGGCAGAAAGACTTAACAGTACCACTCTTTGCTGTCGCGTGTGTCACACCTCTGTCATCATGCTTTCGTGGTTGCAAACAATGTTGTTGTCGAGGCAATACGGGTTTCGGGTTGCGACGGGAGAGCCCGAACGAGTCGGGACTTCGGGCAAGATCAGCAGAATGGAGCAAAGTCAGGAACTTGGAGCGGGGATCATCGTACTCGAGTTTTGATTCAGAGAGTTAGAGACTCCAGCTTCAACAGATTACTTGAAGGGAAACTGTAAACTCACCTCTCCTTTTCGGCTCATCTACCTCGTCCCCACAATTTTAGGATTCCTTCTATATTATGTTTGCTCTCCTGCGTTCTTTTACTACCAACATGGTTAGTTGGTTGAAGGAGGGAGTCCCCTCCTATTCTAGGATTCCTTCTAGATCATGTTTGTTCTCCTTCATCTCGTTACTACCACCATGGTTAGTTGGTTGAAGGAAGGAGTCACCATCATAGAGTTAGTTGTTGGTAGAAGATAAAAAGATCCTTCAATAAAACTTTATTTGCAATGGTTCATTTCAAAGTTCACTTATTTACTAATTTGACCATGTCAGAATGTGAATTTCTTTTCTTTGCAAACTATACACATACCGCAAGCTCCTTAGATCAGATTAAGCAAGTCTTTATAATTTGACCACCTAGTTACATTTTGTACGGGTTGAGATATCAAAGTGCAAAGCATAGTCTTGTTGGTGTATCCCTCTACCAAAGGGGTGTACCACATCTATAAATGCAGAAGGCATTCTTGGAGTGCTCCTAGTAGCCGAGGATTTAGTCATGAGCTTCTTAGATGTTGCCCTTGCAAAGGATATTTTTCATGTTGATGACCTTTTTCTACTAGGAGATCCATAGATGACATTTTGTATACTCTCTCTAGCATTGCCCATCGACCGATTTACCTTCTCTACGTGCGGTTCCCCCTTCCTTGACCTTCTTATCATGTTTGAGAGTTTTTGATGAGGATTATGAGAGTTTTTGGTAATATAATCGGACCACAGACATTTGAGTGTGTGATAGTGGACTTGGCCCATAAACAAACATCTCTCCTGATCTCATGCAGAAGGGTGGTCCTATTATCTATGGAGGAGATGACACCTAAAACGAAGATCATATACCATTGAAAAGAAAAGTGTAGTATAAAAAGAACAACCTAGAAAAACCCATGAAAATAAAGAAAAATTCACCAAGTAAAGGAGGATGATAAAATGAAGTTCAAAACATTATTTAAATCAAGAACATTATACTATCTATATCATGAACTCAATAATGAACCTTTGTGCAAGTCTTTGATTTTCATCACATTTGATTACAAAGAAAACATAATTTCTTAAACTTCTTTTTTGGTAGCTCATTCTAGCATGCACACCGTCGGAAGTTCCACTATGATAATATTGACCATCTCCTAGTATACCTTTGTATTGCAAGATGCACAAAGCTATAGTTATGCAAATCCTTTGATTGAAAAAATCAGTTTTATATTATTTCTTTTATGCACCTCATTAAACAACTATTCATTTCTCATTACAATGACATATTATGAATGTTCTTTGCACTCTTTATCAACAACTCTTCTTTCATGAACTACTCTGAACTAATCAAACAAGTGGTGAAAATTTTTTTTTTCTTGAACAAACCCAGTCCTACAAGCTTCAAAGTTCTACAAAAACATTCATGACTACAATTTCCCACACTCAATCAAACTTCATACAACTGTGAAGTAATCAACCAACTTTAAGCATAATACAATGCTTGGAAATCCAATTCTTTATTACCAATGCATTTGTAGATCATTTTTTATCCAATCTTTTGCTTGGTCTAGGACAAATGTATCAAATTCCAACTATACCAAATCTACAAAAATGTTTGTCCTCTTGGAACAGACCCAAATTACAATATCAAAGTTCAAAGGTTTGCAAAACATTCATATTGCTAATTTGCTAAACTCAAATTCAACTTAACTAGCTATACTCATTCAAGGTAGGATATCACTCAATATAGCTTTGTTATGATAAGGATGAGTACCCAACTCAACTTGCTCTTTCTAGACCATCTTTACCATATTCTATTAACTAGAAATCTTCTCCTCTTACATAAACCACTAAAAAGTATGTCCTTATGTAATACCCCAAGGACAAGAGAAGAGAGAAAACACAGATTTCACACTCAATCATCTGATGCCCCAAAGCAGCACCTTCTCTTTATTATATAGACAAAGAGGATCTCCTCCAAGGAAGCTCCACCATAGGATTAGGCACATAGATTAGGTGACATGTCAGCAAGCTCCACCCTTGGATTAATTACTTGGATGGGTGACATGTTGGTCTTGGTCCTATCTGGTTGGTCAAACAACCTTTGACCAAAGGGAATCTTTTAAGGAATCTTCTTGTAAGAATCTCAAAATCACATGGGTGAGGTACCATTGGAAAGCTCTCGACGAGACAAAGCAAAGGGAAGGAAATGCTAACCTTTCTTACATTGGGAGGTGGGGGAATCTGCACATTTTTGAGGCCTAATTCATCCATTTTGGTATCCAAAATTACTGTAATACTCCGAGGACAAGAGAAGAGAGAAAACACAGATTGCACACTCAAACATTCGATGCCCCAAGGGAGCGCCTTCTCTTTATTATATAGACAAAGAGGATCTCCTCCAAGGAAGCTCCACCATAGGATTAAGGACACAGATAGGTGACATGTCAACAAGCTCCACCCTTGGATTACTTACTTGGATGGGTGACCTGTCTGGTCTAGGTCCTATCTGGTTGGTCAAACAAGCTTTGACCGGAGGGAATCTTTTAGGGAATCTTCCTGTATGAATCTCAAAATCACATGAGGAAGGTACCGTTGGAGAGCTCTTGACGAGACAAAGCAGGGGGGAGGGAAGTCCAGCCTTTCATTTGTTGGGGGGGGGGGGGGGGTAATCTGCACATTTTCGAGGCCTAATTCATCCGTTTAGGCCTCCGAAATTGCCTTCAAAGATTTTAGGCATATTTCAGTTCCTACTCTATTAGTAGAAGTCCCCTTTTGGTGATACATCTTTCTGATCTATTTAGTCCATCATGTGTAATATCCTTCCGGATGTTACCAAACCAATTCTCACCTTTAAATCATATGTTTAGCTATTGGTTCTAAGGTTCTCAAGTTTATTTCGGTTTCTGCCCTATTAGTAGAAGTACTCTTTTGGTGATACTTCTATCTGATCTATTTTGACCATCATGTATAACATCATTTTAGATGTAACCAAACCAAATTTCATATCTAGATCATATGGCTAACCCTTGGTATTACAGACCTCCCTCCTTTTAAGATGCAACATCCTCGTTGTGCAATTGTTGCTCAAATGCTTGCACCAACACCGATGCATGTGCCAAATTTGCAATGGGTTCCCAGGTTACTTCATAGAGGGGGTAACCTTTCCATTGTACTAAATATTCCACCCGCGGATGGCGAGTACCACGCATGCGCTTTTGGAGAATCCGCTCCACTTCATATTCCTCTATGCCATCAATGAGTGTTGGACAAGGTCGAATGTCATGTGTAGAAGGACCTTGGCCTGATTGGGGAGCATATCTGCGTAGTAGGGAGACATGGAACACTAGATGGATCTTCATGTGTGGTGGTAGCTCAAGGTGATAGGCCACAACGCCGATGTGATGAAGAATTGAGAAAGGGCCAATAAAATGAGGTCTGAGCTTACGAGATCCAACTAATGTGAGGTTGGTTGTCGATAGCCACACTTGATCCCCAACATTGAACTCCATGTGCCTACGGTGTGCATCAGCATACTGCTTTTGTCAATTTTGCACAATTTGTAACCTGTGCTTGGCGCTCTCCACACCTTGTTGGATTCTAGAAACAAATGTGTTGACTGCATCAACCTTGGTAGTCACTGGACGGATCTTCATCAAACTAGAAGGTGTGAAGGGATGCTCACCATACATGAGGAAGAACAGAGTGACCTGGGTAGAGGCATTCACTAAATTGTTGTAAGCAAATTCCACCAACGGAAGTAGGGTGTCCCACCTCTCTTGCTCTTCTAAGGTGAAGCCGCGTAACATGTCTTCAATCGTGCGATTAGCCCTCTCTGTTTGGCCATCTATTTGTGGGTAGTAAGTTGTGGACATGGCCAACTTGGTTTTGAAGAATCCAAAGAGTGTTTGCCAAAACAAATTGGTGAATTGGGTGCCTCTATCGGTGATGAGTACTCTAGACAAGCCATGGTGAGCAAAGATTGCATCTAAGTATAGTTGAGCTAGTTGTGGAGCGGTCACCTCCTTGGTGGTAGGGCGTACATGAATCATTTTGCTGAGCCAGTCCACAAAGACCACAATGGAGTCAAACCCTGAGGTGGTCTTAGGTAATTCACAGACGAGATCCATACTCACTTGTTCCCAACGTTGGATAGGAGTAGGGAGAGGTTGAAGAAGCCCTGCAGGAGCTTGATTAGAAGCTTTGTTCTGTTTACAAAGTAGGCAGCTACGTACATAGTCCATCACGTCATTGCTCATCTTGGGCCAATAGTAATGGCGCTTGACTGCATCTAAGGTCTTGTCCACTTTGACATGAGCTGCAATGGCCGAATCATGACATTCCGTTAGAATGGTGGTGAGTAATTTCTGGGACATTTGGGATCCATAATCTGCCATCCCGAAAGGTGAGTCCTTGGGTGCTGGTGACACCTTTCGACAATTGCACTTCTACAATCTGTGGATCAGTTTTTGTAGTAATGAAACAATGAAACAATGAAATATAAAGCCCGAAAGACCCAAAGAGTCAAAAGGCTGGAAACACAGTAGCTAGAATCTCTTGCCAGAATTCAGGGTTAATCTTAACCTTTGCCACCAAGTTATTGGCCATTGGCATGCGGGTGAATGCATCTACAAGTTGCTTCTTACCTTCCACGTAGGTGATTGTCATGTTGAAGCGTTGTCACCACTCTGCCCACCAAATTTGGCAACGAGATAGATCCTTCTGCATCTCGAGGTAGACTAGAGGTTTGTGGTCTGTCTCTACTACAAATGCCGTCTCGCCCAGGTAGTGCTTCCAATGCTTGGTTGCTAGAACGATGACCAGCTCTTCTCATTCTGTGGTGTGGTAGTTGCGCTCTGCCGGTAACAACTTTCGAGAGAAATATGCAATTGGATGCCATCCATCATGCCACTCTTGTTGTAGGATTGCTCCTATTGCTATGCCTGATGCATCTGTAGCCAACTTGATTGGACGTTTTGGGTCATACCACTTCAAGATTGGTGCATGTAGCAAGGCGGCCTTCAATTCTTGAAAGGCCAACTCTTGTGCAGTTCCCCATGCCCACTTCTTCCCCTTGCCAAGTAGTGCCGTTAAAGGCTATGCAACCTTGGAGAAGTCCTTGACAAATCTACAATAGAATCTCGTCAACCCCAAGAAGCTCTTAAGTTGAGTCTGATCTTCTGGGGCACTCCATTTTTGAATGACCTCTATTTTATCTGTCAATACTTGAATGCACTCTGCACTTACTCTATGCCCTAAGTAGTCTACTTCAGACTTGCCAAACTCACACTTTGAGATTTTGGCGTACAACTGATTCTGTCTTAGAATCTGGAGGACCTCTCGTAGATGTTGTTTGTGTTCTATCATTGTGCTACTATATACTAAGATATCATCCAAGAAGATGATAATAGACTTATCCAAGTATGGACGAAATATGTCATTCATTAGACTCATGAAAGTGGCAGGCGCATTGGTGAGGCCAAAAGGCATCACAAGATACTCAAAGTGGCCATACCTGGTTCGAAAGGCAGTTTTGTACACATCCTCCTCTACCATTTGGATTTGATTATAACCGCTTTGCAAGTCTAGTTTGGTGAAGTATCTTGCTCCATGGAGTTGATCAAACAGGTCATCCATGCGAGGTAAGGGGTATTTGTTCTTCATTGTTTGTTGATTGAGACCTCGATAGTCAATGCACATGCGCATTTTACCATCCTTCTTCTTCACAAACAAGACATGGGCCCCATATGGTGATACGCTAGGTTGGATGAACCTTTTCTGTATCATCTCCTCAATTTGAGTCTTACACTCCTCCAACTCATGAGGTGATAGGCGATATGGGGCCTTACAAGGAGGTGTCTTCCCCGGGAGTGTCTCTATTTTGTGATCTTCTTGCCTTTTAGGTGGTAATCCTGAGGGTAGATCATCGGGAAAGACATCTTGAAACTCATCCACCACATCCTTCAATTTCTTAGGAATTTGTCCAACAAGTTGTGCACTCTGGACTTCTCTTATTAGACCCATAAAACATCTATTGGTCTTACAGACAGTTGTTGTCCCTATGACATATAGAGGTATTTTTTGCCTATGTGATTTTTCTTTAACCCCAATGATTGACCATTGGTGGGTTCTCACTACTTTCTTCCTCCAATCTACCATTGGATTGTACTGCTCTATCCATGGCATGCCTAAAATTGCATCATAACGGGCTAATTGTATCACTCACCACTCAATTGCTTCATGATATTCCCCTACAGAGAAGGTTACCCGTCTAGGTAATGATTCAATCCCCTCTATTTGCCCATTTGGTAACTCTACTTCTTCACTTCCATCTCTCTCTAGATCCATTCCCAATCTTATTGCAATAGAGCGAGACAAGAAATTCTCTGTTGCTCCCGGATCTATTAATACTTCCACTTTATTACCTTCTAGGATTCCATTCACAACAATCAATTGTGAGGTTTCCTTTCGAGATCTTTGCGCATTATTCTTCTTCCTTCCCTCGCTTCTCTGCTTCCTTATTGAGCCAATAAGGCCGTGAGGTACATTTACTGCCAATCTTTGTTTTCTGAAGTGGTTTCCACCTCCTCCTCTTCAATGTGCCTCTCCATGTTGTTCAAAGATCACCTGTACGAAGGCCGAGGGCCTCCAGGGAAACAAGTGCGACAATTGGTAGATATATGCCCAATACGGCCACAATTGTAACAACGGCGTTGTTCTCCTTGAGTCCCTTCTCCTCGTGGGACTCCATCTCTTTGTTCTTCTACCCGTCCCCGCTCCCCTTGAAGCGGCCGTGCTCCTCGATCCCGGAATCAAAGGTTGCCCAATTCCATCAGTACTGGTCCACCCATGTGTGGCATTTCTACCCAATAATGTTGAGGTGGAACTACTCCTTCACCTCCACCTAATGCTCCTGCTATTCTCAGCGCACAAGCAATGGCTTCAAATACCGTGCGAGGGTTTTGCACCATGACTTCTTGGCGAATCCGCTCTTTCAACCCTTGTTTGAAATTGTCGAGAGCCTTTGTTGGACTCATGTCGGTAATTGTGACTTGTAGATCCAGAAATGCCTCCACATACTCTTGTACGCTATTCTTTTGTCTCAATTCCCATAGTCGGGTTTGAGCCATCTGCATAAAATCCACCGATTGGAAATTCTTCAACAGTCCTTCTTGCATTGCTTCTTGCTGTCCATGTGACCTCCCTTCTCTCTGCCAGCATGGATTGTTCCCAAGCATCATACTATGTGAGGGCTTTATCGGTCAAGTACCCACATGCAAACACGCCTGTAGCATGCTCTGTGATCTCTGTTGAGAACAATCGGAAATATCGATTCATTCTCGAGATCCAATTTTCCACTACTCTCATCATACGCTGCCCCTTGTAAGGCTCGATGTTGTAGGTCTTCTTCATCCGGAGTAGCAATGTGGCTTCATCGTTGATAGGGTTCATAGGCACGGGTGCCTCTCCAAGTACTTCAGTTGTAGGTACTGGGTTTTGAGACGGCTCTTCTTCTTGCATGGCTTGATCGTTCCTAAGGATCTGCACTTGACTTTGTAATGTCTCCATGGTCATCTTAATCTCTCAAAATTCATTCAACATCCCTTGCATTCCTTGCACAAGCTCTTGCAACTACGGATCCATGGTTCCTGCAACACCCAATTGCTAACATCTACTTCAATACAGAGTCAATATAATCACTCTGGAAGGCGCCCAAACTATCAGAACTACCATTGGGACCTCAGAAGCTATCACTCATTGATAATACTCCTCACCAAAATTCCTAACCACAAAATCTCTAAACATCACTTTCGGCCTCACTACATAACGGATTTCTACTTGACTGTTGAAAGGGAGAGGATTTGGGACATTCATATCCATATTATCATAATAGAATGTAGATCATCAAATCCCACTCTCTGTCATATATCACCACAGGTAGAATCACCGGGTTTGGTGAGTTCATCACTCTGTCCATGAATTCCGCACCAAAGTGATAAACTAGCGATACCCTCATCTGCTCACGTTGGATGTACATAACCTTGATGTGGAATGGGTTTGAGAATGGAAAGCTAAGTACGGGAAATTGTCCTCCCGGTGCATCCATCCTATCCGCTCTCTAAAGTCCTTCCTAAGTCTAGCAATTACTATATGTTCTCCACCTCAAATTACTCAATTTCAGTAGTTCGTGCTATTCCAAGAGGAGTGATCCACTCTCTTGGACTAGAACACTTGCTCAGATACCATTGTAATACTCCGAGGACAAGAGAAGAGAGAAAATACAGATTGCACACTCAAACATTCGATGCCCCAAGGGAGCGCCTTCTCTTTATTATATAGACAAAGAGGATCTCCTCCAAGGAAGCTCCACCATAGGATTAGGGACACAGATAGGTGATATGTCAGCAAGCTCCACCCTTGGATTACTTACTTGGATGGGTGACCTGTCTAGTCTAGGTCCTATCTGGTTGGTCAAACAAGCTTTGACCAGAGGGAATCTTTTAGGGAATCTTCCTGTAGGAATCTTAGAATCACGTGAGGAAGGTACCATTGGAAAGCTCTCGATGAGACAAAGCAGGGGGGAGGGAAGGTCAGCCTATCCTTTGTTAGGGGGGATCTGCACATTTTCAAGGTCTAATTCATCCGTTTAGGCCTCCAAAATTGCCTTAAAAGATTTCAGGCATATTTCGGTTCCTACTTTATAAGTAGAAGTCCCCTTTTGGTGATACATCTTTCTGATCTATTTAGTCCATCATGTGTAACATCCTTCCAAATGTTACCAAACCAATTCTCACCTTTATATCATATGTCTAGCTATTGGTTCTAAGGTTCTCAAGTCTATTTTGGTTTTTGCCCTATTAGTAGAAATACTCTTTTGGTGCTACTTCTATCTGATCTATTTTGACCATCTTGTATAACATCATTTCAGATGTAACCAAACCAAATTTCACATCTAGATCATATGGCTAGCTATTGGTATTACACCTTAAAGTTATATTTCTACAATTTGCATATATAGCAAAAGTATTTTATGCCACATTGAACTTATATTATTACTACTAGTTTCACATAATTTATATGAAAACTTGGATTTGGAGATATGCTTTTCCGCTTAAGTTTCTTAGGACATGCACTCTATTAAGAGATCAACTAAGGAGGAAATGTTTTAGTGCACAAGAAAAGGTAACAACCTCTCCAATTTGCTTAGGTTGCAAATATTTTGTAATTCAAAAGAATTTTATGCAATAAGTAGTAGATGAAATTATAGTAATTAGATCAATCTACCTAGATCATTGATCCCTTTCCATGTAAGTCAATTCCAACTCTTTTATGAAAGAAATGCAAACTAAAGTAGAGTATCAATTCCAGCACTTTTATGCAAGAAATACAAACTAAAGTAGAGTATACAATTGACTCTTTGTCATGCGTATATACATTGCTACACAACATACATTGCTGTCAACATCATACACTATAGAAGCAAAACTCACACATAAGTCATACATGTACTCTAAAGTGCCACAATAATCAGATTGTTTACAACTCAAATCAAATCAATAATTGATCTGATCCTCAACAACTTGCAAACAGTAGGCACTGATTACAGTCAAGCCACACCCACTCTAGCTAGGAGACTCCAAGTGACTCTTGCCGGTTTTCTGTCCACTCTAGCCAAGAACTCGACGGCTCAACATCAGAGAAGTGAGCTCTCTAGAGCTACACTTCTAGGGTATACTCTTGATTTTGACCTAGGTCTCATCCCAACAGTCCTGCTGATGGCACACCCAATGATGTGGATGGTGCAAGTGACGGTGGGCCCCACCATGAAATCAATACCCCAAACACAAAATCTGACCATCGGAAAGTAGTCTATGAGTAATTACCAAAATGCTTCTAACTACTATCATTAGAACTCCAATGTCCAAGCAATCTAGATGCAACATTACAAATGGCATGATAGTTGTCGTGCGTAAATACATTGTTACACAACATACATCGCTATCAACATCATACACTATAGAAGCACAACTCACACATAAGTCATACATGAACTCTAAAGTGCCACAATTGCTCCTCTAGCTGGTGGTTAGGCCTCTCTAACACTAGATAGCCATCTACTCCAAGTATATGGTATACCCTATGATGGGCAAAGATCGGGAGGCCAAGTGCTATGGAACCCCATTGTTAGTTACTTATCTGCAATCTTTACCATATAACAAATGAACTAGCTGAAGGTCAAGTACATCTAGGACATAACCATTGTCCTTGAGGAACCACCATCAAGGGAAGAGTCATACATGCCATATGCCATCAACTCAAACAACTATCACACACTAACAAAGTAATAGCTCCACTAGAAGAGCTGCATAACATACACCTCAAGCTTGCACATACAAGTGCCAAGCTTGAGTCCATAATACCATCAATGTTTGGGAGGTGGTATGGCGCACAATTACGCACATGATCCTTTCAAACAACACCATCATATCCTTCAAACACAAGGACTCAAGATGGCAGACCTCACGCACTCTCAAGATAGTGCGGCTTGTCAAAACATCAAGTGTCATTGTTGTTGTTTGTTGTAGATATACATAGTCACTTGGATGAAATCAAAAGACCAAGGGTCTATAACCTCCTCCTCAAATAGTAGCATAACATAAGGTATCCTTATGTTGAGCAATCACCAAGTTCTCGAAGACCATCAACATCATTCTCCAAAAGATCTCGGCCTATTGAGAACATGCGCTCATCCATACATCAAGATCATCCAAGTCCCAAATCATAGTAGCATCTCAAAAAATGGCTATAGGTTAATCTAGATCTTGTCCATAGAGTGGAAAGTAAGGAGAGAAGGATGCTAAGGAGGCTTGCCGGCTGAACCAATAGCCCATGGCCAAGCACAGTAACTAGAGATTTTAATCTCCCAGGTGGCCTCTTTGCAAACCATACTTTTGCAATCCTCTCCTCACTATCTGAACCACTCTCTCTACTAAACCATTTGCCTCAAGGTGATCTTGGGAGGTAGTACGATGATCAATCAAAGCATTATCACATAAGACCTAAAACTTCCCAAAAAACTATATACCTTGATCAGTCAAAACCTCAATTGGTGCACCAAAATGATTGAGAACCCGATCCAAGAACAAGTAAGTCATCCCTTCACTGGACTTGTAAGGAAGTGCCACCAACTCAATCCACTTGGAGAAGTGCTCCACCATCACCAAAACATACCAATGACATCTCACAGTCAATGATAAAGGTCCAGCAAAGTCCAAATTCCAATGGTAACCTATCCCATGATAGGTAATGGATGTAACTATGGCATAAGAGCATTGAATGATGCTCTAACTTGGTCAAAAACCACACATTTGGCAACAAACCATTGCACATTGGTCTGCATACCATGCCACCAATATTGACTTTGGAGTAAGCTATATGTATGCTTTACTCTAAAATGTCCTAGCTCCTCATGAGCATGACGGACCAACTGTAGTCTTTGAGATGGAAATGGTACTACTCTCACTCTACCATCCTCCTATACACGCAAAAGGTGTTTGCCCTCCAATTTGAACCGTCTGGCTTGTTGAAGAACACAATCTCTCTCCTTGGCCCCAATTTTGCTACCCACAACACCAGTGCAAAGATAGTCCACCACTAAGATATCATCATGAATGTCTCGCTGAACTGTACCAATATCTTCACTCTTTGGATCTATGACCTCAATAACTCCTCTTGTATGTGTTGAGAGAGATACCACCAAAGTCCCAATAAATATACAAAGAAAGGCAGATGCATGCCAACCTGGCACCATCTCCTCATCTGTCTCACCATGCCAATGTGCTTCGGTTTGATCCTACTAGTTGGGACATGGGTTTCTACTCAACCCATCTGCATCACGATTCACCACTCCAGGTCTATGAATAAGCATGAAATCATACTCTTGTAAAATCAGAGCCCATCATGCAAGCTTCTTTGAGAGCTTGTTGGACTCTATCTACCACTTCAATGGCTGATGATTAGTGATGAGAGTGAAGGAATTACCAAATAGGTAACATCAAAAATGTGCTAATGCCCAAACTGCTACCAAGCACTCTCCCTCATATGAACTATACTTTGCCTCTGTTGAATTGTTAGAGCAACTAGCATAGGGCACCACAAACTCCTTCCCATCATCATCATGCTGAGTGAGCACTGCTCCAAGCTCCAACATACTCCAATCAGTATGAACCTGAAATGGTCATCCTCTAATCGGTCTTCTCAAAATAGGAGCAAATGTCAACCTCTCCTTGAGCTCTACAAAAGCTCTCTCTTGCTCATCTCCTCAACACCACTCTTGTGTAAGCTTGGTTAGCTTTGTCAAGGCCTTGGAAATGGTACTAAATCCTCTAACATAGTGGCAATAGAAGTTTTCCAACCCAAGGAATGCTCGCACTCTGCTCATATATGTAGGTCAAGGAATACGTGCAATAGCCTCCATCTTGGTTTGTTGAACACCAAGTACTCCGGGGTAGATAGTGTGACCTAAATACTCAACCTGCTCATGGAAGAACCTACACATCCCAAGATGTAATTTGAGTCCATGAGATCTCAACCTATCAAACACCTCCAACAAATATCTCTCATGCTCATCCACAGTAGTGCTATACACCAAAATGCCATCAATATAGCACCGAGCAAAATCTAATCTAGCTAGGATCCTGTCCATGACCCTCTAGAACTCAGTAGGAGTATTCTATAACCCAAATGATAAGAACTCCCACTGATATAACACATCCTTACCATGAAGATCAATAGCCCAAAATGTTATCTTGGATTTATCCTCCTCATTGATTGGAAATTGATTGTATTCAGCTTGAAGATCCAAAATACAAAAGATCTTGCATGCCCAATTGTATCAAAGATCTCCTCCAGTGTAGGCATGGTATAATGATCAACCCTAGTCTTTTGATTGACAAGACAATAATCTCCACACATCTGCCTATTTGTGTAGTTGCCATGCATATCACTCTTGGTTTGCATCATTGTCGTTGATGCATACTCTCTATGTGAAATCTCCACCAAACCAACCTCAAAAAGGTCATTATTTTGGCTCTAAATCAATGTCCTCTCCATATCACTATATTGATAAGGACATCGGAAAATGGGTATATCATTAGTCAACTCAATGTGTATACCAGGTCCCTTTAGAGCACCCAAATCCTTCATACTGAAAGCAAAACAACTTGTGTAGCTCCTCAAGAACCTCCAAACCCTCTATCTTTCCTTTCCTATAAGCTTGGGTCCAAGATCTAGCTCCCAAGTATCCTCTGTAACTATAGTAAGAGTGGAAGATGTACTGATTGGCTGCTACATTGGGCCCTTGGGAGCAATAGTATCATGTTTCCGACTACTAGAGGTCCCAACCTTTGTATGAAAAACTCCCTCCACTTTGGCTGCAAGCTCCACACGTCCTCTAGCTACATCTCTAGTAGACCAAGAGTGTAATCCAAGTAGACCATGCTCACTTGGATGGACTCCAAGTAGACCACTCTCCCTAGTAGCCACTAGCTACATCCCAAGAATACCCTATCCACTCGGTCCATTGCCCCTAGCATGTGCCTGAATTGTCTCGATAGGCAAAGGGCTCACAAGTGTCCAAGTAGTTATGTCTATCAAGCATATCCTATGCTGCTCTGCCAAGCCAAGGCTCACAATCCAAGTCAAATAGTTCAGGTCCATAGCTTGACCTAACACCTAACGCTTGGATGCCTCTAACACTACTAGAACAACAATAATACCAATGCAAAAACCCATTGTGTGCTCTTTCTCATCGACTTCCACCAATTGGTGTAACTGTGAGTCCCAAACAAGTCTAGGACCCCCTTCTCAAAAAGCATGAGAACCTGAGAAACTCATAAATGTGAGAAAAGTGGCTCTAGGCTGTCCAACTAGGTTCACCACTGCCATAGGTGATCTATCAGCCGCTACCATTGTCTAAGAGTGATACCCAACATCCAAGATGTCATCAACAAGGATGTGGTCTAGTCATTGAATCCCATCATATGCATGTTGTAGAACCTTTCTAGGTAAGAGGTTTGTCCACCAAAGACAAAGATGATGAGCCTGTGATCCCATTCTGGTTGCATCTAATAGTACAGTAGGTCCCATCCAAGAATGGACCTAATGTGTACTCACCACCACTCTAGTGCAAGAATCACCCATCAAAGGAACATTCTCCAAAAGCTAAGTTGGAGAAACAAACTGATGGACCTAGAGATGTCGTAGTATCCGTAATATATCCCAAAACACACCTGAATAGGGATCCTAAAGACCCAAACCTCGACCAGCACGTGTATGTCCCTAACATGGCCATCTAGAAATTACCAAGTGAATAGGCTCATGTCTCTCCAAATCATGCGCCTCCAATAAGGAAATGTCTGTTGGTAGGGCCTTTTTGTAACCCCTGACTACTGACATTGGTAATAACTCAAGATATCGATAGGCCAAGTGTGCCACATGATGTAGAGAGACTCGCCTAGCAGTCTCATCTCTCTCTACATACAAGTACCTCTGTACTCGTATACCCGCTTGTAGTACCATAGCTAGTCCGGTGCTAATCCCATCAAACAACTCCAATAAACATACTCCCTCTATTGGATACTATCAAGCAATGAGTGTGGTATCCAAAGGTGTCAAGGTAATTGACTCTAGAGGCTCATACTCACTCTCATCTCTTGGTGGTACAAAGGCTCCACTCCAAGCTTGTTGCACCAACCAATATGCATGCTGATGCAATGCTTCCTTTGAACTCCACAATGGAACATCCAAGGTGGATGAAACAATCGCATTTGTACTCCAAATCCGAGTGATCTCCTCTGGTATTGAAGTATGATTTGCATGGGTATTCCCCTCCAATAAGTCACCAGGCCAAGTAACAACACTACTAAAAGCTAAAATTGATGTTGCCATGGTCTTAGACTATAGTGAGCCAAGACTGCCACTACTAAAGCATACTTGCACGCGACATACTCATCCCTCACCTGATTGCCAACCTGGTCTATAAGAGGATGTCTCCTCCCAATAGTCAATATTGAAACCCATGAGGTATAGCACTGCTCCAACGACAAGCACATCATATGACTCAATTATGGTCACAATAGCCTAAGCTCTCACCATCGAGCTATTAGACGGATGACCATGTTGAACTTGGACAACAAGCTCCCCATGAATGATGTACTATGTCAAACTACCACCTAGAGATGTCTGGATCTAAAATGGACACCTCTCCACATTGGTCTTCTATAACCCTAGACCGACAACTCTTGGATGAAGTCATCCAACTCAATGGTACCCATTGTACCAGAGTAATGCTTGGGGCCTTTGGAGGCCCCAAAAATCTCATCCATGTCCCGCAACAACAGTGTGGACACACCAAGTGCACTCTCAATTGAATTAGCTCCTATGTCAAACTCCAACTCAGAATCAATCTCTTCCCTCACTTAGACTTGAGATATAGGCTGATATCGAGCACCACTCCGAGTAAACCCATTGTGTAATAGAAGGCTACCTCCTTTGGAATCCCCAAAGAACTTTGTCATGACAAAGTAATTGCAAACTGTCAACCTCAAACTGCAAGCACCCCACCAAGTGCCAACACCACCAACCAAGCACCACCAAGTACCAACCCTAGTGGAACACAACCCACTAATGTAACTCTAATTAAGACACATACACTAAGGGAAAGGGCAACCTTTAACCTGCCATCACAACACTCACTCTCACAGTCTATAGGTCATCACTTCTTGCCTCACCAAAGAGAAACAAAGATAGTCTAACTAGTCATCACTGCAGCCTCACTACCAAGAGCACACTAGAGCACCAACGCTCTAAATTCAAGGTACCTCACACAAACACCATGCACAAACAAGAAGCAAAGAATGGAGGGGGTCCAATCACAAGAAATATAAATGAAAACCCTCCTTCTCATAAAATAACATTATATTGACCCTGTCACCATTGGGCATTTGATATAATCGGAACACTTATCTACTTCCTACGCTACAAGGATCACTGAGAAAGGGATCTTCTTGCCAAAATATGTTCTTCTTGCTAAAATCTAACATAAATACTTCACAAAATTTGACATAAAATCTGACATAAATCCCTAAATTTGGCTGACCTCTAAATCTTCAGCTAACTCTTCACTCAAGCCAAATTGGAAAAATGGATTTTGTCCAATCTCTACTTCACAAGGATTTGCTCCCAACTCCACCTTCAATTTCACTTTCTGAGCTCAACTCGCAACAAATTAGTACTACTTTCACCTCTTGAGCTCAAAAGCATAACTATCACTTGAAAATTGCTTCTCTCTAGCTCCAAACTTTGCCAGCGCTTTTGCACACAATCTCTCTCAGGGAAATCTGAATTATTTGATCACGACACCACAATCCACCGAGCTTGGAGATACGACCAACACTCGTAGTTCCCGTACCCAATTTCCCCCTGGCTCACTTCTTTGATGTAATCAAATCATTTACAACTCAAATCAACTTAAATCAGATCAGTACTTGATCTGATCCTCAACAACTTGCTAACAATAGGGCCTCACCAATTCTAGCTAAGAGACTCCAGGTGACGCTCATCGGCTTTCTGTCCACTCTAGCCAAGAACTCAAAGGCTCAACATCAAAAAAGTGAGCTCTCTGGACCTGCACTTCCAAGGTATACTCTTGATTTTGACCTAGGTCTTATCCCAACGGTCCTGTTGACCCAATGGTGAGGATGATGCAAGTGACGGTGGGCCACACCATGAAGTCAATACCCCGAACACAAAATCTGACCGTCTGAAAGTAATCTATGAGTAACTGCCAAAATGCCTCTAACTACTATCATTGGATCTCAATGTCCAAACAATCTAGATGCGACACTACAAATGACGTGATATCTTAGTGAATATACTATTTTGTGATACTAGAAATGATTCTCAAGTTATTAAATTGAAGCAAGAGGTCACTTTATGTGGCAAACTTCATTCTTAAGAGTTTATAAAAGATTTCATGCTTTGAAATATCTTAGTGATAGTAATTTTTTTAAGAGTATTTCTATCACCTATATTAATTGGGAAATTATAGTTCAAGCTTGAGCTTTTGATATAATTTATGACTAACAACTTTAGAAATTATTGATTTTGACTAATATCTTGTTAGATTTTGCAGATATTTTGCCATATATCTAGTAAATTTTGTTATTTTGACTTCTGTAGATGTTTTAGGAGGGTGTTATTAGTAATTTGGTAATAGATGTATTTGATTTCTCTTGTTATTTTAGTATATAATTTTCCATGCCTTCTACTTTCTATGTTTCTATATCGAGAGATATAACAACTCTTTTTAGATATATTTTAGTTCATCACGTATTATCTCAAGGATAGATATTTAGATGTAAATTACATTTAAAAAATATTTATGCAAAGAATTTGAACTTCTTATAAAATCAAAATTTATTCAAACTATGTTTTCTGTTTCTAATTTCTGTTAAAATTATCTAGAGAATTCCCTTTCTAATTATGTTATATACATTATTTCAAATCACCATTATAATTCAGTCATGTATATCAGTCACAAATCTTACGGGATGTCATAAAGATGAAAAATGCAACCCCGTAAAACACATGAAGGACGGGAGGACCCCATCCAGCCGTACAAGGGAGAGGCAAAATAGGTAAAATGGCTAGGCCCTATTTATTCTTACATGTGTCAAAACTAATGTAAATTAAGTCATGCCAAAGAAATCTGGAACAAGATCCGATGTCTGACCATCCACCTTAATCTGGTGACGTTTTCAGGGTGTCAAATTTGGAAAGTTTTGTTATAAAACCATTTATGTCCGCTGTCGTCCCGATGGATGGTTGTGTGATGCCATCTTGTTCTTGGGAACTGGTACAAACAATGAAGTTCTCAAAATACACTTTAGAAAAACCTCTTGGCTTGGACATTGAATCCATATATTGACGTGCAAGTCCTTGTCTTCCATAGAACTGCTGACCGAATCTCACATTTGATTATGTCCCAAGTTCCCTGTAAGACAGTCAAAGAGATTGTTGTCCTGCTTCCATGATTGAGCATGAAGCATTATCTAGGCTAGGTTATTGAGTATGCTTCCTCCTGGGGGATTGAGATTATCTGCCAAGAATGATTTATTTACCAGTCTCTGCCGAATAGTGTGATCTTTGCTGCTGTATACAGCTGAGAGAGGTGTATTAAGTTCTAACGAATGAAACAGCATCTCTTCATACATCTCGCAGTGGTTTAATATTAAGCAAAACGAACACGAAGAAGAATGGCAACGAATAATATAGTTTGTTTCGAGTTAGCAATAGGAGAGTAAAACGAGTGAGTGCATATCATGTCATTGGGTGAGAACACTGTAGTAGGAAAAAAAGTTCTCATTCTTCCAGTAACGTGTAGCGTACTGTGAGAGGTACACAGAGGATGAATGCGAATGAATCACGGGACTAGCTGGTCGATAGCTATACTGTACAATGGCCTAAGGTCCCACAAAGGGAATGGAAGAGTAGTTTCTAGGACTAAAATTGCATCAGTCTCTACTGTGACAACAGTCTATACTTGTAACCTTTGCATTGGTAAACTATCCCATTTGTTAGCGACTGCGCAACTTTAAATGGTGAAAAGCTCTCGAACTGCTGCTCATCCTGCTATTAAGATGTTTGAAGATGTTCTCGACCTACTTGGCTCCTTTTTGAGTCTTTGACCTTTCCAGAGCTTTCGATCTGTCCATTGCAATGGAGACACTTCGGAAGAAGCAAGTGAAATCCCTGTCCTGAGCGCTCTGCGTTTGGCAAATCGGTGTGTCTGGGAACAATTCAGGATCCCGTTCTGGTACCATCCAGTGACCGTTCTCATCCCGAATCAGGCCTTTGTTCTCCTCCTGCCACCACTGGGGAGGGATGAAGAACTCTGGTTTGAGATAATCTGCGCTCTTGTTTACCAAGGCAACGTCTCTGATGCATCTTTTGAAGGGCTGAGTAAGGCTATGGTAACCATCGACCAGGTGGAGGTATCCTTCAAGATTATGGGTCCATGAGGGGTTCTTCGTCTCTCTCAGGTAAGGAGACTTGAAGTTGTCGACCAGAAGCTCCACTCCTACATGTTGGTACGAAGGTATAATCCTCGCTATCCCGTGAAGAAGCTCCATCGGCTTTGCTAGAAGGTCCACCCCTGGAACCTCCGGCACTAGGTCGTGCTCATTCACAACGCGAAGCACTGGAATCCCAAGCTTCTTCATTCTCTTGGCGAACGCAGTGTTACCAACCCTTGGGCCTCCAAAGGAGTACACGGTGACAGGAATTCGACCATGAGGAAACTTTGATCGGTGGGGGCGTTCAGGGTATTCATCTCTTGTAGGGTGGCTGACGGTGGAGGTTACCTGTACAGGAGTGGTTAAAGCGCCATCATCCTCGTCTGTCCGCAGCCGATTAATGTATTCCCTAACTCGATCTTTCGCCAGGCTTGAAAGATCCTTTATATCATCATCCACATCGAGTAAGTCCTTGACGTACTCGACCACCGTGTCTCGTAGGCCTTTGGACTCTTTGTATTTAGTGCTCTCATTGTTCGCCTTCCACAAGTCCGCCTCCTTCGCTTGGTACGTTTTAGAGTTCGATGTCTGCGAGTCCCATTCCCCATACCAATGGGTGGGAATCCCCGGGCTGTTGTGAGTCATATTCATTCCCGATTCAGCAATATCATAAGCACATAGGGTAGCCAAAGCGCTTCCCAAGCTGTGGCCTGTGATTGTGATGCTGAGCTGCTCATGTTGGTACTTATTCACGAGGTCCCTTACTGCCTTAAGTACTTGCTGTCTTGCGCTCGTTTTATTGTACCGGGAGCGTTCGTTGGAGGATTTATACACGCTCAGAAACCCGCTCTCCACCATGACGTGTTCTGTTTCACTCTCATGCCGGGGATCAAATCCTGTTGGGATCATGTAGTCCTGGAGGTCGGAGATCCACTCGAAGGTTGTCATGGTGCCCCTCCATGCAATCACGATGTCCCTGCGCCCGAGCCTCGCAATCTCTTCTGGCGATGTGCACACAGCTACATAGCCCATCCAGTTTGAGTCTTTACTCCATGCATCATCATCAGCAGATCTGATGAAGACATTCGGTAAAGGGAGCTCAGTTGTAGAGTAGAGAAATTCTGTAATCTCATAGCCTCGATTTTCCAGCCCAACTCTCTCCAGGAGTTGGGCCTTGCTAAATTTGGAGCTACCGCAGTACTTGGATTCGCGGTCCTTGTCGAAAGCGTCATAAGTGGCCTGAGCAAATTCACCGTATCTCACTATTTCATGCCGCAAAACAAGATCCAGAGGTTCCAGCAGCCCGTCCCAGTCGTTAACACCCTGAATTTCTTGCCATCTTTCGCCAACAGGGAAATCGACATAAGGATGTTGTTTGGCCCTATTAGGTTCGTATCGGGGCGTGTGAATTTGGTAGACTTCGCTGAGCCTTTTAGCTAGCTCACGCAACAGGGGACTTTGCAGCTGAGAAAGCTCCTCTATCCGCTTGGAGACGACCTTTTCCGATTCCGCTGACAATGGTGGCGCTGCTCCACTACCATACGAAGACGAGTACTTTTCGACTTGCAGTGGTGCTAAGTTTTGAGAAAAACTCTGTCGTCCATGGCTGGAACCTGAGAGCGAACCGCCAGATATCGCCCAATCTGTAGTTACGTTCCCAACACGAGGCGGTGAAGGAGCTGTGCGCGGAACTGCTTCCTTCCTATCACCTGTGTAAGGAGCTGCTTCCTTCTTATCAATGTCCTTCATTGCCAGAAATTTTTATTTCAGATGCTCCTGCTGTCCTGCTTGACCTCGTGTGATTCCTGAGCGTTGAAAACAATCTCTAACGGACCTGAAAATAATGCCGCAAATTCTCCGTGTGTACGCAACTAAGACCTGATGATAACCAAGTGCGAGAATGAAGATCGATCAGTCGATTGAGTGCAGGAGAGGAAGCCTGGGGAGGAAGAAAAACTACAAGATAAGATCCATGAATCTGGAATCCCCACACAATATATAGCATACCGTAATCGATTTCTTGGGATTGACCAACGAAGCTGATATGTCAAGTCACTTCAAGCTGACCCACTACCCTCTCGCTGACTCTATGGGCTTTAGTACAACAAACAAGCAACGGGTCAACAGCTCGAGAAAGTCGGTTTAGCTGGGGCAGCTTTTACTGAATCAACTCCACGAGGTTCAAGATCTAGGAGACATAGGTACAGCTCGTCATTATCTTTCGGCACGAGGAACTGTACTGTACCCGTAGGGGTTCTGTCGAATTAGTACTGCAGTTCAAATGTCAACAAACGAACCCTAGATGAATAAAAGCTCAACGCAACAACTACAAAAATTAGAGAATTTAGATGACATGGATATGCATTCTGGTTCAGGTTCGGTACATCCTGAGGCCTTTAACATTCTAAGTCGGTAGCTTGAGGGTACTGACACTTTTACATTTATATTGGAGACATGATCGTTTGTAATATAATTTGAACAAAAGGGAAACGTTTTCTTTAGCGGAGTACATACAGATGGTTTCTCTCAACAACATTTCTTTGGAGTTTCGTAGACGCTATGTTCCACATTGAACATAGTACGACAAGTCAAAGTCGATCCTTTCTCGACTGCCCTTCCGTAATTGTAAGATTCAAACCGGTCACCGATTTCACGAAACCGATCAAACTGTAGAGCTGAACACGTACAAAAGGAAAATAAACTTTTAACTATGGGTAGAACTTGTCGTTACTCAAAACGACTAGTTATTGGACAACTATTCCGGCTTAGCCTCATTTTAGCTCCTATGTCTTTTCCTTGCAGCTTCCAACCCCTTGTTATCCTAAGCGGTCGCCTTTTCTCATTAGGACAACACTTTGTTTGCACTTGTACGCGATCGCCTTTTCTCATTAGGACAGCACTTGTAGCCAGAAGATACAAACAGCGGTTGACGTTGGCACTACGACACACTTTGAACGGAAACAAGGAAAGATGACTCCTGATGCTAGCAGACATAAGAAGATGGACGAATTCACTAATGAATCCGCCGCCACCTCATGTGTAGAGACACATGCTTCCGCCACACTGTTATTTTATTTACAACTGTACTTGGTTCATCAACTCTGAGGGCTCGAAAGTGCTGCTAAGGTTCAGGAACGGGCCAAATAGTAAACATCGAAGGAAAAACAACCGTGAGGTCGATCTTCGAAGAAGAGAGGTAAGTACAAGTTTCTATACAATTTTGAGAAGTGCATCAAGCTAGAATGATTCTGTTTCAGCAACAGATGCAAATGCACCGAGTCTGCGCATAGCCTTCCTGACGAATGCACACCCATTAAGCTTTTCAACACCGTGGTTCAGAACATCTGAGTTCAAAGGTCGCGGACGTCATACTTATTTGATCTGTATTGAGTTGTCGTCAATGTCAGCATCGATATCTCATGCGATATTTTCGAAAGGAGATATGGTAGGTGAAGGATATCCAACAGAATTGCACGGTTCAGGGCACACAGGACACAACAGATCCCAAAGAATATATAGGTAGAGTACCCGAAAAGAAAGGAGTACAAGACACGTACAAGTGCGAACGAGAAAAGGAACACAGGATCCAACCGTCCCAAGCGGGAACAAAACGGAAAAGTCATATAATGTAATCATGGGAGTATTTCAGTTCTAAATTTACAGATTTCTAGATCTATAAAGTTCTGTTATGCAAGTTGGTTTAGCTTTAGCTCTCTTAATGAATGTCATTAGCGGGATCAAAAATTATTTTATGAATACCAGGGCGAGACCCTACCCGTGAAAATTGTACGGAGATTTGAAATCATGACCTGTAGAGTTAAGGGGGAGTGTGAGTTTTCTGTAACTATCTATAAATATTAATTTCACATTTTTGCACAATTTTGAATTTAAACTAGTGGCCTGATTTGAATTTAGTTCACACTAATGACATTCATTATGAAGAGAACTAAAGCTAATCCAACTTGCAAACTTAACATCACCACCACACTTGCTCTCATTCACAACATGTATCATTTCTCGTGTTCCCTTGCGAACTCCCCTTGCTCTTTTCTCTTCTTCTCGACAGACCATAGACCGTGTATTCCCTTGTGAGCTCCCCCGTCTTAGTGTTCCTTGCGAGTTCTCCTTGCTCTTTGCTCCTCTTCTCAATCTACCCTTGATCGACCTTGTGAGTGCAATGTGAATGAAAATTTGGCAATAGAATCCAAGCTCCCTCTTACCCTTGCTCTTTCTCCTCTTCTCAATTCTGCAATGTGTGAGTGAAAGTGCAATTTTAGACAGTGGAATCCCAGCTCCCTTACTCCTTACTCTCAGCTCTAGAATACCTTGCAATTTGTGACTTGTATACGTTTAATCAAAAAGCATTATAGTTGTATCCAAGCCATCGGGGGTAACTCGCACAAGCACTTGCATTATGCTCCAGTAGATTGCAAAATGCAAAATTAATCCAGTTGACGTTGCAGGTGGAAATGGAGAATGACCATCTTGAGGAGAGGCTTGAATGGAATGAAGGGAGATCAAATGATGAAGAAGATTATATTGCAGTACTCATCAAAAGGTGGAATTATACCTTGGAATCCCATTATATGCAAGATAGAGTGTAGTGTACACAAAGCAATGAGTTTTGTATTGAATATTTTTGAGGATTGGATGCTTAAGCGTTTAGACAACGTACTAGAATGGATTTATTATCATTCCAAGCTTTATTAAATGTTGTACAAAACCATAGAGTATTTAGAAATGCATCTAGAAGAACACAAACTCATGTGTGGATGCAAGTTGCCCTTGCTCTTGATAGGTTCGGACATCATGGCAATGGGGCAAGTGTGGCAAGTGGATTAAATTTATGGGGAATTAGTGCCGGTTCTACTAAGTTCTTTACAAAATGAGTAATGAATGTAATTATTTCTCTAGTGGGCAAGGAGGTAAAATGCAGGATATGGAAAAGAGTTCAATAATTTCTATAATTTTTGCACAAAATGGATCCCTTGGGTGCATGGGTTTAGTGGATGGGACTTTATTCATATTGTTGCAACAACCCAAAGTGGATAGGGAGATACCCTTTTATAGTAAGTGTAATACTCCGAGGACACGAGAAGAGAGAGAAAACACAGATTGCTCACTCAAACATTAGATGCCCCAAAGGAGCATCTTCTCTTTATTATATAGACAAAGAGGATCTCCTCCAAGGAAGCTCCACCATAGGATTAGGGACACAAATAGGTGACATGTCAGCAAGCTCCACACTTGGATGACTTACTTGGATGGGTGACATGTCTGGTCTAGGTCCTATCTGGTTGGTCAAACAAGCTTTGACCGGGGGAATCTTTTAGGGAATCTTCTTGTAGGAATCTCAGAATCACGTGAGTAAGGTACCGTTGGAAAGCTCTTGACGAGACAAAGCAAGGGGGAGGGAAGGCCGCCTATCCTTTGTTGAGAAGGGGGGGGCGTCCGCACATTTTTTAGGCCTAATTCATCCGTTTAGGCCTCCGAAATTGCCTTCAAAGATTTCAGGCATATTTCGGTTCCTACTCTATTAGTAGAAGTCCCCTTTTGGTGATACCTTTTTCTGATCTGTTTAGTCCATCATGTGTAACATTTTTCCAGATGTTACCAAACCAATTCTCACCTTTAAATCATATATCTAGCTATTGGTTCTAAGGTTCTCAAGTCTATTTTGGTTTCTGCCCTATTAGTAGAAGTACTCTTTTGGTGATACTTATATCTTATCTGTTTTGACCATCATGTATAACATCATTCTAGATGTTACCAAACCGAATTTCACACCTAGATCATATGGCTAGCTCTTGGTATTACAGGAAGGGATTTTACTCTATCAATGGTCAAGTATTATTTGATGATAAGAGATGAATTATTCATTTTGCAGAGGTAAGAATTAGTTTTTTTTGTTCAATGTTGTTGATAACCATAAAATGATAATATTTATGTATGTAAGGTGTAAATAAGTAACCATACAAATTGTAACTTTGTGAATTGGCAATGCAAGTATGTCGGGTTCTTGCTATGACATAGCATGTATTAAAAGATCACTTATATGGATTGATTTGAATACAAGGGGAGAGTGTAGCTTGTTTGAAAACAATCATTTTATATTAGGGGATTCAAGTTATATTCATATTGCACATTTGGTTCCTTCCTTCAAAGAAGCTTGTAGACACCCAATAAGGCTAATTATAATAAGTATCTTGCACACACTAGAGTAACAAATGAGCATTGTATTGGAATTTTGAAAGCTAGATGGTATTCGCTCAAAGAAATAAAAGTACAACTAAATGATCCAAGAAAAAATGTAGATATATTAAAATGGGTAACAATGTGTATTATTCTTCATAAATTTTTAATTAATAGGTTGATAATTGGATAAAGGAGAACTTTGATGATTTGGATTAAGGTATAGGAACCAAAGAGCAAGGTGTGGACCAAGTAGCCTTTGAGTACCATGGAGAGGGCCGAGAAGAAATAAGAAATTATGTAATGCAAAATTTTTTGGCTCATATGAGGTCCCACACAATGTATTATTTATATGATTTCCATATCCATGGGATATTTGCATGGCTTTTGAGTATGTTTTGATTCAAACAAACTCTTCTATTTGTGTTTATATACTTTGAGTGGATTTCTACATACTCTTCTATTTATGTGCTTTGAGTGAGTTTGATTCACTTGGAATACTCTATCTGTTGAATGAAATATTGCAGTTGTGCTTGGTTAAATAGTGAAATAATTGTATTAAATTGGCATGGTGACCTAGTGTCATTGCATGGTATGCAAGAGTTTGCATGGTATCCTTGGGTTTTGTGTGGTTGCATGGGATGCATGGGCATTTTCAAAGGTAAACCTATGTGGTCATGCATTTGCAAAGGTGGTGCTCAAGTATTTGGGAAGAGAAGGTGAGTATTTTGGGTTGTGTGGTCACTTGGGTGAGCATTTGAAGGTTGTGCTTGAGTATCTCAGGAGCAGAATGTGAGTATTTTGGGTGGTGCAATAGTGAAGGTTGTGCATGAGTATTGTGAGAGGAGAAGGTGAGTATTTTGGGCAGACTTTTATGTATGCGAGTGCATTTATGAAGGTAAACCGGTGTGGTTGTGTGGGGTGTGCTTGTGCGTGTGCATTTGCAAAGGTAAGCAAGAAGTGAGGAAAGTTGGGAATCTATGAATTCTAGAGCAACACAAATCAGATGTCTAGAGGAAGAGCATAAATGAATGGTAGGATTGGAAATAGATAGATGTTGTGTAATTGGTGGTTGAAGGGTCACAAAGAGTTTAGTGCACTCATGTACAATGATAGAAAAGAGGAATAGCTAGGTGAGATGAAGGACATTAAGCAATTTTTAGTAGCTATAAGGAGAGAGTGCAAGAAATTGGGAGAGTAGAGTGTTTCACACAAAAAAGCCTTGGGACATAAAACATCCACCACGGGTGCAAATTGGGAAAGAGAGGAGAGTAGAATTAAGAGAGTGTAGGTGCAAGAACTAGAGAGAGTGCGGGAGCTAGAGAGAGTATAGGTGCAATAGGAAAGAGAGGAGAGTTTAGTCAAGAGTGCAGGTGCAAGAATTGAGAAGAGAGGAGAGGACAAAGTTTTAGGACACATTTGCAATGGGACACATTAAACTCAAGACACATTTGTAGAGGGAGAGAGACCTAGGTGAATCAAGAAAGAGAGAAGAATCTGGAAGAATAGAGGACATAAGAGAAATTTAGGACTAAGCATTCTCCTATGGGACACATTAAACTTGAGCCACTTTTGTAGCAGGAGAGGGGCTTGTGTAAATCAAGAAAGAGAGGAGAATCAAGGAGAAGCAAGGGCAGCAAAGAATTTTGGGATAGAGCATTCACAAGAGAGAGTGCAAGTGCAAATTGTGAAAGTGAAGAAGAGAGTGTGAGAGTGTAGTTTCAAGAGAGTGAGAGAGTGTATAGGGAAAAATAGAGAGAAGACTACTAATTTCAAGATTCCAAAGAGCAATTTTGAGTTTCACATAGACCAAAAGCAAGAGAGATAGTGCAAGATATATTGAAAAAAGATTGCCAATTTTGAGGAGCAATTTTGAGTTCACATAGAGCAAAAGCAAGAGCAAGATGGACTGAAATTGAAATAGAAGAGCAAGATAAGCGAGATGGCAATTGAAGAGTACCAAAGAGATGTTGAAATGGAACATATGGAGGAGACCTCCAAAAGACCCGGGTTGATTAGTTTTCATATGATTGTTGATAACACACCATACATGAAGTGGTGTTGGTTGAATAAAAATCAAATCCAAGAAGCCATAGAATCCATTCAAGAAATAAATTTGGTGCATTGGGATTGAAAATCACCTCTGCTAAGTTGATAATATATTTCTGTTTGTTACAAATATATAGTCAAATTCCAAGTCTAATTGAGATTGTCAAAATTATAAGAAGGCCATGTAGTTGCAAACCCTAACCATGGCGGCCATGCAAACCAATGCAAGTTGTGAAAAGAAGGGCCAACCATGCAAACCCCATCAACACGGTTGTGCAAACCATTGGCATTGGTTTACATGGCTCATGCAGATGTGATTTGCATGGTGTGGTCTGGCTTGCATGGCCTGCATGCTTGGTTTGTGCGGCTTAAGTTGGTTTGCATGGTTGTTGTTCTTGGTTTGCACAAAAGTCAAGCTTTTCACATCTTCATGGTTTTTTGTGTGAGTTTTAATTTTTTGTGTTGTTATTTGATAACATGTTTGTAGGTAGCACTATGCATGGAGTTTGCATGCACTTGGGAGAAGAACAGTCTTAGAGAGATAGTCCATGGTAGAGATTTTTTTCTCACTATATCTCTTATTTGTAGAGCATTTTGTTTGCCACTATGTAATACTGCAAGGAGGAAAATAATGCGGCAGAGCATGGTGGAAGATTGGTTTCCAATGAGAGATAGGATAGCTAGGAGATATCTAGGTAGACAATATGCATATCTAGCTCTCAGACCAATTTTCTAGCTCTTGTGTTCACTACTTATTTTGACACAACGACCTGGAGTTGTGCATGGGAACATCATTCTCATAGTGAAGAGTAAGATTGCACAATCTACTCTAGTGGACTATGATTGGGTTGAGCTTATGTTATTAACTATTGAGGCGGAGCTTGTTGTAGTCCAAAGGTAGCTTGGGCACCTAAATGGTAGATGCTTTTGTGTGACCCATGTATGTGATAAGTTCTTACCCATTTATTCATGGAGAGTGGAATTCTTGGAGAGGATGAAATTGTATATAGCATTGGAGGTGCAGAGGAGGAGGTTTATATTCATGAGAGGGCAGACAAGAGAGACCTTCAACATGATGAGCAGCCTTGTGATTGAGATTTTAGCTTAAGTTAAGTGCACCTCCAATTATAGGTTAGCTAACCCTATGCACATGTTTGTCAATTTTTGAGATTTAGTTACATTGATTTGTTATTGCAAGCTCTTAGATAACCCTTCCTTGTATTCATGGTATTGTTTATTGGATTGATATGGTGTGATAAATGGTGTATAGGTGCATCTCATGATATTAGACAGTCCAATCTCCATGAGCACCTTAATGATCAAACTCCTCATGATCCTCCTCATGCATCTCAAAGTGTTGATGTACCAAAACCTAGTATCCATGAGCATGATGACCATCTAGATATAATCTAGAGAGAGAGTTGAGCTACCTCCATTGCCATCACTATTGAGTACACATAGAGAGTAGCACATGTGCACTACAAATGAGAGTGGGTTGGACTCTCATGAGAGGAGACTGGGAAAGAGAGGAGCATATTAGGCTAAAGGAGTACCTTTTGAGTGAGAGAGAGACTAGGCTAGTTGAGCATGAGAGAATACTTGCATGGAGGGAGGAGTAGTTCCAACTTGAGGAGCACATTTTGTTTGAGAGAAAGAGTAGACTAGCAGAGAGGGATATGCATCTATGTATTGAGGAGAGTACTACAAGTGAGCGATTAATAAAGTTAGTTAGAGTTATTAGGGAGAGAGAATATGATGTCAGAGCTTGAGTGAAGAGACTCATTGAGTTGGATAGACTCATGAGAGATAGCAAGGAGAGAGCGGAGGGTTCAAGAGATATGGTATATGAGAGAGTTTTCCATTATTATGGAACTATTGGAGAAGACAAAGAGGGAAGTACATGAAGTGAGTGCTTAGCTAGCTACTCTTAAGGTAGCATATGAGGATGCTTGCTAGGAGGCTAGAGAGTGATTAGAGGCAAATATGTTACATTAACCTTGGATGTTTTCTTCAAAGGAGGTAGGGACTCAAACAGATCATGGTGTTGACCCTATGGTGTGGTAGGGGCTTAGAGAGATGCTAGTTTAATTGATATGGGGACTCAAACTCAGAGTAAGGCTTTGTTTATACATATGGGGACTTAGACCCATAGTCCACTTAGAGATCCTACCATAAAGAGATCCCCCTTACACCACCACCACCACCACCACCACACACACCACCACATATTGTAGGTTCTTGTAATACCAATAGTTAGACATATTAACTAGAGGTGTTATGTACAATTATCTAGAAGGATGGTATGTACAATGGGTTAGGTAGAACACATAGAGTTGTCACCAAAAGAGTACTTTTACTAATAGAGCAAAAACCAAAAATAGCCTGAAAACTTTAGAGCCAATTTTGGATGCCTAAACGGATGAATTAGGGCTTAAGAATGAAAAGAGTTTCCCCTTTGGAGAAAAGGCTTGCTTTCTCCTCCCTATGATTTGTCTCATCTAGAGCTTTCCAATGGTACTTCATCCATGTGATTCTGAGCTTCTTATAGGAAGATTCTTTAAAGATTCCTTCTGATCAACCTATTTGACCAACTAGATAAGACAAGGACTGACATGTCACCCACCCAAGCAACTAATCTAAGGATAGAGCTCACAAATAGTCACCAATCCATGTATCTGATCCAAGGGTGGAGCTTCCTTTGAGGGGATCCTCCTTGCTATATAATAGAGAGAAAGTGTTCCTTTGGGACATCAAAGTATTGAGTGTGAAGTTTGTGTTTCCTCTCATATCTCTTGGAGAGTTCTCTTGTCCTTGGAGTATTATAGTTCTTCATCCAGAGTGCATCATACTAGAGAGACTACCACTCCGTCATATGGGATAGCATCTTCTTTGCAAGCTACTGAATCCAATCAAACTTGGTTGATTCTTATAGGTGGCTTAAGAGAGGAGCCGTATTTGCATTTGGGAGAGGATATTGTTCATGGATGAGAATGATATTGCACCCTCTTCAAGTTTTTGGGGTACTTACCACAAGTGCTTGTGGCTTCAGGGGCAGAAGGCATCTTTGAGTGATGAGATACAAAGACTCATTCATTTGAGAGAGAAGATGAGTTTGTCTAGATCATTCATTCCTCATATCATTTTCCATACAGATTTGAGGAGGAAGATTCTAGTGTTAGATTTGAGTTTTATAGCAGTTGTGAGAGATCCTAGTAGACCTCATTTCTTGGAGTGGTGTTCTAAGACCATGAGGAGAGGATGGTGTTATTTTACCATGAGTAGTACTTTATGGTATATTCCACATCCTAGCATTAAAGAGTTTATGGAGTATTGTATCTCTCACTTTGAGGAAAGCATATGGACTAGTGGTCCAAAGAACGATGTGGATACCCTATTTTGTTCCATGTAGGAGCTTAGTCACCTACCAATAGGAATTCACACCGATTCACTTTTGATGGCATGTTATATTATTAATAGCTAGACATATTATCTAGAGGTGAAAATTAGCTTGGTAACATCTAGAAGGATATTTTATATGATGTATTAATTATATTAGATAGACGTATCACCAAAAGAGTAATTCTACTAATAGGGTTGAAGCCAAAATTAGCCTAAAAACCTTAGAGCTAATCTTGGAGGCCTAAACAAATGAATTAGGCCTAAAAAATACAAAGATTTCCTCCCCTTAAGAGAAAGGCTTTCCTTCTCCTCCCATTATTCATCTCATCAAGAGCTTTCCAATGGTACCTCACACATTTTGAGTTTCTGATAGGAAGTTGCTCTAAAGATTCCCTGTGGTCAAACCTATTTGATCAACTAGAGAGAACAAGGACCAACATGTCACCCATCTTGGTAACTAATCTATGGGTGCTGCTTGATTACATATCACCAATCCATATATGTGATCCAAGAGTGGAGCTTCCTTTGAGAGGATCCTCTTTTCTATATAATAAAGTCAAGGTGCTCCTTTGGGACATCGGAGTATTGAGTGTGAAGCTTTGAGTTTCTTCTCCTATGTTTCTCTTAAGGTTTCCTATTCTCAAAATATTACAATGGTCTTAGAGCAAGTGTTTCAATCCAAGAGAGTGAATCACCCCTCTTGGAGGAACATGGGCTGTTGAGATTGAATAATTTTAAGGATAAAAACCGTAGTGCAATCAATAGATTAGGATTGTGCTAGAGAGAGGATAAGATGGAGGTTCCAAGAGGGAAATATCTAGCACCTTGCTTTTGATTCTTGAATCCATTCCACATCAAGATTATGTACATCCAGCATGGGCAAGTGAGAGTTTATCTCATTTTCCATTTTGGAGTATAGTTCATGGATATATTGATGAATTCACCAAATCCGGAGATTTTCCTATCACGATCTACAATAGAGAGTGGGATTTAACAATCTATATTTTGGTATGATGGATCTGACTATACCAATCCTCTTCCTTTCAACACTCAAGTAAAAATCTGCTATGTGGTTAGACCAAAAGTAATGTTGAGGGATTTTGTACTCCATAATTTTGGTGAAAAATATTACCAATTAATTATAGCCTCTGAAGTCTCAATAATTTGTACCTCCTCTTGAGTGATCATATTAACTCTTTATTGAGGTAGGAAGTAGTAATTGAGTAGTTGTTATGTAGGAATCATGGATTTGTAGTTGTAAGAGTTGATGCAAGGGATGTTGAACACGTTTTGTAAGATCAAGATGACTATGGAGGCATTGAAAATTAAGTACATACCTCCAAGAATTATCAAGCAATGCACAAAGGAGAGTTGTCTCAAAACCCATTACCAACGGCCAAAGAACACGGAGAGTCACTCGTGCCAATGACATCATCCTTGGTAAAAAATGAGACCACATTGTTACTATAGATGAAGAAGATATGCAATATCAAGCCTTACAAGGGATACTTTTACATGGGAGTAATGGAGAACTAGATTTCAAGAACAAATTGATACTTTTGATTGTTCATAATTGAAATCACCAATTATTTTGAAGGTGTGTTTGCATGTGTGAACTTGACCAATAAACCTTCCACATGGTGTGATGCTTGGGAACTATCGATGTTGATAGAAGGAAGAGAGGTCACTTGGACAACCATGCAAGAAGAGCTACCAAAAACTTCCAATCCGTGGATTTTGTGCAAATGTCACAAACCTTACTGTGGGAGTTGAATTAGGAGAATAGTGCAGAAGAACATGTGGAGGCATTCCTTGATCTATTGGTCACAATAATTGACATGAGTCCAGAAGAAGCTCTAGACAATTTCAAACAAGGGTTAAAAGAGCAAATCTGCCAAGAAGTAATGGTGCAAAACCCTTGCACAATTTTTTAAGCTATTGCTTGTGCTTAGAGAATAACAAGTGCACTTGGAAGAGGTGAAGAAGTAGTCCCAATTAAACATTATTGGGCCAAACACAACACTTTGCTAGACCAGTTCCTATCAAATTGGGAACATTCAATTTTGAGAACAAGGAGCACGACCGCTCCAAGGAGAACAAGGGCAGGTTGAAGAAAGGAGAGATGGGGTCCTAAGAGAGGAGGAGACTCAAGCAAAACTACTTCATTTTCACAACTGATGCTAAGTTGGGCACCTAGCCATTAATTATTGTATTCATTTTCCTAGAGGCCCTCGGCCTCCATACAAGTGATCTTTGAACAACATGGAGAGATGAATTGAAAAGGAAGAGGCGGAAATCCCATTGGAAAAGAAATTGTCAAAAAATATACCTTGTGGCCTTATTGGCTCAATGGAGAAGCAAAAAAATGGGAGAAGGAAGAGGAAAAGTGTGCAGAGGTTGAGAGAGACAAACTCACACTTGATTATCATAAATGGAGTCATAAAACCCAATTAGGCAAGAATATTGATAGATCCAAGAGCAATAGAGAATTTCTTGTCTCTCTCTATTGCAATAAGGTTGGAGATAGATCTAGAGAAGGATTAAAATGAAGAAGTAGAATTACCTAATGGGTAGATAGAGAGGATTGAATCATTACTTAGAAAGGTAGCACTCTCTGTAGGAGAGTTTCAAGAAGCAATTAAATGGCAAATGATATGGTTAGCTCAATATGATGTAATCTTAGGTATATCATGGATGGAGCACTACAACCCCGTGGTCAATTGGAGGAAGAAAGTAGTGAGAACTCACCAATGGAAGATCATTGGGGTTAAAGAGAGCACACAAGCAAGAATAAACTCTCTATGTCATAGGGACAACAACTATCTATAAGGCAGATAGATGTTTCATGGGCCTAGTAAGAGAAGTCTAGAGTGCACAACTCAATGGACAAGTTCTTGAGAACTTAAAAGATGTGGTCAATGAGTTTCAAAATATCTTCCTCGATGATCTACCCTTAGGATTACTACCAAAAGGAGAGTAGATCATAAATTTGAGATAATTCCTAGGAAGACCCCTCCTTGTAGGGTCTCATATTGTCTCTCACCTCATGAGTTGGAGGAGTGTAAAGCTCAAATCAAAGATATGATATAGAAAGGGTTCATCCAACCTAATGTAATACTTCGAGGACAAGAGAAGAGAGAAAACACAGATTACACACTCCACATTTAGTGCCCCAAAGGAGCACCTTCTCTTTATTATATAGACAAAAGAGGATCTCTTCCAAGGAAGCTCCACCCTTGGATTACTTACTTGGATGGGTGACATGTCGGTCTAGATCCTATCTAGTTGGTCAAACAAGCTTTGACCAGAGGGAATCTTTTAGAGAATCTTCTTGTAGGAGTCTCAGAATCATGTGAGTAAGGTACCATTGGAAAGCTCTTGACTAGAAAAATCAGTGGGGGGAGGACACATTTTCAAGGCCTTATTCATCCGTTTAGGCCTCCAAAATTGCCTTCAAAGATTTCAGGCATATTTTGGTTCCTATTCTATTAGTAGAAGTTCCCTTTTGGTGATACCTCTTTCTGATGTTTTTAGTCCATCATGTGTAACATCCTTCCAGATGTTACCAAAAAAATTCTCACCTTTAAATCATATGTCTAGCTATTGGTTCTAAGGTTCTTGTCTATTTTGGTTTTTGCTCTATTAGTAGAAGTACTCTTTTGATGATACTTATATCTGATCTATTTTGACCATCATGTATAACATTATTCTAGATGTTACCAAACCAAATTTCATATCTAGATCATATGGCTAGCTCATGGTATTACAGACCTCCCTCCTTTTAAGACGCAACGTCCTCGTTGTGCAATTGTTGCTCAAATGCTTGTACCAACACTGGTGCATGTGCCAAACTGGCAGTGGGCTCCCATGGTGCTTCATAGACGGGGTAACCTTTCCACTATACAAGATAGTCTACCCACGGATGGCGAGTACCACGCATGCATTTTTGGAGAATACGCTCAACTTTATATTCTTCTGTGCCATCAATGAGTATCGGACAAGGTCGAATGTCTTGTGTGGAATGACACTGGCCTGATCGGGAAGCATATCTGTGTAGTATGGAAACATGGAACATTGGATGGATCTTCATGTGTGGTGGTAGCTCAAGGTGATAGGCCACAGCGCCGACGCGACAAAGAATCGAGAAAGGCCCAATAAAACAAGGTCTGAGCTTATGAGGTCCAACTAATGTGAGGTTGGTTGTTGATAGCCACACTTGATCCCCAACATTGAACTCCATGTGCCTACGGTATGCATTAGCATATTGCTTCTGTCAATTTTGTGCAATCTGTAATCTGTGCTTGGTGCTCTCCACACTGTGTTGGATTCTAGAAACAAATGTGTTGACGTCATTGACCTTGGTAGCCACTAGACGATCTTCATCAAGCTTGAAGGTGTGAAGGGATGCTCACCATACATGAGAAAGAACGAAGTGACCTAGGTGGATGCATTCACTAAATTGTTATAAGCGAATTCTACCAACTGAAGTAGGGTGTCCTACCTCTCTTGCTCTTCTAAGGTGAAGTTGCGTAACATGTCTTCAATTGTGCAATTAGCCCACTCTGTTTGGCCATCTTTTTGTGGGTGGTAAGCTGTGGACATGGCCTACTTTGTTTTGAAGAAACAAAAGAGTGTTTGCCAAAACAAACTGGTGAATTGAGTGCCTCTATCAGTGATAAGTACTCTAGACATGCCATGGTGAGAGAAGACTACATCTAAGTATAATTGAGCTAGTTGTGGAGCGGTCATATCCTTGGTGGTAGGGCGTACATGAATCATTTTGCTGAGCCGGTCCACAAAGACCACAATGGAGTCAAACCCTGAGGTGGTCTTGGGTAATTCACAGACAAGATCCATACTCATTTGTTCCCAACGTTGGGTAGGCGTGGGGAGAGGTTGAAGGAGCCCTGCATGAGCTTGATTAGAGGTTTTGTTCTGTTGACAAAGTAGGCAACTGTGCACATAGTCTATCATGCCATTGTTCATACTTGGGCCAATAGTAATGGCGTTGGACTGCATCCAAGGTCTTGTCCACTCTGACATGACCTGCAATGGTTGAATCATGACATTTCGCTAGAATGGTGGTGCATAATTTTGGGACATTTGGGATCCATAATCAACCATCACAAAAGGTGAGTCCTTGGGTGCTGGTGACGCCTTTGGATGAATGTGCTTCTACAATCTATGGATCAGTTTATGTAGCAGCCAGAATTCAAGGTTAATCTTAACCTCTGCCACCAAGTTGTTTGCCATTGGCATGCGGGTAAATGCATATGCAAGTTGCTTCTTACCTTCCACGTAGGTGATTGACATATTGAAGCGTTGTCGCCACTCTGCCCACTGAATCTGGTGACAAGATAGATCCTTCTACGTCTCGAGATAGACTAGAGGTTTGTGGTCTTTCTCTACTACAAATGCCTTCTTGCCCAGATAGTGCTTCCAATGCTTGGTTGCTAGAACAATGGCCAGCTCTTCTCGTTTGGTGGTGTGCTAGTTGCACTCTGCCGGTAACAACTTTTGAGAGAAATGTGCAATTGGATGCCATCCGTCATACCACTCTTGTTGTAGGACTGCTCCTATTGCTACGCCTGATGCATGTGTAGCCAACTTGATTGGTCATTTTGAGTCATACCACTTCAAGATTGGTGAATGTAGCAAGGCAACTTTCAATTCTTGAAAGGCCAACTCTTGTGCGGTTCCCCATGTTCACTTCTTCCACTTGCCAAGTAGTGCCGTTAAAGGCTATGAAACCTTGGAGAAGTCCTTGACAAATCTATGATAGAATCCCGTCAACCCCAAGAAGCTCTTGAGTTTGATCTTTTGGGGCACGCCATTTTTGAATGACCTCTATTTTATCTATCAATACTTAAATGCCCTTTGCACTTACTCTATGCCCCAAGTAGTCTACTTCAGACTTGCCAAACTTGCACTTTGACATTTTGGCATACAATCAATTTTTGTCTTATATACTGGAGGACTTCTCATAGATGTTGTTTGTATTCCGTCATTGTGCTACTATATACTAAGATATAGTCCAAGAAGACGATAACAGACTCATCCAAGTATGGATGAAATATGTCATTCATTAGACTCTTGAAAGTGGCAGGTGTACTGGTGAGGCCAAAAGGCATCACAAGATACTCGAGTGGCCATACCTGGTTCAAAAGGTAATTTTGTACACATCCTCCTCTGCAATTTGGATTTGATTGTAACTGCTCCGCAACTCTAATTTGGTGAAGTATCTCATTCCATGGAGTTGATCAAACAGGGCATCCATGCAAAGTTAGGGGTATTTGTTCTTCACTATTTGCTGATTGAGACCTTGATAGTCAATGCACATGCGCATTGTACCATCCTTCTTCTTCTAAACAAACAAGACAAGAGCCCCATATGGTGATACGCTAGGTTGGATGAACCCCTTCTGCAGCATCTTCTCAATTTAAGTCTTACACTCCTCTAACTCATGAGGTGATAGGCGATATGGGGCCTTACAAGGAGGTGTCTTCCACGGGAGTGTCTTAATTTTATGATCTACTCTCCTTTTTGGTGGTAATCTTGAGGATAGATCATTGGGAAAGACATCTTGAAATTTATCCACCACAGCCTTCAGTTTCTCAGGAACTTGTCCATTGAGTTCTGCACTCTAGAATTCTCTTATTAGACCCATGAAACATCTATCGGTCTTACAGACAGTTGCCGTCCCTATGATATATAGAGGCAGATCCTACTTGGATGATTTTTCTTTAACCCCAATGATTGATCATTGGTGGGTTCTCACTACTTTCTTCCTCCAATCTACCATAGGGTTGTAATGCTCCATCCATGGCATGCCTAAGATTGCATCATAACAAGCTAATTGTATCACTCGCCACTCAATTACTTCCTGATATTCTCCTACAAAGAGTGTTACCCGTTTAGGTAATGATTCAATCCTCTTTGTTTGCCTGTTAGGCAACTCTACTTCTTCACTTCTATCCCTCTTTAGATCCATTCCCAATCTTATTGCAACAAAGCAAGATAAGAAATTATTTGTTGCTCCCAGATTGATTAATACTCTCACTTGATTCCCTTCTAGTACTCCATTCACGACAATCAATTGTGAGGTTGCCTTTCAGGATCTTTGCGCATCAGTCTTCTTCCTTCCCTCACTTCTCTTCTTCCTTATTGAGCCACTAAGGCCGCAAGGTACATTTATTGGCAATCTTTGTTTTCCAAAGTGATTTCCACCTCCTACTCCTCCTCTTCAATGCGCCTATCCATGTTGTTCAAAGATCGCATGTATGAAGGCCAATGTAATACCAAGAGCTAGCCATATGATCTAGATGTGAAATTTGGTTTGGTAACATCTAGAATGATGTTATACATGATGGTAAAAATAGATAAGATAGAAGTATCACCAAAAGAGTACTTCTACTTATAGAGCAGAAACCAAAATAGACTTGAAAACCTTAGAACCAATAGCTAGACATATGATTTAAAGGTGAGAATTGGTTTGGTAACATCTGCAAGGATATTACACATGATAGACTAAACAGATCAGAAAGAAGTATCACCAAAAGGGGACTTCTACTAACAAAGTAGGAACCAAAATATGCTTGAAATCTTTGAAGGCAATTTCAAAGGCCTAAACGGATGAATTAGGCCTCGATTCCCCCCCCCCAAACAGATTGAAGGCTGGCCTTCCCTCCTCCCCTGCTTTGTCTCATCGAGAGCTTTCCAATGGTACCTTATTCACGTGATTCTGAGATTCCTACAGGAAGATTCTCTAAAAGATTCCCTCCAGTCAAAGCTTGTTTGACCAACCACATAGGACCTAGACCAGACATGTCACCCATCCAAGTAAGTAATACAAGGGTTGAGCTTGCTGACATGTCACCTATCTGTGTCCCTAATCCTATGGTAGAGCTTCCTTGGAGGAGATCCTCTTTGTCGATATAATAAAGAGAAGGTGCTCCTTTGAGGCATCGATTGTTTGAGTGTGCAATTTGTGTTTTCTCTCTTGTCCTTGGAGTATTACAATGAGAAATTGTTTTAGTCCAAGAGAGTGGATCACCCCTCTTGGAATAGCACGAACTACTAAAAATGAGTAATTTGAGGTGGAGAACATAGAGTAGTTGCTAGACTTAGGAGGGACTTTAGAGAGCGGATGGGATGGATGCGCCGGGAGGCCAATTTCCCACACCTAGCTTTCCATTCTCAAACCCATTCCACATCAAGGTTCTGTACATCCAGCATGAGCAGATGAGGATATCGCTAGTTTATCACTTTGGTGCAGAATTCATGGACAAAGTGATGAACTCACCAAACCCGGTGATTCTACCTGTGGTGATATATGACGGAGAGTGGGATTTGACAATCTACATTCTATTATGATAATATGGATATGAATGTCCCAAATCCTCTCCCTTTCAACACTCAAGTAGAAATTCGTTATGTAGTGAGGCCGAAAGTGATGTTTAGAGATTTTGTGGTTAGGAATTTTGGTGAGGAGTATTATCAACGAGTGATAGCTTTTGAGGTCCCAATGGTAGTTCTGATAGTTTGTGCACCTTCAGAGTGATTATATTGACTCTGTATTGAAGTAGACATTAGCAATTGAGTGTTGCAAGAACCATGGATCCGCAATTGCAAGAGTTGGTGCAAGGAATGCAAGGGATGTTGAATGAATTTCGAGAGATTAAGATGACCATGGAGACATTACAAAGTCAAGTGCAGATCCTCGGGAACGATCAAGCCATGCAAGAAGAAGAGCCGTCTCAAAACCCAATACTTGCGATTGGAGTACTTGGAGAGGCACCCGTGCCTATGAACCCTATCAACGATGAAGCCACATTGCTACTCTGGATAAAGAAGACCTGCAATATTGAGCCTTACAAGAGGCAACGTATGATGGGAGTAGTGGAACATTGGATCGACCCGACTATGGGGATTGAGACAGAAGAATAGCGTACAAGAGTATGTAGAGGCATTTCTGGATCTACAAGTTGCCATTACCGACATGAGTCCAGCAGAGGCTCTCGACAATTTCAAACGAGGGTTGAAAGAGCGGATTCGCCAAGAAGTCATGGTGCAAAATCCTTGCACGATATTTGAAGCCATTGCTTGTGCGCAAAGAATAGTAGGAGCATTAGGTGGAGGTGAAGGAGTAGCTCCACCTCAACATTATTGGGCAGAAATGCCACACATGGGTGGACCAGTACCAATGGAATTGGGCAACCTTCGATTCCGGGATCAAGGAGCACAACCGCTTCAAGGGGAGCGGGGACAGGTAGAAGAACAAAGAGATGGAGTCCAACGAGGAGAAGGGACTCAAGGAGCACAACGCCATTGTTACAATTTTGGCCGTATTAGGCACATATCTACCAACTGTTGCACGCGTTTCCCTAGAGGCTCTCGGCCTTCGTTCAAGCAATCTTTGAACAACATGGAGAGGCACATTAAAGAGGAGGAGGTGGAAATCACTTTGGAAAACAAAGATTGCCAGTAAATGTACCTCGCGGCCTTACTGGCTCAATAAGGAAGCAGCAAAGCAAGGGAAGGAAGAAGAATAATGCGCAAAGATCTCGAAAGGCAACCTCACAATTGATTGTTGTGAATGGAATGCTAGAAGGTAATCAAGTGAGAGTATTAATAGATCCGGGAGCAATAGAGAATTTCATGTCTCACTTTGTTGCAATAAGATTAGGAATGTATCTAGAGAGAGATGGAAGTGAAGAAGTAGAGTTACCAAATGGGCAAACAAAGAGGATTGAATCATTACCTAGACGGGTAACCCTCTCTGTAGGAGAATATCAAGAAGCAATTGAGTGGCGAGTGATACAATTAGCTCGTTATGATGCAATTTTAGACATGCCATGGATGGAGCAATACAACCCTATGGTGGATTGGAGGAAGAAAGTAGTGAGAACCCACCAATGGTCAATCATTGGGGTTAAAGAAAAATCACACAGGCAAAAACTGCCTCTATATGTTGTAGGGACGGCAACTGTCTGTAAGATTGATAGATGTTTTATGGGTCTAATAAGAGAAGTCCAAAGTGCACAACTTGATGGATAAATTCCTGAGAAATTGAAGGATGTGGTAGATGAGTTTCAAGATGTCTTTCCCAATGATCTACCCTTAGGTTTACCACCAAAAAGGCGAGTAGATCACAAAATTGAGATACTTCTGGGGAAGACGCCTCCTTGTATGGCCCCATATCGCCTATCACCTCATGAGTTGGAGGAGTGTAAGACTCAAATTGAGGAAATGTTGCAGAAAGGGTTCATCCAACCTAGCGTATCACCATATGGAGCCCCTGTCTTGTTTGTGAAGAAGAAGGATGGTACAATGCGCATGTGCATTGACTATCGGGGTCTCAATCAGCAAATAGTGAAGAACAAATACCCCTTACCTTGCATGGATGACATGTTTGATCAACTCTATGGAGCGAGATACTTCACCAAACTGGACTTGCGGAGCGGTTACAATCAAATCCAAATTGCAGAGGAGGATGTGTACAAAACTGCCTTTCAAACTAGGTATGGCCACTTTGAGTATCTTGTGATGTCTTTTGGCCTCACCAATGCACCTTCCACTTTCATGAGTCTAATGAATGACATATTTTGTCCATACTTGGATAAGTTTGTTATTTTCTTCTTGGATGATATCTTAATATACAATAGCACGATGACAGAACACAAGCAACATCTACGAGAGGTCCTCCAGATTCTAAGACAGAATCAGTTGTACGCCAAAATCTCAAAGTGTGAGTTTGGTAAGTGTGAAGTAGACTACTTGGGGCATAGAGTAAGTGTAGAGGGCATTCAAGTATTGACAAATAAAATAGAGGTCATTCAAAAATGGAGTGCTTAGAAGATCAGACTCAACTTAAGAGCTTCTTGGAGTTGATGGGATTCTATCGTAGATTTGTCAAGGACTTCTCCAAGGTTGCACAGCCTTTAACGGCACTACTTGGCAAGGGGAAGAAGTGGACATGGTGAACTGCACAAGAGTTGGCCTTTCAAGAATTGAAGGCCACCTTGCTACATGCATCAATCTTGAAGTGGTATGACCCAAAACGTCCAATCAAGTTGGCTACAGATGCATCAGGCGTAGCAATAGGAGCAGTCTTACAACAAGAGTGGCATGACGGATGACATCTAATTGCATATTTCTCTCGAAAGTTGTTATCGATAGAGCGCAACTACCTCACCACAGAACAAGAAGAGATGGCCATCGTTCTAGCAACCAAGCATTGGAAGCACTACCTGGGCGAGAAGGCATTTGTAGTAGAGACAGACCACAAACCTCTAGTCTATCTCGAGACGTAGAAGGATCTATCTCGTCACCAAATCCGGTGGGCAGAGTGGCGACAACGCTTCAACATGATAGTCACCTACGTGGAAGGTAAGAAGCAACTTGCAGATGCATTCACCCGCATGCCAATGGCCTACAACTTGGTGGCAGAGGTTAAGATTAACCCTGAATTCTGGCAAGAGATTCTGGCTGCTACAAAAACTGATCCATAGATTGTAGAAGCACAATCATCCAAAGGTGTCACTAGCACCCAAGGACTCACCTTTTGGGATGGTTGATTATGGATCCCAAATGTCCCAAAATTATGCACCACCATTCTAGCAGAATGTCATGATTCGGCCATTGTAGCTCATGTTGGAGTGGACAAGACCTTGGATGCAGTCAAGCACCATTACTATTGGCCCAAGATGAGCAACAATGTGATGGACTATGTGCCTAGCTGCCTACTTTGTCAACAGAAAAAAGCTTCTAATCAAGCTCCTGTAGGGCTCCTTCAACCTCTCCACACTCCTACCCAACGTTGGGAACAAGTGAGTATGGATCTCATCTATGAATTACCCAAGACCACCTTAGGGTTTGACTCCATTGTGGTCTTTGTGGACCGGCTCAGTAAAATGATTCATGTACGCCCTACCACCAAGGAGATGACCACTCCACAACTAGCTCAATTATACTTAGATGTAGTCTTTGCTCACCATGGCTTGTCTAGAGTACTCATCACTAATAGAGGCACCCAATTCACCAGTTTGTTTTGGCGAACACTCTTTGGTTTCTTCAAAACCAAGTTGGCCATGTCCACAGCTTACCACCCACAAATAGATGGCCAAACAGAGCGGGCTAAATGCACAATTGAAGACATGTTACGTGGCTTCACCTTAGAAGAGCAAGAGAGGTGGGACACACTACTCCCGTTGGTGGAATTCGCTTACAACAATTCAATGAATGCATCCACCCAGGTTACTCCGTTCTTCCTCATGTATGGTGAGCATCCCTTCACACCTTCTAGCTTGATGAAGATCCGTCCAGTGGCTACCAAGGTCAATGCAGTCAACACATTTGTTTCTAGAATCCAACACGGTGTGGAGAGCGCCAAGCACAGATTACAGATTGCACAAAATTGACAGAAGCAATATGCTGATGCACACCGTCAGCACATGGAGTTCAATGTTGGGGATCAAGTGTAGCTATCGACAACCAACCTCACATTAGTTGGACCTCGTAAGCTCAGACCTCGTTTTATTGGGCCTTTCTTGATTCTTCGTCGCATCGGCGCTGTGGCCTTTTACCTTGAGCTACCACCACACATGAAGATCCATCCAGTGTTCCATGTCTTCCTACTATGCAAATATGCTCCTCGATCAGGCCAGGGTCATTCCACACCATACATTCAACCTTGTCTGACACTCATTGATGGCACAAAGGAATATGAAGTGGAGTGGATTCTCCAAAAATGCGTGCGTGGTACTTGCCATCCATGGGTGGACTATCTAGTACAATGGAAAGGTTACCCCCTCTATGAAGCAACTTGGGAGCATGCTGCCAATTTGGCACCTGCACCGGTGTTGGTGCAAGCATTTGAGCAACAATTGCACAACGAGGACATTGTGTCTTAAAAGGAAGGAGGTCTGTAATACCAAGAGCTAGCCATATGATTTAGATGTGAAATTCGGTTTGGTAACATCTAGAATGATGTTATACATGATGGTCAAAATAGATAAGATAGAAGTATCACCAAAAGAGTACTTCTACAAATAGAGCAGAAACCAAAATAGACTTGAGAACCTTAGAACCAATAGCTAGACATATGATTTTAAGGTGAGGATTGGTTTGGTAACATCTGGAAGGATGTTTCACATGATCGACTAAACAGATCAGAAAGAGGTATCACCAAAAGGGGACTTCTACTAATAGAGTAGGAACCAAAATATGCCTGAAATCTTTGAAGGCAATTTCGGAGGCCTAAATGGATGAATTAGGCCTTGATTCCCCTCCCCCCCAACAAAGTAAAGGCTGGCCTTCCCTCCTCCCCTGCTTTGTCTCATCGAGAGCTTTCCAACGGTACCTTACTCACATGATTCTGAGATTCCTACAAGAAGATTCCCTAAAAGATTCCCTCCGGTCAAAGCTTGTTTGACCAACCAGATAGGACCTAGACCAGACATGTCACCCATCCAAGTAAGTAATCCAAGGGTGGAGCTTGTTGACATGCCACCTATCTGTGTCTCTAATCCTATGGTAGAGCTTCCTTGGAGGATATCCTCTTTGTCTATATAATAAAGAGAAGGTGCTCCTTTGGGGCATCGATTGTTTGAGTGTGCAATCTGTGTTTTCTCTCTTGTCCTCGGAGTATTACACCAAGGGCCTCTAGGGAAACAAGTGCAATAGTTGGTAGATATGTGCCCAATACGGCCACAATTGTAACAACGGTGTTGTTCTCCTCGAGTTCCTTCTTCTCGTGGGACTCCATCTCTTTTTCTTCTACCCGTCCACGCTCCCCTTGAAGCGGTCATGCTCCTCGATCTCAAAATCAAAGGTTACCCAATTCCATCGGTACTAGTCCACCCATGTGTGGCATTTCTGCCCAATAATGTTGAGGTGGAACTTCTCCTTCACCTCCACCCAATGCTCTTGCTTTTCTTTGTGCACAAGCAATGGTTTCAAATATCGTGCAAGGATTTTGCACCATGACTTTTTGGTAAATCCGCTCCTTTAACCCTTGTTTGAAATTTTTGAGAGCCTCTGTTGGACTCATGTCGGTTATTGCAACTTGTAGATCCAAAAATGCCTCCACATACTCTTGTACGTTATTCTTCTATCTTAGTCCCCATAGTCGGGTTCAAGCCATCTGCACAGAATCCACCGATTGGAGATTCTTCAACAATCCTTCTTGCATTGCTGTCCACATGACCTCCCTTCTTTCTACCAACATGGATCGTTCCCAAGCATCATACCATGTGAGGGCTTTATCGGTCAAGTACCCACATGCAAACATGCCAGCAGCATGCTCCATGATCTATGTTGAGAACAATCAGAAATATTGATTCATTCTCAAGATCCAATGTTCCACTACTCCCATCATACGTTGCCTCTTGTAAGGCTCAATGTTGTAGGTCTTCTTCATCCAGAGTAGCAATGTGGCTTCATCGTTGATAGGGTTTGTAGGCACAAATGCCTTTCCAAGTACTTCCGTTGCAGGTACTAGGTTTTGAGAAGGCTATTCTTCTTGCATGGCTTGATCATTCCCGAGGATTTGCACTTGACTTTGTAACGTCTCCTTGGTCATCTTAATCTCTCAAAATTCATTCAATATCCATTGCATTCCTTGCACCAACTCTTGCAATTGTGGATCCATGGTTCCTACAACACTCAATTGCTAATGTCTACTTCAATACATAGTCAATCTCTAGAAGGCGCACTAACTATCAGAACTACCATTGGGATCTCAGAAGCTATCACTTGTTGATAATACTCCTTGCCAAAATTCCTTACCACAAAATCTCTAAATATCACTTTAAGTCTCACTACATAACAGATTTCTACTTGAGTGTTGAAAGGGAGAGGATTTGGGACCTTCACATCCATATTATCATAATAGAATGTAGATTGTCAAATCCCACTCTCTGTTATATATCACCATAGGTAAAATCAACGGGTTTGGTGAGTTCATTACCCTATCCATGAATTTTGCGCCAAAGTGATAAACTAGCAATACCCTCATTTGCTCATGCTGGATGAACATAACCGTGATGTGGAATGGATTCAAGAATGGAAAGCTAGGTGCGGGAAATTTTCCTCCCGGTGCATCCATCCCGTCTGCTCTTTAAAATCCTTCCTAAGTCTAACAATTACTCTATGTTCTCCACCTCAAATAACTCAATTTAGTAGTTCGTGCTCTTCCAAGAGGGGTGATCCACTCTCTTGGACTAAGACACTCACTTTGATACCATTGTAATATTCCGATGACAAGAGAAGAGAGGAAACACCAATTACACACTCAACATTCGGTGCCCCAAAGGAGCACTTTCTCTTTATTAGAAAAGAAAATCTCAAAAGAAAAGAAAATCTCCTCCAAGGAAGCTCCACCATAGGATTAGGCACACAGATAGATGACATGTCATCAAGCTCCACCCTTGGATTACTTACTTGGATGGGTGACATGTCGGTCTAGGTCCTATCTGGTTGGTCAAACAAGCTTTGACCAGAGGGAATCTTTTAGGGAATCTTCCTATAGGAGTCTCATAATCACATGAGTAAGGTACCATTGGAAAGCTCTCGACGAGAAAAATCAGGGGGGTGGGAAGGCCAGCCTTTCCTTTGTTGGGGGGTGGCACATTTTTGAGGCCTAATTCATCCGTTTAGGCCTCCAAAATTGCCTTCAAGATTTTAGGCATATTTTGGTTCCTACTTTATTAGTAGAAGTCCCCTTTTGTTCTGATACATCTTTCTGATCTTTTTAGTCCATCATGTGTAACATCCTTCTAGATGTTACCAAACCAATTCTTACCTTTAAATCATATGTCTAGCTATTGGTTCTAAGGTTCTCAAGTCTATTTCGGTTTCTGCTCTATTAGTAGAAGTACTCTTTTGGTGATACTTCTATCTGATCTATTTTGACCATCATGTATAACATCATTCTAGATGTTACCAAACCAAATTTCACATCTAGATCATATGGCTAGTTTGTGGTATTACACCTAACGTATCACCATATGAGACTCTTATCTTGTTTGTAAAGAAAAAGGACAATACAATGCACATGTGCATTGAATATTGAAGCCCAAATCACCAAAAAATGAAGAACAAATATCCCATACCCCGCATGGATGACATGTTCAATCAAATCAATGGAGCAACAACTTCACCAAACTTGACTTGCAGAGTAGTTACAACCAAATCCGGATTGCGGAGGAAGATGTCCACAAAATTGCCTTCAAATTTGGCCTCACAAATGCACCGACCACTTTCATGACTTTGATGAATGACATAATTCATCCATACTTGGATTAATCTATTATCATTTTCTTAGATGACATCTTTGTCTACAATAGGACAATGATGGAAAACAAGCAACATCTACAAGGTCTTCCAAATTCTACGACAAAATCATTTGTATGCCAAATCTCAAAGTGCAAGTCTAGCAAGTTTGAAATAGACTAATTGAGACCAAGAGTAAATGAAAAAGGTATCCAAGTGTTAACAAATAAAATAGAAGTCATTTAGAAATGGAGCGCTCTAGAAGATCAAACTCAACTCAAGAGTTTCTTGGGATTGATGTGGTTTTATCATCAATTTGTCAAAGATTTCTCCAAGATTGCACAAAATTTAATGACACTACTTGGCAAGAGAAAGAAGTGGATGTGAGGAACCACACAAGAATTGACCTTTCAAGATTTGAAAGATGCATCACTACATGCATCAATCTTGAAATGATACGACACAAAATATCCAATCAAGTTGGTCATAAATGCATCAAGTATACCAATAGGAGCAATCCTATAACAAGAGTGGTATGATAGATGGCACCCAATTGCATATTACTCTCAAAAACTATTACCGATAGAATGCAACTATCACACCACCAAATGAGAATAGTTGGCCATTGTCCTTGCAACCCTACATTGGAAGCACTATCTTGGAAAAAAAGCATTTGTACTGGAGACAAACCACAAACCTCTAGTCTACCTCGAGACATAAAGAGATCTATCTTTTCAATAGATTTGGTGGGCAGAGTGGGGACAAAGGTTCAACATGACAATCACATATGTGGAAGGCAAGAAGCAACTTGCAGATACATTTACCCAAATGCTTATGGCAAAAAATCTAGTGGTAGAGGTCAAAATGAACCCTAAATTTTGGCCAAGGATTCTTATTGCTACAAAAGTTGAATCGCATATTGTAGGAGTTTTGAATGATTGTATGCTCAATCATTCAAAGGCATCATGAGTACCCAAGGGCTTTCTTTTTGTGATGGCAAATTATGGATCCCAAATGACACGAACATCAAAACCACTATCCTAGCAGAATGTCATGATTCCGCCATTGCAGATCACATTGGAGTGGACAAGACCTTTGATGCAACCAAACACCACTACTATTGGCCCAAGATGAGCAACAATGTGATGGAGTGCATTCAAAATTGTCTACTCTATCAACAAAATAAGGCTTCTAATCAAAACCTCTACAAGACTCCTTCAACCCCTTCCTACTCCTACACAACATTTGGAATAAGTAAGCATAGATATGGTTTGCAAATTGCTGTTATACTCCAAAGACAAGAGAGAAAACACAAATTTCACACTCAAGCATCCAATGCCCCAAAGGAGCACCTTCTCTTTATTATATAGACAAAGAGGATCTCCTCCGAGGAAGCTCCACCATAGGATTAGGCACATAGATAGGTGACATGTCAACAAGCTTCACCCTTGGATTACTTACTTGGATAGGTGACATGTCGGTCCTGATCCTATCTGGTTGGTCAAACAAGCTTTGACTAAAGGGAATCTTTTAGAGAATATTCTTGTAAGAATCTCATAATCACATGGGTGAGGTACCATTGGAAAGCTCTTGACAAAGAAAAGCAAGGAGGAGGGAAGTCCACCCTTTCTTCTAATTGGGAGATATGTCTATGCACATTTTCAAGGCCTAATTCATCCATTTGGGCCTACAAAATTTACTTCAAAGATTTCAGGCCTATTTTGGTTCATACTCTATTAATAAAAGTCCCCTTTTGGTGATACCTCTTTCTAATCTATTAAATCCATCATGTGTAACATCCTCCCATATGTTACCAAGCCAATTCTCACCTTTAAATCATATATCTAGCTATTGGTTCTAAGGTTTTCAAGTCTATTTTAGTTTCTGCACTATTAGTAGAAAGTACTCTTTTGGTGATACTTCTATCTGATCTATTTTTCAATCATGTATAACATCATTCCAAATATTACCAGACCAAATTTCATATCAAGATCATATGGCTAGCTCTTGGTATTATAATTGCCCAAGACAACCTCAAGGTTTGACTCCATTATAGTCTTTATTAACCAACTTGGCAAAATGATTCATGTGTGTCCTACCACCAAGGATATGATTGCTCTACAATTAGCTCAATTGTATTTAGATGTTTTCTTCTCTCACCATGGCTTGCCTCAAATGCTCATCATTAATAGAGGTACTCAATTCACCAACTTGTAGAACACTTTTTGGTTTCTTCAAAACCAAATTTGCCATGTCCATAGCTTATCATCCATAAATTGATGGAAAAATAGAGTGGGATAATGACACTATTGAAGACATGCTCCAGGGCTTCACTCTAGAGGAGCAAGAATGGTAGGACACCTTACTCTCATTGGTGGAATTTGAAGACAACAATTTAGTGAATGCATCCACACAAGCCACACCATTCTTCCTCATGTATGAAGAACATCCTTTCACACTTGTGAGCTTGGTGATGATCAGTTTAGTGGATACCAAGGTGGATTTCATCAACAATTTTGTTTCCGGAATCCAACAAGGAGTGAAGACCGCCAAACACAGGTTGCAATTGCCCAAAATTGATAGAAACAATATGCAGATGCACATTGTTGGCACATGGAGTTTGATGTCGTGGATCAAGTCTAGCTATTAACAACCAACCTCATGTTAGTTGGCCCTTGCAAGTTTAGACCTTGTTTTATTGAACCTTTTCCCATCCTTTATCAAATTGGTGTAGTGGCTTATCACTTCAAGCTACCGCCACACATGAAGTTCCATCCAATATTTCATGTTTCCGTACTACACTGCTATTCATCTTGATTGCCCCACTTCTCTTCCATACAAGAATTTTGACCTTGTCCAATCCTCATTGAGGACATGGAGGAATATGAAATCAAACATATTCTCCTCAATATGTGGTACTTGCCATCCATGTGTGGAATATCTTGTACATTGGAAAGTGTACCTTCTATATGATGCAACATAGCAACCAACTTGACCAATACACCAATGTTAGTTGAATCTTTTGAGCAAGAGCTTCACAACATCCTTCTTGTGAAGTTGTTGCTCACAACAAGGATGTTTCCAACTCAAAAGGGGGTGAGATCTATAATACCAATAGCTAGAAATATTATCTAGAGGTGCAAATTGGCTTGGTAACATCTAGAAGGATGTTTTATATGATGAAATAAGTAGGTTAGATAAAGGTATCACCAAAAGAGTACTTCTACTAATAGGGCTGAAGCCAAAAATAGACTAAACTTTAGAGCCATTTTTGAAGGCCTAAACAAATGAATTGGACCTTAAAAGTACAAAAGATTTCTTCCCCTTGGTGAACCTTGATTTCTCCCCCCTATTTTATCTCATTGAGAGCTTTCCAATGGTACTTCACCAACATAATCTAAGCTTCTTATAAGAAGATTCTCTAAAACTTCCCTCCAGTCAAACCTATTTGACCAACTAGATAGGACAAGGACCAACATGTCACCCATCTAGGCAACTAGTCTAAGGGTGGTGCTTGCTTACATGTCACTAATCCATGTATATAATCCAAGGGTGGAGCTTCCTTTGAGAGGATCCTCTTTGCTATATAATAAAGTCAAGGTGCTCCTTTGGGGCATCAGAGTATTGAGTGTGAAGCTTTGAGTTTTTGCTCTTATATTTCTCTTAAGGTCTCCTACCCTTGGAAGATTACACATGACTCACCAAGATAGATGGATATTTTGATGAGTTTAAAGGTTTTATGGTTATACTATATAGTACTTTTACCTCATTAGGTTTATTTATTTGAGATATATTATTTGTGGACGGAGTAGCTCTTCCTTAGTGCAAGAACCATCCTCATGAGCTATACATCCATACACTTTATTATTTCAGCTTCTTGTCTCTCCTCTAGATAGATTTAGGGCTTCCATGGCTCCAACCATTAGAGTTTTAAAGGAGGAATGAACGAGCGGTAGATTTAGGGAGAGCATTTAGTGAGCCTCCAATGCATGCTTGGGAGAAGAGATGGATGTGGTGCTCTAGTCCTTTTTTTATTAGACCTTTTTTATATTGGAGGTTACATGATGTACTCAAGAGATATGCACACTAAACCTTAAGCATGGCCTTTAGTGCCTTGATATTTTTATTCACCTTTTCCTCTTGCATATAATTTTATATATTGGGCATACAAACTTGCAATATTGATGGACACTACTTATGTTAACATGTTTAAAGCTTTGTAATATTCTAATTAACACAAAAATGGAGAGTGTATAGTATATTTTCATATACACGCTTGGTTCAACCCACAGAAACCACCACAAGTTTACATGTTTTTTGCAGTCTACACGGGTTGAACCAAACAAAGTGTTTGGCTCTATGCAATTAAGTATTTGGATATGGATAGTGGCACTTCCACAATGACAAGATTTAAACAGTTGTCAAACTTGAGTGTAAGAGTGTTGTGTGCTTTGGTAGTTTGTAGTTTGGTAGCTTTGAGTTCTCATATTCAATCTCTTCTAATGTAGCTCTATTATCATGATTTGTTATGGGTGAATTCTAGAGAGAATTCTACAACTATCATAATCTGTTATGGGCAAATTATACAGCTTGATGATTCACACGGAAACATTGAATTGATCATTACCAAACAAAGAATAAATGTGCATTATATTGGATACCCGCAACAACTTGGTAAAATTTATATATAACATAAGTTTACATTTTTACATTATAAGTTTACATTATAAGTTTACAAGAGTGTGAGAGTTTAGAACTCTCACACTCTTGCCTATTTAGTCACTCTTGTTCCGACTACCACAAGGAATTGAAAATGATTATATTTGGGTATAGGGAATTTGGGGTCCACATTGGAATTGGAACTAGAGCCACAATAATAATTTGAATCTATATTGGATAATATGGTAATAATGCATTTAATCTCCTCTAGAGATTTTCCTACATGAGCTAGTTCAAGTGTCATGGCATAAAAGCATTTTGTTTTGGCTTCACTCTTCTTAATTCAAAACTTTTTTGCTTTGGATCTGATTTTCTTTGCCGGTAAGATCTTCTTTGACTCTACTTCTCTCTTATGTTTCTCAAGATCTACCACTTGCAAAGCTTCAATCTGTACTATTTTACATCTCTCATTGGATTCTATTGATTCATTTCTTAGTTTGGTGTGAGATGCTAGATCTTACAATAATGAAGGCAGACTAGGTGTTAGTGTAGGAGTCATGTTGGAAGCTTTTGAGTTCCTTCTCCTCTTTCAAGAATCAACTTCCTTCTTGTTGGATGTTTCTTCAGCATTATCTTGCTCCTCTTTCTCCTTGGATTCATCTCTAGTTGGCTCCTTCCTATGCAATTCTTGACTATCTCCCTCTCTTTGATCCTCCTCTTCTCTTGGTGCTCCATTCACACTTGAGTGATTTCTGGTTGCTTGTGAAGTATGGGAGTGTTGCTCAACTTTGTTTCTTGTCAAACAAGGATTTTCATCCTCATCTAAAACCCCCTTGTCTAAAACTCCCAATGACACATATTCACAACTTCCATATGTACACATCCAATCCATGGGCGATTGGATGCTCGTATGCTAATAGGAATTGATTCTTCAAGAGGATTTTCTCCCATTTTGTTATATGCCTCCTCTGATGGTGTGGCAACAAGGCATGTTCCATCCATGAACTGCACTTCCTCCTCCATACCACCAATACTAACCAATGCAGGAGGAGATATATGTGCTCTGCACTCCAACATTAAATGCATTCTTTTAAAAAATGGACAAAGATGATTCAGTTTATCTTCAATTGTTCTCCATCCTCGCTTCAAGTCCTTGTTAGGGAGACCCTCCCCAATGAAATTTGTTGCCATTCTTGAGTATCTTTGTATGGTTTCACATATCTTGCCTTTTTTTTGTAAAGCCTATCACCATTCATGGATGATGGAAATCCTTGCCCATGTTGAACAAAGTAAGTGGCCATGTAGCTGTGCTCTTTTGGATAAGTATTTTACTATTTCCTCCATGGATTTGACTAAAGTGATCAAGATCCTCTAAATAATCAGGTATTTGCAAGTAGTGGTGATAAGCTATCCTAAATTTGTCATCTTTACCCTTTGTTATTTTGCCCAAATTGCTACTTGATGGGTGGACGTTAACCCCTAACCCTCCTTAGCCATGTGCTTGCTCATACACACCCTTTGATTCTTTGCTTATTGCATTTGAACGCGGAAGTGGGACATAAGCAACCATTTTCTCAAGTAATTCTTGTGATCAAACAGGCATAGGAGGGATGGGAGCAAATTCAGGTTGCAAATCAAAGTGAATAGGAGATCCATCCATGTTTCCAAAGTATAAGAAGTAAATCTAGATTTTGATTTCAATTTACCTGTGCACACTCTATTACTATATTATGTTGGGATAGTCAGGCAACAGGTGGCATTTTTACTCACCAATTCCAACACCTTCGAATAAGAATAACAAAACATTTTAATAGTGTACCATTAGGAACTATTCTAACATACTTGACATGTCAATCTGTTGGAGGGGCATGATGAGATGCGAGCCCGAGGAGAGGAGACTGTTTTTCCAAAATGGTGTAAGATGTGGGAGGATTTTCAAACTGGATTTAACACATGGTTTTCCATTACATTCTCTCATAATCCCTCTCTCACTTACATCTAGCTTAATCCGGGTGGTTAGTGTAACATGGGTGGTTAGAATTAACTCCAAAGTGCATCGGTCATTAAGTCCTGCATCTTCATAATAAACTAGCCGTAAAATGTAAAATTGAAACCCCAAGTGGCGATCTACTTTTTGATACCCATTCAAATCTATACAAGACCATTCATGATTGGGACCACTAACTTTTATGAACACTTGTATAATATTTTATGGAGTTCAGTGCTCTACCCGCATAGTTTTAAAATTTTGGAATTGGAATTTGAACTCTCCTTTACGCGTCATCGAATATCCATAAATTTCCTTACGGAAGTCTATGAGTACTTGCAAACTTACCATTGAAACCCCCGACTGTTTGCTTGGTGTTTGCTTGCTGTCGTGCTCGACTACGGGTACATATCCTCTCTCATCTACTCTGTATTTCCACATTTGGATCATATGGGAGCTTAGATCAAACCAATAAAGTTTACGGATTCGAGCTTTCGCCTTTATCCAGTAGCTCTACAAGTGCTAGCTTTTTAAAAAACATCCAGTAAGGATAGTTGGAGATTGAATGATGGAACTTTATACTCATTTCAAAAAGTTAACTCTTTATCATCCATACGTGAATATCTTCAGATGAAAGTGAAGAATCAACAGGACTATTTTACTTCCATTTGCTGGAAATCATACTGCATATGTACATGGACTACAAGTGAACTTTTGACGCAAAGAAAACATGATTTGACCACGTTATATGTATCGTCAAATATTTGATTCCGAATATCACACGAAAATGATCATAAGATAGCTGTGCAAAGGCTTAATGGTTTATAAAACTACTGATTCAAGAGAAACAATAGAATCACAATTGCAAATTGTATGTCATGCGAAAAATGAAACTATACGAGAAAGCAATGTGTGTACATAGGGGCAGTAACCAAGAGCAACTGCTAAGAAATTGTTCTCATGAAGTTGTTTGTAATGAGAAAGTTCTAAGCGCCATTGCAACTAAGAGCTCATTTTATATGCTCTTACTCGTCCATTTCTTTTCTCCGCCAAAACTCTGCACTGTGACAGTAGGCTGTACCAGGGAGGACAATGTCAAACTTCATCTGCGGTCAATTGGATTTACATCTTTACGTCCCAAGTCATGGGTGATGCTTTTAGAACGATGACAAAGTGAGCAGGAGTGGAAAGGTCGGCTCGTACGTGTGGTGCTCCGATAGTGCAATGGTATAATGGTTCCAGCGACGGACTAAAGTTGATTACATGAACTTTCCTGCGAGGGATAACTGGCACAGCTTGTATGGCTCAGGAGCATTTTATTCCTTTTGAATGGAAGGGGGAGGTCCAGCAGGACTTTTGGGGGAAACGTACAGCACTTTCTTTCATCATGAATTTTAGAATTCGATCATCAGTTTGCACACCATTTTGAATGTCGTAGCGTCACTACTGTGACTGGATCCCATAGCTATCCCATATCATCTGTTTCTGCAATTGTCGCAGCTTGCTTTGTTCAACTCGAGCTATGTCATTTACTTGGTATAGAGCTTGAACTACAGTACAGAAGGAATATGCTTTCTGATCCATTTATGTGGTTATGACTGGAAGTCATCATGGACTTCAACTTCATAAGAAGTCTAAAATCTAACAGTTCCCCGTAAAATGACATATTTTACTGGGAATGATGTATCTTCGTGCCATGCAAAAAGCATGCCTGTTTTTATTTTATTGTTAGGAGTGTGTGATTGTTGTAACCGTTGCAAGGATTGTCAACCCTCTATGACCATAGTTTTTGAAACGACCAATCACAGAGGTGCGGGAGTAGAGGTAACCATTGCCACCAAATCTAAGAAGAACTACTGTGCACCATGGCTGGGTTTTTATGTCTTTGTATTTGGAAATTTTGGTCATTTTAATGTCATTTTGATAGATAGGACGAGGATTAATGCACAGGAGAGGGGACATGTTAGTTTTGCCCGCCGCGCGCATCTCATATTTTAGCAAAGAACCTTATATCGTATTTTACACACCAAAAAAATTGATCACTTTAGAAAATTTGAAGTCTTGGATTTATATAGACATGGAATAGTAATGAGAAGTTCTTAATCATACAATTTAACAAAATAATATATACATAAACTATTTAAATAATTCAGACTAGTTAATTAAAATGTTTTCTTTTGGTTTATAGTTACATGTTCCTGCTCGTTCTTCTAATATACATTTTTCAATGTCTATTATTTCCTTCTTTTTTTCCTCGGAATATACTATCTGTTTTCAACCAGGTTTCAAGAGTTCGTAATGTAGATGATTCTCATTTCAAAACTTCGGACTCTACGAAGATGAACTACAGAATTCAGGTACCCTTAAGCAGATGCTCGAATCACGACTCAGTTTGTACTGTTTATGTGGAGCGAATCTTCAAACCTTCAACTTGATCCGAGTCCACTCTACTACTTTCACGTGCAATGCAGAAAGAACTTCTTGGTTTCGTTGAATCTTTGTCCAGGCACCACAAAGCCGCACTACTAGCAGCTTTCATGCATTTTGTAGGGCCCCATGAAATCAAAAGATTCTACTCCCTCCTCCATCTTGATAGTAACAAACACAACGATAACATCTGTTTAACATTGACCATAGAAGTTCCCTTTCAGCAAATAAAGTGTAAAGAGCTTAAGTCGTAGCAGTCTGCCTTTATCCGCCCCCACAACCGAGGTCTTCTCACTGATTGCGTTGTTGCTCTAGCTCTAGCTCTAGCTATAGCTATACTAACGGGAATGAGAAACTTGACTAGCATCAAAAAACTGTCTGATCAACGGGAGCCTGCCTGGGTGCTTTATCGTGCGAAGTAGTTGCAAAGTTTATCTGATTGACTTCACATGTTGCTGCAGAGAGAGCTGGCACAATACTGTCGACAAAACGCTTCTCATCAGAATCTAGACGATGTTATGAAATGACTTTCCATGCCTGTAGCTCAGGGCACTGACAAAACGGAATGTGGTCGACCTGCATCCACTCTAAATGGATATGTATGTCACCTCTGTCTATGCACTACAGTACCTTGACAGAATAATTCAAGATTATTATTCAATTATTCAATTATTCTTCAACAATAACCCCCTATATATGCAGTTGTGTTTACTAATTTGCTTACTCCAATCGAGACAAGTTCATATTTAAATACTTGAACTTGTAAAAGGATATGGCATTCGATGCAGATCAGCAAAGTAACGAATATTCTTTTCGACTGTGATCTAGCGGTTGAATGTATATATGAAGCTTTGAGTGTAGGGGTCGGCTCTATTTGATCATGCTTCGTTCGAATCAACTTGTATGAGGCGTTGACGGGGTGATTGAATTTGGATACTCGGATTGTCTCGAATTCTTCATCCCCTTATTGAGAGCATTCTCTTATGTGTGAACAGGCAAGAAACCAGAGTGCTAGAAGAGAGAAAAGAAGGCAAGAACTCAGATGCACTTTCCAGGTTATATGAGATACTTATTTGTCAACTGTAATGTCTTGTTTATGACTTCTGCATTGCCAAACTTATACAAAAGTCCGATAGGAGAATCCTTTCATTACGTGATTTGGCAAAAGTACATACAAGTTTTAGGAGTGCAACTCAGCTGATTCCGTGATCACAAGCGGGTAAACAAACTTTAATTTCCGAAATCCAGATTGGCTCTACAAGTAACACTCTCATCGAAAGGAAATTTCGACTGCCTTCCAATTTCTTTCAATTTAAAAATGGAATGCCATTTTTTGTTTCAAGCTGTCCATCATTGACTATTTGAGGGTTTCAGGGGCTTTCCCCCCTAAGACTAGAAGTTATAGATTTTCACCGTAAGGGGATAATACCGTAATTATCCCGAAATCCTTAATGTCGGCAACATAGATACCTTTTGCCCACTAGAGTTACGAATTTTTTTCTTTTTCTCCCGTTAATTACAAGAGTAATAACTATAACCAGGATGCGTTATATCTATACCTTGCCGAGGTTTAGGGTTGCGGATCCTAAGACTCTGTACTTATCGACTGTAGTTTACAGGCCTCCAACCTCTATCGTTCTACTCAGTCGTCCCACTCTTTAGAGGCAAATGAGTACGATTACGTACCGGTGATGATAAGCGTTGTAGCTCTAGGCTGAGTCGCGTTGTAGTTTTCGTCTGTATGCCAACTCGTAAAGATTCCGCGATCAACACATCAATCAAACAAGGTGAATCCTGCTTTGCCATTGCCAAATTTCTCATAACGATATGGTAAAGAGTCCGTGATCAACACATCAATCAAACAAGGTGAATCCTGCTTTGCCAATAGCCAAATTTCTCATACCGATGGCATTGGAGTTTAGCCCCAATTTACCTCCTATGTCTTATCTTTGTGCGGCTTGATGTGAGTCTTCCTTTCCTTCTTGTTATCCTACGCGGTCGCCTTTTTATTCTTTGCCAATGGCTTGTAACATCTATGATCTATAGTCTATCCAGACCTTCCGGACATGAGAACTCTCAAGTTCTACAAGCAGCTCGGGTCTGCATGTTTTCCACAACGGCCACTGACAACAGAGCCGGCAGAACAGTTCAGTTCCCAGAATTGGCTTAGCCGCTCTCTGAACTGGGCACCATGACATTGCTGCGGTATGCCAGTTTGGCAGAAACTTCACACCTCACCTGAGCCACGTGGTGCAACGCGTCGCCGCCTTCCTTGTTGACCATCATGACTCGTGTTGAGAAATGTTGTTCTTCTCAAGACATTTGAGTAGACATCGTGTAGACAACCATCTACCAATTACTTTCTGTAGCACGTCCTAATATATTCTGACCTCCACGATTAGAGTTTCAAACTGAGCTCCCGTTCGGGCTCAGCCAGAAACCAGCTTCGGACTGGACGAACCTGAAATCTAACCCGGATGGGGAGCGTAACCCTCAAGCTAAACTCGAACCGGACCCGAAACTCAACCAGACACACCCATCCAGCCCGAACCTGACGGGGAACTCAACCTGAAATCAATTTCGGTTTCGAAAAGGAGTTCAACCCCATTCGGGTTGAAGTCCTCCCCATCCGATTCCAACGTTCTAATCTAATCTAACTTGAAGTTCTGAATCCCATGTTAAGCTGTCTCTTCATATTCTGAAATTGAGCAGATGGGTAGTTTCAGAAAGGAGAAGAGTGCAAATTGATCCAAGACTCTCAAGACCGTGGCAACTCTTCTTGATTTCCAATCGATCCGGGCCGCTGGGTCTACTCGGAAATTGAACTCTGCAATGCTTGAATAGAAAAAAGTGCGACTCTTCCGTTTCCACAATTAATTCATTCCTGCTTGACAGCCAAGTTGGGGATAATTTGTCTACTTTCTGTACTCTCTAAGAGAAGATTAAAATCTCCACTGTTATTTCTCTATCGATAAACGAACAGCACTTCTACGTGTTCTGTTTGTAGCTTCTGCTCTATGTGCCTTAGCATGTCACATTTCTCCACCTGAGGGATTCCAACCCTCCCTGAATGCTCTTCGCTTCATTCAAACTTGTATTCTCTAACCTCCTGCGACTGAACGATCGGGTGAAACCCATTGTCCAGGACGGAATTCCTCGTCCTGGTAAACGACAAACAGCCATGGTCTACGTGAAATGGAATCTGCACTTTTCAATAAAAGATACAAAACGATTGTCCAACTATTCGTTCAATGAGAAAAAGGCGACCGCGTAGAAGAACGGGAAGAACCCATCAAGCCGAGCAAGGGTGAGACAAACTAGGTAAAATGAGGTTATGTCCCAATAGAAATCTGCAGTATTGCACCTAAGATATCGAGCAGTGCAGGTCTATAAACAATTGGAATATTCGAAAAAAATCATCTAAGGTGATTGCCTTCCGATGGATTGCATTAACCACTCATTTTTGTAGAACAATGTATTACATTTTGCTTGTAATCCGGGACTTGATTGATCAAGAGCAATAGCAAACGTGACTGATGAAACACCTTGCTGTTTCATGCGGTGTTCTAGATACTTGTCACTATTATGGCAAATACTCAAATGATTAGATACCTTGAGTTGTCAATAATATGGGAGTCCCGCAGGTCCAGTATTTAGGAGTTCAATATGATGATTCACACTGGTAGAATAATGATAAAGCCCTAAGTTAGCATGCATCGAATGTATCCTAAAGAAAACGTATAATTGAAGCAAATTGAGAATAGCATATGTTTGACGTACTATGTCTACTTACTAATAAACAATGTGAAATCTACAACATCCATGCAAAAGTCTGCGAGTAATAGGAACTGTGATGTAAATCGAACGTCAGTAATCAGTGCTTGAACAATAAGATGAAAAACGTGGGGGTGGAGTCAGAGTAGAAACACTATAGACATCATATATATGTGCAGAGAGCGATAAAGGTTCAGAGGTTGGTGTGAGTCAGAGTAGAAACACTATAGACACCATATATATGTGCAGAGAGCGATGAAGGTTCAGAGGTTGGTGTGAGCCTGTTTCAGCTGTGAAGGTAGCTTCCGAGACAAGAAGTGAATCATATTATTTCTTGTTGTCCTTTGATTTTGGTTTAATGAGTTCATGATGATGTGCTATTGCGAGAGATTCAGGGACTGTGTTTTCTAACAATTGGTATAGTTAGCTTAGTTGGTCCTAAAGAGGGTCTTGAGATCTGAGGGTGCATTGAAATGGGTCCAGAAGCAAGTCTGCAGCAAAGCAATGGCAGTGGTGATATCCATATCAAATGCTAAATTTGCAGTGGAGTAGTTTGATGGGAAAAACATTTCTGAACTTTGGCAACTGAAGATGAAGGACCTTCTTGCCCAGTAAGGACTGCATAGAGCACTAACAAAAAGACATGAGGACAAAAGTGATGAGGATGGTGAAGATGAAGATGTAGATCTCAAAGCTATTAGCAATATTCGGTTGAACCTTGCAGGTGACATGTTATACAATGTTATGAATGAGGAATCTGCACCAAAACCATGGGCCAAACTGGAGAATCTTTATATGACCAAGTCATTGACAAATAAACTGTTTCTTAAACAGAAGTTGTATAAGTTGCTGATGAAGGAAGGCCAAAGTATTATGGAGCACCTCAATACTTTCAACAAAATCATTTGTGAGTTGATGAGCATAGAGGTTAGGTTAGAAGAGGAGGATAAGGCATTGTTGTTATTGACTTCACTTTCTCCATCATATGAGCATCTGATCACAACTCTTCTATATGGGAAGGATGATATAAATTGTGAGGAGGTCACTTCAGCATTATTGTCCAATGAGATGCAAAAAAGACTCAACCAAGAAATGAAAAATCTAGAGGCCCTATTTATCAAAGGAAGCTCAAGAGAGAGATCAGATCAAGTGTAAATCAAGATCCAAGTCTAGAACTACAGGTTTCAAATGCAAGTGTTGGATTTGTAGGAAGGTTGGACATTTCAAGAAGGATTGTAACAACAAGAGGCTTGAGTCCAACAAGGATAAAGGTCAACTTTCAGATCAAGCAAATATTGCTAAGTCATCTGGTTTTGTGGATGATGGTCTATGTGTTACCCAAGACAAAGATCAATTTGAGGAGTCATGGATATTGGACTCGGATTGCTCTTACCATATGTGTCCAATTAAGGAGTGGTTTCATGAGTACAAACCATTCAATGGAGGATTTGTAATACAGGGAAACAACATGTGGAAGTTGTGAAGTAGATTGGAGAGTACTTTGGTACTTGAAAGGGACTATACATATTTGCATTGTCTTTGATGTGGAGAAGGACCAAGAAGGAGAAATTACAAGGTATGTAGATTCTAATTTGGTTGGAGACTTGGATAAGAGAAGGTCTACAAAAAGAACTCTTTTTTACTTTGCTATTCATTTGGCCAAAAATCAATCATATCATTCAAAGATAAAGCATATTCATGTGAGACATTTTATCAAGGAAGGTGTGACAAATGGTGAAATCAATTTGCAAAAGATTAGAATTGAGGTAAACACAGCTGATATGTTGACTAAACCTGTTCAAGTTATGCATGACCTTGCTCAAAGTTCAATGTTGCTCTTTGGGATGATATGGTGGATAGAAGCAAAAGGTGGAGATTGCCATGTTTGGCTTGTAATCCGGGACTTTGACTGATCAAGAGCAAGAACAAATGAGACTGATGAAACACCTTGCTGTTTCATGCTGTGCGAGGGCATTCACTTGTGTAGATATGTTCAGTCACTATTATGGTAAAGTATTAAAGTGACTAGATATCTTGCGTGATCAATATCCAAAAAGCCCCGAAAGTGTGTATTCAGGAGTTCAGTTGGATGACAAGGATGAGGAATTATATATATATATATATATATATGGCTTGTAATCCAAAAAGCCCCGAAAGTGTGTATTCAGGAGTTCAGTTGGATGACAATGATGAGGAATTATATATATATATATATATATATATATGGCTTGTAATCCGGGACTTTGACTGATCAAGAGCAAGAACAAAGGAGACTGATGAAACACCTTGCTGTTTCATGCTGTGCGAGGCCATTCACTTGTGTAGATATGTTAGTCACTATTATGGTAAAGTATTAAAGTGACTAGATATCTTGCGTGATCAATATTCAAAAAGCCCCGAAAATGTGTATTCAGGAGTTCAGTTGGATGACAATGATGAGGAATTATATATATATATAATGAGCCTGTTTCAGCGCGTGGTGGTAGTTCCCAAAGACAGGAAGTGATTCCTTAGTTACATAATTTCCTATTATCTATTTTTGTTTAATGAAGTTTATGATGTGCTATTGTGAGAGAGGTCATATGACTTCGTTTTCTAATACAATGGACAATAATCTCTAAAATATGGTATAAACTATGTCTAAAATATATTACAAAATAGGAGAGTGAGAGTGGTCCCTGTTCGTTCAATTGGGTGCCAAATAGAGATCCACACCCCACGTGAATAACAAATAGCCTGGGTTTCAAGTACGCTGACAAACATCACGTCAAACAAAACATAAATTGGACTCACATGCCACGTCAAGAGAAAACGAAGGTACTGCAAGTCGTTCAAGTCTTCCTGACGATTTGAGCACCATAAAGGATACTGTCAAAATTCATGTTTGTTTCAATCTTAGCCCAACTTCAGATGAATCTCTGCCAGTGAATTGGACACAAGTCAGCGCTGTGCTGGACTTGAACTCCCAAGTCCCACGGGCAGTGACAGGCCAATGTGCTGTGACTGATAAGTACTGGGACGGAAATGGATCGTTTTAAACGTTGCAGAGTAAAGGGAAGTTCGGGCTACCTCGTGCAATGGCTCAAAGTAACAAACAATCATACCATGCTAAGAGACATCCACTTTCGGATTCCAGTAAAGGTAGAAGTTTTCATTCATCAGTAACGCAACGCACATAGGATAACAATAAGGATGGGAAGACCGCATCAAGCCCGTAAGAGGATACAACATAAAGCTTCAATTATCAATTCGTCCCATTATGCTCCGATTATCTATTCATCCCATTAAGGGTTTCGGAGAGGATCGCGAGATGAACTCAAGCTTATGTTCATTTGTCAGAGCGACAGAAATAGGGTTACTTTCTTGGGGTGTAAAATGGAAGCGGTCGTGAAATCACCTGGACCAGCAGCATAGCATGAAACATTTGACATATTTATATGACAGCTTATATGACATACTTGTTGCAGGTATATAACTGCATTCATAGAGAGCGATTTGCATTGAAGACCCTAGCAATCTTGAACTTGGCTTTTGCATGCATTGATCAAATCGCGAATTTAGATGGCATGACTCGACTTAGACTTAGTAGGCAGAGTTCTTTGAAGCTCCTACCATGATCAGTAATTTTTAAACAAAATCTTCTTGATCCCCCAGGTTTGGTGTGTACTTCCACCTTTTACTTTGCATGAGTTGTCATAAATCCGATGCTTTGGCAGTCAGGTAACCTCGGGCTACAAAACACCACTACCTCCTGAAACGAAATCGATGGAACATAGATGGACACGACTGTATACTCTACACCCACTGAGCGTGGAATAAAATAATCTTTCTGCGAGGATTGGGTATCTGGCCAAATAAGGGTTCTCTAATGTTTGGATGGGCCGTCATACTTGTCCACGGACTCTAATGTACTCCTTAGAATCTTCATGTGATTACTGTCTCTGGCAATAGCAATAGCACGGACCACTATCAGGAGGAACATCTACTAATGTCGGAGCTATTCCTGTGTACTCGATTTCCTGACCACGATACAGGTAATCGCCTATTTTTTCTAGTACCACTGTAAATGGGTCTGTCATATTCTTTGGTTTGTTTAGCTTGTATGTCTTTGGAAACACGCATGGACGGTAGCCTAGCTTTGCTTCCACCTTATGTGCCATCCCGATGAGTGGGGTAGCACCGCACAGTCTGGTGTTCAGATCATTTAGAGAAGCAACAAGGCCGCCAACCTCTTTCTCCACAACCATGGTGTCCACTGCAAGGTAACCTCTATAGCCCTCTTCCCACATGCGTTTCATCAGCTTGTCCACAGGCACTTCGGGTGCGTAAACCAGATCTGCATCATTCTCTCGAGGTAGTCGACTCCCGGTGTAAGTCCCTTCTACTGCCGTGAAGGGAGTAGATTCGATGTGAACAACACCCTTGTCGCCTAAAATTGCATTCACCGCTACGTCGTCCAGCTTCTTCACCGCCCATGGCAGCTGGCCGACATCAGCGTCTATAACAACGGGCATGAACTTGGAAATGTTTTTGAAAGGTTCGTCGGGGGAGAGATCGGACTCCTTTACTGACTTGGGGAAGAAGCCGACAGAGTGGAACTCTTCAGCAAGTTCAAGAAGACCATCGCGCAAAGATTCTACCTTGCATCGGGCTTGCTTACAATGCCGTGCCCTGCGCATAGAGATGAAGGCTTAATCCATACTTTGACGTTATCCGGGTCGCTACCCTTCTTTTCAAGCTTCCGCCTAAACAAGTCAGCGATTTCACCATGAGGAAGAGGTTCGTTGATTACAACGCCCGGTGGAACGTCGATACCGACCTCGTCAGCTACTTTATGAAGGTGGTCCTTGCCGACGAACTGCAGGAACGTATCACAGCTCATTAAAGTTCGCGCGCCAATTTCTCTACTTCTTCCGTGACGTACGAATTCGCAATGACCTTGGCCTCGAGCAATTCCTTCGTGGTTGCACTATCCGCATGGTCTAGAAGCGCAGTGACGATCGAACCGTCAGGATAGTATCGACTGTCACCCAGTGGCTTTATGGGTATCAATGGGCCTCCGTCCTCCAGATACTTCTGGCAGTATTCACGGTTCGTTTTGCTCATGGTAAAATGCAGGGCTGTGGAACCAGGCCCAGACATCCCTACTACAGAACCAGCCAGCACAACTTCGAGGTCATCCACCGATGTGATTCGCCAGCTTTTTCCTTCGGGCTTCACCACCAAAGAATTTATGAACACTGCTTCATCTGGTTTCAATCCTAGATACCCAGCAACGCTGCTGAAACTCTCATTCAACTTCTCCTAAGACCAGTTGAATTTATACTCTGGCATTGAGTCTTGCATTCAAATTCTCCCAACAAAAAGCTTATTGCTTGCTTCGAGATCCTTCCTCCTGTCCTTCACCGCCGTCTGCGCACCCTCTCAGAAGAAGCACGAACAACAGATTGCAGTTCTCTGTGGACTTCTGTTCTTGAAGAATAGGGCCTGACGGTTTGAGCAGAGAATGAGAAGAGTATCTACTCTACATTCACCACTACATATACCGGAGACAGCTGCAATGGTTGTGAATTGGCCTTCCGGATACAGGCGATGTATACATCTTGACAGCGTAGTAGTATAATCTATCGGGCAATGAGATCAAATGCCAAAGATCCTGATCCGAAACCAAACAATCTAGTTTTATCCGCGTAATCGCAGATGGTCCCAATGATGAGACTCACGATGGAAAATTGGAGAATGAAATGTTCCAGACTTGTAGGCTACCAACTTCATCTGCGTAAGAATAGAGTAACCTTTATATAGAATAAATGAGGTTTTCAGAAATAGTTTTGATGGGTGCGGGTTTCAGAAATAGTTTTGATGGATGTCTTCGCTGTGAACTAGTAATAAATGGTGTAACTATTTTTAGTGAACGTGAACGATTTTTACACAAGTAAGGAGATGAAGTGTTAATAAATGTCAGTCCAATATAATTCTTTGTTATTTATGAGGTATTTAGTGCAAGTTATATTCATATATAAAAATCAGATGTAATGTAATGGATGTTTAGGGTTGCCCGTCGAAATGTTAATATGTTAATGGTGTAACTATTTTTAGTGAACGTCGTTGTGTAAGGAGAGGAAGTGTTAATAAATGTCAGTTCAATATAATTCTTTGTTATTTATGAGGTATTTAGCGCAAGTTATATTCATATATAAAGATCAGATGTAATGTAATGGATGTTTAGGGTTGCCCGTCGAAATTAATGATTATAAGGAGTGACCTAGTTTCTTGAGAATGTTTTCACTTTTTCTGGTGAATGATTTTTAGAGAATAATTTATGAAATTTGTTGGCGGATCCAAAATTCTTCTCTCTACTATTCAAACTCAAATTCAATGATGGTGAATGTGAGCATGTGCTAATGCTCCCATCAATCTCGTAAGTGATAGGTTAGTAGTTTTGCATTGGGGTGGTGGTTCATTTCCATGTACTAGTGAGGGAAAAGAGATAATGTAAGTTATGGAAGATGATCAAAAGAAATGACATGGCTGTTGAGAAGAAGTGGATGGGCTTCTTGAGAATGTTCCCAAGTTTTCTGGTGTCAATGTTTAGAGGATGATTTATGCAATATTTTGGCAGATCCAAAATGGTGCTCTCAACTATTTGAACTCGAATTCACCAATCTTGTACTAATGCTCCAGTCCGTAACCTATGCGACCGGGCTAGTAGTTTTGCATTGGTGTGGTGGTTCATTTCCATATATTAGTGAGACAAGAGAGATAGTGTGAGTTATGGAAAATGATACGTGTATACTAGTGAGACAAGAGAGATAGTGTGAGTTATGGAAAATGATCTGTGTATATTAGTGAGACAAGAGATAGTGTGAGTTATGGAAAATGATCTGCGTCACTTGTCATCAACTGAGAAATTGAGTGGGGATTGAGGAATTCTATTCCAAAAGAGCAACAAAAATTTAGCAATTGTCACTTGTCATCGACCGAGAAATTGAGTGGGGATTGAGGAATTCTATTCCAAAAGAGCAACAAAAGTTTAGCAATTGAAGATAAGTACTTGATTGTAGTGTAGGCACACATTTGGATACAACCAATGAGCTACAATGGGCTAAAATCCATTTAATTCTAGATTAACCTATTACACCATGCAACAACTTGTGTCCACCAAATTCACCTTGAACCAAGTACTTTATTGACTCTAAATTGTAATTAATACTTTATATTAAACCAATGGAAAACTCCATATTCTTTAACTTTTTGCTGCACCTATTATAAAATTTACTAATAATAAGACACTTGGACGAAAGTCCTTAGTGGATCCCTATTTTCCTCCAGCCCAAGAGCTGCGGGAGAGTGTGGAGACGGGAGAGGAGAGGGAGAGACGTGAGACAATTTTGATAAATTTTGAGTGCTCTCTAGCATGTAGCCTTTGAGTGAATAGCCGATTCTCTTTGTTTTTCAATTTCGGTTCCATTGGCACCTAGATTGAAGACTATGGAGAATGGAGTAGAAAGTTATGAAGTTTTTTTAGCTTTTTTAGGGTTGAGAGTGATCATTATACATTTAGAGTGATGGGTTGTGAATTTTCATTTCTAATCTCTGGGTTTTCATGATTAAGTTCCATGGGAATTTAATTTGAAAATTTTGGAGATGGAAATTGGAAGTTATGAGAGTTTATAGATTTTAGGGTTTGGAGAGATTGTTTTCTTTTGTGAGTTGGGATGTGAGGGGTTGTGGTTTTGCAGATATGGGGAGATATGGAGAGGAGTATCATGTGTTACTATCACTATTCTTGTGCTAGCCATGGCTACACCTTCCCATGTGGGGTCGCCTAGAGCGGGTCGGGATACACCATGCCCGATGTGTCACTGACGCTTTACCTCGCAAGGGGTAAAGACCCATGTGAGAAGGATGCACAAGGACTATGATTGGACCACTTGGGATGCTCACGTGAGACGAGCAACCACATTGACAGCAATGACACTCGGGATTACGCACACTTCTTCTATACCTTTGTTGATCATTCCAGGGATACCGATCGAGTCGTGGGAGTGGTTAGCTTCTCAGGCGGGTTGCATTTTGGGGTTATTTGAGACTAGTTTTCCATGTGTACGTCTATTCCATAGGCTACCCCGCACACTCCATGATGAGGCTAGACAGGCTTTTCGCCTACTACTGGATCGTTTGGCACGTGATCCCTTGGACGAGTTAGCGTGGTTCCTATTCCTCCTACTCCCTCGATGGTGTCTTTGTTATGCTAGAGGGGGACGTGCGGGGCATAGAGAGGTGGTGGCTAGATTTTGTCGATTCCGAGCAGGGGATTGGGTAGCCCTTCAGGAGGAGTCTGTTAGGGCTACACGATTTAGGAGACAAACATCGCCACAGGATACCACAGATTCCACTCGATTACGACGATGTAGGATATTGGATGCGGGAGAGTTTAGTAGAGCAGCACGAGCGCTACACCCTTTGTCTATAGCGAGTCCTTCTGATGAGACCATCTCTTCCCTACGCTCATTGCATCCTATAGCATTAGAGGGACTACCACTAGAGGTCTTAGATTATCAGCCTGAGCAGCCTTTATGTCTTGATAGGTCGCTATTTGCACAAGCATTGTGCACTGCCCCTCACCTTTCCTCAGGAGGCTTGTCAGGGATGGTTTATGAGCACCTTAGAGATTGCTTCCAGGCAGATGATCCTTCTAGTGGTTTTACCAAGTTGTTTCAGGTGGCTGCAGCAGTAGTGAGAGGAGATATTCCTATGTCTGTAAGTCGGGTCTTAGGTGCTAGTCGACTTCTTGCGATCGAGAAGGACACGGGAGGCATTAGACCAATTGCTATTGGAGAGATCTTTTTGCATTTGGTCAGTCGTACCATTGTCCTTCAGCATCATTCTCACTTTCAACAACACCTTAGTCCACATCAGTTTGGAGTAGCTACACCTGGAGGATGTGAGGCTATATCTCTAAGCATTTAAGCACTCCTAGATATCCATCCGGAGTGGGTCGTCCTACAGGTGGATGTTGAGAACGCTTTTAATAGCATCTCACGTGCATCCATCTTTAGAGAGCTTAGGGAGGCTGGTGGATCCTTGGCAAGTCTCATTCCTTTTGTGCGGTCTTTTTATGGCTCTCCTGCTTCCCTTTACTACAAGCATGGTGGTTCACAGGAAGGAGTCACCGTCTTGGAGTCAGCTGTTGGTACACGTCAGGGAGATCCTTTGGGGGGGCCCTTATTTGCCATGGCTCATTTTAGATCTCTCTTGTCTACTACTTTGGCCATGCCAGGTTGTGTATTTCCCTCCTTGGAAGATGATACACACATTGTAGGCCCTGTAGATCAGATTAGGCAGGCCTTTGACTACTTGACTACCAAGCTACATCTAGTAGGCTTGAGAGTCAAGGTGTCAAAGTGTAGGGCATGGTCCCCTTTAGGTATCCCTCCCCACCTTGAGCTTCCAGAGGGGTGTATCACATCCACAGAGGACTTAGTGTTCTTGAAGTGCCAGTAGGATCGGAGGATTTTGTCACACGCTTCTTGGACGCTGCCCTTGTAGAGGATGTTCTCCATGTGGATGACCTTCCATTACTAGGAGATCCGCAGGTGGCATTTGGTATACTCTCTTCCAGTATTGCTCGTCGACCATCCTACCTCATCCGTATAGTTCCCCCCTCACCGTCCTTCCTATCAAGTCTGAGAGCATTTGATAGGAGGATTATGGGAGTCTTTGGTGATATTATTGGACCAGGGACTTTTGAGTGTGTGACAGGGGATTTGGCACGTAGACAGACGGCTCTACCGATCTCATGTGGTGGGGTTGGCTTGCTTTCTATGGAGGAGATGGCACCTATAGCATTTTTGGGTAGTTGGGCTCTCTCGGCACCCCTACTTGCCTCTCATTTTGTGGTTGCTGATAGGCCGGTTTTGGAGACTTATGTGACAGAGGTGGAGGGAGGGTCCTTTTCTCTCTAGGTGTTATTGCAGCAGACAAGAGATAGTCTATCTCCACGAGCACGAGAGGGTTTTCGACCGTTTGCTTCACTATCCTCAGATTGGACTAGAGGTCTACAGTCTTCCTTGATGGAGCGACAGTGTGAGCATACGTTACATTCTCTCTTAGTTGACTCGTCCATTCCTCAGGCTACTAGAGCACGTCTACGCTCTTGCTCCGGCAAGGGTGCAGGCTCGTGGATCCTAGCTCGACCATGCATTAGGGCTTTCCGACTCGCACCGGCTACTTTCTCTACAGCGATGAGGTTTTGCCTAGATTTGGTCCACCCATCTGCATCTTCACTACTCACTTGTGAGTGTGGTTCTACACTAGATGCAGCGGCAGTCCACATGACACGGTGTCCTTTTGGAGGACAGAGGATAGCTACCCATGATGCCATTAGAGACATAGTGTTTGCTATGGCACGAGAGAGTGGATACTTGGCTTGGAGGGAGCGTTCGTATGCGTTGCAGACGACACGTGTCAGGGCAGACTTATACTTCGTCCGAGATGATCAGGTGACAGTAGCGGATGTCGTGGTCACGGACCTTATGCGAGATACAGTTTCGGAGGGAGTGATTACCCATCCCCCTGGATGGGCGGCGAGTGCAACAGCAGGTCGCAAGGTCTCCAAGTATAGGGGCATGCAGCGAGGTCACCTCTTTGTTCCTCTAGCCTTGGAGTTATATGGAGCGATGGACACGGCATTTGACACATTTGTCAGGGAGTGCGCGAGAGCTTATCATGTTAGGCGTTAGGGGGTACCACTCTCACTCTCATACTTTGTAGTTTACTTTAGACAGCGTGTGTCCATTGCTCTACAGAGGGCAGTGGCTGGTGCAATCCATTGGAGAGCAATCACATTAGGTGATGTTTCTTCGGTTGCTCCAGTTGTGTGTAGACCGTACGACTTGCATAGCTCGGATATCTTAGGTGCGGTAGGGCAGATTTCTCATACAGACTCTATTGGGGCTTAGCCCCATGTTACCCTTTTTTGTCTCTCCCTTGTACGGCTTGATGGGGTCTTCCCATCCTTCATTTTTCCTACGCGGTCTGCCTTTTTTCACTTTTCCTCCAGCCCTTATCTTTTATTTTCTGCCTCCTGCAAATTATAAAGTTATCTAGTAATACGACACTTGGACGAAAGTCCGTAGCGGGTCCCTGTCTTCCTCCAGCCCGCACCCCATACCGACTTAGCCTGGACCCACATACCGATTTCGAAAAACCATTTCTGAGACCCCTTGTGTGGCCGATGCTCCGAGAAAGGAAATCCGCAACTCGAGCTTTGAGCGACGTGGTGGCACTTTCGCCCAAATCCGGGCTCAGAGGCGACAATTTGTCGGAACATGGAGCTCTCTGAGTTGGGTTACCAACAATTACAACTTTGACGGTCCTCACAACAGAGCAAAGCTCGACGCGTGCATGAGAAGTAACTCTTGTTTATCTCCCATACCTTGGATGCGCAGAGTCGCCAGCTCTCGATCAAATTTTGGGAAAGGTGTTGAGGTACTTTGCCGGAAAGGGTAAAGGGTACGGAGGTCACACGCACGGCCAGCAGCGCTGTCAAAATCTGCTAGAAGAGGGTGGTCGAGCCAGAGCAAATTCGTTATGGCTGGCCTTCCTTTCAACTAATTTCACAGTTGTCAATTACGCTGCATGCATACCAGCATTGGGGCTTAGCCCCATGTACCTTTTTTGTCTCTCCCTTGTACGGCTTGATGGGGTCTTCCCATCCTTCATTTTTCCTACGCGGTCGCCTTTTTCGATCATACCAGCATACGTGAAGACTTGCAAGTACGAGAATTTCACATCAGTGTATGAGCTCCCATTGTCTAGGAGTTGTTTAATTGCAGAGATGGAGTGGAGAATCTTATCCGTACACCGAAGGTAGGGTCAAAACTCGAAATGAGTGGCTTTTGTCATTCTCGCGTGCGCGGGCGATTTTTCTCACCTTTTTAGTTATTCTCGTGACTTCATCGACAAATTTGTGCAATAAGAAAAACGGTGAAGTATCAGCGGCGTCGTGGAGAGTAAATCGGCTGTAGAAGCAGGAAAATGCTTACGTCAGGTAAGACTTAACTTATCCATCTTAGCACCATGTTACCTTTTTTTTCTCTCCCTTGTACGGCTCGATGGGGTCTTCCCCTCCTTCGTTTTTCCTACGCGGTCGCCTTTTCCACTTATCCATCTTTCAGTGTTATCTACTTTCAATTAGACGAACTCATGGACGCAAAATGTTCAATAATCTTAGTCGAATCGTGCTTCTTGCTTGGGTAAAACAGCTCAGGCGCGGTCAATGCCGGCTAAGACGTTTACGTTTTGGAAGTACGTGAATCTACCACGGGAAAAGACTGATTGCAAAGCCATCAACCTAGCGCTAGGGTTATTGACGTGCATGAGAGTTGTAAGTTAGTTCCTGGAAATTTGAATCAGATCTGTGGAAATGCAACGTATATTTCTAACTTTTCATATCTTTGAGCGGGCACGTCATGCACATCATTCGAAATATATTCCTATCCAGAGCTCCAAACTTCTATAGGATAGAGCCAAAAGTTGTTGATCGATAAGATGTGATCTAGTTAAGATTTCATGATGTAGATAACAGATTTCAAATTCCCCCGGTGAAGAATTCTCTTCGAACCTTTTGGATTTAAGGTCTGCACCAAATTAAGTTCCTTGCATTCTATGTTGACTGAGCAGATCTCAGTTAAAGTTTGTCAATGCTGTCAAAGAATTGTTGAAATTCGTCAACCATAAAAGTTCATTTATCAGCTAATTGCTGATTTACATGCCTTGCCATTTCTTCTCAACAAATTCATCAACAGCCTTCTTCACCTCTCCTAAATGGCATCGTTCGAGAAGCTTCATAACGTCTAGTAAATTCATCTGGTTAATACTCTCACACACGGCAGTTTCGCATAGAGCCATCAGAGAGTGGAGCTTCAAGCTTGTCTGCAATCACAGCGACGTCTATGGGAAGGATGTCGTTTGTAAAGCAGATTTCCTGTAAATACATGACAACAGTTCGCATTACTGGGTAGCGGAGATTCCACATGTTTATGGTCTTGCGCTCCTCGTCTGGCAGGTCAGAATTAAGCAGTGCTTTGAAAGCAACCGACTTCTGCTCCTGCAAATGGACATTGATAAACTTCAACATACACGGATCCACTCTAGATACAGCTCACAGAGCATGAAGGAGTTTCAACCGTACCAAGTTGGTTTGCTTCGCAAATTCAAAATGAATTCAGTTCGGTCTTCATTGCTCAGCTGACCTGACCGAAAGGTCGAGTAGAGGCGGGTTAACTAGATTAGGATGAAGTGGAAGCAGTTAGACTTGATAGGATTAATCCTTAAAGGATGGTAAGTAAATTGCCTATATTCAGTTGTACATTGCATCAAACAGTCCATAATATGGCCTTTTGTGATTTTAGTAAGGAGGAATCGAGCACTCTCTACTCCTATCTTTCAAAATCAGTGACTTTACTCTATATCTCTCACCAGCAACTCTAGTAGGATGAAGGCCTGCGATGGTTCTCTTGGATATGATGCGGTTCATACTCAGTAGGAAAGGGAAAGTCGGGCTGTGGGCTTAATTTAAAGACAGACTTCTGCTAAAAATTACCGCTGGAGTTTATGTACGTAGTGACGAGTATTTACCAACACACCGTAATGGGCCCAGATGATCTTACCGCCCCCACCATCCGAGTAAGAGTGGTGTACAAGTATAGTCACTATACTGAACGTTACTGAACCTGCTGAGTGGTGCATCTGGAATAAGGTTGTGCCCTTCACATTTCGTAGCTAACACATCCCGCTCTTTCTTAAGTTGGTCACGAAACTTGAAGTCTTTCCAGGAGATCCTGTCAGAGTACTCGAATGCTTCGTGTTCAAACCTCGTCTTCCTCGGTACGCGCCAGTACGAGGTAGTGATAAGGGGCTCCGGCTCGAAACTCCTCCTCGTTGGGCGGTTTGAGTTTGAAGGAAAGAAATGAAAGGAGACGCAACAACAGAGAAACACACTTCTCCTTTGGACAGAGTAGAGAGTGAAAGTGAATCTGCTCCTGTGTGCTAACCAGAAACCACCCGTCTACATTTATCCTTAAACCGTTTCAGTACCTCCGTGTATAACATTTGCAAAGTTCTCGTCGGCCTTTCAGTTAGATTTGCTTGTCAATAAAGAGTAACGCTTAGGGAAGCTACTTTGCCAGGACAGCCGTTGATCAAGGTGGAAGAAATGAAGTGATCCGCCAGTGATCCGGGTTGAACAGGAATATAGGCAACGAACAGAGTCTCAGACTGAAAGACGTAAATTCTTAAAGTCGTGAATTGAACTCCTCACGCTCATCTACGCTTTCAGAGCCATCAACATGTTGAATGTGGTGGGCGAGATAGAGGGCAAACCACTGCACCGGAGCACAAGGCCGTAAGGTTGCATACACACTCCACTTTAGGGCTTATATCGGTAATGTACTTCGTGTCTTTTGCTGTTCTGGTTCATTTGTAAAGATGTAAATTCACGCTCTCCTCTGCTAAACAAACTTGTTTTACTCTCCTTGCTTCATCGAAGCTTGTGATGTTCATAATCTTGCGGGTGGGCTTTAAAAGCCGTCTTTCGAACTCACGCATACGTGATGAGTATAATATAATGTCAAGATGTACAATTTTCAAACCTTGATGTATGTTCTGAAGTGATGATTCCAACCTGGAAGTGAAGCCATCATCCGAACTAAGAAAATTCATGATGAAAACCACAAGGCCAAACCACGAAAGGAAATGAGAAACATACTTGTGAGTGAGCTGAGTAATGGTTCTCTAAACTGTCTTGGGAACGCTATGGTGTTATGAATTCTCTGGTGTCCTGCAACGCTTTCCATAAAAATAATAGGTGTGCGGAGTTACAAATCTCCATGCATTTCTGTAAAATCTTCTTGAAGCAATAATTCGCGTCAAGTTTCCTTGCTTGAAGGCGATGTCTTGATGTCGGGTCGTACTTAATTCGGCAGGAGTAGCTTACACAGATAAACAGGAGATAACGAAGTAACAAGACCAACATGTTCCGCTCTAAACGGACATAGGTGCACAAGTATATGGTCGCTAACGTCACGAACAAATAGAACCATATGATGCAATACCAATCGCTTGATCTGCCGCCAAAAATGACCAGAGTGGAAGAATGATAAGGAAGCTTGGAGCTCCGCGATCACGAGATGTAGTACAACAAACTGCTGGTTCAAGGTAGGAGGGTGGTGTGCCGCTAGTACACTGCTATGGCAGTCCAAGGGCCTTGATGTTCTCAACTGTGGCTGAAAGTAGGTTGTGACTCGGTTTCCAGCTATACCAGATCGAATCATAATATACTACACATTCAGTTCCGGTAGATTTAGTTAATGTTCGTGGACACGAATCTTTAGAATTCAGAATGACCGGTTTCACAGTTTCTTTGTTCATAAATAACGGGTGGACTGAGGACTGCTCCAGATAGCTATATTGACATTTCTATTTCAACAACGCAGTACACAAATGTGGCCGGTCTTAACTCTAGTCTCACATGGACAAAGTGTATGAAAATTGGATAATACCTTACGAGTATGTCTCGAAATTCAAGATGAATTACTCGTCCTTTGAGCACACATGTGCACGGATGCAGCGAGTTTAACTGGAGTAGCTTCCGCATCTATCTAGACGACGGACTTAATGCCTCGAGATACTTTGAAAGGAAGAGATTGTTACGCTGGAACGATACATTCTAAAAGAGGACCAAAAACAGAGTCAGAAGTCCAGTTGATAGACTTATAGGGGTACAGAGGTGCATCCATGTGCAGAAAAGATACACACAAGTACTTGACCACGGCTAACAACCACTCAGGGTTTGGTCAGGCGCGATATAGTAAGACATTTCTCATCCCAATAGACTAGATATCTCAAAATGATTGCCACAAGAGATCAACGAGCCAGCGGACCGATCCGTATGAACTAGTGAGTACTAAGTCCAGCCCTACACGGAAAAACATAAGTCCGCGGAGTAGCGCAGGACTAAAACAGAGGTTAGGGAAATGTAGTTTTGTGTTCACAGGAACCCTAGTGCGAACAGATTGCAGTCATTTCCAAAAAGCTCACCAGATGCATAAAAAAAAAACCATTGCAGCAACATCCTTTACAGAAATGAACTACCATTACCACCTTGTGGAGAAATGAGCTGAGAAGATTGCTCATCCTTTAAGTTGAAAACGAAAGGAGACATGCTAGTTTTGCCCGCCACACTCATCTCATATTTTAGAAAAGAACCTTATATCGTATTTTACACACAAAAAAATGATCACTTCAGAAAATTTTAACTCTTGAATTTATTATATAGACATGGAATAGTAATGAGAAGTTCTTAATCATACAATTTAACAAAAATACTATAAACATAAACTATTTAAAATAAATATCAAATTAGTTCATTAAATTGCTTTCTTTTGGTTTATAGTTATATGTTCCTGCTCGTTCTTCTAATATACATTTTCAATGTCTTCAATTCTTTCTCTTCGGAATGTACTATCTGTTTTCAACCAGGTTGCAAGAGTTCGTAATGTGGATGATTCTCATTTCAAAACTTCGGACTCTACGAATATGAACCACAGAATTCAGGTACCCTTAAGCAGATACTCGAATCACGATGCAGTTTCTACTGTTTATGTGGAGCGAATCTTCAAACCTTCAACTTTCAAGTGCAATGCAGAAAGGACTTCTTCGTTTCGTTGAATCTTTGTCCGCGGCATCACAACGCCGCACTACCAGCAGCTTTCATGCATTTTGTAGGGCCATGAAATCAAAAGAATCCACTCCCTCCACCATCTTGATAACAAACAGACACATCGATAACCAAACTGTTTAACATTGACCATAGAAGTTTCCTTTCAGCAAAAGAAAGTGTAAAGAGCTTAATTTGTAGCAATCTGCCCTTATCCGCCCCCACAACCGAGGTCTTCTCACTGCTTGCGTTTTTGGTATAGCTCTAGCTATAGCTATACCTACGGGAATGAGAAACTTAACTAGCATCAAAAACTGTCTGATCATCGGGAGCCTGCCTGGGTGCTTTATCGTGCGAAGTAGGTGCAAAGTTCATCTGACTGACTTCACATGTTGCTGCAGAGAGATCTGGCACGATCTGTCGACAAAAAGCTTCTCATCAGAATGTAGACGATGTTATGAAATGACTTCCCATGCCTGTAGCTCAGGGCATTGGCAAAACGGAATGTGGTCGACCTGCATCCACTCTAAATGGACACGTATCTCACCTCTGCCTATGCACTACAGTACCTCGACACTCTTCAAGAATAATCCATTTCCGGACAGGACAGTTCCCCTCATCGTCCTTCCTATCTCCTCGGAGAGCATTTGAGAGCATTTGATATGAGGATTACGAGAGTCTTTGGTGATATTATTGTACCAGAGACTTTTGAGTGTGTGACAGTGGCACGTAAATAGACGGCTCGGCCGATCTCATGTGGTGGGGTTGGCTTGCTTTCTATGGAGGAGATGATACCTACAGCGTTTTTGGGTAGTTGTGCTCTCTTGGCACCCCTATTTTCCTCTTGTTTTGTGGTTGCTGATAGGCCGGTTTTGGAGATTTATATGATAGAGGTGGAGGGAGGGTCCTTTTCTCTCCGGGTGTTATTGCGACAGACAAGAGATAGTCTATCCCCACGAGCACGAGAGGATTTTCCACCGTTTGCTTCATTATTGTTAGATTGTACTAGAGGTTTACAGTCTTCCTTGATGGAGCGACAGTGTGAGCATACGCTACATTCTCTCCTAGTCAACTTGTCCATTCCTCAGGCTACTAGAGCACGTCTTTGCTCTTGCTCCGGCAAGGGTGCATGCTCTTGGATCCTAGCTCGATCGTGCATTAGGGTTTTCCGACTCGCACCAACTACTTTCTCTACAGCGATGAGGTTCCGCCTAGGTTTGGTCCACCCATCTACATCTTCATTACTCACTTGTGAGTGTGGTTCTACACTAGATGCAGCAGCGGTCCACATGACACGGTGTCCTTTTGGAGGATAGAGGATAGCTACCCATGATGCCATTAGAGACATAGTGTTTACTATGGCACGAGAGAGTGGATACTTGGCTTGGAGGGAGCGTTGTCCGAAAGGAGAATCTGTCATTACGTGATTTGGCAAAAGTACACCCAAATTTTGGGAGTGCAACTCACCTGATTCCGTGATCACATGCGAGTAAACAAACTCTAATTTCCGAAATCCAGATTGGCTCTACAAGTAACATTCTCATCGAAAGGAAATTTGGACTACCTTCCGATTTCTTTCAATTTAAAAATGGAATGCCATTGACATGCCAATTTTTTGTTTCAAACTGTCCTTCATTGACTATGAGAGGGTTCCAGGGGCTTTCCCCCCTAAGACTAGAAGTTATAGATTTTCACCGTAAGGGGCTAATACCGTAATAATCCCGAAATCCTTAACGTCGGCAACATAGATACCTTTTGCCCACTAGAGTTACGAATTATTTTCTTTTTCTCCCGTTAATTACGAGAGTAATAACCATAACCAGGATGCGTTATATGTATACCTTGCCGAGGTTTAGAGTTCCGGATCATAAAGACCCATAAGACACTGTAGTTATCGACTGTAGTTTACAAGCCTCCAACCTCTTAGGCGATTCACATGGCTCTTTTGGGCTCTGGCGGCCCACTAAAAGACAAAGTCCGGCAATTAGAATTTGGACGGAGCTCATGTGCACGTCAGGTCTGCCTGACGTTCAAAGCCTCAGCCGGAGCTTATCCATCAAGCAGCTCTAGCTCCGTTTAACCTTTGCGAACCCGGGAATTTCCTAGATTAATGGGTCGGGTGATACAACGTGCAATAAAATTATCGGAATTCCCTTTCTGTGACAGGTTTGCCCGAGAATGAACCTGTCGACTTCCCATCTTCGCTACATCGAGTCTTTAATCTTTCCAAGTAAATACATTTTTGATTTTAATTTTTGACCTTCGAGACCGGATGCAAATGTAATATGTTTTACCTTTTTTCATTTTTGGACCGTTATTCAATGTTGGTCATGCGTGACTTAAGAATGAAAGCATTTTATTAATATTCTTTTTTGAGATAGGAAAAGAAATGTTTTGTCAACGAAAACCAATTCCAATACTGGGTGCAATATTTTCTTTTTATTCATAAATTTTTTCTCCCTTTACTAATGTGATTAATTCCATCAGATTTTCTGTTTGAAACTCCCTTAATCATAAAAATATGAAATCATTAAAATTCATCAATATATAGGAAAACGAAAAGCTAAATTTGATGATCACTCCTTTGTGGAACACATTTTCACATTCGTGTTCCACAAAGGTGAAAATTTTCTAATTGATTTGTAAACCCCGAACTCTTTACTTTACTTAACTTAATTCGAGAACTGGTTACTTATTAACGCCAGTCAATCATCCAAAATGACCCGTCATCACAAGTATACATATGAGGTTGACTTACATCCAAATTAACTGCCAGACCTATGCACTCCCATGGACACATGATTTCTTCCGTCAATGTTTTAGAGGCTGACGGACGTCAAAACTGACGTACATCATTGAGCCATGTGAAGTGGCCCTCTATCGGACTACTCAGTCATCCCACTCTTTAGAGGCAAAAGAGTACAATTACGTACCGGTGATGATAATCGTTGTAGCTCTAGCCTGAGTCGCGTCGTAGTTTCCGTCTGAATGCCAACTCGTAAAGAGTCCGCGATCAACAATCAAACAAGGTGAATCCTGCTTTGCCATTGCCAAATTTCTCATACCGATACCGTAAAGAGTCCATGACCAACACATCAAGGTGAAGGTGAATCCTGCTTTGCCAATTGCCAAATTTCTAGTACTGATAGCATTGGAGTTTAGCTCCATTTTACCTCCTATGTCTTATCTTTGTGCGGCTTGGTGGGACTCTTCCTTTCCTTCTTGTTATTCTACCCTGTCCCCTTTCTATTCATTGCCGATGTCCTTGTAACATCTATGATGTATAAGGAGGTTTCAAATCTAGCATTTATGGTACCTAAAAGATTCCGTAAAAGTCTTTATGTGTAATCAGTATAACTTGTATGGATAGTAAAACACGGGATCAAATACAGAGTACCCATAGCGACAATCTGAAAAGTTATACATGGATTGGAAATCATGACCCGTAGAGTTATACGAGGAGTGTGCATTTCCCACAACTATCGATAAATATTTATTTTGACATCATTGCTTGATTTTGAATTGATCTCATGGCCTCATTTTGAATTTAATTCACACTAATGACATTCATTAAGAAGAGAGCTAAAGCTAATCCAACTTGCTAACCTAACATCCCACCACACTTGGTCTGGCTCACAACACTTCTCCTTTCTTGTCTTCCTTTGTGAACTCCCCATGCTCTTTGCTCCTCTTTTTGATAGATAGTGTATTCCCTTGCAAGCTCTCCCGTTCTAGTGTTCCTTGCGAGTTCTACTTACACTTTGCTCCTATTCTCAATCTATCTTTGATCGACCCTGTGAGGGCAATGTGAATGCAAATTTGGTAGTGGAATCTAAAATCCCTCTTGCTCTATGCTCCTCTTCTTGGTACTATAATGTGTGAGTGAAAGTGCAATTTAGACTATAGAATCCAAGCTCCTTTACTCCTTACTCCTGGCTTTGAAATACCTTGCAATTTGTGACTTGTATAAGTTTAACCAAAAAGCATTATAGTTGGATCCAATCAAGGATGCTTCACACAAGCGCTTGCATTATTATGCTCTAGAAAATTGCAAAATTAATCCGATTGACGTTGCGGGCGGAAATGGAAAACTCAAGGAAAGGCTTGAATGGAATGAATGGAGCTCAAACAATGAAGAAGATTATATTGGGGTACTCATGAGAAGGTGGAATTATACATTGGAATCCCATTACATGCAAGATAGAGTGCAGTGTAAATGAAGTAGTGAGTTTGTATTCAAATATTTTCAAGGATTATATGCTTGGGCCTTTAGACAACTTACTAGAATGGATTTATTATCATTCTAAGCTTTAGTAAAATGTTTTACAAGGCCATAAAGTACTTAGAAATGCATCTAAAAGAATAGAAACTCTTGTGTGGATGCAGGTTGCCCTTGCTCTTGACAAGTTCGGACATCATGGCAATGGGGCAAGTGTGGCAAGAAGGTTAAATTTATGGGAATCAATGCAGGTTAAATTGTGTTGTTTACAAAACAAGTAATGACTGCAATTATTTCTATAGTGGGCAAGGAGGTAAAATGGCGGGATATGGAGGAGAGGTCAAGAATTTCTACAATTTTTGCACAAAAAGGATTCCTTGTGCATGGACTTAGTGGATTGGACTTTATTCAGATAATTGCCACAACCCAAAGTGGATGGGGAAATATAGTTTTGTAGGAAGGGATTTTACTCTATCAATGGTCAAGTAGTATGCAATGACAAGAGATAAATTATTCATTTTATAGGAGGTAAGAAATAGTGTTTTATTCAATGTTGTTGATAACCATAAAAAATGATAAAATTTATGTATGTAAGGTAAAAATAAGCAACAATACAACTTGTAATTTTATGGATCTGGCAATGCAAGTGTAACAATATGGAGTTTAGTGATGAAGTTAGTCGGGCTTACAAAGTAGAGAATAAGAAAAAATAGCCTAGAATATTCTAGAAGTATCTAAGAAGCTTCTTGGGAAGCTTCACAACTAGTTAACTTGAGCCCTAAGCAGGTAGCTTCTAGAAGGAAGCTTCTAGAAGCTTCTAACTAGCTTAGCTTGCACTCCAAGTAGGCGGCTTCTAGAAGAAAGCTTCTTGAGAAGCTTCCTGGTTAACTTGGCTTGCACTCCAAGAAATCGACTCAAGGAAGCTTCTTGAGAAGCTTCATGTGTCTTGTATGCTACCTATAAATACCAAAGCCGAAGCTCATGCTAGGCATTTAGAGTTTTCCTTCATTCAAGTGTCCCAATGTGAGTTTCCATTCTCCTATTTCTCTCCTCGGTTCCGGTCTTTTACATTGGTATCAGAGCAGGAATGGGATGTATGGAATTTATGGACCACCAAATCCACTTCCGCCAAACCATTGGGACTTTCATTGTCCAGATATTACCAAAGCATCGTTTCACACAATTCATCACCTCGCGCTTTACGCAGGATTTTCTACACATGATCACCGTGTCAGAGGAACCCTTGATACTTCCAATTGTAACTTATGGAGAATGGTGAACGTGTTGTATCTATGTGTTAATCAATTAGATAAATTGAGGGTAGTGGAATAGAGTAGTAGCGATGGTGGCAATACCGGATGTTATCCTTGCAATGCAACAACAAATTGAGCATCTTACTTGATTGTTGGATGAAAGAGACTAGCAACGATGAGAACAAATAGACAGAGCGCCAGTTCAAGATGGAGAAGATTGCATTTGATTTCTGAAACCCAAGGTGTTTGAAGGCGAGAATCTTCCAGGCATAATGGAGAATTTTTTGTTTGACTTCGAACGTTACTTTGAAGCCACCAATCTTCAAGACGAGCGGAAACAAATTCTCTTGGCTTCTAGCCAATTGGATGGCGTGGCAAAAATTTGGTGGCAATTCCGAGTAGAAAGAGCTCAACGACAAATTGTTACACCGATTTTGACATGGGCAGAATTCAAAGAAGCAATACTTGGTCGATTTCAAACTATAAATGCCACCCGACCCGCACGAGATAAATTGGTGGAGTTGAGGCAGATTGGTTCAGTGAGAAGCTACATCACACAATTTCAGAACATCATCACGCAAATTCCAGATATCCAAGAAGGTGAAGTTCTGGATCAATTTGTGCGAGGATTGAAGTCACGAACCAAATTGGAAGTGACCATGTGGGGCCACAAAATGTAGAAGAAGCCATGCAATTGGCTGAGCGTTTTGATTCCTTGGTTGTGACAACTTGGTCTTGACCTTGACCTACACAAAGCCTACCAATACACTATGCACGAGTGGAAGAACTGGTACCAATGGAGATTGATGCGATCCAACAAAGACCACTTGGCATAGCAGATAGAGAAAGATTAGGACAAAATGGAGGTTGCTTTTATTGTTGCCAAGTTGGACATCGCATTGCTGAATGTCCACTTAGGAATGGGCGACCTCGACAAGTTGCCCAGATGGAGTTTGTGGAACAAAATGATCAGGGAAACAAAGAGTCCCAATAGGAGATTTTGAGCCGCCTACTGGGAGCTTGATTAGTTCCAATGGGATTGAAGGCTTGACCTATGCAAGTTTGCTTCACTTGCAAAGTACGATATCTTATCCGGGTTGTAGGATTTTGGTTGATTTTGGAAGTTCAGAGAATTGCATGTCTATGCAAGAAGCAAAGGAATTGGGCATTCCTATCAAGCCAATGTTTGGAAGTAGTTTGATGATGGCGGATGGTAGAAAGGGTTCTGCATTCCGCACCTCACATCCTGTTACCTTCAAGATTGGGAAGGAGTATTTGAAGTATATGAGGTTTGTAGTGGCAACTCTACACTATGATATTATTTTGGGTTTACCTTGGCTTGAAAGTCATAAGGTTCAATTCAGTTCGACCCGACGACAAATTCAAATAAAACACCAAGGTAGAAATTTCCGATAAGGTTGTCTGGCACCTTTGAGTAAGACGCCTAAGAATAGTCAGTCCCAAGATGGGAAGTTTGTCGAGAAGGTAGCCATAGAGCAAATCTGGAAGGGAGATGAGTCCCAAGATGGGAAGTTTGCCAAGAAGGCAACCATAGAGCAAGCTTGGAAGAGAGATGGGAAGTTTGTTAATGAAGCAGCCATAGAGCAAGCTTTGGAGGAAGATAAGTTTGTATTTGCGGTGTGGATCAAGCCGATTGCACAAGAACAATTTGAGGAGGGCCAAGAGCCTCATCAAGCAATGGTTGATCGGATAGTTCAGGAGTTTGCAGATGTGTTTCCGCATGATCTGCAAAAGGGATTACCCTCTGATCGAGGTATGCCCTTCAAGATCAAGTTATTGCCAAGGAGTACTCTAGTGAGTAGACCAATCTTTTGGCTCTCACCAAAGGAGTTGGAGGAGTTGCGAACAACACTTATAGAGTTGTTGGAGAAGGATTTCATATGACATAGTACCTCTCCCTGGGGAGCACCGGTACTATTTGTTCCAAAGAAGGATGGAGGACTTTGTTTCTATATGGATTACCGTGGACTCAATAAGCAAACCGTGAAGAATGCATATCCCTTGCCTCGGATCAATGACCTGCTTGATCAACTAAGTGGAGCACGCTACTTTTCCAAGCTGGACCTTCGTAGCGGCTATTGGAAAATTCCTATTGAAGGAAAGGACGTGCAAAAGACTGCTTTTTGCACAAGGTATGGATATTTTGAGTGGAGTGTTCTACTCTTCGGACTCACTAATGCTCCAACAGTCTTCATGGATCAGATGCACCGGGTGTTGGAAGGACTATTGGATCAGTCCGTGGTGGTGTCTTAGATGAAATCTTAATCTATAGTAGGAAAGAGGCAGAACACGTGAATCATGTGCGAGAAGTCCTAAGAAGACTATGATAGTGGAAATTTTACTGCAAGAAGTCAAAGTGTACTTTTTGGCAAAAGGAGGTTACCTTTTTGGGTCATAAGATCTCATTGGAGGGGATTAAGATGGAAGAAGAGAAGATCAAGGCCATTACTGATTGGCCTACCCCAAAGGATGCTACAGAAGTACGAGCATTCAATGGATTGGCCAGTTTTTACTGACGGTTCATCCACTATTATGCTCACGTGGCTGCACCATTGACTGACCTTTTGGGAAAGAACTTGAGCTTCCAGTGGACCACCAAGCATGAAGAAGCATTCCAGAAGTTAAAGCATATGGTGTCTTCAAGACCCATTCTTCAACCATATGATCCTCAACTACCTTGTGTGGTTGATTTTGATGCTTTTAACATTGCAATTGGAGCTGTGTTGCAACAAGAATTTCCAGATGGACTACATCCTATTGCCTTTGTGTCTCGTGGACTAAATGCAGCTGAAAGAAATTACTCTGTTTGAGATTGGGAACAACTTGCAATGGTATATGCCACCAAGGTATGGAGGCATTATCTCTTGGGGAAACAAGTGATCATGCAAACTGATCACAAGCCATTGTTGCAAACCTTACACTTGGAGCACATGAAGAGTCGACATCATCGATGGGAAGAGCAACTCCAATTGTTTGACATCAAACTTGAGTACAAACAAGGTCGGTTCCACGTCATCCCCAACGCTCTATCACGACGACCTGATTTGAAGGATCTTCCTCTCATCACGGAGGCAATTACAATGGTGTCTATTGACCCTAAGGTCCATAATGAGTTTCAATCAGCTCTACATCAAGATCTCCCCTTCCAAATGGTACATTGTTGTCTAACAGCATACGTGTAAAAGACCGAAACCAAGGAGAGAAATAGGAGAATGGAAATTCACATTGGGACACTTGAATGAGGGAAAACTCCGAATGCCTAGCATGAGCTTTGGCTTTGGTATTTATAGGTAGCATACAAGGCCCTTGAGAAGCTTCTCAAGAAGCTTCCTCAAGCCGCTTTCTTAGAGTGCAAGCCAAGTTAACTAGGAAGCTTCTCAAGAAGCTTCCTTCTAGAAGCCGTCTACTTGGCGTGCAAGCTAAGCTAGTTGGAAGCTTCTAGAAGCTTACTTCTAGAAGCTACTTACTTAAGGTGCAAGCTAAGCTAACCGGGAAGCTTCCCAAGAAGCTTCCTAGATACTTTTGGAATATTCAAGGCTAATTTGTCTTATGTGCTACTTTGTGAGCATGATTGACTTTGTTGCTAAACTCCATATTGTTACATATTCCCCCGCCGCTAGTTGGTGACGTCCTCGTTGCCAGTGAAGCTTCGAATTCCTGGATGGCCGTCTATGCATTGTGGAGGTGAGAAAGAGGTTTGCAGGTGGCATCATGAAGGGGATACCCTTTCCAAAGGACCTTGTACTCCGTATGTTGGCGACGACCTTGTTGAATGTGGCAACGCGCAAGGATACGATCAACTTTGTACTCCTCATGATCATTGATAGGGATGGGAAGAGGGGGAGGTTGGACTCGAGAGGAAAAGGAAGAGGGGTTAGGAACAAAGGGTTTCAACTTGGAAACATGAAAGACAGGATGGATACGTATGTGACAAGGCAAGGCAAGATGATAAGCAACAGGAGAGACAATTTAGGTGATATCAAAGGGTCCTATCCAATTAGGGGCAAGTTTACGAACTTGGATATCAAGTGGGAGAGGGAGGTTACTAGAGGATAGCATGACTTTATCACCGACTTCAAAGGTGAGATCTTGACGATGGTGGTCCGCATATTGTTTTTGGCAATTCTGAGCAACAAGGAGGCGAGACTGGGCTTGTTGGAGAGATTGGGATATAGTGGTCAAGAATGTGGAAGTATGAGGAACCTGAGATGGAGGGGAGCAAGAAGAGAATTTGGAACAAGCGGATCTTGGCCAAAATTGAGAAAGAAAGGAGAGAATCTGGTGCTTGCCTGTTTGGGATTGTTGTAGGCAAATTCGGCAGCGGCAAGACATTCATCCCAATTGGTATGGTAGACATTGACAAAGGCACGCAACATATCCTCCAATCTACAATTTGCACGTTTGGTTTGTCCATCTGTTTGAGGATGATAGGCCGTGGACAAAGCAAGCTTGGTGCCAAGTATCTGAAAGAGTGCTTGCCAAAACTTCTCGGTAAAGCAAGGATCACGGTCAGAGATGAGTACGTATGGCATTCCATGATGCTTGAAGACATTGTCGAAGTAGATTTGCGCTAAGGTTGGAGCATCCACGATATCAAAGGTTGGTGCCAAGTGGATTTGCTTACTAAGCTTATCCACAAACACCACAATGGCGGTGTGTCCTTGTTTTCTCTTTGGCAAGGATGTGATGAGATCCAAGCTCATATGCTCCCAACAAGCTGATGGAACGGCAAGCGGTTGAAGGAGTCCACCCGGCTTCTGGTTGCTGGCCTTGTTACGTTGGCTGCTCTCACACGATTGGACAAATTCTTGAACATCCCGTGTCATGTTGGGCCACCACCATTGACGTTAGAGGGTACCCAAGGTCTTGTCCATATCCATGTGACCAGCAATGGGTAAATCATGGGCTTCTTGAAGGCACACAAGTCAAAGATCACATTTGGCTGGAACATAGATCCGGTCCGCATGGAATAGAAGGCCTTCCTTGAAGGAGAAGGTGTTGTACTCCTTGTCACCTGTTGTTAGCCAACCATGTACCATTTGGAAGAAGGGATCTTGCTGTAGAGCTAACCAAAACTCGTTATGAATCTTGGGATCAATTGACACCGTCGTAATTGCTGCCGTGATGAGAGGAAGAGACTTCAAATCAGGTCGCTGTGATAGAGCATCAAGGATGACATGGAACCGACCTGGTTTGTACTCAAGTTTGATGTCAAAAAATTGGAGTTGCTCTTCCCATCGATGATGTCGACTCTTCATGTGCTCTAGGTGTAAGGTCTGTAACAATGGCTTGTGATCAGTTTGCATGATCACTTGTTTCCCCAAGAGATAATGCCTCCATACCTTGGTGGCATATACCATTGCAAGTTGTTCTTGATCTCGAGTAGAGTAATTTCTTTCAGCTGTATTTAGTCCGCGAGACACAAAGGCAATAGGATGTAGTCCATCTGGAAATTCTTGTTGCAAAACAGCTCCAATTGCAAAGTTAGAAGCATCAAAATCAACCACACAAGGTAGTTGAGGATCATATGGTTGAAGAATGGGTCTTGAAGACACCATATGCTTTAACTTCTGGAATGCTTCTTCATGCTTGGTGGTCCATTGGAAGCTCGAGTTCTTTTTCAAGAGGTCAATCAATGGTGCAGCCATGTGAGCATAATAGTGGATGAACCGTTGGTAAAAACTGGCCAATCCATTGAATGCTCATACTTCGGTAGCATCCTTCGGGGTAGGCCAATCAATAATGGCCTTGATCTTCTCTTCTTCCATCTTGATCCCCTCTGATGAGATCTTATGACCCAAAAAGGTAACCTCCTTCTGCCAAAAAGCACACTTTGACTTCTTGTAGTAAAATTTCCACTATCGTAGTTGTCTTAGGACTTCTCGCACATGATTCCTATGTTCTGCCTGTGTCCTACTATAGATTAAAATATCATCTAAGAACACTACCACGGACTGATCCAATAGCCACTCCAACACCCGATGCATTTGATCCATGAAGACTGTTGGAGCATTAGTGAGTCCAAAAGGTAGAACTCTCTACTCAAAATGTACATACCTTGTGCAAAAGGCAGTCTTTTGCACGTCCTCTCCTTCAATAGGAATTTGCCAATAGCCGCTACAAAGATCTAGCTTGGAAAAGTAGCATGCTCTACTTAATTGATCAAGCAAGTCATTGATCCGAGGCAAGGGATATGGATTCTTCACGGTTTGCTTATTGAGCCCACGGTAATCAATACAGAAACAAAGTCCTCCATCCTTCTTTGGAACAAATAGTACCGGTGCTCCCCACGGAGAGGTATTATATCGTATGAAATCCTTCTCCAACAACTTTGTAAGTGTTGTTTGCAACTCCTCCAACTCCTTTGGTGAGAGCTGATAGATTGGTCTACTCATTGGAGTACTCCCTGGCAATAACTTGATCTTGAAAGGCATACCTCGATCAGGGGTAATCCCTTTGGTAGATCATCCGGAAACACATCTGCAAACTCCTGAGCTATCCGATCAACTGTTGCTTGATGCAGCACCTGGCCCTCCTTAGATTGTTCTTGTACAATTGGCTTGATCCACACCGTGAATACAGATTTATCTTCCTCCAAAGCTTTCTCTATGGCTGCTTCATTAACAAACTTCCCTTCTAGGGACTCATCTCTCTTGGAATTTGCATGATGATATTCTAAAATTGTGTGATGTAACTTCTCATTGAGCCAATCTGCTTCAACTCTGCCAATTTATCTCGTGCAGCTTAAGTGGCATTTATAGTTTAAAACCGACTAAGTATTGCATCCTTGAATTCTGCCCATGTCAAAATTGGTGTAACAATTTGTCGTTCAGCTCTTTCTACTCGGAATTGCCACCAAAGTTTTGCCATGTCATCCAATTGGCTAGAAGCCAAGAGAATTTGTTTCCGCTTGTCTTGAAGATTGGTGGCTGCAAAGTAACGTTCACAGTCAAACAAAAAATTCTCCACTATGCTTGGAAGATTCTTGCCTTCAAACACCTTGGGTTTCGGAAATCAAGTGCGATCTTCTCCATCTCGAACTGGCAATCTATCTATCTGTTCTTGTCGTTGCTGGTCTCGTTCATCTAGCAATCGAGTAAGATACTTGATTTGTTGTTGCATTGCAAGGATAACATCCGGTATTGCCGCCATTGCTACTACTCTATTCCACTACCGTCAATTTATCTAGTTGATTAACACATAGAAACAACACGTCCACCATTCTTCATAAGTTACAACTGGAAGTATCAAGGGTTCCTCTAACACAATGATCATATGTAGAAAATCTTGCCCAAAGCATGAGGTGATGAATTGTGTGAAATGATGCTTTGGTAATATTTGGACATAAAAGTCCCAATGTTTTGGCGGAAGTGGATTTGGTGGTCCATAAATTCCATCCCATTCTTGCTCTTATACCAATGTAAAAGACCGAAACCGAGGAGAGAAATAGAAGAATAGAAACTCACATTGGGACACTTGAATGAGGGAAAACTCCGAATGCCTAGCATGAGCTTTGGCTTTGGTATTTATAGGTAGCATACAAGGCCCTTGAGAAGCTTCTCAAGAAGCTTCCTCAAGCCGCTTTCTTAGAGTGCAAGCCAAGTTAACTAGGAAGCTTCTCAAGAAGCTTCCTTTTAGAAGCCGCCTACTTGGCGTGCAAGCTAAGCTAGTTAAAAGCTTCTAGAAGCTTCCTTCTAGAAGCTACTTACTTAAGGTGCAAGCTAAGCTAACCGGGAAGCTTCCCAAGAAGCTTCCCGATTACTTTTGGAATATTCTAGGTTAATTTGTCTTATGTGCTACTTTGTGAGCATGACTGACTTCGTCGCTAAACTCCATATTGTTACAATGCAACAAGGAGTACAACACCTTCTTTTTCAAGGGAGGCCTTTTATTCCATGCATACCAGATCTATGTTCTAGCTAGAGGTGATCTTCAACTTGTGCGCCTTCAAGAAGCCCATGATTTACCAATAGCTGGTCACATGGGAGTGGACAAGACCTTGGGCACCCTCTAACGCCAATGGTGGTGGCCCAACATGACACAAGATGTTTGAGACTTTGTCTGATCATGTGAGAGTTGCCAACGGAACAAAGCCAGCAACCAAAAGCCGAGTGGACTCCTTCAACCACTTGCCATTCCATCTGCTTGCTGGGAGCATGTGAGCTTGGATCTCATCACATCCTTGCCAAAGACAAAACAAGGACACACCGCAATTGTGGTGTTTGTGGATAAGCTTAATAAGCAAATCCACTTGGCACCAACCTGTGATACCGTGGATGCTCCAACCTTAGAGAAAATCTACTTTGACAATGTCTTCAAGCATCATGGGATGCCACGTGTACTCATCTCCAACCGTGATCCTCAATTTACTGGGAAGTTTTAGCAAGCACTCTTCCAGATACTCGGCACCAAGCTTTCTTTGTCCACGGCCTATCATCCTCAAACTGATGGACAAACTGAACGCGCAAATCATACATTGGAGGATATGTTGTAGGCCTTTGTCAATGTCCACCATACCAACTGGGATAAATATCTTGCAGCTGTAGAATTTGTGTACAACAATTCCAAACAGGCAAGCACCGGATTTTCTCCCTTCTTTCTCAATTTGGCCAAGATCCACTTGTTCCAGATTCTCTTCTTGTTCTCCCTCCCTCTCAGGTTCCTCATACTTCCACGTTCTTGACCACTATATCCCAATCTCTCCAACAAGCCAAGTCTCACCTCCTTGTTGCTCAGAATTGCCAAAAACAATATGCGGACCACCATCGTCGTGATCTCACCTTTGAAGTTGGCGATAAAGTCATGCTATCCTCTAGTAACCTCCCTCTCCCACTTGATACCCAAGTTCGTAAACTTGCTCCTAATTGGATAGGACCCTTTGATATCACCCGCATTGTCTCTCGTGTTGCTTATCAACTTGCCTTGCCTTGTCACATGCATATCTATCCTATCTTTCATGTTTCCAAGTTGAAACCCTTTGTTCCTAACCCCTCTTCCTTTTCCTCTCGAGTCCAACCTCCTCCTCTACCTATCCCTATCGATGATCATGGGGAGTATGAAGTTGATCGTATCCTTGCACGTCATCATATTCAATGAGACCATCGCCAACATACAGAGTACAAGGTCCTTTGAAAAGGGTATCCCCTTCATGATGCCACATGGGAACCTCTTTCCCACCTCCAAAATGCACAGATGGCCATCAAGGAATTCAAAGCTTCACTGGCAACCAGGACGTCACCAACTAGCAGCGAGGGAATATGTAACAATATGGAGTTTAGTGATGAAGTTAGTTGGGCTTACAAAGTAGAGAATAAGAAAAAATAGCCTAGAATATTCTAGAAGTATCTAAGAAGCTTCTGGGGAAGCTTCCCAACTAGTTAACTTGTGCCCTAAGTAGGTAGCTTCTAGAAGCTTCTAACTAGCTTAGCTTGCACTCCAAGTAGGCGGCTTCTAGAAGGAAGCTTCTTGAGAAGCTTCCTGGTTAACTTGGCTTGCATTCCAAGAAAGCGACTCAAGGAATGTAAAAGACCAAAACCGAGGAAAGAAAGAGGAGAATGGAAACTCACATTGGGACACTTGAATGAGGGAAAACTCCGAATGCCTAGCATGAGCTTTGGCTTTGGTATTTATAGGTACATACAAGGCCCTTGAGAAGCTTCTCAAGAAGCTTCCTCAAGCTGCTTTCTTAGAGTGCAAGCCAAGTTAACTAGGAAGCTTCTCAAGAAGCTTCCTTCTAGAAGCTACCTACTTGGCGTGCAAGCTAAGCTAGTTGGAAGTTTCTAGAAGCTTCCTTCTAGAAGCTACTTACTTAAGGTACAAGCTAAGCTAACCGGGAAGCTTCCCAAGAAGCTTCCTAGATACTTTCGGAATATTCTAGGCTAATTTGTCTTATGTGCTACTTCGTGAGCCCGACTGACTTTGTCGCTAAACTCCATATTGTTACATATTCCCCCGTCGCTAGTTGGTGACGTCCTCGTCGCCAGTGAAGCTTCGAACTCCTGGATGGCCGTCTGTGCATTGTGGAGGTGAGAAAGAGGTTTGCAGGTGGCATCATGAAGGGGATACCCTTTCCAAAGGACCTTGTACTCCGTATGTTAGCAACGACCTTGTTGAATATGGCAATGCGCAAGGATACGATCAACTTGGTACTCCTCGTGATCATTGATAGGGATAGGAAGAGGGGGAGGTTGGACTCAAGAGGAAAAGGAAGAGGGGTTAGGAACAAAGGGTTTCAACTTGGAAACATGAAAGACAGGATGGATATGCATGTGATAAGGCAAGGCAAGATGATAAGCAACAGGAGAGACAATTTAGGTGATATCAAAGGGTCCTATCCAATAAGGGGCAAGTTTACGAACTTGGGTATCAAGTGGGAGAGGGAGGTTACTAGAGGATAGCATGACTTTATCACCAACTTCAAAGGTGAGATCTCGACGATGGTGGTCCGTATATTGTTTTTGGCGATTCTGAGCAACAAGGAGGTGAGACTGGGCTTTTTGGAGAGATTGGGATATAGTGGTCAAGAATGTGAAAGTATGAGGAACCTGAGATGGAGGGGGAGCAAGAAGAGAATTTGGAACAAGCGGATCTTGGCCAAAATTGAGAAAGAAAGGAGAGAATCTGGTGCTTGCCTGTTTGGGATTGTTGTAGGCAAATTCGGCAGCGGCAAGACATTCATCCCAATTGTTATGGTGGACATTGACAAAGGCACACAACATATCCTCCAATGTACGATTTTCACATTTGGTTTGTACATCAGTTTGAGGATGATAGGCCGTGGACAAAGCAAGCTTGGTGCCGAGTATCTGAAAGAGTGCCTTCCAAAACTTCTTGGTAAAGCGAGGATCACAGTCGGAGATGAGTACGCGTGGCATTCCATGATGCTTGAAGATATTGTCAAAGTAGATTTGTGCTAAGGTTGGAGCATCCACGGTATCACTGGTTGGTGCCAAGTGGATTTTCTTACTAAGCTTATCCACAAACACCACGATGGCGGTGTGTCCTTGTTTTCTCTTTGGCAAGGATGTGATGAGATCCAAGCTCACATGCTCCCAACGAGCTGATGGAGCGGCAAGCGGTTGAAGGAGTCCACCCGGCTTCTGGTTGCTGGCCTTGTTATGTTGGCAACTCTCACACAATCGGATAAATTCTCGAACATCCCGTGTCATGTTGGGCCACCACCATTGACGTTAGAGGGTACCCAAGGTCTTGTCCACACCCATGTGACCAGCGATGCGTAAATCATGGGCTTCTTGAAGGCACACAAGTCAAAGATCACCTTTGGCTGGAACATAGATCCGGTCCGCATGGAATAGAAGGCCTTCCTTGAAGGAGAAGGTGTTGTACTCCTTGTCACCTGTTGTTAGCCGACCATGTACCATTTGGAAGAAGGGATCTTGCTGTAGAGCTAATTGAAACTCGTTATGAAATCTTGGGATCAATTGACACTGTCGTAATTGCTGCCGTGATGAGAGGAAGAGACTTCAAATCAGGTCGCTGTGATAGAGCATCAGGGATGACATGGAACCAACCTGGTTTGTACTCAAGTTTGATGTCGAACAATTGGAGTTGCTCTTCCGATTAATGATGTCGACTCTTCATGTGCTCTTGGTGTAAGGTCTGCAACAATGGCTTGTGATCAATTTGCATGATCACTTGTTTCCCCAAGAGATAATGCCTCCATACCTTGGTGGCATATACCATTGCAAGTTGTTCTCAATCTCAAGCAGATCTCAATTTCACCTGTATTTAGTCCGCAAGACACAAAGGCAATAGGATGTAGTCCATCTGGAAATTCTTGTTGCAACACAGCTCCAATTGCAAAGTTAGAAGCATCAAAATTAACCACACAAGGTAGTTGAGGATCAAATGGTTGAAGAATGGGTCTTGAAGACACGATATGCTTTAACTTCTGGAATGCTTCTTCATGCTTGGTGGTCCATTGGAAGCTTGAGTTCTTTCCCAAGAGGTCAGTCAATGGTGCAGCCACGTGAGCATAATAGTGGATGAACCGTTGGTAAAAACTGGCCAATCCATTGAATGCTCGTACTTTGGTAGCATCCTTCGGGGTAGGCCAATCAATAATGGCCTTGATCTTCTCTTCTTCCATCTTGATCCCCTCTGATGAGATCTTATGACCCAAGAAGGTACCCTCCTTCTGCCAAAAAGCACACTTTGACTTCTTACAGTAAAATTTCCACTATTGTAGTCATCTTAGGACTTCTTGCACATGATTCATATGTTCTGCATGTGTCCTACTATAGATTAAGATATCATCTAAGAACACTACCACGGACTGATCCAATAGCCCCTCCAACACCCGATGCATTTGATCCATGAAGACTGCAGGAGCATTAGTGAGTCCGAAAGGTAGAACTCTCCACTCAAAATGTACATACCTTGTGCAAAAGGCAGTCTTTTGCACGTCCTCTCCTTCAATAGGAATTTGCCAATAGCCGCTCTGAATATCTAGCTTGGAAAAGTAGCGTGCTCTACTTAATTGATCAAGCAAGTCTTTGATCCGAGGCAAGAGATATGCATTCTTCACGGTTTGCTTATTGAGCCCACGGTAATCAATACAGAAACGAAGTCCTCCATCCTTCTTTGGAACAAATAGTATCGGTGCTCCCCAAGGAGAGGTACTATGTTGTATGAAATCCTTCTCCAACAACTTTGTAAGTGTTGTTTGCAACTCCTCCAACTCCTTTGTTGAGAGTCGATAGATTGGTCTACTCACAGGAGTACTCCCTGGCAATAACTCAATCTTGAAGGGCATACGTTGATCAGAGGGTAATCCCTTTGGTAGATCATCCAGAAACACATCTGCAAACTCCTGAGCTATCCGATCAACTGTTGCTTGATGCGGCACCTGGCCCTCCTTAGATTGTTCTTGTGCAATTGGCTTGATCCACACCACGAATATAGACTTATCTTCCTCCAAAGCTTTCTCTATGGCTGCTTCATTAACAAACTTCCCTTCTAGGGACTCATCTCTCTTCCAAGATTGCTCCATGATTGCCTTCTTGGCAAACTTCCCATCTTGGGACTGACTATTCTTAGGTGTCTTACTCAGAGGTGCCAAACAACCTAATCGGAAATTCCTACCTTGGTGTTGTACTTGAATTTGACGTCGGGTCCAATCAAATTGAACCTTATCACGTTCAAGCCAAGGTAGACCCAAAATGATATCATAGTGTAGAGGTGCCACTACAAACCTCATATACTCCAAATACTCCTTCCCAATCTTGAAGGTGTAATACCAAGGGTTAGCCATATGATCTAGATGTGAAATTTGGTTTGGTAACTTCTAGAATGATGGTCAAAATAGATCAGATAGAAGTATCACCAAAAGAGTACTTCTACTAATAGGGCAGAAACCAAAATAGACTTGAGAACCTTAGAACCAATAGCTAGACATATGATTTAAAGGTGAGAATTGGTTTGGTAACATGTGGAAGGATGTTACACATGATGGACTAAACAGATCAGAAAGAGGTATCACCAAAAGGGGACTTCTACTAATAGAGTAGGAACTAAAATATGCCTGAAATCTTTGAAGGCAATTTGGGAGGCCTAAACGGATGAATTAGGCCTCAAAAATGTGCAGCTGTCCCCCCCCCCCCAACAAAGGAAAGGCTGGCCTTTCCCTCCCCCTTGCTTTGTCTCGTCAAGAGCTTTCCAACGGTACCTTACTCATGTGATTCTGAGATTCCTATAGGAAGATTCTCTAAAAGATTTCCTCCGGTCAAAGCTTGTTTGACCAACCAGATAGGACCTAGACCAGACAGGTCACCCATCCAAGTAAGTAATCCAAGGGTGGAGCTTGCTGACATGTCACCTATTTGTGTCCCTAATCCTATGGTGGAGCTTCCTTGGAGGAGATCCTCTTTGTCTATATAATAAAGAGAAGGTGCTCCCTTGGGCAATCGAATGTTTGAGTGTGCAATTTGTGTTTTCTCTCTTCTCTTGTCCTCGGAGTATTATAGAAGGTAACAGGATGCAAGGTGCAGAATGCAGAACCTTTTCTACCATCCGCCATCATCAAACTACTTCCAATCACTGGCTTGATAGGGATACCCAATTCCTTTGCTACTTGCACAGATATGCAATTCTTTGAACTTCCAAAATCAACCAAAATCCTACAATCCTGATTAGATATCGTACCTTGCAAGTGAAGCAAACTTACATAGGTCGAGCCTTCAATCCCATTGGAACTAATCAAGCTCCCTATAGGTGGCTCGTAATCTCCTATTGGGATTCTTTGTTTCCTTGATCATTCTGTTCCACAAACTCCATCTGGGCAACTTGTTGAGGTCGCCCATTCCTAAGTGGACATTCAGCAATGCAATGTCCAACTTGGTGACAATAAAAGCAGCCTCCATTTTCTCCTAATCTTTCTCTATCTGCTGTACCAAGTGGTCTTTGTTGGATAGCATCAATCTCCATTGGTACCCGTTCCTCCACTCGTGGTACTGGTAGGTTTTGTGTTGGTCGAGATCAAGACCAAGTTGTTGCAACTATTGAATCAAAATGCTCAGCCAATTGCATGGATTCTTCTATGTTTTGTGGCTCTTGCATGGTCACCTCTAATTTGGTTCGTGACTTCAATCCTTGCACAAATTGATCCAAAACTTCACCTTCTTGGATATCTGGAATTTGCATGATGATATTCTAAAATTGTGTGATGTAACTTCTCATTGAGCCAATCTGCTTCAACTCCGCCAATTTATCTTGTGCAGCTCGGGTGGCATTTATAGTTTGAAACCGACTAAGTATTGCATCCTTGAATTCTGCACATGTCAAAATTGGTGTAACAATTTGTCGTTCAGCTCTTTCTACTCGGAATTGCCACCAAAGTTTTGCCATGTCATCCAACTGGCTAGAAGCCAAGAGAATTTGTTTCCGCTTGTCTTGAAGATTGGTGGCTTCAAAGTAACGTTCACAGTCAAACACAAAATTCTCCACTGTGCCTACAAGATTCTTGCCTTCAAACACCTTGGGTTTTGGAAATCAAATGTGATCTTATCTATCTTGAACTAGCACTCTATCTATCTGTTCTCGTCGTTGCTGGTCTCGTTCATCCAACAATCCAGTAAGATACTTGATTTGTTGTTGCATTGCAAGGATAACATCCGGTATTGCCGCCATCGCTACTACTCTATTCCACTACCGTCAATTTATCTAGTTGATTAACACATAGATACAACACGTCCACCGTTCTCCATAAGTTACAATTGGAAGTATCAAGGGTTCCTCTAACACATTGATCATATGTAGAAAATCCTGCCCAAAGCATGAGGTGATGAATTGTGTGAAATGATGCTTTGGTAATATTTGGACATGAAAGTCCCAATGGTTTGGCGGAAGTGGATTTGGTGGTCCATAAATTCCATCCCATTCCTGCTCTAATACCAATGTAAAAGACCGAAACTGAGGAGAGAAATAGAAGAATGGAAACTCACATTGGGACACTTGAATGACAAAAAACTCCGAATGCCAAGCATGAGCTTTGGCTTTGGTATTTATAGGTCCACATGGAATAGAAGGCCTTCCTTGAAGGAGAAGGTGTTTTACTCCTTGTCACTTGTTGTTAGCCAACCATGTACCATTTGGAAGAAGGGATCTTGCTGTAGAGCTAACCGAAACTTGTTATGAATCTTGGGATCAATTGACACCGTCGTAATTGCTGCCGTGATGAGAGGAAGAGACTTCAAATCAGGTCGTCCTGATAGAGCATCAAGGATGACATGGAACCGACCTGGTTTGTACTCAAGTTTGATGTTGAACAATTGGAGTTGCTCTTCCCATCAATGATGTCGACTCTTCATGTGCTCTAGGTGTAAGGTCTGCAACAATGGCTTGTGATCAGTTTGCATGATCACTTGTTTCTCCAAGAGATAATGCCTCTATACCTTGGTGGCATATACCATTGCAAGTTGTTCTCAATCTCAAGCAGAGTAATTTCTTTCAGCTGTATTTAGTCCACGAGACACAAAGGCAATAGGATGTAGTCCATCTGGAAATTCTTGTTGCAACATAGCTCCAATTGCAAAGTTAGAAGCATCAAAATCAACCACACAAGGTAGTTGAGGATCATATGGTTGAAGAATGGGTCTTGAAGACACGATATGCTTTAACTTCTGGAATGCTTCTTCATGCTTGGTGGTCCATTGGAAGCTCGAGTTCTTTCCCAAGAGGTTAGTCAATGGTGCAGCCACGTGAGCATAATAGTGGATGAACCGTTGGTAAAAACTGGCCAATCCATTGAATGCTCCTACTTCGGTAGCATCCTTCGGGGTAGGCCAATCAGTAATGGCTTTGATCTTCTCTTCTTCCATCTTGATCCCCTCAGATGAGATCTTATGACCCAAGAATGTAACCTCCTTCTGCCAAAAAGCACACTTTGACTTCTTGTAGTAAAATTTCCATTATCGTAGTCGTCTTAGGACTTCTTGCACATGATTCATGTGTTCTGCATGTGTCCTACTATAGATTAAGATATCATCTAAGAACACTACCACGGACTGATCCAATAGCCCCTCCAACACCTGATGCATTTGATCCATGAAGACTGCAAGAGCATTAGTGAGTCCGAAAGGTAGAACTCTCCACTCAAAATGTCCATACCTTGTGCGAAAGGCAGTCTTTTGCACGTCCTTTCCTTCAATAGGAATTTGCCAATAGCCGCTACAAAGATCTAGCTTGGAAAAGTAGCGTGCTCTACTTAATTGATCAAGCAAGTCTTTGATCCGAGGCAAGGGATATGCATTCTTCACGGTTTGCTTATTGAGCCCACGGTAATCAATATAGAAATGAAGTCCTCCATCCTTCTTTGGAACAAATAGTACCGGTGCTCCCCAAGGAGAGGTACTATGTCGTATGAAATCCTTCTCCAACAACTCTGTAAGTGTTGTTTGCAACTCCTCCAACTCCTTTGGTGAGAGCCGATAGATTGGTCTACTCACAGGAGTACTCCTTGGCAATAACTCAATCTTGAAGGACATACGTTGATCAGAGGGTAATCCCTTTGGCAGATCATCCAGAAACACATCTGCAAACTCATGAACTATCCGATCAACCATTGCTTGATGCGGCACTTGGCCCTCCTCAGATTGTTCTTGTGCAATCGGCTTGATCCACACCGCGAATACAGACTTATCTTCCTCCAAAGCTTGCTCTATGGCTGCTTCATTAACAAACTTCCCTTCTAGGAACTCATCTCTCTTCAAGCTTGCTCCATGGTTGCCTTCCTGGCAAACTTCCCATCTTGGGACTCATCTCTCTTCTAGATTTGCTCTGTGGCTATCTTCTTGACAAACTTCCCATCTTCGGACTGACTATTCTTAGGTGTCTTACTCAGAGGTGCCAGACAACCTAATCGGAAATTCCTACCTTGTGTTGTACTTGAATTTGATGTCGGGTCCAATCAAATTGAACCTTATGATATTCAAGCCAAGGTAGACCCAGAATGATATCATAGTGTAAAGGTGCCACTACAAACCTCATACACTCCAAATACTCCTTCCCAATCTTGAAGGTAACAGGATGCAAGGTGCGGAATGCAGAACCCTTTCTACCATCCACCATCATCAAACTATTTCCAATCACAAGCTTGATAGGAATACCCCATTCCTTTGCTACTTGCATAGACATGCAATTCTCTGAACTTCCAGAATCAATCAAAATTCTACAACCCTGATTAGATATCATACCTTGCAAGTGAAGCAGACTTGCATAGGTCAAGCCTTCAATCCCATTGGAACTAATCAAGCTCCCAGTAGGCGGCTCAAAATCTCCTATTGGGATTCCTTGTTTCCTTGATCATTCCGCTCCACAACCTCCACTTGGGCAACTTGTCGAGGTCGTCCATTCTTGAGTGGACATTCAGCAATGCAATGCCCCAACTGGTGACAATAAAAACAACCTCCATTTTGTGGTAATCTTTCTCTATCTGTTGTGCCAAGTGGTCTTTGTTGGATAACATCTATCTCCATTGGTACCGGTTCTTCCACTCGTGGTCCTGGTGGGTTTTGTGTAGGTCGAGGTCGAGACCAAGTTGTCGCAACTAAGGAATCAAAATGCTCAGCCAATTGCATGGCTTCTTCTACATTCTATGGCTCTCGCATGGTCACATCCAATCTGGTTTGCGACTTCAATCCTCGCACAAATCGATCCAGAACTTCACCTTCTTGGATATCTGGAATTTGCATGATGATATTCTGAAATTGTGTGATGTAGCTTCTCATTGAGCCAATCTGCCTCAACTCCGCCAATTTATCTTGTGCAACTTAGGTGGCATTTATAGTTTGAAATCGACCAAGTATTGCATCCTTGAATTCTGCCCATGTAAAAATTGGTGTAACAATTTGTTGTTTAGCTCTTTCTACTCGGAATTGCTACCAAAGTTTTGCCACTCCATCCAACTGGCTAGAAGCCAAGAGAATTTGTTTCCACTCGTCTTGAAGATTGGTGGCTTCAAAGTAACGTTCACAATCAAACACAAAATTCTCCATTGTGCCTAGAAGATTCTTGCCTTCAAACACCTTGGGTTTTGGAAATCAAATGTGATCTTCTCCATCTCGAACTGGCGCTCTGTCTATCTGTTCTCGTTGTTGCTAGTCTCGTTCATCCAACAATCAAGTAAGATGCTCAATTTGTTGTTGCATTGCAAGGATAACTTCCGGTATTGCCGCCATCACTACTACTCTATTCCACTACCCTCAATTTATCTAGTTGATTAACACAAAGATACAACACGTCCATTGTTTTCCATAAGTTACAACTGGAAGTATCAAGGGTTCCTCTGACACGGTGATCATATGTAGAAAATCCTGCCCAAAGTGTGGGGTGATGAATTGTGTGAAACAATGCTTTGGTAATATCTGGACATGAAAGTCCCAATGGTTTGGCGGAAGTGGATTTGGTGGTCCATAAATTCCATCCATCTCATTCCTGCTCTGATTCCAATGTAAAAGACCAAAACCAAGGAAAGAAATAGGAGAATGGAAACTCACATTGGGACACTTGAATGAAGAAAAACTCCGAATGCGGAAAAACTCCGAATGCCTAGCATGAGCTTTGGCTTTGGTATTTATAGGTACATACAAGGCCCTTGAGAAGCTTCTCAAGAAGCTTCTTCAAGCCGCTTTCTTAAAGTGCAAGCCAAGTTAACTAGGAAGCTTCTCAAGAAGCTTCCTTCTAGAAGCCGCCTACTTGGCGTGCAAGCTAAGCTAGTTATAAGTTTCTAGAAGCTTCCTTCTAGAAGCTACTTACTTAAGGTACAAGCTAAGCTAACCGGGAAGCTTCCCAAGAAGCTTCCTAGATACTTTCGGAATATTCTAGGCTAATTTGTCTTGTGTGCTACTTCGTGAGCCCGACTGACTTCGTCGCTAAACTCCATATTGTTACAAGGAAGCTTCTTGAGAAGCTTCATGGGTCTTGTATGCTACCTATAAATACCAAAGCCAAAGCTCATGCTAGGCATTCAGAGTTTTCCCTCATTCAAGTGTCCCAATGTGAGTTTCCATTCTCCTATTTCTCTCCTCGGTTTTGGTCTTTTACAGCAAGTATGCCATGTTCTTGCCAAGATATGGCATGTATTAAAAGATCACCTATATAGATTGATTTAAAGACAAGGTAAGAGTGTAGCTTGTTTCAAAACCATCATTTTCTATTAGGGGATTTAGGTTATATTCATAGGGCACATTTAGTTCCTTCCTTCAAACAAGCTTGTACACCCAACAAGGCTAATTTTTATAAGTGTCTTGCACTTGCTAGAGTAGCAAATGAGCATTATATTGGAATTATGAAAGCTAGATGGTATTTGCTCAAAGAAATAAAAGTACAACTAAATGATCCAAGACAAAATGAAGATCTATTAAGATGGGTGATAATATGTATTATTCTTGATAACTTTTTGATTAATAGTGCTAATAATGGGTAGAGGAGTACTTTGATTATTTGACTTTAAATATAGGAACCAAAGAGCAAAGTGTGGACCAAGCTGCCTTTGAGTACCATGGAGAGAATCGAGAAGAAATGAGAAATTAGGAAATACAAAATTATTTGCCCCATATGAGGTCCTATACAATGTAATATTTATATGGCTTCCATATCCATGGAATATTTGTATGGACGTTGAGTATGTTTTTGATTCAACCAAACTCTTTTTTTTATGTTTATATACTTTGAGTGATTTGATTTACTTGGAACACTCTATTTATGTACTTTGAGTGTGTTTCTATCTACTCTTCTATTTATGTACTTTGAGTGAGTTTGATTCACTTGGAATACTCTATTTGTTGAATGAAATATTGCTCTTGTGCTTGAATGAAACATTGGAATGAAATATTGCACTTATGCTTGATTAAATTGCATAATAATTGTATTAAATTGGCATGGTGAACCTAGTGTGGTTGTGCGGTATGCATGGTCTGCATGGTATGTGTGGGTTGTGTGTAGTTGCACGGATTGCATGGGCATTTGCAAAGGTAAACCAGTGTGGTCATGCATTTCCAAAGGTGGTGCTTGAGTATTTGGGAAGAGAAGGTGAGTATTTTGTGATGTGTTGTTGCTCAAGTGTGCATTTGAAGGTTGTGTGTAATTTGGGAAGAGAAGGTGAGCATTTTGGGTGGCGTGGTTGCCCGGGTGTGCATTTGAAGGTTGTGCATGAGTATTTTGAGGGGAGAAGGTAAGTATTTTGGGTGGTACATTTGTGAAGGTTGTGCATGAGTATTACAGGAGGAGAAGGTGAGTATTTTGGGCAGAGTTGTATAAATGTATGGGCATTTGCAAAGGTAAACCAATGTGGTTGCACGGAGTGTGTAGTGTGCATGTGCATTTGCAAAGTTAAGAAAGGAGTGAGGAAAGTCAAGAATCTATGAATTCTAGAGCAACACAAATGTCTAGAGGAATCAGATGTCTAGTGGAAGAGCATAGATGTGGTAAGATTGGAAACAAACAAATGTCGTGTCATTGGTGGTTGAAGAGTTGCAAAGAGTTTAGGGTGCTCATGTACACTAATAGAAAAGAGGAATAGCTAGGTGAGATGAAGGACATTAAGCAATTTGCAGCAACTATGGGGAAAGAGTGCAAGAAATCAAGAGAGGAGAGTGTGTCATATAGAAAGCCTTGTGATAGAAAGCATTCACCACGGGTGCAAATCTGGAAAGAGAGGAGAGTAGAATTGAGAGAATGTAGGTGCAGGAACTAGAGAGAGTGTAAGAGCTAGGGAGAGCTAGAGAGTACATGTACAAATGGGAAAGAGAGGAGAGTTTAGTCAATAGTGTAGTTGCAAGAATCACGAAAGAAAGGAGAGGACAAAGTTTCGAGGCACCTTTGCAGCAAGACACATTAAACTCAGGACACATTCACAGTAGGAGAGAGGCTTGTGCAAATCAACAATGAGAGGAGAAGAGAGGGCAGGAGAGACCTTTGGGATAGAGCATTTTCATGCGGGACACATTCACAGCAAGAGAGAGGCTTGTGCAAATCAAGAAAGAGAGGAGAATCAAGGAGAAGAGAGGATATGAAAATTTTTCCAAGACAAAGCATTCACAAGAGAGAGTGTAGGTGCAAATTGTGAAAGTGAAGAGGAGAGTTAGAGAGTGCAAGTGTGAGAGAGTGAGAGAGAGTAGAGGAAAAAAGAAGAGAGAAGACTACCAATTTTAAGAGTTTCAAGGAGCAATTTTGAGTCCCACATAGAGCAAGAGAGATAGAGCAAGACAAACTGAAAGAAGACTTCCAATTTCAAGGAGCAATTTTGAGTTTCAAGTAGAGCAAGAGCAAGAGAGACAGAGCAAGACGGACTGAAACTGAAATAGAAGAGCAAGATAGGCAAGATGGCAATTGAGGAGTACCAAAGAGATGTTGAAATGGAACACAAGGAGGAGGCCTCTAAAGGTCCTTGGTTGATCAGGTTTCATATGATTGTTGATTGCATGCCATACATGACGTGGTGCTGGTTGGATAAAAAATCAAACCCAAGAAGCTATAGAGTCTATCCAAGAAATAGATTTTTTGCATCGAGATTGAAAATCATCCTTGTCATTTAGTATCTAAGCCTCATGTAAGTTGATAATATATTTCTGTTTGTTGCAAACATATTTTTCAAATTCCAAGTCTAATTGAATTGTCTTAAGCACAAGAAGGCCGCATAGCTACAAACCCTAACCATGGCAGTTGTGCAAGCTAGGCATGATGGCTATGCAAACCAAGACATGCTGCAAAAATTGCATCTACATGAGCCATGCAAACCACTTGTGTTGGTTTGAGCAGCTTGCATAGATGTGGTTTGTGTGGTGGGTTTGCATGGCAGTCAGGCTTTGCTTCCATGGCTTCACAGGTTTTTGTATGAGTTTTTAATTTTTTGTGTGATTGTTTGATTACATGTTTGCAGGTAGCACTATGCACAAAGTTTGTGCACACTTAGGAGAAGGACACTCAAAAAGGGACAGTCCGTGGTAGAGATTTTGTTCTGACCACATCTCTCATTGACAAATCATTTTGTTTGACAGTAGGTACTACCAAGAGGAGGAAGACAATGCCCAAAGCATGGTGGAAGATTGGTTTCCAATGAGAAATATGAGATATCTAGGTAGACAATGTGCATATCTAACATTCAAATCATTTTTCCAACTCTTGTGTTCACTACTTATCCAGCACAATGACCTAAAGTTGCACATGGGAACATCATTCTTATGGTGAAGAGTAAGATGGCATGATCTACTCTAGTGGACTATGATTGGGTTGAGCTTATGTTGTTAGGTATTGAGGCAAAGCTTGTTATAGTCTAGAGGCAGCTTGGGCACCTAGATGGTAGATGATTTTGTATGACCCATGTGGTATAGGTTCTCACTCATTTATTCATGGAGAATGGACTTCTCAAAGATTATGAGTTTGTATATAGCATTGGAGGTGTAGAGGAGGAGGTTTATATTCATGAGAGATCAAACAAGGGAGAGCTTGCACATGATGAGCAGCCTGGTGAGTGAGAGTTTAGTTTTAGCTAAGTGCACCTCTAAGTATAGGTTAGCTAATCCTATGTACATGTTTGTAATTTTTTGAGATTTATATACATTGTTTTGTTATTGAAAACTCTTGGATAACCCTTCCCTATATTCATGGTATTTTTTGTTGAATTGATATGGTGTGAAAATTTGTACATATGTGCATCTCATGATGTTAGATAGTCAAGTCTCCATGAGCACCTTGATGATCACACTCCTTATGATCCTCCTCATGCATCTCAAAGTATTGATGTACCATAACCTAGTACCCATGAGCACAAGGATCATCCATATATATAGTCTTGAGAGAGAGTTGAACCACCTCCATTGCCATCACTATTGAGTATCCTTGGAGAAGTGCACATGTGCATTGCAAATGAGAGTGAGTTGGACTCTCATGAGAAAGAGAGTGAGAGAGAGGAGCATATTAGGCTAGAGGAGTACCTTTTGAGTGAGAGAGAGACTAGGCTAGTTTAGCATGAGAGAATACTTGCACAAAGGGAGAAGTAGTTCCAACTTGAGGAGCACATTGTGTTTGAGACAGATAGTAGACAACAAAGAGGGAGATGCATCCATGTATTGAGAAGAGTACTACAAGCAAGTTGTTAGTAGAGCTAGTTAGAGTTATTAAGGAGAGAGAGGATGATGTGAGAGCTCAAGTGGAGAGACTAATTGAGTTGGAAGAACACATGAGAGATAGCAAGGAGAGAGCGGAGAGATTTAGAGTTCAAGAGATATGGTATACGAGAGAGTTTTCCATTACTACAGAACTATTGGAGAAGATCAAGGAAGAAGTACATGAGGTGAGTGCTCAACTAGATACTCTTAGGGTAGCATATGAGGATGCTTGCCATGAGGCTAGGGAATGGTTAGAGGCAGATAGGTTACATTATCTTTTGGTTACATTATAAGGACTTAGACCTATAGTCCATTTAGAGATTCTACCATAGAAAGAGCTCCTTCCTACACCACCACCACACACACCATCCCTACACCACCACATATTGTGATTTCTTCATCCAGAGTGCATCATACTAGAGAGATTACTACTCTATCATATGGGAGAGCATCTTCTTTGCAAGTTACTCAATCCAATCAGACTTGGTTGACTCCTATAGAAGGCCCAAGAAAGGAACCTTATTTGCTTTTGGGAGAGGATATTGTATTATAGATACCTTGCACATGGGATGATATTGCACCTCCTCCAAGTTTTGGGTTACTTACTACAAGTGCTTGTGGCTTTAGGATATCATGCATATATACATCATTACACAATATACATCATTGTCAACATCACACATTATAGAAGAACAATTCACACATAAGTCATACATGGACTCTCAAGTGCCACTCTCAAGTTCATACATACCTTTCATGGCATGGAAGAGGTTGTTTCAACACTTGGAGGGTCTGCCAATGGATGCCTACCATGAGTTCAAGAGAGCTCACTTGGAGGAGATTGAGCTATAGAGATAAAATTGGTCTCCAAACTATATCTCCATCACTTTAGGCTCAATTTCTACGGGCAATACCTACAAGTTTTAGCTCTAGTAGCATTGGTGGATCTACTTGAGATGTTGCTACTACAAGTGGAGGTAGCACTACAAGAGATAGTGTCATATTGAGGTTTAACCCCATGGTGGAGTTCTTCTAGTGTTTGAGGTAGAACTACCTAGGAGTGTGGATTGACAAGCTAAGGAGCTTGCAAGAGTTCCATATGAAGGTTGGAGAGAGCGTACACAAGGGGTACACTTGCAAGAGATGGCTAATCAGTTTTACTCAGGGAGTTATTGATGCCCATGCAGTCTTGTTTTGGTATGGGATACTTGACAAGGAGTTGCAACATAGAGTATGTGATGCTACGTTATTATAAGCTACTTCACCTACTTTGGTAGTGATCTTTGGTTTAGCTGAGTGTATTGAGCTTAACATGGTGGAGGAGAGAGTGGTGACATCTGGATTTGGTGGGATGACCTCACAACTATTACTATTACTTCCACAACAATAGCCCACAACTATTACTTCTTCTAGAGTAATAGAGTGCACCACGCCATGTTAGTTTTTGAGGACAAGATGGACACCCCAATCCTATGGAGCGAGTGGAGAGCCTAGTGTAGCTAGACCCTTACCTTCATTTTTGGGTTAGCAATAGCTAATGAGTGGTGCTATTGCTTGTTGGACTTGTGGTGGACCTATAATACCAGTAGCTAGACAAATTATCTACACGTGAAAATTGGCTTGGTAACAACTAGAAGGATCTTGTGTATGATGGGCTAACTAGATCAGATAGTGGAATCACCAAAAGAGTACTTCTACTAGTAGGCAGAAATTGAAATAACCTAAAAACTTTAGTTAATTTTGGATGCCTAAACGAATGAATTAGGCCTTGAAAATGGAAAGTTTTTACCACTATAAGAGCAAAATCTTGCCTTCTCCCCACCCCTCCCCCATGATTTTTCTCATCAAGAGCTTTCCAATGGTACCTCACCCACGTAATTTTAAGCTTCCTACAATAAGATTCCTTAAAGATTCCCTTTGGTCAAGCCTGTTTGACCAAGTAGATAGGACAAGGACTGACATGTCACCAATCCATGTATCTGATCCAAGGGTGGAGCTTCTTTGGAGGGAGTTCTCTTTGCTATATAATAAAGAGCAAGTGCTCCTTTGGGAGCATCAGAATATTGAGTGTGAAGCTTGTAGAGTTTGTTCTCTTGTAGAGTTCTCTTGTCCTTAGAGTATTACAGGACCTCACCATAGGAGAGAGTGCACTCATGGCAATGGACTTGATACCTCTGGTGCATCATAGCCAGCACATAGACAATGTGAGCATTACCATAGATTTGGTCAGACTAGTTACCGATGCTTTGACCTAAACCCGGAGTTACAGAGTGGTAGGGCTACTATGGCAGGTGGTAGAGGAGCTCCAGGTCATGGAGGATGAGGTGGTAGAGGATCCACACTTAGTAGGGATGCAGTACCTGCCTTTACTTCCAATATAGTCATGGCAACTTGGATTGAGCAATTGGAGCAAAGATTGGCTAGCATGGCCATAGCTCAAAGGAGATCAGATTAGAGTGTTGAGGCTTCCACCTCATATGCTAGTGATAGAGATATCTTGGACTTCATGTGCAAAGCAACATAAGTAGATGCATTTTCCATAGTGAGTAGGAGTGCAATACATACTCAAGAGCCTAGAGGAGCATCAATGGAGTTGGACCTCCACAAAGAGGAGAGGCTAGTAGATAGGTTAGACTTCCTTAGTCTTTTACACTCTTTGAGGCACTATAGACAATATTCATGTCTCCTAAATATCCTATGCAAGTGTGGTAGGTTAATCAATTTGTTCATAACTCAAATCACACTCAATAAGATAAGTACTTGATCTGTTGCTCAAAAATCTACCAACAAATGGGCATTCATTACAGCCTAGCCACACACACTCTAGCTAAGAGACTCCATGTGATGCTCGTTGGTCTTTGTCCACCATAGCCAAGACCTCAAAGGCTCAACATTAGAGAAGTGAGCTCTCTAAAGCTGCACTTCAAAAGCACACTCCCTGGTCTTGACCTAGGTTCCCAACCCTAATGGTCCCGCTAATGGCACACTCAATGATGCAAACCATGCAAGTGACGGTGGGCCCCACCATGTAGTCAATACCCTAAACACAAAATCTGACGGTCAATAAGTAGTCTATGAGTAACTACCAAAATACTTTTGACTACCAACACTACTACTCTAGAGTCTAAGTAATCTAGGTACAATGCTACAAATGGCATGAGAGTTGTTGTGCTTATATACATCATTACACAACATACATCATTGTCAACAATACACACTTTAGAAGCACAACTCACACATAAGTCATACATGGACTCTCAAGTGCCACAATTTCCCCCTAGTTGGCGGTTAGGTCCCTCTAACTCCAAATAGCCATCTACTCCAAAGTATATTGTATACCCTATGCTGAGCAAAAGATAAGGAGACCGGGTGCTATCAAGCCCTATCATTAGTTGCCTATCTACAATCCATACCATAAAAAAGATGAACTAGCTATAGATCAAGTACATCTAAGACATAACCACTATTCCTAAGGAACCACCATGAAGGGAGGAGTCATACATGCCATATGCCATCCTCTCAAATAGCTATCACACACTAACATAGTAGCAACTCCACCAAAAGAGCCGCATAATATATACCGCAAGCCTACTTGTACAAGTGCCAAGCTTGGGTCCATAGTACCATTAATGTTTGGGAGGTAGCATGGTGCACAATTGCACACATGATCCATCCAAACAACACCATCACATCCTTCCAACACAAGAACCACTCTCTTTGCTAAGCCATCTATCTCAAGGTGATCTTGTGAGGTAGTACAATGATCAATCAAAGCCTTGTCACACAAGACCTGAAACTTCCTCCAAAACTCTATACCTTGATTTGTCAAAACCTCAATTGGTGCACCAAAATGATTGAGAATCTGATCCTAGAACAAGTAAGCCGCCCCTTCATAGGACTTGTTTGGAAGTGCCACCAACTCAATCCACTTGGACAAGTACTCCACCATCACCAAAACATACTGATGATGTCTCATAGTCAACGGTAAAGGTCCAAAAAAGTCCCAACTCCAATGGTAATCCAACCCCATGATAGATAATGGGTATAACTATGGCATAAGAGCATTAAATGATGCTCTAACTTGGTCAAAAACCACTCATTTGGCAACAAACTATTGTACATTGGTTGTACACCATGCCACCAATAATGACTCTAGAGTAAGTTATATGTATGCTTTACTCCAAAATGTTCTAGCTCCTCATGAGCATAATGGACCAATTGTGGTCTCTAAGATGGAAGTAATACTATTTGTATACTACCATCCTCCCATACACAAAGAAGGTGTCTGCCCTCCAATCTGAACTGCTTGGCTTGCTAAAGGACACAATCTCTCTCCTTGGTCCCAACTATGCCACCCACAACACTAATGCAAAGATAGTCTATCATTAAGCCATTGTAGTACTCCGAGGACAAGAGAAGAGAGAAAACACTGATTGCACACTCAAACATTTGATCCTCCAAGGGAGCATCTTCTCTTTATTATATAGACAAAGAGGATCTCCTCCAAGGAAGCTCCACCATAGGATTAGGGACACAGATAGGTGACATGTCACCAAGCTCCACCCTTGGATTACTTACTTGGATGGTGACATGTCTGGTCTAGGTCCTATTTGGTTGGTCAAACAAACTTTGACCAGAGTGAATCTTTTAGGGAATCTTCCTATAGGAATCTCAAAATCACGTGAGTAAGGTACCGTTGGAAAGCTCTCGACGAGACAAAGGAGGGGGGAGGGAAGGCCAGCCTATCCTCTGTTGGGGGGATCTACACATTTTCTAGGTCTAATTCATCCGTTTAGGCCTCCCAAATTGCCTTCAAAGATTTCAGGCATATTTTGGTTCCTACTCTATTAATAGAAGTCCCCTTTTGGTGATACCTCTTTCTGATCTGTTTAGTCGATCATGTGTAACATCCTTCCAGATGTCACCAAACCAATTCTCACCTTTAAATCATATGTCTAGCTATTGGTTCTAAGGTTCTCAAGTCTATTTTGGTTTTTGCCCTATTAATAGATATACTCTTTTGGTGACACTTCTATCTTATCTATTTGACTATCATGTATAACATCATTCTAGATGTTACCAAACCAAATTTCACATCTAGATCATATGGCTAGCTCTTGGTATTACAGACCTCTCTCCTTTTAAGACGCAACGTCCTCGTTGTGCGGTTGTTGCTCAAATGCTTGCACCAATATAGGTGCATATGCCAAATTGGCAGCCGGCTCCCAGGTTACTTCATAGAAGGGGTAACCTTTCCATTGTATGAGATAGTCCACCCGCGGATGGCAAGTACCATGCATGCGTTTTTGGAGAATCCGCTCCACTTCATATTCCTCTATGCCATCAATGAGTGTCGAACAAGGTCAAATGTCTTGTGTGGAATAACCTTGGCTTGATCGGAGAGCATATTTGCGTAGTAGGGAGACATGGAACACTGGATGGATCTTCATGTGTGGTGGTAGCTCAAGGTGATAGGCCACAGCGCCGATGCAACAAAGAATCGAGAAAGGCCCAATAAAACGAGGTCTGAGCTTACGAGGTCCAACTAATGTGAGTTTGGTTGTTGATAGCCACACTTGATCCCCAACATTGAACTCCATGTGCCTACGGTGTGCATCAGCATATTGCTTCTGTCGATTTAACGCAATCTGTAATTTGTACTTGGCGCTCTCCACACCTTGTTGGATTATAGAAACAAATGTGTTGATTGCATCGACCTTGGTAGCCACTGGATGAATCTTCATCAAGCTAGAAGGTGTGAAGGGATGCTCACCATACATGAGGAAGAACGGAGTGACCTAGGTGGAGGCATTCACTGATTGTTGTAAGCGAATTCCACCAAAGAGAGTAGGGTGTCCCACCTCTCTTGCTCTTCTAAGGTGAAGCCGCGTAATATGTCTTCAATTGTGCGATTAGCCCGCTCTGTTTGGCCATCTGTTTGTGGGTGGTAAGCTGTGGACATGGCCAACTTGGTTTTGAAGAAACCAAAGAGTGTTTGCCAAAACAAATTGGTGAATAAGGTGCCTCTATCGGTGATGAGTACTCTAGACAAGCCATGGTAAGCAAAGACTGCATCTAAGTATAATTGAGCTAGTTGTGGAGCGGTCACCTCCTTGGTGGTAGGGCGTACATGAATCATTTTGCTGAGCCGGTCCACAAAGACCACAATGGAGTCAAACCCTGAGGTGGTCTTGGGTAATTCACAAACGAGATCCATACTCACTTGTTCCCAACGTTGGGTAGGAGTGGGGAGAGGTTGAAGGAGCTCTGTAGGAGCTTGATTAGAAGCTTTGTTCTGTTGACAAAGTAGGCAGCTACGAACATAGTCCATCACATTGTTGCTTATCTTGGGCCAATAGTAATGGCGCTTGACTGCATCCAAGGTCTTGTCCACTCCGACATGAGCTGTAATGGCCAAATCATGACATTCCGCTAGAATGGTGGTGCATAATTCTGGGACATTTGGGATCCATAATTTGCCATCCCAAAAGGTGAGTCCTTGGGTACTGGTGCACCTTTGGATGATTGTGCTTCTACAATCTGTGGATCAGTTTTTATAGCAGCCAGAATCTCTTGCCAAAATTCATGATTAATCTTAACCTCTACCACCAAGTTGTTGGCCATTGGCATGCGGGTGAATGCATCTGCAAGTTGCTTCTTACCTTTCACATAGGTGATTGTCATGTTGAAGTGTTGTTGCCACTCTGCCCACCAAATTTGGCAAGGAGATAGATCCTTCTGCGTCTCAAGGTAGACTAGAGGTTTTTGGTCTATCTCTACTACAAAGGCCTTCTTGCCCAGGTAGTACTTCCAATGCTTGGTTGCTAGAACAATGGCCAGCTTTTCTCGTTCTATGGTGTGGTAGTTGCACTCTATTGGTAACAACTTGCAAGAGAAATATGCAATTGGATGCCATCCATCATGCTACTCTTGTTGTAGGACTGCTCCTATTGCTACGCCGGATGCATCTGTAGCCAACTTGATTGGACGTTTTGGGTCATACCACTTCAAGATTGGTGCATGTAGCAAGGCGGCCTTCAATTCTTGAAAGGCCAACTCTTGTGCAGTTCCCCATGTCCATTTCTTCCCCTTGCCAAGTAGTGTCATTAAAGGCTGTGCAACCTTGGAGAAGTCCTTGACAAATCTATGATAGAATCCCATCAACCCCAAGAAGCTCTTAAGTTGAGTCTGATCTTTTGGGGCACTCCATTTTTGAATGACCTCTATTTTATCTGTCAATACTTGAATGCCCTCTGCACTTACTCTACGCCCTAAGTAGTCTACTTCAAACTTGCCAAACTCACACTTTGAGATTTGGCATACAACTGATTTTGTCTTAGAATCTGGAGGGCCTCTCATAGATGTTGTTTGTGTTCTGTCATTGTGTTACTATATACTAAGATATCATCCAAGATACACATCCTCCTCTTCAATTCGGATTTGATTGTAACCGCTCCGCAAGTCCAGTTTGGTGAAATATCTCGGTCCATGGAGTTGATCAAATAGGTCATCAATGCAAGGTAAGGGGTATTTGTTCTTCACTGTTTGCTGATTGAGACCCCAATAGTCAATGCACATGCGCATTATACCATCCTTCTTCTTCACAAACAAGACATGGGCCCCATATGGTGATACGCTAGGTTGGATGAACCCTTTTTGCAGCATCTTCTCAATTTGAGTCTTACACTCCTCCAACTCATGAAGTGATAGGCGATATGGGGCCTTACAAGGAGGTGTCTTCCCCGAGAGTGTCTCTATTTTGTGATCAACTCACCTTTTTGGTGGTAATCCTGAGGGTAGATCATCAAGAAAGACATCTTGAAACTCATCCACCACATCCTTCAATTTCTTAGGAATTTGTCCATCGAGTTGTGCACTCTAGACTTCTCTTATTAGACCCACCTTTACTCGACAGATATAGGTACTCTATATTTAATTTTCGGTGCCATTGCTGGAGTAATGGGTACAAAACATTTATCGGTCTTACAGACAATTGCCGTCCCTATGACATATAGAGGCAATTTTTGCCTATGTGATTTCTCTTTAACCCCAATGATTGACCATTGGTGGGTTCTCACTACTTTCTTCCTCCAATCCACCATAAGGTTGTACTGCTTCATCCATGGCATGCCTAAAATTGCATCATAATGAGCTAATAGTATCACTCGTCACTCAATTGCTTCTTCATATTCTCCTACAAAGAGGGTTACCCGTCTAGGTAATGATTCAATCCTCTCTGTTTGCCCATTTGGTAACTCTACTTCTTCACTTCCATTTCTCTCTAGATCCATTCCCAATCTTATTGCAATAGAGCGAGACAAGAAATTCTCAGTTGCTCCCAGATCTATTAATACTCTCACTTGATTACCTTCTAGGATTCCATTCATGACAATCAATTGTGAGGTTGTCTTTCGGGATCTTTGCGCATTATTCTTCTTCCTTCCCTCACTTCTTTGCTTCCTTATTGAGCTAGTAAGGCCGCGAGGTACATTTATTGGCGATCTTCATTTTCCGAAGTGATTTCTACCTCCTCCTCTTCAATATGCCTCTCTATGTTGTTCAAAGATCGCATGTACAAAGGCCGAGGGCCTCTAGGGAAACCAGTGCAATAGTTGGTAGATATGTGCCCAATACGGCCACAATTATAACAACGGCATTGTTCTCCTTGAGTCCCTTCTCCTCATGGGACTCCATCTCTTTGTTCTTCTACCCGTCCCCGCTCCCCTTGAAGCGGTCGTGCTCCTTGATCTCGGAATCAAAGGTTGCCCAATTCCATCGGTACTGGTCCACCCATGTGTGGCATATCTGCCCAATAATGTTGAGGTGGAACTACTCCTTCACCTCCACCTAATGCTCCTGCTATTCTTTGCGCACAAGCAATTGCTTCAAATACCGTGTGAGGATTTTGCACCATGACTTCTTGGCAAATCCACCCTTTCAACCCTCATTTGAAATTGTCGAGAGTCTCTGCTAGACTCATGTCAGTAATTGCAACTTGTAGATCCACAAATGTGTCCACATACTCTTGTACGCTATTCTTCTGTCTCAATCCCCATAGTCGGGTTCGAGCCATCTGCATAGAATCCACCGATTGGAAATTCTTCAGCAATCCTTCTTGCATTGCTGTCCATGTGACCTCCCTTCTCTCTACCAGCATGGATCATTCCCAAGCATCATACCATGTGAGGGATTTATTGGTCAAGTATCCACATGCAAACACGCCTGCAGCATGCTCTGTGATCTCTGTTGAGAACAATCGGAAATATCAATTCATTCTCAAGATCCAATTTTCCACTACTCCCATCATACGCTGCCCCTTGTAAGGCTTGATGTTGCAGGTCTTCTTCATCCGTAGTAGCAATGTGGCTTCATCGTTGATAGGGTTTGTAGGCACAGGTGCCTCTCCAAGTACTTCAGTAGCAAGTACTGGGTTTTGAGACGGCTCTTCTTCTTGCATGGCTTGATCGTTCCTGAGGATCTGCACTTGACTTTGTAATGTCTCCATGGTCATCTTAATCTCTCAAAATTCATTCAACATCCCTTGCATTCCTTGCACCAACTCTTGCAACTGCAGATCCATGGTTCCTGCAACACTCAATTGCTAATGTCTACTTTAGTACAGAGTCAATATAATCACTTTGGAAGGCGCCTGAACTATCAGAACTACCATTGGGACCTCAGAAGCTATCACTCGTTGATAATACTCCTCACCAAAATTCCTAACCACAAAATCTCTAAACATCACTTTCGGCCTCACTACATAATGGATTTCTACTTGAGTGTTGAAAGGGAGAGGATTTGGGACATTCATATCCATATTATCATAATAGAATGTAGATTGTCAAATCCCACTCTCTGTCATATATCACCATAGGTAGAATCATCGGGTTTGGTGAGTTCATCTCTCTGTCCATGAATTCTGCACCAAAGTGATAAACTAGCGATATCATCATCTGCTCATGCTGGATGTACATAACCTTGATGTGGAATGGGTTTGAGAATGGAAAGCTAGGTGTGGGAAATTGTCCTCTCGGCACATCTATCCCATCCGCTCTCTGAAGTCCTTCCTAAGTCTAGCAATTACTCTATGTTCTCTACCTCAAATTACTCTGTTTCATTAGTTTGTGCTATTCCAAGAGGAGTGATCCACTCTCTTAGACTAGAACACTTGCTCTAATACCATTGTAATACTCCGAGGACAAGAGAAGAGAGAAAACACTGATTGCACACTCAAACATTTGATTCTCCAAGGGAGCACCTTCTCTTTATTATATAGACAAAGAGGATCTCCTCCAAGGAAGCTCCACCATAGGATTAGGGACACAGATAGGTGACATGTCACCAAGCTCCACCCTTGGATTACTTACTTGGATGGGTGACATGTCTGGTCTAGGTCCTATCTGGTTGGTCAAACAAGCTTTAACCGGAGGGAATCTTCCTATAGGAATCTCAAAATCACATGAGTAAGGTACCATTGGAAAGCTCTTGACAAGACAAAGCAAGGAGGAGGGAAAGGCGAGCCTTTCCTTTGTTGGGGGGGGGGGGGGGCAGCTGCACATTTTTGGGGCCTAATTCATCCGTTTAGGCCTCCCAAATTGCCTTCAAAGATTTCAGGCATATTTTGGTTCCTACTCTATTAGTAGAAGTCCCCTTTTGGTGATACCTATTTCTGGTCTATTTAGTCCATCATGTGTAACATCCTTCCAGATGTTACCAAACCAATTCTCACCTTTAAATCATATGTCTAGCTATTGGTTCTAAGGTTCTCAAGTCTATTTTGGTTTCTGCCCTATTAGTAGAAGTACTCTTTTGGTGATACTTCTATCTTATCTATTTTGACCATCATGTATAACATCATTCTAGATGTTACCAAACCAAATTTCATATCTAGATCATATGGCTAGCTCTTGGTATTACAGACATCATCATGAATGTCTCATTGAATTGTACCACTATCTCCACTCCTTGGATCTATGACATCAACACTCCTCCTATATGTGTTGAGAGAGATACCACCAAATCTTCAAAAAATATGCAAAGAAAGGTAGATGCATGCCAACCTAGCACCTTCTCTCCATCTGTCTCACCATGCCAACATGCTCTAGTCTGATCCTGTAGGCTAGGACATGGGTTTCTACTCAAACCATCTACATCACTATTCACCACTCTAGGTTTTGAATAACCATGAAATCATACTCTTGTAAAATCAAAGCCCATCATGCAAGCTTCCTCAAAAGCTTATTGGACTCCATCAACCACTTCATTGGCTAATGATCAATGATGAGAGTAAAGGAGTTATAAAATAGGTAACACGGAAAATATGTTATTGCACACACTACTGCCAAGCACTCTTCCTCAAATGAACTATACTTTGCCTTTGTTGAATTGTTGGAGCAACTAGCATAGGCCACCACAAACTCCTTCTCCTCATCATCATGTTGGGTGAGCATTGTTCCAAGCTCCAACATAATCCAATCAGTGTGAACCTAAAATGGTCATCTTTTGATTGGTCTCCTTAAAATAGGAGTAGATATCAATCTCTCCTTGAGCTCTTGAAAAAGTTTTCTCCTGCTCATCTCCCCAACACCACTCTTGTGTAAGCTTGCTCAACTTTGTCAAGGCCTTGGCAATGGCACTAAATCCTCTAGCATAATGGCAATAGAAGTTTGCCAACCCAAGGAATGCTTGCACTCTGCTCACATCCATAGGCCAAGAATACATGCAATAGCCTCCACCTTGATCTGCTAAACACCAAGTCCTCCAAGGTAGAAAGTGTGACCCAAATACTCAACATGCTTGTGGAAGAATCTACACTTCCTAAGATGTAATTTGAGTCCATGAGATCTCAACCTCTAAAACACATCCAACAAATGTCTCTCATGCTCCTCCACAATAGTGTTATAGACCAAAATGTCATCAATATAGCACCGAGCAAAATCCAATCTAGCTAGGATCCTGTCCATGACTCTTTAGAACTTGGCAAGAGCATTCTTTAACCCAAATGGTAGAAACCTCCACTAATATAACACATCCTTGCCATGAGGATCAATAGCTTAAAATTTTGTCTTAGACTTATCCTCCTCCTTAATTGACAATTGAGGATATCCTACTCATAGATCCAAAGTACTGAAGACCTTTACATGCCCGATTGCATCAAAGATCTCCTTTGGTGTAGGCATGGCATACCAATCAGCCCTAGTCTGTTGGTTGATTGGATGGTAATCTCTACACATCCATCTATATGTGTACTTTCCATGCATATCCTTCTTGGTTGGCATCACTATAGCTGATGCATTTTCTCTATGTGAAATCTCCATCAAACCAGCCTCAAAATGTCTCTCCTTTGGCTCTAAATCAATGCTCTCTCCATATCACTATATTGATAGGGATTAAAAAAATTGGTGTATCATTAGTCAGCTCAATCCAAATACTAGGTCCTTTTAGAGCACCCAAATTCTTCATACTAAAGGCAAAAGAACTCGTGTAGCTCCTCAAGAACCTCCAAACTCTCCGTCTTTCCACTCTTGTAAGCTTGGGTCCCAGATCTAGCTCTCAAGTATCCTTTGTAATTGATATAGGAGTGGAAGACATATTGACCGGCTGTTACACTAGGCTCTTGGGAATAGTAGCCTCATGCCTCCAACCACTGGAGGTCCCAACCTCCATGTGAAAAACTCCCTCCACTCTGGCTATAAGCTCCATACGTCCTCTAGCTGCATCCCAAGTAGACCAAGGATGTAATCCAAGTAGATCATGTTCACCTAGATGGACTCCAAGTAGACCACTCTTCCTAGTAGCCAGTGGTTGTATCCCAAGAATACCCTAGCAACTCGGTCCATCAACCCTAGCATGTGCCTGAATCGTCTCAATAGGCACATAGCTCACAAGTGTCCAAGTGGTGATGCCTATCAAGCACATCCTATGTTGCTTTGCCAAGTCAAGGCTCACAATCCAAGTTAAAAATTTTAGGTCCATAGGTTGACCTAACACCTAACACTTGGAAGCCTCTAACACTATTGGAATAGCGGAAATGCCATTGCAAAAACCTATTGCCCGCTCTCTCTAATTGGTCTTGGGCTCCACCAATTGCTATAATTGTGAGTCCCAAACAAGTCCAAGACCTCCCTCTCAAAAAGCATGGGAGCCTAGGAAACTCATAAGTGTAGGAAAAGCAACTTAGGGCTATCCAACTAGGTTCATCATTGCCATAGGTGACCTATAAACCACTACCACTATTTGAGACTAACACCTAACATCCAATATGTCATCAACAATGAGGTGGACTGATCATTATATCCTATTATAAGCACATTGTAGAACCTCTTTGGATAAGAAGTTTGTCTACCAAAGACAAAGACAATGAGCATGTGATCCCACTCTGGTTGCATCCAAAAACGTGATAGGTCCTATCCAAGAATGGATTTGATGTGTACTCATCACCACCCAGGTGCAAGAATCATCCATCAAAGGGACTTTCTCCAAAATGTAAGCTGGTGAAATGGACTGATGAACCTAGAGACATCATAATATACTTAATATCTCCCAAAACACACCAAAATGGAGATCCTAAAGACCCAAACCTCGGCCAACACTCATGTATCCTTGACATGCCATCCAAAATCACCAAATGAATGGAACCATGCTCTTCATATCCTACGCCCCCAGCAAGGAAATGTCTCTTGGTAGGGTCTTTTGGTAACCCTTGACTATTGACATTGGTAATAACTCAAGATACTAGTAGCCCAAGTGTGCCATATGATGTAGAGAGACCCGCCTAGCAGTCTCATCTCTCTCCACATACACGTACCTTTGTACTCATATACTCAACTATAGTATCATAGCTAGTCCAATGCTAATCACATTGAAAAATTCAAATAAAAATACTCCTATTAGATATTGCCAAGCAATGAGTGTGATATCCATAGGTGTCAAGGTAATTGACTTTAGAAGCTCATCCTCATGCTAGTCTCCTAGAGTATGGTATCAATGGTATCAAGGTAATTGACTGTAGAGGCTCATCTTCACACTAGTCTCTAGGTGGTACAAAGGATCCACTCCAAGCTTATTGCACCAATTGATCCACATGCTACTACAATACCTCTTCTTAACTCCATAATGGAATATCCAAGTTGGATGGAATGATCCCACTTGTACTCCAAATCTGAGTGACTCTTTTGGTATTGGAGTATCCTTTGCATGGGAATTCTCCTCCAATAAGTCACCAAGCCAAGTAACAAAACCATTGAAAGTTGAAACTGATGCCGCTATGGTCTTATAGTGAGCCAATACTGCCACCACTGAAGCGTACTAGTAGGCAACATAAATGTCCTTCACTTGACAGCCAACCTGGTCTATAGGAGGCTATCTCCTCCCAATAGTCAATATTGAAACCCATGAGGTATAACACTACTCCCCCAACTAACACATCATATGACTCAACTATTGTTGCAATGGCTTGAGCTCTCACCATAGAGCTATCAATCGGGTGAAAATGCTAAATCTGAACAATAAGCTCTCCACATATGATGTACTATGTAGAAACACCTCTAGAGATATTTGGATCTGAAATGGACACCTCTTCACATTGGTCTTCCATAACTCCAAACCAACACATACAGCCTTCCCCAACATAAAGGGTTGCACACCAGAGTCTAGTAAGACCCTTTATGGTGTATAAACCTTCCTTGTAGGTCCTACCAAACAAAGAATCCCCCTCAGGTTATCCAATAGGACAACTCCAGATGTAAATCACACCCGCTCAAAGGCCGGTCTGGTTGGTAACTCCTCCAATTTAGCCAATGTTGCCTGCCATAAACCATTGGTCATTGAGCGGATCCCATGTTCCTCAACCAAGTCAACTCCACTATCAACCTGCTTTTCTTTAGAAGCATGAACCACATCAGCCCTATTATCACAAAGCATGGCAGCAAACTGGAACACTAGGCTGGATCAACTTCCAATGTAAACATGTCACTAGTTGAGAATAAAGGATATTGCATAATGAACTAAGCCATCTCCAACATCAAGCTAGACTCAATCTGTGTAGTAGCAAGTGGCTGACTAGTAGGTAGTCTATCATGCACCACATCACCACCTACCACACTTGCATTAGGATGTCTAGGAGCCATGGATATCATTTGTAGTGCCTCAAAGAGTGTAAAGACTAGGGAAGTCTGACCTGTCTACTAGCCTCTCTTCTTTGTGGGTCCAAATCCATTAATGCTCCTCTAGGCTCTAGAGCACATGTTGTACTCCTAGTCACTACGGTAGATGCATGAGATTGTTCGCAATTTGAATCACACTCAATCAAATTAGTACTTGATCTGTCATTCAACAATTTGCCAACAATTTGGCATTGATTATAGCCAAACCACACCCACTCTAGCTAAGAGACTCTAGGTGATGCTCACCGACCTCTGTCCACCATAACCAAGAACTCAGATGTTCAATATCAAAGAAGTGAGCTCTTTGGAGTTGTATTTCAAAAGTATATCCCCTGGTCTTGACCTAGGTCTCCAACCCTAATAGTCTCGTTGATGGCACACATAGTGCAAATGGTGCAAGTGACGGTGGGCCCTACTATGTAGTCAATACTCCAAACAAAAAATATGATGGTCAACAAGTAGTCTATGAGTAATTGCCAAAATATTTTTGACTACCAATACTACTACTCTAGCATCTGAGCAATCTAGGTGCGATGCTACAAATGGCGTGACAAGGAGCGGAAGGCATCTTTGAGTGATGAGGTATAGAGACTCACTTGTTTGAGAGAGAAGATGAGTTTATCTAGATCATTCATTCCTTAGATCATTTTCCATACAAATTTGAGGGAGATTCTAGTGTTAGATATGAGTTGTATGGCAATTGTGAGAGAACCTAGTAAATCTCATTTCTTGGAGTGATGTTTTGAGACCATGAGGAGGGGATGGTGATATTTTACCCTGAATAGTACTTTATGATATGTTCTACATCCTAGCATTAGAAAGTTTATGGAGTATTATGTCTCTCATTTTGAGTTGATCATATGGACTAGTGGTCCAAAGTGTGATGTGGAGACCCTATTGGGTTTATGTGGGAGCTTGGTCATTTATCAACAAGAGTTCACACCGGTTCATGTTTGATAGTATGCCTCACCAAGACAGATGGATATTTTGATGAGTTTAGAGGTTTATGGTTAGACCATATAGTACTTTTACCTCATTAGGTTAATGTATCCAAGAAATATTATTTGTGGACAAAGCAGCTCTTCCTTATTGCAGGAACCATCTTCATGGAGTTATACATTCTCCACCTTTTTCACTAAAGGATACCCTTAGTACTTCATACACTTCACTATTTCAGCTCCTTGTCCCACCTCTTGTAATACTCCAAGGACAATAGAACTCTACAAGAGAGAAAACACAAGTTTCACACTCAATACTCCGATGCCCTCATGTGCTCTTTATTATATAGCTAAGAGAAACCTCTCCAAAGAAGTTCCACCCTTGGATCAGATATATGGATTGGTGATATGTCAATGAGCTCCACCCTTAGATTAGTTGCATGGATGGGTGACATGTTAGTCCTTGTTGTATCTAATTGGTCAAACAAGTTTGACTAGAGGGAATCTTTAGGGAATCTTCTTGTAGGAAGCTCAGACCCATGTGGGTGAGATACCATTGGAAAGTTGTTAATGAGATAAATCATGGGAAGAGAAGCCAAGCATTTTCATCCAAGGAGGGAATCTTTCCATTTTGAGGTCTAATTCATCCGTTTAGGTCTCCAAAATTGGCTCTAAAGTTTTGAGGCTATTTTGACTTATGCCTTATAAGTAAGAAGTACTCTCTAATGATGTCCCTATCTGATCTAGTTAGCCCATCATACATAACATCCTTCTAGATGTTATAAAGCCCATTTTCACCTCTAGATAATCTATCTAGTTATTGGTATTAGAAATCACCCCCCTTTAAGATGCAACATCCTTGTTGCAAAGTTGTGGCTCAAAAGATTGAACTAATACCGGTGCATAGATCAAGTTGGCTACTAGCTCCCATGTTTCTTCATATAGTGGGTACCCTTTCCAATGTACAAGATATTCTTCACATGGATGGCGAGTGCCAGAGATGCATTTTTGGAGAATGCATTCGACTTCATATTCCAATGTGTCATCAATGAAGGTTAGGCAAGGTCAACTTTCTTGGATGGAAGAGAAGTGGGGCGGTCAAGGTGCATATCAGAATAGTAAGGAAACATGAAATGCTAGATGGATCTTTATGTGTGGTGGTAGCTTTAGGTGATAGGCCACTGTCCTGATTCGACAAAGAATGGAGAAAGGTCCAATAAAATGAGGTCTGAGCTTATGAGGGCCAACTAACTTGAAGTTGGTGGTTGACAGCCAAACTTGATCTCCAATATTGAACTCCATGTGTTGGCAGTGTGCATCTACATATTGCTTCTGCCAATTTTGGGCAATCTCCAACCTATGCTTGGCGTTCTCCACACCTTGTTGGATTCTAGGCACAAAAGTGTTGACCATGTCAACTGTGATAGCCACTGGATGGACCTTCATCAAGCTTGAAGTTATGAAAGGATGCTCTCTATACATAAGGAAAAATAGTGTGACTTCTGTGGAGGTATTCATGGAATTGTTGTGAGAAAATTCTACCAATGGGAGTAAGGTGTCCCACCTCTCTTGCTCATCCAAAGTAAAGCCCCACAGCATGTTCTTTATAGTGTGATTTGCCTTTTCTATTTGTTTATTGCTCTATGGATGGTAAGTTGTGGACATGGTCAATTTGGTTTTGAAGATCCCAATGAGTGTTCTCCAAAACAAACTAGTGAATTGAGTGCCTCTATCTATGATGAGTACTCAAGACATGCCATAATAGGAGAAGATTGCATCTAAGTACAATTGAGCTAGTTGTGGTACAATCAAGTCCTTAATGGTAGGATGCATATGAATCATTTTGCTAAGGCAATCAACAAAGACTACAATGTAATCAAATCTAGAGGTGGTCTTGGGCAATTCACAAACCAAATCCATGCTTACCTGGTGCCAATGTTGTGTAGGAGTGGGAAGAGGTTGGAGGAGTACTATAGGAGCTTGATTAGAAGCCTTATTTTTTTGATAAAGTAGGCAACTTTAAACATATTCCATCACATTGTTATTCATCTTGGGCCAATAGTAGTGGCGTTTGACTCCATCCAAGGTCTTGTCTACTCTAACTTGACTTGCAATGGTAGAATCATGACATTTTGCTAAGAGGGGGTTCTTAGATCTGTGGCATCCAAGATCCATAACCTACTATCACAAAAAGTGAGTCCTTGGATTTTAGTGATGCACTTGGATGATTGAGCGCCTAGAATCTATTGATCAATTTTTGTAGCAGCAAGAATCCTTGGCCTAAATTCAAGGTTCATCTTGACTTCTACCACCAAAGTGTTTACCATTGGCATCCGAGTGAATACATCTATAAGTCACTTCTTGCTTTCCATATGTCTGATTGTCATGTTGAATTGTTGTCTCCACTATGCCCACCAAATCTATTGATGAGAGAGATCTTTTTGTGTCTCAAAGAAGACTAGAGGTTTGTGGTTTGTCACTACCACAAATGCCTTCTCACCTAGATAGTGCTTCCAATGCTTGGTTGCAAGGACAATGGCCAGCGCTTCTCATTTGGTGGTGTGATAGTTGCATTCTGCCAATAACAACATATAAGGAAAATATACAATTGGGTGTCATCCATCTTGCTACTCTTGTTGTATGACTGCTCCTATTGCTACACTTGATGCATCCATGGCTATCTTGATTGGATATTTTGGGTCATACCATTCCAAGATTGGTGCATGTAGTAATGCGTCTTTCAACTCATGAAAGGTCAATTCTTGTGTGGTTCCTGATATCTACTTCTTCCTCTTGCCCAATAGTGTTGTTAGAGGTTGTGCAACCTTGGAGAAGTCCTTGACATCTTGATGATAAAACCACCCTATCAATTCCAAGAAACTCTTGAGTTGAGTCTTATCTTCTAGAGTACCTCATTTTTGAATGACCTCTATTTTGCTTATTAGCACTTACATACCTTCTACACTTACTCTATGCCCTAAGTAGATCTACTTCAGATTTGCCAAACTTGCACTTTGAAACTTTGGCATACAATTGATTATGTCATAAAATCTAGAAGACTTCTCACAAATGTTGCTTGTGCTTGATCATTGTCCTACTATAGACTAGGATATCATGAAGGAAGATTATAATGGATTTATCCAAATACGGATGAAATCTATCATTCATCAAACTCATGAAAGTGGCTAGAGCATTGGTGAGGCCAAACGGCATCACCAATACTCAAAGTGACCATACCTTGTTTGAAAGGTTTTTTTGTGTGTATCTTCTTTAGCAATGATTTGGTTGTAATTGCTCCACAGATCAAGTTGGGTGAAGTGCCTTGCCCCATTGAGTTGATCAAACAAGTCATGCATGCAAGCTAATGGATATTTGTTCTTCATCATTTGTTGATTTAGTTCTTGATAGTCAATGCACATACGCATTGTTTAGTCCTTCTTCTTAACAAACAATAAAAGAGCCCCATATGGTAATATGTTGGGTTGGATGAACTCCTTTTGCAAGATATCCTCAATTTGAGCCTTACATTCCTTCAACTCATGAGTTGATAGTCAATATGGGGCCTTACAAGGAGGTGTCTTCCCAAGAAGTGTCTAAATTTTATGATCTACTCTCCTTTTTGGTGATAAACCTATGGTAATTCATCTTGAAAGACACCTTGGAAATCATTGACCTCATCTTTTAATTTCTCAAGAATTTGTCTATTATGTTGTGCACTTTGGACTTTTCTTATTAACCCCATGAAACATATATTTGTCTTACCAATAGATGTGGTCTCTATGATATACAAAGGCAACTATTGCCTTTGTGATCTCCTTTAACCCCAAAGATCTTCTATTGATTAGTTTTCACTACTTTCTTTCTCCAATCCACCATGGGGTTGTAGTGTTCCATCCATTGCATACCTAAGATTTCATAATAATGATAATATATATGATGATAATAATCATAATGAGCTAACTATATCACTCACCACTCAATTGCTTCTTAGTACTCTCTTACAAAGAGTATTACCTTTCTAGGTAATGACTCAATCTTCTTTGTTTGACCATTTATAACAATTAATTATGCATGTTTCTTCCTCTATCTTTGCATACTCATCCTCTTCCTCCCCCACTTTTGCTCTTCTTTATTGAGCTAGTAAGGTTATAAGGTACATTTACTAGCAATCTTCATTTTTTGATGTGGTTTTTGCATCCTCCTCTTCAATTTGTCTCTCCATGTAGTTCAAAGGTTGCTTGTATGGAGGCCAAGGGCCTCTAAGATGACAAGCACAACAATTGATAGTTGTGTGTCCAATTCAACCACAATTGTAACATCATTTTTGTTTTGCTTGAGCCCCTTCTCCTTGTAGGGCTCCTTCTCTCCTTTCTTCAATGCATCCCCATTTTCCTTGGAGGGGTATTGCTCCTCAATCTCAGAACTAAATGTTGCACAATTCCTTAGGAATGGGTCTAAAATAGTGTGTCTAAGCCTAGTAGTTTTGCATTGGTGTTATTTCTTCAACTCTTTTAAGCGCTCTTGCTATTCTTTGAGAGTAGGCAATGGCTTCAAAAATAGTACAAGGATTTTGCACCATTATCTCTTGGCAAATCCGCTCTTTTAATCCTCTTTTAAAATTATCAAGAGCTTTGGCTAGACTCATATCGGTTATCACAACTTGTAGATCAAGAAATGCCTCCATGAACTCTTGTATGTTATTCTTTTGCTTCAACCTCCAGAGTCTAGTTTGGGCCATTTGCACGGAATCCACAGATTGGAAATTCTTGAGCAGCCCTTCTTGCATGGCTACCCAAGTGACCTCTCTTTCTTCTACCAGCAATGATTTTTCCCAAGCATCATACCATGTGAAGGCTTTATTGGTCAAGTACCCACATGCAAACACATTTGTAGAATGATAAGTGATCTTTGTTGTGAACAATCAAAGGTATAGTTTCATTCTTAGAATCCAATTTTCCACTACTCCCATAGAATGTTATCCCTTGTAAGGCTCAATGTTGCATGTCTTTTTAATTCATAGTAACAATGTGGCTTAGTTGTAACTCGGCATAAGTAACTCTCTAAGTACTTTGATTGCTAGTGTTAGTTGTTGAGACGGCTTCCTTTCTTGCACTACTTGATCATTCTTGACTATATGTATTTGATTTTGCAATTCCTTCATGGTCATCTTGATTTCCTAAAACTTGTTCAACATTCCTTGCATTCATTGCATCAACTCTTGAACTACGGATCCATGATTCCTTCACACATGGCCAATGTTCAATTACTACTTCTTGCTTCAATAGAGGGTTAAAATGATCACTTGAGAGGGAGCAAAAATTATTGGAACCACCATTAAGGCCTCAGAAGCTATCACTGGTTGATAGTATCCTTCACAAAAATTGCATACTATAAAATCCCTAAACATCCCTTTTGGTCTAACCACATAATAGATTTCTACTGTATGTTGAAAGAGTGAGGATTTGGTACATTCAAATCCATAATATCATAAAAGAATGTAGATTTTCAAATCCCACTCTTTTTCGTATACCACCACAAGTAGAATCACTTGGGTTTGGTGAATTCATCAATCTATCCATAAATTTTGCTCCAAGGTGATAAACAAAAGATACTCTCATTTGATCATGTTGAATGTACATAATTTTGATATGAAATGGATTCAAGAATGGAAAGCTAGGTGTAGGAAATTGTCCTCCAGGTGTCTCTATCCCATCTGCTCTCTAAAACACCTCCCAAGTTTAGCAATTGCACTATTTTTTCTCCCCTCAAATTACTCAATTTCAATAGCTTGTGTTTTTCCAAGAAGGGTGATCCACTCTCTTGGATTAAAACACTTGCTCTAGTACAATTGTAATACTCCAAGGACAAGAGAAAATACAAGTTTCACACTCAATACTCCAATGCCCCCAAAGGAGCACCTACACTTTATTATTTACCAAAGAGGAGCCCCCTCCAAAAAAGCTCCATCCTTGGATCAAATACATGGATTAGTGACATGCAAGCAAGCTCCACCCTTAGATTAGTTGCTTGGATGGGTAACATGTCAGTCCTTGTCCTATCTAGTTGGTCAAATAGGTTTGACCAGAAAGAATATTTAGGGAATCTTCTTGTAAGAAGCTCAAAATCACTTGGATGAGGTACCATTGGAAATTTGTTGATGAGACAAATCATGGGGGAGAGAAGGCAAGCCTTTTTATCCAAAAGGAGGGATGTCTCCATTTTTTATGTCTAATTCATCCATTTAGGCCTCCAAAATTGGTTATGAAGTTTTTAGGCTATTTTCAACTTCTACTTTATTAGTAGAAGTACTCCTTTGGTGATTCCTCCATCTAATCTAGTTAGCCTATCACACACTGCATCCTTCTAGATGTTATAAAGCCAATTTTCACCTCTAGATAATTTTTCTAGTTATTGGTATTACACCTCTAGATAGATTTAGGGCTTCCATGATTCCAACCATTAGATTCCTAGAGAAGAAGAGGATTAAAACACCCATTTGTGCATGTATGTGCTATTGAGATATTAAGTTTGGTATTATAAGTACTCAATAGATATTATTTATATAAAGGTAAAGGATGGTTCTACATGATTAGCTAAAGTTAGTGATAGCTAAGATAGAGGGGACCTTACTTTAGAGGAGTAGAAAATATGAGTGTCACTATTTTGGATTCTAATGTATTGACTTGGCATTATTCTTAGGTGTTTGGCTTTGAAGGAAATGAAAACTCTTGGATCCATAAGCCTTTTTATTTTCAATTCATCTATAGTCCAAAGGTAGCCCATGTGAAGGAATCCTTGACTTAGTGGTTGGGTCAAGATAAGACCACATGCTTAGGAGAATATTCCCATGAGTATGGATATTCCTTTAGCTTTTGGACTTTATTTTTGACTTTTAGCCTAGTAACTTGAGTTACTCTAGTTCTTAGTAACTTTGGTGCATAACTATTTCATAAGTATATAAACTAAGGGTGATGAGGTATCTATCATCCTTTCATTTGCAATTATCTTTCTCTCATTGAGTTCTCTAGTGAGCAATGGTTTGAGTCTTGGAGTGTTAGTTTTGGAGGAGTATGATTGAGTTGAGGTTCTTTTCCTTCTTAGTCCATGTTGCGCTAACATAATAGTCATCAAAGGTTTATCTTGAGTGAGAGACAGGCCAGCTCACATTTGTGGTTCCATTGTCGGGATCTCTCTAGAAGGCAAGATAATGTTCCGTGTACAAATCTATATAAAACAAAAGAAGGCTTTGAGAGTTCACTTGGACAGAACATTAGAGGAAGAAGGAGCTAAACTTATGTAAGAGAACCAATAACCATTTGTATACCATGAACTTCATTATGATGTCTTTGAGATGATATTATTTTTCTTGTACACATGAGAAGATTTGGAGAGATTGCGTGAGGTGGATTGTAGATTTTGGGGATTACGGTGATTTTGTGCAAAATCTCAAGTTTGAGATCTAGACTTGAAATTTATATACATGATAGCTTAGGTTATTCTTAAATTAGCACACTCTAAATTATTGTGAGAGCTAGTACACTCAATGAGCTACAATTTTTGAAAGTTGATAGGGTAAACTACTCACAAAATTGTATACTCTTAGGAAATTTGTATAGAGTCTCCTATTTCTTCAATTTTCTATGGATTTTTCTCAAACTTTCCAAGAAAATTCAATGCATTTTATTCTACCTTTTGGCCAAAGAATTAGAGAGAGATTTTTTTGCATAGGGAGTAATGAGTTTTTTAAAAGAAGGGGGTGGTTATAAGACCAAATCTGAAATATGTGTGTTGAATATGAAGATGCTTATGCTAAATGGCTCAATGAAAAGATTTGAAATTTTGCAAGGGAGGATTCCCTAGAGTTATGATCAATTGAGGACTGTGATATACCAATTGAAAGAATTTAGTGACATTGTGAAGAAGGGTCAATTCTGCATAGTTGAGATCTCATCCATGAGGAGTGTGAGAGCAACAAAAAGTATGTTTGAGTGTTTAGACTCATTTTGGGAACATGGAGAGTCACCATGAGTGGAAATTGAGGCTATACAAGGTTTCTCAAGGGTTTGAGGTGATTGTAGGGGTGGATTTGAGGAAAAGAGAGCTAAGAATAGAATTTGAAGAGAGTAGTGAGAGGATCCAAAAACATATACCATTTGGAGGAAAGAGTGAGTCTAAGTGCTTTTTATGTGGAGATAAGGGACAAAAGGCAATTTCATGTCCATTGACTTTTAAGAGCAAGAGATTGAGAGAAAGGATAGGCTTACTTGACTTGGGTTTGCATTTTGGACATTTTTCACCAAGATTAGGAAGGAGAAGATCTAAGACCAAGGAGTTGTGTGAGGTTTGTGGAGTGGAAGGACTTCCAAAAGAACAAAATGTAGTGGAGTAAAATTACTTTTAGAGACTTTGGTGAAGTTGGTGAGAGTCTTAGTACAGCTACAAAAATATTACCACCTTCATCAACTAGGGATTATATAGAGACTATTATAATTGCCATAGGAGCCATGCTCACCAAGAATTTTGTAGGATGGTTGAGACCACAAATAAGAAGCAAGGTGAGATATGAGAAACTTTTTTCCGAAGGTTGAAGCTATCAAGATTGCAATTTGTACGGAGGAGAGTTTGGAAGGAGATGAGAGTGATTTGGTGGTGAAGGAGGTTGTGCATCCTCCTCAAGGTTACAATTATGGTGGATTTTTGATAATTTGGTGGCAAGGGTTGCACCACAGATATTAGTTGTTCCTCTACCTTGTGCATCTCTACCCAAAGATCCACTTCAAACCATCACAAAACAACTTGTAGATCTCAAGATCAATGTAGTGCAATATGGAAGAAGAGAAAAGTGGATCAGAATGTGGAAAGAGGGACTAGGAGTTATAAAAACTATCCAGATAGAAGAGTCCAACCAACCAACAACAATTTCAATGAAAGAAATTGTTTTGGTTATGGAAGAACAAGTCATATCCAAAGAAATTACCCAAATTCCACTTACTATGGAGGAAGGGGTTATGAGGGGCCAATAGAGAGAACAAGGGAGGTAGTGAAACCCAAGTGGATCCTAATCCAAACAAAGGTAAAGGGATAAAATCCATATATGTGGTTGAGAGCAAGTATGAGAAGGGGGAGTGCTCAAACTCTAAAGGTCTTAATTTGGAGCTTTTGGTACAAGAGAAGAAGAAAGCTTGTTTTGTAGAGGATGTACACTCTTCTCAAGGATTTAGTCCTAGTAAGGATACTCCTATGTCTACTAGGAACAATTGCATCTCAATGCTATCAACAACAAAGACTCCAAGAAAGAAGTAAGGGATGGAAGACTTCTTGATCTCAAAGCAACAATGGAACTACAATGTGTTGGAGGATGTTGGAAGTCACAAGGCTAACATCACAATGGGCCAATTGATTGCTTTGAACCCTACTTTGAGAAAGGAGCTTAAAGGTGGTTTGATTTCTACAAGGAGCAAGAGGAAGAGGAAGGTAAAAGCTCTAGTATCAATGGCGGTGGTGGATGCCAAACCAGCACCATGAGAAGCTTTTGAATATGCCTCCAAGATTGACATGAGAATGAATGGTCATAACATCAAGGATGCACTTGTTGATGGAGGATCAACAATGAATGCCATGTCAGAAAGGTTAATGAAGAACTTGAGAATGATACACTCTAGACCTTCAACATTTATGTTGAGTATGGAAGACAAGCAAAAAGTTTGACCAATAGAGGTGATGGATAAGGTAGTAGTTTCAATTATGGGAATTCAAAATCTCATGACTTTCCAAGTCTTGAAAGATTCAAGCTATGATTTTCTTCTTGGGAGGCCATGGTTGAGAGCAACATACACAATTGATTGATGGCACAAAGGGTACTTGAGGATTGGACTATCAAACCATAGAGTCATAGTTCTTGTGACTAACACCACCAACACTTCACATTCAAAAACACCATCTTCTTGTTATTGGGAATCATATTCAAAAGAAAGAGCTTCAAGTATGGACACAAGCATGGAAGAAGAGACTTCCATGGAGGATGATGAATCTAAATCTAAATCTGATTCAAATGTGTATCCCTTGTGTGCTATGGATTTTTCACCTAAGCCAAAGGTTTTGAAAGACCCAGATAAATCACCATTGACACTTGAGGAGATAGAGAGTAGGTTATCTACCCTCAAGTATGGTCCAAATGTTACCAAGGAGAAGAAGGTAAGATTTGAGTAGATTTTCCACAAGTTCATCCATACTTTTGCTTTCCATTATAAGGATTTAAAGGAACTCACCTTGGAGGAGCACAAGATTGAAGTGGAGGAGCACAAGATTGAGGTAGAGTCACATGCAAGACCAGTCCTCAAAAAGCAACATTGCTTAGCCTACCAATATCTTTGATGGTGAAGGAGGAGATTGATAAGCTCAAGGAAGCCAAATTTATCATTGTCAAGCTTTTGCTAGAAAGTCTACTTCCACCCCACCACTTAGATCAATTCCATTGCTAGGACCTTTTGAGAAGTGGAGAATTGATTTTGTAGGGCCTCTCAATAGAACCCCAAGGAACAATTAGTACATTATGGTAGTTATTGATTATCTTACCTAATGGGTTGACGCTAGACCATTGAAGGACAAGAATAAAGATGAAGTTGGGAGATTTCTTTATGAACCCATTCTCACTAGGTTTGGGTGCCCTTTGGAATTGGTTTTTGATAGAGGAAGAGAGTTTGTAGGGATCATCATAACAAACATGCTACAATATTTCTCTATCACACACAAAGAAACTATATCCTATAAGCCAAATTCCAATGGCTTGGCAAAGAGAACTGTGAGCCGACCTATCTTTCACTCAAGATGAACCTTTGATGGCTATTATGGTAGCGCACCATGGACTAAGAAGGCAAAGAACCTCAACTCAATCATATTCCTCCAAAACTAACACTCCAAGATTCACGACATTACTCACTAGAGAACTCAATGAGAGAAAGATAGTTGCAAATGAAAGGATGATGAATACCTCCTCACTCCTAGTTTATATACTTGTGAAATAGTTACGTACCAAAGTTACTAATTATTGGAGTAACTCAAGTTACTAGGCTAAAAGTCAAATAAGTCAAAAAGCTAAATGAATATCCATACTCATGGGAATATTCTCCTAAGCACGTGGTCTTATCTTGACCCAACCACTAAGTCAAGGATTCCTTCACATGGGTTATCCTTGGATTATACAAAAATTCAAAACAAAAAGGCTTGTGGGTCCAAGAGTTCTCAACTCTTTCCTCAAAGCCAAATACTTAGGAATAATATTAAGTCAACACACTAGAATCCAAAATAGTGATGCTCATCTTTTCTACTTCCTCTAAAGTAAGGTCCCTTGTATCTTAGTTATAACTAACTTTAGCTAATCATGACTAAGGTAGAACACTCCTTTATCTCTAGATAAATAATATCTCTCAAGTACTTGTAATACCAAACTAAATATCCCAATACCACACACATGCATAAATGGGTGTTACCGAAACAATTAGACCTTGTGCATGATGTTGGCCAAAGATGTAAAAATGGAGGGGGCTAATGTAATATCAATAGCTAGACATATCATCTAGAGTTGGAAATTGGCTTGGTAACATCTAGAAGGATGTTATGTATGATGGGCTAGGTAGTTTAGATAGAGATGTCACAAAAGATGACTTCTACAAATAAGGCAGGAGTCAAAAATAACCTAGAAACTTTAGAGCCAATTTTGGAGGCCTAAATGGATGAATTAGGCCTCAAAGGTGCACACAAAAGTTGTGTTTTTCTTTGTCTATGTTTCTCTTTAGATCTCCTATCTTTAAAAGATTACAATTGTATTAGAGTAAGGTTAACCCTCTATTGAAGTAAGAAGTAGCGATTGAGCAATGTTGTGTGTAGGAATCATGGATCCACAATTGCAAGAGTTGATATAAGGAATGTTGACTGAGTTTTGAGAGATCAAAATGACCATGGATGCATTGCAAAGTCAAGTACATACCTTTCTTTAAGAATGATCAGGCAATGCACAAAGGTAAGTTGTCCCAAAACCCAATACCAATGACCAAAGCACATGGAGAGTCACTCATGCCAAGGACATTGACCATTGGTTGATAACAAGGCCATATTTTTAGTACAAATGAAGAGGACTTGCAACATCAAGCCTTACATTGGAATCATAGAAAATTGGATTTCAAGAATGAATCAATACTTTTTATTGTTCATAATTGAAATTACTAATTGTTTTTCCTGCATGTTTGCATGTGGGTACTTGACCGATAAAGCCCTCACATGGTATGATACTTGGGAATAGTCAATGTTGGCAATAGGAAGGGAGGTTACTTGGACGGCCATGCAGTATGAGCTATTGAGGAACATCCAATTGGTGGATTTGGTGTAGATGGCCTAAACCTAACTATGGCGGTTGAAGCAGAAGAATAGTGTACAAGAATACATGGATGCATTCTTTGATTTATAGGTTGCAAAAAAACAACATGAGTCCAGTAGAAGCTCTGGATAATTTCAAAAGAGGGTCGAAAGAGCAAATCCGCCAAGAAGTAAAGGTGCAAAACCCTTGTACTATTTTTAGAGCCATTGCTTGTGCTCAAAGAATAGTATGGGCACTAGGAGGAGGTGAAGGGGTCATCTCGACTCAAAATTGTTGAGCTAAAACACAACACTTTGGTGGACCAATCCCTATGGAGTTGGGCAATATTCAAATTAGAGAACAAGGAGCACAACCACCCTAAGGAAAATAGGGCGGGTCAAAGAAAGGAGAGATGGAGTCCCACAAAGGAAAGGGACTTTCAAAGAATAAAATTGTTGTTGCAATTATGGCCAAGTTGGGCACCTCACCATCAATTGTCACACTCATTTTCCTAGAGGACATTGGCCTCCTTATAGGCAATCTTTGAAAAACATGGAAAGAAGAATTGAAGAGGAAGATGCAAAAATCACCTTGAAAAACAAAGATCATCAATAAATGTACCTTGCGGCTTCACTAGCTCAATGGAAAAGCACAAGAGTGGAGGAAAGAAGAAGAAGACAAGTGCAAAGAGATTGAGAAAGACAAGCGCATAATTGATTGTTATAAATGGAGTCCTAGAAGGAAATCAGGTGAGAGTATTGATAGACCTTGGAGCAACAAAGAATTTCTTGTCTTGCTTTATTGCAATAAGGTTGGGAATGAATCTAAAGAAAGATGAGAATGACAAAGTAGAATTACCTAATGTGTAGACAGATTGAATTGTTACCTAGAAATGTGGCACTCTTTGTAGGGAAGTATCAAGAAGCAATCGAGTGGCGAGTGATACAATTAGCTCATTATGATGCAATCCTAGGTATGACATGGATGGAGCACTACAATGCCATAGTCAATTGGAGGAAAAAAGTAGTGAGGACAATGGAAGATCATTGGAGTTAAAGAGAGAGCATAAAGGCAAGAGTTACCTCTATATCATACAAATAGTAACTATTTGTAAGACAGATAGATGTTTCATGGGGGTAATAAGAGAAGTCTAGAGTGCACAATGGACAAGTTCTTGAGAAACTAAGAGATGTGATCAATGAGTTTCAAGATGTTTTCTTGCATGACCTACCTTCAAGATTACTACCCAAAAAAAATTGATCATAAAATTGAGATAATTCCTAGGAAGGCACCTCCTTGTAAGGCCTCATATTGTCTATCACCTCATGAGTTAGAGGAGTCTAAGGCTCAAATTGAAGATATGCTACAAAAAGGGTTTATCCAATCCTAATGTATCACCATATGGGGCTCTTGTCTTGTTTGTGAAGAAAAAGGACAGTATAATACGCATGTGCATTGACTATTGGAGCCTAAATCAACAAATATTGAAGAATAAATATTCCTTACTCCGCATGGATGACCTATTCAATCAACTCAATGAGGCAAAACACTTCACCAAACTTGATCTACGGAGTGATTACAACCAAATTTGGATTGCGGAAGAAGACATCCACAAGATTGCCTTTCAAATAAGGTATGATCACTTTGAGTGCCCGGTGATACTGTTTGACATCACCAATGTACCGGCCACTTTCATGAGTTTGATGAATGGCATATTCTATCTATACTTGGATAAATCTTATTTTTTTCCTAAATGACATCCTTGTCTATAGGAGGACCATGAAGGAACAAAAACAACATCTATGAGAAGTTCTCCAGATTCTATGATAGAATCCATTGTTCATCAAAATCTTGAAGTGTGAGTTTGGCAAGTCTAAAGTAGACTACTTGGAGCATAGAGTAAGTGAAGAAGGTATCCAAGTGCTAACAAATAAAATAAAGGTCATTCAAAAATAGAGTGCACTAGAAAATCAAACTCAACTCAAGAGTTTCCTTGGGATTGATGTGGTTCTATTAGCAATTTGTCAAAGACTTCTCCAAGGTGGCACAACCTCTAATGGCACTTCTTGGCAACGAGAAGAAGTGGATGTGGAGAACTAGTTGGTAAGCCAAGGACTAGCCTTTCAAGAATTGAAAAATGCATTACTACATGCATCAATCTAGAAATGGTATGACCCAAAATGTCCAATCAAGTTGGTTATAGATGCATTAAGTGTGGCAATAGGAGCAGTCCTACAACAAGAGTGGTGTGACGGATGGCACCCAATTGCATATTCCTCTTTGAAACTATTTCCGGCAGAATACAACTACCACATCATCCAAGGAGAAGAGTTGGCCATTATCTTGGCAACCAAGCATTGGAAGCACTATCTTGGCAAGAAGGCATTTGTAGTGGAGATAGACCACAAACTTCAAGTCTACCTCAAGATACATAAAGATCTATCTCATCAACAGATTTGGTTGGCAGAGTGGAGACAAAGGTTCAACATGAAAATCACATATGTGGAATGCAAGAAGCAACTTGCCAATGCATTCACCCAAATGCCTATGGCAAACAATCTGGTGGTAGAGATCAAGATGAACCCTAAATTCTGGCCTATGAGCCAGCCTGTCTCTCACTCAAGATGAACCTCTGAGCACACCATGGACTAAGAAGGCAAAGAACCCCAACTCCATCATACTCCTCCAAGGCTAACACTCTAAGACTCAAGACATTGCTCACTAGAGAACTCAATAAGAGAGATAGTTGCAAATGAAAGGATGATGAGTACCTCCACACCCCTTGTTTCTATACTTGTGAAATAGTTAAGCACCAAAGTTACACATTACTAGAGTAACTCAAGTTACTATGCTAAAATTCAAGTAAAGTCAAAAAGGATAAAGGAATACCTATCCACATGGACATATTCCACTAAGCATGTGATCTTATCTTGACCCAACCATTAAGTCAAGGATTCCTTCACATAGGCTATCCTTGGACTATAGAAGAATCAAAAACAAAAATGATTGTGGGCCCAAGAGTTCTCAACTCTTTCCTCAAAGCCAAACACCTAAGAATAATATCAATTCAACACACTAGAATCCAAAATAGTGGTGCTCATCTTTTCCACTTCCTCTAAAGTAAGGTCCCCTTTTTCTTAGCTATGACTAACTTTAGCTAATCATGACTAATGTTAGAACCATCCTTATCTCTATATAAATAATCTCTTAAATACTTGTAATACCAAGCTAAATATCACAATACCACACACATGCACAAATGGGTGTTACATTTACTTTCGGACTAAGTTTTCACTTTGTACTCAAAGTGAAGGTCTCTCTACCTTCTATGATACATCTTCAACTTATCATGGTTAATCCTATCAAAGTTTCTTCCTCCCAACTCCTTGAGATCATAGGTGTAATTACCCCACACCTTCTCCACTATGAAAAGTCCAAAGTACTTAGGCAAAAACTTCTTTTGCACTCTCTTGAATCAAATAGAATCAAGCAACATTACCCAATCACCTTCTTTGAAAGGCTCCGCCTTCTTCTTGCCTTGCCTCTTGTCATAGCCTTCCTTTTGTTTCCTTTGGGCTTGCTCCACTTGAACCATAGCAACTGCTCTTGCCTCTTCCAACTCCAAGAGTTGTTCCTTCCTTGACTTCTTTGCATCACCTCCTTGTGCTTTCTTCAATCTCCTATGAAGGCTTTGGAAGGTAGGAAGATCAAAATGAATAGATAAGGTAGACTCAATACCATATATCAATTGAAATAGAAAATATCCAATGGAAGTCTTCATGGTTATCCTATACTTCCACAAAATTGCATGAATCCTCTTGTCCCAATGATGTTTAGCCCCCTCTATTTTTGCATCTTTGGCCAACATCGTGCACAAGTTCTGATTGGTTCTCTCTACCAAGCCATTGGAATTTGGCTGATAGGATGTAGTTACTCTATGTGTGATAGAGAAATTTCGTAGCAAGGCTATAGTAATGCTTCTTGTAAACTCTCCTCCTCTATCATAAACCAACTCCAAAGGGCATCCAAACCTAGTAATAATGCATTCATAAAGAAATCTACCAACTTCATCTTCATTCTTGTCCCTCAATAGTCTAGCCTCAACCCACTTGGTAAGATAATTAGTAACTACCACAATATATCGGTTGCTCCTTGGGATTCTATTGAGAGGACCTAAAAAATCAATTCTCCACTTCTCAAAAGGTCCTAGCAATAGAATTGATCTAAGTGGTGGAGTGGATATAGACTTTCTTGCAAAAGCTTGACAAACATGACAAGTTTTTCAATAATCAAGACAATCCTTGAAAATCCCTCTCCAATAGTAACTTGCATCTAGCATCTTGAAAGCAGTCACCTTTCCTGCAAAGTGTCCTCCATACACTAAACCTTCATGAAACTCCTAAAATAAGTAGGATAGACTCTTCCTTACCCACTACTCTTTGAAGTAGACAATATGCTCCTTGGTGAAAAAGATATCCTCCACCATTATGTAAGGTCTAGATCTTGCTACAAGGGCCTTCCTCTCTCTAGCATGCATCCCTTCTGGATAGTTACCTCTTGTCACAAAATCCACAATCTCCTTGTACTCCATTGGAACCTCTTGAGTGACTGAGATTATCATGAGCTCCTCATCCAAGAAGGAATCATCCACTGGCTCATCTCCATCATGATCATAGGCTCTAGATAAAAAATCAGCATTTGCATGTTTCTTTCCTTAGCTTATCCTCAATGGTGTAGTCATACTTAGACAAGAGTATCATCCACCTTGCTAGTCTCTCTTCAACATTAGGGTTGTTGAAGATGTACTTCAAAGCCTTGTGATCCATGACAATGGTGGCTTTCCCTCCAATCAAGTAATGTCTAAACTTCTTGAGACCAAAGATCACTGCCAACCCTTCTCTCTCTATGACAGAGTAGTTCTTTTCTGCTGAAACCATCTGCCTACTAGCATAAGCTATTAGATGATCATGCCTATCTTGGTCTAATTGACTAAGAGTGCATCCTATAGTTACATTAGAAGCATCAATGTAGAGGATGAAAGGCTTACTCCAATCAGGTTTAGCAAGAATTGGAGCTACAACAAGGGATTGCTTAAGCTTCTCAAAAGCTTTGAAAGCCTCCTTGTCCTCCAAATTCACCATGCAATCTACACTCTTCTTCATGTAGATGGTCAATGCATAAGCCTTATTGGAAAATGAGAAGATGAACCTCCTATAGTACCCAACCATCCTCAAGAAATGGCGTAACTTTGTCAAGCTTGAAGGGAATGGAAGGTCTGAGATTTTCCTTACCTTCTTTGGATCAACTGCTATTCCATCCTTGGAGATGATGTGCCCCAAAAGTAGACTTTCTTCACAACCCAAATGCACTTGTCTAGGTTGAGTGATGCATTTGCTTCATCCAAGCATTGCAAGATCTTGATAAGGTGCTCAAAGTGCTCCTCCTTGCTCCCATAGACACAAAAGTCATCAATGAAGTCTCTAATAAATTTCCAAATAAAAGGCTCAAATACCTTGTTCATGAACCGTTGGAATGTGGCTGAGCATTGCAAAGTTCAAAAGGCATGACCTTGAAAGCATAAGTCTCCCAAGGTGTGGTGAATGTGGTGAGTTGTTGATGCTTTGGTGCAATCTTGATTTGGTTATATCCACTATAACCATCTCCAAAACTATACCTCTCATGACCTGCAACCTCCTCCAAGATCTCATCAATGAATGACAATGGGTAGTAGTCCTTCTTGCTAATAGTGTTGAGCTTCTTGTAATCTACACATACCCAAAGCTTGCCATTCTTTTTCTTCACAATGACAATTGGAGACACCCATTTTGAATTCTCTACCTCAAAGATAAATCTGGGCTCCTTGAGCTTATCAATGTGCTCCTTCACAACCAAAGATATTGGTGAGCTAATGCAACATTGCTCTTGGCAGATTGGTCTTGCATGTGGCTCTACCTCTATCTTGTGCTCCTCCAAGGTGACTTCCTTCAAATCCTTGTAACTAAAAGCAAACACATGGATGAACTTGCAAAAATTCTCCTCAAACCTCACCTTATCCTCCTTGATAACATTTGGGTCATCCTTGAGGATAGCTAACCTACTCTCTACCTCCTCAAGTGTCAATGGTGATTTATGTTGGTCCTTCAAAACCTCTAGCTTAGGTGCAAAATCCATAGCACACAAAGGATACACATCTGAATCCAATTAAGATTCATCTTCCTCCATGGAAATTTCCTCCTCCATGCTTGTGTCCACACCTAAAGCTCCTTCTTCAGAATTTGATTCCCAATAATCAGAAGATGGTGTATCTGAATGTGAAGTGTTGGTGGTGTTAGTCATAGAAGTTGTGACTCTATGGTTTGATGGCCCAATCCTCAAGTACCCTTTGTGCCATTGATCAGTTTTGCGTGTTGCTCTCAACCATGGCCTCCCAAGAAGTAAGTCATAGCTTGAATTCTTCAAGACTTGGACAATCATGAGATTTTGAACTCCCATAATTGAAACTGCCATCCTATCCATCATCCCTATTGGTCAAACTTGTTGTTTGTTTGCCATGCTCACCACAAATGATGAAGGACTTGAGGGTATATACCCAACTTCTTCATCAACCTTTCTGACATGGCATTCACTACTGATCCTCCATCAACCAATGCATCCTTGATCTTGTGACCATTCACTCTCACATCAATCTTGGAGGCATATTCACAAGCCTCCCAAGGTGCTGGTTTGGCATCCACCATCCCCATTGATACTGGGGCTTTTGCCTTCTTCTTCCTCTTGCTCCTTGTAGAACTCAAACCACCTCTAATCTCCTTTCTCAAAGTAGGATTCAAAGCAATCAATTGGCCCACTATGATTTTAGCCTTGTGACTACCAACATCCTCCAAGACATTGTAGTTCCATTGTTGCTTTGAGATCAAGAAGTCCTCCATCCCTAACTTCTTCCTTGGAGTCTTTGTTGTTGATGGTGTTGAAGTGCTTGTGCAAGTGCTCCTAGTAGGCATAGGAGTATCTTGGTTAAGAGTAAATCCTTGAGAAGAGTGCACATCCTTTGCAAAATGAGCTATCTTCTTCTCTTGTGCCAAAAGCTCCAAATTAAGACTCTTGGAGTTTGAGCACTCTCCCTTCTCATACTTGCTCTCAACCACATCTATAGATGCTATCCCCTTATCTTTGTTTGGATTAGGAGCCACTTGGGTTTCACTACCTCCTTCTTTCCCTCTATTGTCTCCTTCATAACCCCTTCCTCCATGGTAAGTGGAATTTGGGCAATTCCTTTGGATGTGACCTCTTCCTCCACAACCAAAACAATTTCTCTCATTAAAATTTTTGGTTGGTTGGCCTCCTCTATATGGATAACTTCCATAACTCCTAGGCTCTCTCTCTATATTTTGATCCACCTCTCTCTTCTCTCATAGTTGCACCACATTGATCTTGAGATCTACAAGTTGTTCTATGATGGTTTGAGGTGGATCCTTTGGTGGAGGTGCAAGAATTGGAGCAACTACTACTTTTAGTGCAACCCTTGCCACCAAAGTATCAGAAGTTCCACCATACTTGTAACTTTGAGGAGGATGCACAACCTCTTTCACCACCAAATCACTCTCATTCCCTTCCAAACGCTCCTCCATACAAATTGCAATCTTGATAGCTTCAACCTTGGAGGAAGGTTTCTCATATCTCACCTTGCTTCTAATTTGTTGTCTCAATCCTCTCACAAAATTCTTGGTGAGCATGGCTCCTATACCAATCATAGTAGTCTCCACATCATCCCCACCCTTCCTCAACACTATGCAAAATCTAGACTCTAACTTCTCCACTCTTTACACATAGACTCTCACTTTCTCTCCATCTCCTTGTTTGAGAAAGGTAACCTCACTCATCAATCTCTCATAACTCTCATCTGGAAGAAATTTTTCAATGAGTGCTGAAGTCAAACACTCCCAAGACTCTTCTTCCCTTTCTCTACTCTCTCTCTATTGGTATTCTGACTCGTACCATGGAAGTGCGGCATCCTCAGAGAAATTTGGTAATAATGAGGCACAATCATTCTTCCTCCTCTCATTGTTTCCTATGCAAGCTCTCTTGAAATTTCTCACAAAGGCCTCCACATCTTCTCCATCCTTGCCAAAGAAAACTGGAAGTTTCACCATCTTAACCCCTCACTATCTTTCTCTTCTCTCAATTTTTTTTTCTTTTTCTCTTTTCTTTTCTTTCACTCTATAACTAATAGAACATATACATAGATAACATCATCTAAGAATAATCCACCCTAGGGAACACAAAAGGTTCAGGTTACTCAAAGATTTCTATAGCAACATCAAATCCTAGAGTGCATATTAATCAAACTCTCCATGGATAGTTTATCCATAAGTTGAAAGATTATCTTCATCACTAATCTTGAGAACTAGCTAATGAAGGTGGTAGTATTTCTATAGTTGTACTAAGACTTTCTCCAAAGTCTCCCAAAGTGCTTTTACTCCACTACACTTATGTTCTTTTGGAAGTCCTTCCACTCCACAAACCTCACACAACTCTTTGGTCTTAGATCTTCTCCTTCTCAATCTTGGTGAAGAAGGTCCAACATGCAAACCAAAGTCAAGTAAGCCTCTCCTTTCTCTCAATCTCTTGCTCTCAAAATTCAATGGATATGAAATTGCCTTATGTCCCTTCTCTCCACATAAAAAGCACTTAGACTCACTCTTTCCTCCAAGTGGTGTAGGTTTTTGGATCCTCTCAACACTCTCTTCAAATTCTATTCTAAACTCTCTTCTCCTCAAATCCACCCCTATAATCATCTCAAACCCTTAGGAAACCTTGCATAGCCTTAATTTCCACTCTTGGTGACCCTCCATGTTCCCAAGATGAGTCTAGACACTCAAACATGCTTTTTGTTGCTCTCACACTCCTCATGCATGAAATCTAAACTCTGCAGAATTGACCCTTCCTCACAATGTCAATTAAATCTCGCAACTAGTATGTCATAGTCCTCTGAAATTTTTCACACTTGATCACAACTCTAGGTTGTTCCTCTTTGAAAAATTTCAAATCTTTTCATCAAGCCATATGGCCTAGGCACCTTTCTATTCAGCACACATATTTCAAATTTGGTCTGAAAACCACTCCCCTCACTTTAAAAACTTCTAACTCTCTGCTCAAGAATGATCTCTGTGTAATTTTTGTGTCAATAGCTAGGATAAAATGCACTAAATTTTATTTAAAAGTTTCATTAAAATTCACCCAAAATTAAAGAAATGGTAGACTCTATACAATTTTCCAAAGAGCATGCAATTGCGGGAGTAGTTTAGCCTATCAACTTTCAAAAATTCTAACCCAATGCGCATAGTAGCTCTCACAATAATTCCAAGTGTGCTAACTGAAGGATAACCCAAGCTATCATGTGTAGAAATTTCAAGTCCAGATCCCAAACTTGATATTTTACCCAAAATCACCTTAATCACCAAAATCTGCAATCCACCTCACACAATCTCTCCAAATCCTCTCAAGTGTACAAGATGTACAAAATCACCTCAAAAACATCATAATGAACTATAGGGTATACAAATGGGTCCAAATTCTTTAACATAAGTTCAGCCTTCTCCTCCCCTAAAGTTATCTCCAAGTGAGCTCTCATAACCCCCTTCTATCTAATATAGAATTGCAGGTAGAACATTATCTTGCCTTCTAGAGAGGTCCCGGCAATGGAACCAAAAATGTGAGCTGGCTTGTCTCTCACTCAGGATGAACCTCTGATAGCTATTATGGTAGTGCACCATGGACTAAAAAAGCAAAGAACCTCAACTCCATCATACTACTCCAAGGCTAACACTTCAAGACTCAAAACATTACTCACTAGAGAACTCAATGAGAGAGAGATAATTGCAAATGAAAAGATGATGAGTACCTCCACACCCCTTGTTTATATTCTTATGAAATAGTTACGCACCAAATTTACTAATTACTAGAATAACTCAAGTTACTAGGCTAAAAGTCAAGTAAAGTCAAAAAGTATAAAGGAATATCCATCCACATGGACATATTCCACTAAGCATGTGATTTTATCTTGACCCAACCACTAAGTCAAGGATTCCTTCACATGGGCTATCCTTGGACTATAGAAGAATCCAAAAAAAAGGCTTGTGGGCCCAAGAGTTCTCAACTCTTTCCTCAAAGCCAAACACCTAAGAATAATATTAATTCAACCCACTAGAATCCAAAGTAGTGGTGCTCATCTTTTCTACTTCCTCTAAAGTAAGGTCCCTTCTATCTTAGCTATGACTAACTTTAGCTAATCATGACTTATGTAGAACCATCCTTTATCTCTATATAAATAATATCTCTCAAATACTTGTAATACCAAGCTAAATATCACAATACCACACACATGCACAAATGTGTATTATAGGCCAAGGATGCTTGCTGCTACAAAAATTGACCCATAGATTATAGGAGCTTGATCATCCAAAGGCATTACCAGTACCCAAGGACTCACTTTTTGTGATGGCAAGTTATGGATCACGGATGACACAAACATACAAACCACCATCCTAGTAGAATGTCATGATTCCGCCATTGCAGGTCACGTTGGAGTGGACAAGACCTTGGATGCAGCCAAACACCATTACTATTGGCCCAAGATAAGAAATGATATGATGGAGTACGTTTGAAGTTTCCAACTCTATCAACAAAATAAAGCTTCCAATCAAGCTCTCATAGGACTCTTTCAACCCCTTCCTATTCCTACACAATGTTGGGAACAAGTAAGCATAGATCTGGTTTGTGAATTGCCCAAGACCACCTTCAGGTTTGACTCCATTGTAGTCTTTGTTGATTGACTCAACAAAATGATTCATGTGCATCCTACCACCAAGGATGTGTTCCACAATTACTTAGTTTTACTTAAATGCAATCTTTTCTCGCCATGGCTTATCTCGAGTGCTTGTCATTGATAGAGGCACTCAATTCACCAATTTGTTTTGGAGAACACTTTCTGGTTTATTCAAACCAAGTTGGCCATATCTATAGCCTACCATCCACACACCAATGGCCAAATAGAGTGGGCTAATTGCACCATTGAGAACATGCTCTGGGGCTTCACCTTAGAAGAACAAGAAAGGTGGGACACCTTACTTCCACTGGTGGAATTTGCATACAACAATTCAGTGCATGCATCCACTTAGGTTACACCATTCTTCCTCATGTATAGAGAGCATCCTTTCACACCTTTGAGCTTGATGAAGATCTACCCGATGGATACCAAGATGGATGATATCAACACTTTTGTTTCTAGAATCCAACAAGGAGTGGAGAACACCAAAAGCAGGTTGCAGATTGCCTAAAATCAACAAAAATAGTATGTAGATGCACATCACCAGCACATGGAGTTCAATGTTGGGAATTAAGTCTGGTTATCAACAACCAACCTCACATTAGTTAGCCTTTGCAAGCTCAAACCTCATTTCCTTGGGCCTTTTCCCATCCTTCATTGAACTAGCACAATGGCCTACCACTTGGAGCTACCACCACACATGAAGATTCATCCAATATTCCATGTTTCCTTACTACGCAAATATGCATCCCAATTGTACCACTTTCCTTCTATATAGGAGATTTGACCTTATCCAACACTCATTGATGAAACGGAAGAATATGAAGGTGAATTCATTCTCCAGAAATGCATCTATGGTACTCGCCATCTACGTGGAATATCTTGTACACTAAAAAGGTACTCATTGTATGAGGCAACATGGGAGCCAACAGCCAACTTGACCAATGCACCGGTGTTAGTGAAATCTTTTGAGCGACAACTTCACAACAAAGACATTGCATCTTAATAGAGGGGAAGTTTGTAATATCAACGGTTAAACATATCATCTAGAGTTGAAAATTGGCTTGGTAGCATCTAGAAGGATGTTATGTATGATAGGCTAGGTAGTTAAGATAGAGGTGTCACCAAAAGAGGACTTCTACTAATAGTGAAAGAGCCAAAACTCACCTAAAAACTTCATAACAAATTTTGGAGGCCTAAATAGATGAATTAGACCTCAAAAATGTGCAAATACCTCCCCTCCAATGGAAGAAAGGTTGGCTTTCCCTCCCTTCTGGTTTTTTTTGTTGAGAGCTTTCCAATGGTACCTCACTCATGCAATTAGGAGATTCCTATAGGAAGATTCTCTAAAGATTCCCTCTAGTCAAAGATGGTTTGACCAACAAGATAGGATCAAAACCAACATGTTACCCATGCATGGAACCACTCTAATGGGCAAATCTTGCTTACCATTGACCAATCCATGTATCTGATCCATGGGTGGAGTTTCCTTAGAAGAATCCCCTTGCTATATAATACAATCAAGGTGCTCCTTTGGGGCATTGGAGGTTGAGTGTGAGATTGTGTGTTTCTTATTTTTTGTTTCTCTTCAAGTCTTTTATCTTTGGAAGGTTACAACTAAAAATCATTGGGACAAGAGGATTCATGTACATGTAATTTTGTAGAGGTACAGGACAACCATGAAGACTTCCACCAAATATTCTTTATTTTAACTAGTATATGGTATTGAGTCTACCTTACCTATTCAATTTGATCTTCCTACCTTCCAAAGCATTCACAGGAGATTGAAGAAAGCACAAGGAGGTGATGTAGAGAAGTCAAGGAAGGATCAACTCATGGAATTGGAAGAGGCGAGAGCAATTGCTATGGTTCGAGTGGAGCAAGCCCAAAGGAAACAAAAAGATAGTTATGACAAGAGGCAAGGCAAGAAGAAGGTGGATCCTTTCAAAGAAGGTGATTGGGTAATGTTGTTTGATTCCATTCAATTCAAGAGAGTGCAAAAGAATTTTTTGCCTAAGTACTTTGGAACTTTCATAGTGGAGAAGGTGTGGGGCAATTACACGTATGATCACAAGGAATTGGGAAGAAGACACTTTGATAGGATTAACCATGATAAGTTGAAGATGTATCCTAGAAGGTAGGGAGATCTTCACTTTGAGGACAAAGTGAAATCTTAGTTGGGGGTAAATGTAACACTCATTTGTGCATGTATGTGTTATTGAGATATCTAGTTTGGTATTATAAGTACTTGAGAGATATTATTCATATAAAGATAAATGATGGTTCTATATTATTCATGAGAAGCTAAAGTTAGTCATAGCTAAGATAAAGGAGACCTTATTTTAGAGAAAGTGGAAAATATGAGCATCACTATTTTGGATTCTAATGTATTGACTTGGTATTATTCCTAAGTGTTTGGCTTTGAGGAAAGAGTTGACAACTCTTGGACCCACAAGCCTTTTTGTTTTGAATTCTTCTAAAGTCCAAGGATAGCCTATGTGAAGGAATCCTTGACTTAGTGGTTGGGTCAAGATAAGACCATATGCTTAAGAGAATATTCTCATGAGTATAGATATTCTTGTAGCTTTTTTTTTTCCTTTTTTTTTTTAGTCTAGTAACTTGAGTTACTCCAATAATTAGTAACTTTGGTATAAAACTCTTTCACAAGTATATAAACTAGTAGTTAGGAGGTACTCATCATCCTTTCATTTACAACTATCTTTCTCTCATTGAGTTCTCTCGTGAGCAATGGTTTGAGTCTTGAAGTGTTAGCTTTGGAGGAGTATGATAGAGTTGAGGTTATTTGCCTTCTTAGTCCATGGTGTGCAACTATAATAGCCATCAGAGGTTCATCTTGAGTGAGAGACAAGCCGGTTCATAGGACGAGTGGCAAATTGAAGGATTATAGTTTTGATATTGTTAGAACTATAATCCATAATTATAGTTTATCCCTTATAATTTTAAGGGAAAGCATTTAGTGAGCCTTTAATTCATGCTTGAGAGAAGAGATGGATGTGGTGCTATAGTTCTTTCTTTTATTAGACCTACTTTATATTGGAGGTTATTGTAATACCAATAGCTATACATATTATCCAAAGATGAAAATTGGGTTTGTAACATCTGGAAAGCTGTTATAGATAATGGACTAAGTAGATTGGATAGAGGTCTCACCAAAAGAATACTCCTACTAATAATGCAAGAGCCAAAAATAGTCTAAAATGTTAGAGCCAATTTTGGAGGCCTAAACAAATGAAGTAGACCTAAAAATGTGTAGATTCTCCCTTAAGAATAAAGAGGTTGGCTTTCTCTCAACCCTATTTGTGTAATCAAGAGCTTTCCAATGGTATCTCATCCATGCAATTTTAAGATTCTTTAAAAATTTCCCTTGGTCAAAGCTTGTTTGTCCAACCAGATAGGGCCAAAACTGACAAGTCACCCATGCATGCAACTAATCTCAAGGTAGAGCTCATTGACATATCACCAATCCATGTATCTGATCCAAGGGTGGAGCTTCCTTTGAGAGAATCCTCTTTGCTATATAATAAAGACAAGGTGCTCCTTTGGGGCATTGAAGTATTGAGTGTGAAGCTTTGTGTTTCTTCTCTTATGTTTTTCTTGGAACTGCTCTTATCCTCAAAAAATTACAATGATATTAGAGCAAGTGTTTCAATCCAAAAGAATGGATCACCACTCTTGGGCTATTGAGACTCAATCATTTTGAGGAGAGAAACTTTAGTGCAATCAATAGATTAGGAGTGTTTTAGAGAGACGATGAGATGAAAGCTATGGGAGGACCATTTCCTACACTCCATTTTCCATTCTTGAATTTTTTCCATATCAAGATGATATAGATCCAATGTAAGCAAGTGAGAGTATATCTTGTTTTCCATTTTGGAGCAAAGTTCATGGATACAATGATGAATTCACCAAACTTGATGATTTTACTTGTGGTGATCTACAATAGAGAGTGAGATTTGACAATCTAAATTTTGTTATGATGGATCTGAATATAGCATTTGACAATATAGATTTTGTAATGATAGATTTGAATATATCAAATCCTATCCCTTTCAACACTCAAGTAGAAATCCGTTATGTAGTTAGACCAAAAGTGATATTAGGGATTTGTAGTCTATTATTTTGGTGAGGAATATTATCAACAATTCATAGCCTTTGAAATCCCTATGGTAGTCCTCATAGTCCGTGCTCCTTCTCAAGTGATCATATTAGCCTTCTATTGAAGTAAGAAGTAGTGATTGAGCATTGTCATTTGTAGATTCCTACAAATGACATGGAGCCATAGTTGTAGGATTTGATCCAAGGAATGCAAGAGATGTTGAACAAGTTTTGGGAGATCAAGATTGACCATGGAGGCATTGCAAAGTCAAGTACGTGCCTTCAAGAATGATCAAGCAATGCAAGAAGAGAAACCATCCCAAAACCCAATACCAATAGCCAAAGTACCTAGAGAAGCACTCATGCCAATGACACAAACCCCAATCAACAATGAAGCCACATTGTTACTATAGATGAAGAAGACATGCAATATTGAGCCTTACAAGGGGTAATGTTCTATGGAAGTAATGGAGAATTGGATTTCAAGAATGAATTGATACTTTTGATTATTCACCATGGAGATCACCAATCATTCTGCATGCATGTTTGCATGTGGGTACTTGACTGATAAACTCCTCACATGGTATGGTGCTTAGGAGCAATCAATGTTGATAAAAGGAAGAGAAGTCACTTGGACAGCAATGCAAGAAGGGTTGCTTAAAAATTCCCAATTTTTGGATTTTGTGTAGATGGCCCAAACTCAACCATGGAAGTTGAAGCAATAAAATAGCATACAAGGGTACATGGAAGTATTTCCTGATTTACAAGTTGAAATAATCAATATGCGTCTAGCAGAAGCTCAAGGCAATTTCAAATAAGGGTTAAAAGAGCAAATTTGCCAAGAAGTAATGATATAAAATCCTTGCATTATTTTTGAAACCATTACTTGCACTCCAAGAATAGTATGGCACTTGGAGGAGATGAAGAGATAGTCCTGACTCAACATTATCAAGCTGAAACATAGTACTTTGGTGAACCAACTCTTATGGAATTTGGCAACATTTGGTTTCAAGATTGATGAGCACAAATGCTCCAAGGAGAATGGGGAAAGGAGGAAGAAAGGAAAGATGGAGTCCCACAAGGAGAAGGGACTCAAGCAAAACAACATTGTTGTTACAATTGTGGCCAAGGTGGGCACATAGCCATCAATTTTTGTACTTGTCTCTCTAGAAGTCCTTGGTATCCAAGCATGCAATCTTTGAACAACATGAAAAGACAAATTGAAGAGGAAGATGCATAATTCACATTGGAAACAAAGATTTTCTATAAATGTACCCCACGGTCTTATTGGCTCAATGAAGAAGCAAAAAAACAAGGGGAGGAAGAGGACAAGTGCGCAAGGATCAAGGAAGTCATGAATGGAGTCCTAAAAAGCAATCATGTGAGAGTATTGATAGAATCTAGAGCAATAGAGAATTTCTTGTCTTGCTTTGTTGCAATAAGATTGGGGATGGATCTAGAGAAGGATGAGAATTAAGAAGTAGAGTAACTTAATGGGTGGAAAGAGAGTATTGAGTTGTTACTTAGAAAGGTAGCACTCTTTGTAAGAGAGTATCAAGAAGCAATTGAGCGGCAAGTGATATGGTTAGCTTTTTATTATGCAATCTTAGGCATGCCATGGATAGAGCATTAGAACCCTATTGTCAATTTGAGGAAGAAAGTAGTGACAACTTGCCAATGGAAGATCATTGGGATTAAAGAAAGATCACCAAAGCAATAATTATCTCTCTATGTCATAGGACAACAACTATCTATAAGATAGATAGATTTTTCATGGGTTGAATTAGGGAAGTCCAAAGTGTACAACTCAAAGGACAAATTCCTGAGAAATTAGAAAATATAGTCAATGAGTTGCAAGATGTCTTCTTGGATGACCCACTTTTAAGATTACCACCAAAAAGAAGAGTAGATCATAAAATTGAGATATTTTTGAGAAAGACACCTCCTTGTAAGGCCCCATATCGTCTATCACCTCATGAGATGGAGGAATGTAAGGCTCAAATCAAGGATATGCAACAAAAAAGGTTTATCCAATCCAACATATCACCATATGGGGCTCATGTCTTGTTTTTGAAGAAGAAAGATGGTACAATGTGCATGTGCATTGACTATCAATGCCTAAATCAACAAATTGTGAAGAATAAATACCCCTTACTTTGCATGGATGACTTGTTTGATCAACTCAATGGATCAAAACACTACACAAAACTTGATTTGTAGAACAGTTACAACCAAATCCAAATTGTGGAGGAAGACACACACAAAATTACTTTTCAAACAATGTATGGCCACTCTAAGTACCTAGTGATGCCATTTGGCCTCACCAATGCACTAGCAACTTTCATGAGTTTGATGAATGACATATTTTTCCCATACTTGGATAAATCTATTATCAACTTTTTAGATGATATCTTAGTCTAAAATAGGACAATGATGGAACACAAGCAACATCTAAGAGAAGTCTTCCAGATTCTACTATAGAACAAATTATATGCCAAAATCTCAAATTGCAAGTTTGGCAAGTCTGACGTAGACTACTAGGGGCATCGAGTAAGTGTAAAAGGTGTCCAAGTGTTAACAGATAGAATAGAGGTCATTCAAAAATGGAGTGCTCTAGAAGATCAAATTCAACTCAAGAGCTTCTTGGTATTGATGCGGATCTATTGTGAATTTGTCAAAGATTTCTCCAAGGTTGCATATCCTCTAACAACACTACTTGCCAAGAGGAAGAAGTGGATATGAAGAACCGCACAAGAATTAGTCTTTTAAGAATTGAAAGATGCATTACTACATGCACCAATCTTGAAATGGTATGACCAAAATGTCCAATCAAGTTGGTTATAGATGCATCAGGTGTGGCAATAGGAGCATTCATCCTACAACAAGAGTGGCATGACGGATGGCACCTAATGGTATGTTTCTCTCAAATGTTGTTATTGGCAAAATGCCACTATCACAACACCATACAAGAAGAGTTAGCCATTGTCCTTGCAACCAAGCATTGGAAGCACTATCTTGGTGAGAAGGCAGTTGTAGTGGAGATAGATCTCAAACCTCTAGTCTACTTCGAGACACAAAAAGATCTATCTCATTGACAAATTTGGCGGGCAAAGTGGAGACAATGGTTCAACATGACGATCACATATATGGAAGGCAAGAAGCAACTTGAAGATGCATTCACTAGAATGCCGATGGCAAACAAACTGGTGGTAGAGGTTGAAATGAACTTTGAATTCTATGCAAGGATTTTGCTACTACAAAAATGGATCCACAGATTGTAGGAGCTCAATCATCCAAACATTTCACCAGCATCCAAGGACTCACCTTTTATGATAGTAGGTTATAGATCTCAGGTGCCATAGATATAATAACCACCATCCTAGCAGAATGCCATGATTCCGCCATTGCAAATCATGTTGGAGTGGACAAGACCTTGGATGTAGTCAAATGCTATTATTATTGGTCCAAGATGAGCAATGATGTGATGGAATATGTTTGGAGCTACCTACTCTATCAACAAAATAAAACTTCTAATCAAGCTCCCATAGGACTCCTTCAATCCCTCCCTACTCCTACACAATGTTGGGAACAAGTAAGCATGGATTTGGTGTGTGAATTGCCCAAGATCACCTCAAGTTTTGACTCTATCATAATCTTTGTTGATAGACTCAGCAAAATGATTCATGTGCATCCTACCACCAAGGACGTGATTGTTCCACAACTAGCTCAATTGTACTTAGATGTAGTCTTTTTCACCATGGTTTGTCTCGAGTGCTCATCACCAATAGAGACACTCAATTCATTAGTTTCTTTTGGAGAACACTCTTTGGTTTCTTCAAAACTAAATTGGCCATGTCCATGGCTTACCATCCACAGATAGATGGACAGACAGAGCAGGCTAATCGCATTATTGAAGATATGCTCCAAAGTTTCACCTTAGATGAGCAAGAGAGATGAGACATCTTACTTTGGTTGGTGAAATTTGCTTACAATAATTCAATGAATGCATCTACACAAGTCACACTTTTTTCCTCATGCATGGAGAGTATCTTTTCACACCTCCAAGCTTGATGGAGATTCATCCGATGACTACCAAGGTTGACACGGTCAACACTTTTGTTTCTAGAATCTAACAAGATATGGAGAACGCCAAGCACAAGTTGTAGATCACCCAAAATCAATAGAAGATATATGTAGATGCAGACCATCGGATTGGCTATCAATAACCAACCTCATGTTTGTTGGCCCTCGTAGGCTCAGATCTCATTTTATTGGGCCTTTTCCCATTCTTCATCGAGTCTAGGCAATGGTCTATCACCTCAAGCTATTGTCAAACATGAAGATCTATCCAATACTCCATGTGTCCTTACTGTGTAAATATGCACTCCACTTGCTCCTCTTTCCTTCTATATAAGACATTCAACCCTATCCAACATTCATTCATGATAGGGAAAATGTGAAATTGGATGCATTTCCAAAAATGCATCCATTGTACTCACCATCCGCATGTGAAATATCTTGTGGGGGAAAATGTGAAATTGGATGCATTTTCCAAAAATGCATCCATTGTATTCACCATCCGCATGTGAAATATCTTGTGTAAAAAGTACCCATGGTACGAGGCAACATGGAACCTACAACCAACTCAATCATACACCAATGTTAGTAGAAAATTTTGAAGAATTACTCCATATTGAGAATGTTCCATCTTAGAAGAGTGGAAATTCATAATACCCATAATTAAACAAATTGTCCAAAGATGAAATTAATTTGATAATATCTAGAAAGATATTAAAAATAATGAAATATAATCAAAAGAATATTTTTACTGATAAAATAAAATCCAAAAATAATCTAACAATTTAAAAATTAATTTAGAAATTTAATGAATAAAGTAAATCTCAAAATATTTCTTCATATTAAAAATGAATTTTTGGTGGGTTCCAAGTTAAAATCGATTTCTACTTTTAAGTATAAAGTTAATTGTTTCATCATCACCTGGGTCAAAGTTGTTTCCTTCCTCTATTCGGACATTTAAAGGTCCCATTTTCACTCCTATAGGGGTTAAATGGGTTCCATCTCTCATGTTGCTGTTTACACATCGTCCACCACTTCAGCTCGTCGAACCTACGAGTTGTAAGCCATGCGTAGAAGGCTCATTCCTTTTCAGTACCACTCCAAAGTCCATATGTTTTATAGAGCAAGAGCTACCATAACTTCGTTCGAGTAGACAACCTTGGGCAGTTGGCTCCACTGTATCTGAAAGCTTCTGTCTTTCTCAAAGGAAATGGTTCCACACTGAGCTTGTTCCCTCGTTCGTTTTCTCATGAGAAGGTAACTACTCATGCTGTGGATTAACGGGGGCTGCTTAAGTAACGAACCCGTCACATGCTTATCGCGTAAGTCCAAGCACTTGCTCATACCTCGACCTCATCATGTTCATCTCGTGTGCACATCTTACACCGATATTGTGGTCTTCAGTTTGATATATGGTAGCCCCTACTTCTTCCAGCACCTACTAGATGTAGTACTGTGTTAGCAACTGCCTACAGACATCTAAATCCTGCCAGATGATGATCCTAATCACAACTCAAACTCCAAATGTGCACCATTACCTTCTCGCTGACTTCCTCGTGGGTATCACAGAAGAAAAATGTGTAGTATTTCAAGCCAAGACAACAGCAAAGATTGACCAGTGAGAAATGTCAAGCTATTCGAATTTGGACCACCATTGCAACTTTTTAATCATCAATACTGCAACCTCGCAGGTGCAGAGACACCACGAAATGCAAGCCTTGATGGTGGAGTCCGCTATGAAAGTTATCATCGATTACAGCCCTTAAGCTACCAAGCACTGTCAACCTTGTAGAAATAGTCAGGTATCCAAAACACTGGATGACCTGCCTTGATTTTCAACCATGGAGAAACATTTGAGGTATTGCACAAAAGGAGGAACCAAGAAACACCTAATGGAACAAGCTTCCAGCAATTCTTCACTGGCTGAACTGTAGATGAAGAAATGCCTTCGCACTCGCCCTAGAGTTCCGTTTGCATCCCTCCCGGAAATGTCAGGATGCTCGGGAGCGAAGGCAAATGAAGCCCTACAAGAGAGTATATAAAGTATCTACGTCTTCATACTTGTCCCCAATATATCACATGTCGTACAATCACTTGCCTTAGTACGAGATATTGGCAGCCTTGACCTTTACTGCCCATCAAGGCACCTCGCCGAAGGATAAAGGGCATCTTCAAGCTAGTAGACAGGTTCCTTGACCAGCAAACATACTCGTGCTGCAGGCAGAGAAGCGCAAGTCTCACTTTGTACATACGAATTTAGGACAAAATCTGAGGATGCTCCATAACATTCAGTTCGCGCCTGCGCTCAGCCAACAGATTTCCTAGTAGCCAGTCCTAGCTATACTGGCTGGCAAGCGTTTTCAGATGTTGAAATGCACGTTGCTTGATCCATTGTCGATCGTATGGAATGTATGCATTAATCGAGGGGTCAAATCTGGCAAAACGCACAAAAAGTTAGAATACGAAATGATGGCTTATCGCTGATAAGTGTGCAAAGTGATCTGGGGAATCATTTCACATGAAGCTCAAGTTTCAGGTCAATATCCTCTTGGTACGCAATTTGAGAGCCTCCTGGTCACATAGAGGGAACCACCACATGATGACGACCCACCATATTCATCGAATAAGGGACGGGAGAGGAGATAGCAAATTGTGCACAAGAGCAAGGGAACATAAGCTATCTAGATCTCACAACTTTTCAGTGATATACTTTCAGAAAGGTCGGACTGGAAACAGTAAGAGGCAGAATAGTCCATAAGCTTTTATCACAATTTCATGATCGTGCTTTTGGACTGCGGATGACTTACACAAGAGCACTCATGTCTGTCAATGAGTCAATGAACTTGTACAAATCTGCAATATCATATGTAATATTGTGTACAGTCGGGTTCAGTTCCTTGAGCTTCTTCTCATATATCCCGCATATCCCTGACATAACAACGTTTCAAGTTAGAAGCAACCAGCAGATCCAAACAATCCAATAGGCCAGCGACTTCAGCCGGAGCATTTGTTATCCATGTGATTGAGAGGCTGAACGTACCGTCCATGGCGGCTGAAACAGTATCGAAGTCCATGAAAGTGCGCGTCGCCCTATTCATGATAGGTTGCATAAGAATGATAGTATGTCTTTGGGCCTGCAAAATTTTATCACAGCTATGATTATCTATTGGAAGAAGTGCGAAGGCGTGCTGTTGTCATACAGGCATAGTATATCCTAAATACCCCCAACCTGCATCACAGCATCCCATGAACAAATGACTGTCTAGAACGATTCGGCTTAGTTGCGGTGATGATATTCACTGCATGGAAGACAAAAGACTAACTTTATGAAGGGTCAAATCGTTCCTATTTGAGATAGGGCTTTGCCGATAGGACTTTGCCGGCGCAGCATATGAATGATTACATAAGCCCAAAGTCACTTTCTCAGTGTACTGCACAAAATTAAGGGCCCTGCAGAGCGTGATTGAATTCATGGGCATAAAGCTTCGGTAGGCTAGAGGTGGCGACAAACTATAGGACTTTCAGAATTTTTAAATTAGATTTTTACTCTCGACTCTTTCACAATGATGCAAATTTTCACCCTTGGTCAGTCTCTCGCGTTCTGTTCCTGAGGTTCTTCCGCAAGGGACTTATCTGATATGACCTACTGATGTACAGTCGCTCTGGAGTGAAATACATTCGAAGTTCCAGAATAGACCGTTCGGAAGTACCTCTTCCAAGTGGCGGTACGATATTTGGAGCAATCTATCATGAGAACTCTGATGATAGTTCAACGTATGACCTAAGACTCCTCCTGAGTTATATGTGGCTCCCGATGACAAACCTAGAATAAACAACCATACTGCCCTGCTAGTGCAAGTATTCCACAACCGTGTCGGATGTGACTAGAAATTCTGTTCGAATCTAGTCAAACATCTTTTCTCTCAGTCAGTTTCTTTCAAGACTGCTGGAATGGCAAGAGATATGGCAAGAACTCCAAGAAGCGAGCTATTGGACTAGAACAGCGCTGATCCATAGTTTCGTGCTAGGTGAGGAGCAACTGCAGACGGTGAGCATTCTCTGAATGTCAGAAAACGGTCCACAAATTCTGTTTAACAAAAAAAATTGAACGGAATTTGGCAAACTAGAGTTGAAAAGCTTACCATGTTGGCCTCTAGATAGGTTTCGGTGAGTGGTTTCGAGCTTGAAACGGTCGATTGAACTTGGGACTCCAGGTACTACAAGACACACTCATCAGCTTTGCGGAATGGTTATCTCTCGCCAACAAGTCTTCACCATCTCCATAACCCCTCCCCTGTAAGGAATTTTCGATACAATCGAGTGGTCGAAATCGAATAAAACCCGCTCACGGCGATACTACTATGTCTTCACCAATCTCGCGCACAAAATTTTCAACTAAGACGGATAATGAAAAAGACCAGCTGGTGTCTCCACAACTTCTAACGACGACAAGAAATGACTGCGGAAGCTCGATTGTCACAAGATAATTTTCATTATCAGAATTACAATCTGAGCAACGTAGGAACTGAGTAAATCCAATCTCCCGGATTAAAGCAACGAACCTTGAAACTCGGTGTAACGAGGCCCGCAACCCCCGTCCCAGTAGTTACCGCGTGCTCTTCCGAAGCATCGCCTCCGCGCTTCGTCTTGGCCCTCCGACTCCCGCAATGCTTTCCCGCAAAGGCTGGGTGCGGAATCTTCCAAAAGATCCCCTAGTTTATTCTTTGTTTCCATAGGTGTAAAAGACTCGGAACATGCTTAAAAGTTCCCTATAGAGGGGACGATCTTCCTGTTGCCCTTTTAAGGAGTAAAAAAAAAAGTGCTGGTTAAGGAGTGCTGGTTATAGACCAGGGTAATTATAAAACAGTCTTCCTATCCATAGCTCACTAAATTTTTATTCAATGTTTTCCTTAAAAGTCTTTTTATAAAAGAACATTATGTGGTGATTTTCTAATGTTTTCTTAATAGTCTCTTTATAAAAGAACATTATGTGGTGACTTTATAATTCTCATTTTCCACATTTCTTTTCTTAATTTTTTAATGCTTCTCATTGTTCCATTTCAGGAGCGAAATATATTATCTAGTTGATATTACATTAAAATATTTGAGAATAATAATATATATGTCACAAAAAATCTCTCTACGAGCTTTCTTCATCATACTTATGAATGATTTGGAAGATAGGACACGACAATAATTTTAATTTATTTGGTTATATGATGCAATTTTTATTATGATATCTCAAATGTTCTTTATTGTTAAATTTCTGGAATGCTAATTTCAAGAAAGAATAAAAAGTAGATTTGTAAGATACATTGTTTTCCTTTACAGCTTGAATATAGTACATGTTACAACGAGCTATAAAATAAAGAAATTATGCTTGAATGTAGACAAGTGTTACATGATCCTAACTAATCACACAAGACTGGTTCTGTTAAAACATCACCAAAGGAAGATCAACTATTTAACTCCATAGTCTATTATTAAATTGTATGGGCAACGAGGTCACCAACATGTAGTTATAGTTGGGATAAAAATCTAGACACACGTCCGTCTCAAAATGAACGCTACTACACTTAATAATTCTAGTGATATTTACCTTTGAGACAAGTCTACATTATTTGTGGATACCTGTCTAACTCAGTTACTTGAAGCGATTCAATCATAATTAAAAAAAACCAACTGCTTAGCTTTTTATAGATGCTACTATAACTGTGTAGTTTAACTTCAACTCCAATTTTTATGGCCCTTTTCCAGATGCCAAAATATCCATTGCATATCAATCTATGCAAAAAATATATGTACTTAGATAATATCTCCATCTTAAGATAATAATACATATCAAGACCAAGCATTTCATCAAAGACCATCAATATCCATATGCCAAAGATATTTCCAAATATAGCCCCTGCATAGATTGCTTTCTTAAGCATAGGTTATTTTGCACCTTACATGCATTTTAAAATGCATCCGGTTGAATTTTAAACAAATCATTGCATGCTTTAAATACAGTTGAGTTGAGAAATTCTTTCACTTACCTCTTCTCAAGGTCAATATTGATCAATTTTAAGTGAAAATATCATACATATTGAATACCAAAACATGCACATAATATACACGGCAGGATTAACTACATGTCACCTTGCACTAAGTACACAAGGATATCAAAACTGCATCCTTAATATAAGCCAAGACGCCAGATGGTCAAGCTCAAACTATTTGATATTAGTCTCCAATCTCTCTTCCAATTCCTCATATGAAAATATATTGAATATCGAATGGATACCGGTTAAAAACAAAAGCTACTCGAAGTAAAGTATATGAAGATACTTTCGTCCGTTACTTTCTTAATAACATATCTATAGGTTGGAGATTAGATTTACAATAAGAACGTGTGCATGTCATAGATTCTCTGGATATATATATGGATCTCTGGATGCTGGATATATAATAGTATACTAGCGTTTCATTGAAATATGTAGTGTCTATACTATTATAAGCATATTTGTGTGGATCTTCTCTATCCATCTGATTGAGATAGAAATGAAAAAGTAATAAAAACATTTACTTGTAAATATAAATATAAATTTTGAACATGGTTAAATTGAATGACTGTAATTATTTATTCGAGTACAGTAATATAAAAAACATATCTTAGAAACAAAGTTTGTAATCATATGTAGATAGTTTCTTAAATATATATCTATTTTGTACAGATTACTGATTCTTGAATATAATTCCAAGAAAAACATATTCCCATGTAGCAACTTTAAACAAAATTACATATTTTTGCATACATAAAAATACATCATATAACTTAAAGTGACAGAAGCAAACATAAGAAACAGTATGAGGAAGATGAAGCGGTAAAAATCTTTAAAGTATAAGGGAGAATGGGTTAGCAAAACTCATTTTTTAACATCAAATTGATAAATGTAATATAAAACTATATATTTGATAGATTCATCAAAGCTAAAGACCACTCATAAATATCTAAGTGGATGATATTAATTTTTATATAATGAAAAGTTTTGAAAATAAAAATTTATGAGAATGAGAAGTAAAACTTGTTGAGAAAAAAAGGAAAAAAAGGTCATATACAAAGTTTAAAGATTGAACAACTTAGTTAATTAAGTCGAAACAAGCCCATCCTTCTCTATAATTTATTTATAGATCAAATTTGCCCCTATATCTAAATACTAAATCCTTCCTATTGAGTATAGGTATTGATAGATTTTATGCATTATAAACCATGCTCATTTAGTTTTTTTTATAAGAAAATAGACTTTCCAGAAACAAGAAATCAATGATTGATATTTGCTATTGCTTTTAAAGATAAAGTTATGTTACATCAAGGTTATGAAACTATTTCCTAAGCTATATCCGAGCTGGTTAAGCATATGAGCTTCATTTTTTATCATGAAGAAAAATATCAATCTATAATATTTGGGAAGTTAATATTATAGATTGGAATCATATGTACCTGATTAAATATAGTAATTTATTATAAAATTAAATACCACTAATTTACATAAACTTATCTTTTCTCTTATTTACATTTTCCTCATTCTATAGTTATATATTTTTATCTTTGAGTATACTAAACTTATTCATTCAAACTTTTATCCCAAGTTGTACTATTAAAATCATAATTAATTAATTTAAAACTAGCTTCAATGAGAATGAAATAACTTGACCTAGTCTTGGTAAGCTAGATAAAACTATATGATTATCAAGTAAGGTTATTTAGGATTGGTATATCTTATTACGCTATAATTACCAAAGTGATTTTAGTTCACCCACATTTAACAAAAGTGAAAGTATCTATGATTTAAACACAAAGTGGATCAAGTCATTGACTAAATTTCATCAACCATATCCATCTACTATTTATCAAACCTCTCATCCCTCTCACTAGTCTAATTTCATCCAAAAAAAAAGAGATGGTATTTTTATTTATTTTTATTGAAATAAAAGGTAAAATACGTTAGAAACTCTACCAATTTAGTTTTATAAATTATTGATGGAATTTCCTTCAGAAAATTTCATTTATTCTTAATAAAATTTGACCATATATTTCTAATAAAGGGTTTATTAAAAGTCCTAACCTAAACCCTAAACTTATTATGCTCTATGTGAATATCAAGAGAAATTTATACATCAACTAAAAAATATCTTCAAAGTTTCGTGGGAAGTATGTATCATAATAACGAGGTAGAAGGAAACGCAACTCTAGTACAAACACAAGGAACCTCTAAAGAGTGTCGATACGGCCCTAATACTGCTGCGAGTATGATAAGGTACTGTAGCCGAGGTAACAGAGTACATAGACGTGGAAAAGATCGAGAAAACTCAAAAGCCCGTCGAATCCACAATACGAACTTCTGTAAAAATTAGGAAGGCGAAGTTCGACAAAGGAAGAAGCGAGAAGAAGCTGTCACACTCAAGAGACTCACAAGAACCAGCTATCTCAATTCGGGTTGAAGGGCTAAATGGCTGCACAGGTCGAATGGCATGTACGACCTCCGAATGTGAAGAATCCAATTGTCTTTTTCGATGTAACAATTGGTAGTTTACCCGCCGGGCGCATCAAAATGGAGCTTTTTGCAGACATCGTGCCACGAACTGCAGAAAACTTTCGGTAATGTCTTACACTTTTCTAGCTCTCATTCTTTCCTGAGTTTTGTAGTCATAGAGACTGTTCTTCCCATTATTTGGTCCACTGAGGTATTTCAACTGCGAAGTCAGTATCCTTGGGCATGAAGATAGATAGCAGTGATGTACGGTGCAGCGCTACCGTGTAGGTCCTTCTTCGAACTGGTTGTGAGCAACCAATGTAAATTGGGTGATCCTGTTTCTTGAGCTCAAGTCATAGACGTGTTTATTTCAATGCTAGATTTCGTACTCCAATGAATCGAGGTGGAAAGTCCTCATAGCTTCCCGTAAGAAATAATAACCTTTTTATGCCGTCTTTGAAACTCCTGTAATGGTCAGCAACATATGGAATGTACTTGTAAATGTTCGTTTGACAAACTTTATCTGAGTTCTTCTTGTCTCTATAGGTTATGCACTAACACCATCTTTTCGTTGGTTGCTGGCTTGCCAGACAGTTATGCACCGGGGAGTTCAGGTGAGAGAAGCGATTTCGTTTTCTCTGTTTGTACTTGTCTGCTTGTGAAGTTTATTTTCCTGAAAAGTTATTTTCAGTAAAGAAGTAGAGCAGTGTCTTTGTACACTTCGTCCTGTAAGGCTCTGATTGCGGCCTAGCTTAATTGTTCCACAGTAATTGTTGTGTGATCCAAAATGTCTTTGCACTCGAAGGCTGATTGCTCTTCTTGTTGCAGGAAAGCCGGAATTCCCGTGGGGTACAAGGGATCTAGTTTCCACCGTGTTATTAAGGACTTCATGATGCAAGGAGGCGATTTTGTCAAGGTACGTGTAATAACCTATTTAAATTCTTTTGTCAGGATTGATCATCCTGCAACCTCAACACCCTTTACTTGGTGCATGCGTCTCGACAACCGATGCTGTAAATTCATGGGTGGGTCTGGACTTCGTTTCTGTGCTTTCAGGGTGATGGGAGCGGTTGTGTCAGCATCTATGGTAGCAAATTTGAAGATGAGAACTTCATCGCTAAACATACTGGCCCCGGACTCCTCTCAATGGTTTGTGTTCAAGGAAAGCAAGTCAGAATCCTTTCAGATTTAAACATGAAGTACCTACTTACAGTTTATTGAAATGTGCTTCCAAGCGAGAACACAGTAATTTGAATCAGTTCCTTCTTTGCTGCCAGGCAAACAGCGGGGTGTCAACCAACGGATGCCAGGTATCTTTGCCGAAACGGTTTCTTTTTATGGTTCCTTTTGATGTCTGACCTTTGGATTCGTAATTGTTTTGGCCTTTGATACTTGTTCTTACCGTACTAAATCTCTTTACAAACTGCGATTCATCTATGATTGCAGTTTTTCATCACATGCGCTAAATGCGAATGGCTTGACAACAAGCACGTCGTCTTTGGGGTATGTGACATCCGAAAGCTTATAGCCAAAGTGCTTCACAACTTTCACACCTCGCTATTTGATGTTTTCTTACGGTCTTGATTTTGCTTACAGGTGACCTCCGTTTGTTTCTGATTTGAGTATCCTTGCTGTTAATGTGCAGAGAGTATTAGGCGAGAGTCTTTTAGTCGTACGTAAGATTGAAAACGTACAAACAGGCCCCAATAATCGACCAAAGCTTGCTTGTGTCATTGCCGAGTGTGGCGAGATGTAAGTGCTCGATGATTAAGCATATTCAGCCGTTGCATGCGGTGTGCACATACTTGAAGAGGGCAGTCAACCACGGAAGCTCATGCTTAATCGCGGATTTACATGGTCACGGATATACGTCTACTCCAGATTTTGATCTGCAGGACTGCAGATACGGCGGGGGTGGGTGTCAGAACTGCATGGCATGTCATCCATAAGGACAACGTTATGGATGATAGCATGTGAATATGATAGCCTTCAACAATTATAGAAGGTATGAACAGGGGCTGGTTCAGGGATAATCACACGTTTGCTAGTGCAGCTGCTTGCCTGTAGTCAAGTCCTCCTAATCAGAACTGTAAAGTTGTTCGCTTCAATCCGGTATACAGAGATACAGTAGAAAGGTTCTTTCTTCAAAAATTGCCTGGCAAGCCCTGAACTTTTGAGCTGGATTGTTTTTATGGCTATCTTGAGGAGATTCATCTGAAACGTAAAACCAGAAAGGGTTTGAGATGATAAGTCCTTTGCTTTGCTCCTGCTCTGGATCACGCTGTGACTGTATCATTTCACGATCTCACGGAATGCATCCACCAGGTGAGAATTCGTTCTAATTTGGCCACATCATCGATGTACTTGCACGAGTTACTTTAGGGCGATTTTCGAACCACCAAAGTAATGTGCTTCACAAGTTTTTGACAGACTCTGACAACCGTAACATCAACCTCCTAAAGCCTTTATTGTTTTGGGGAAACGATCATGTTTGCACTTATCCTTATCGAAAAGTTTAGTTCTTAATAATAGACCTCAGAGAATTCGTGTGAGAACCATTTTTGTGAGGCGCTGACGTGACGGGAAGTAACTAATTAGAAGCATCTACCGAATACATTGGCTGCCTAATGGATTCGAGAAAGTATTAGAACTAGGATGAGCCGGGTATCTTGGTACATCCCTCCCGTTTGTTGAATCCTCCCATGTTCTATGTATTAGTTACTGGCGATTTCGTGAGGAAAACCTGACAGAGCACCCGAGATCTGTAGTAGCAAATCTCGGGTGCTCTGTCAGGTTATGAATACGGTGAATACGTTATGAATACGGTGGCTCGTCAACTCCGCATCATGAGGGCGAAGTCTTACTGGTGTCGAGCTAACCTAAACTTATGAAAGTCATATTCTCGCTACTTCCCTTCCGTGATTAGCCAAGGGACTAATCCTCTTATAAATAAGCACACCAAAATTACACTACCCTAGCCTTAATACAGTTCCTCTTCACTTATCGATTTCAGTGTTTGATGAGACATGCTTTCTTAACAAAGTTTCCGTCTCTTGTTAATCTTTTTCTAGAATAGACGTTTTAGGTGAGTGAAGGCGAGTTGATTATGCAAGTATTTATCTTCTTCAGGAGGCTTCATCGTTTTCTGCACACGTGATACTGTTTCGGCATACCTCTCCACGTATCGCCAGTTTCTTCTTTATTTCGTCATAATTTAGTGCACACTTCACTATTTCTTTCTCTTCTTCTGCACGCATCATGCAGCACAAACTTACCAATAATATAAGTATGTTTTCGTTGTCCGCAAGGCGAATCATGGTTCAGAGTCATTTTGGGGTCACCCACAGCGCTCGTAGGGGGTACTCTGTGGTGGCTCTGGCTAGGTTATGTATGGTAACGTCGCCAGGCAGTTTCTGCATCAAAATCCTGGGTTTCAACTACCTTTGTCAATCTTATTCCTGACAGCATAGATGAGAGTCATCAAAGATTTTCAGAGAGTTGAACTAAGTGAAGGAGCTTATCTTCCGTCTCACTAATCTCAAGGGAGCTTGCCTTCTGTCCATGCTTAAAACGCTGAGTCACGAGCCCACGGGAGATGCTTCAGAACCAGGACATCAGTATTAACCCTACTACTCAAAGAGCCAGCTCTGGTGGAGACTCTTCACCACGGAATATTGCATGAAGCTTGCGTATGTATGGACAATGAGTCCCTCCAGACAAAGTTACAGAGCAGCCTGCTAGCTAAAGCGGGACGCTAAGCTGTCAACAGCTAGGAACTCACATGTTCCCTAAACATGGCCTTGCTCAGCAAACAGCACATTTATCACACCGAGACTAGGAAAAGCTACGGGAGACGAGCAGAAAGAATAAGATCAAATTCTAGTGTGAGCATATGCAGACTAGTCCAAGTAAGCACTTAACTGGGTTAATTCTGAGCAATGTATGATTCCATCGCATTTGAAGTATTCGAGAAGCCAAATATGGTGAGGCAAATAAGCAACGGTTCCACTACGTCTCACCCGTTAAGAGTTGAATTGGGTTTGGGCCTACGATCACAACTTTGCTAAACCCAGGGGAAGGATCGTGTCGATCCAAATGTATCAGGTCGGAAATTGACTCGATTAACAGACTGACCACGCACCACTAAGAGCCATCAAATGTAGAACAATGAAATAAAGAAAAGCAGCTTTCTCTCTCTCAGCACTGTCAGCCAGAGGTCCAAACAATTGTCTAGGTTCAGAATATGCCAGGTATAACTGGATCATACTCTTGTTTTTCCTCCTCTTCTCCGCTGCTAGTCAGGAGGAGGAGGAGCTTCTGAATTGAATTCAAAAAGTTGCTCACCACTAAACACTATACCTTTATCTTTCATAACCTCCGCAAACTGGTTTGCTTTATCGAATTGTCCTGCCCTGCTGTAAGCCTTGTACATCAAAGCGTATGTCTTGTCCATGATAAAAATTCCCTTATCCACCATCTCGTTAAACAACTCTTCTGCTTCCGCTACCAATCCTACTCTACCAAACCAACCAATTAAGGAAGTTAAAGACTCTGCACCCGGTTTCACTCCCGCATTTTCTAATTCCACAATCATGCCAACGGCTCTGTTAATCAGATCACTCCTTTCATAAGCATTCAGCATGAGGCAAATAGCACGATCGTCTGGCATAAACCCATTGCTCCGCAAACTGTCAAAGACTGCTCGTGCTGATTCTGGATCACCGGCTTTGCCATAAGCATCCAATAAGGCTGTGTAGACTTTTGTAGACACCTTCACACTCCGTGAAACCATCAGCTCAAAAACCCTTCGAGCTTGATCAGGTAGCCTCGCCCTTCCATATCCATTGATTAATCCACAATAGCTCTCCGTATCTGGACTAAAACCAGCAGCAATCATCTCCTGCAGAAGCGCCTCGGCTTCCCAGGGTTGTCCAGCATAACCATAAGCAACCATAAGTGCGTTGTAGGCTTTCGTGTCAGGCATGAATCCTTTCTCTTTCGCTGTTTCGAAGATCTTCACAGCTTTCTCTACCTGTCTTGCTCTCCCGTAGATACTAATCATCACAGTCAAGGTTACCATATCAATGATACCATTATTCTCCATCTCTTGCAGCAACCTTTCTGCATCTTCGACACGACCGGCTTTGCCATATCTTTCAATCAACTTGGCAAAATCACGTGCATTTGCTTCAAACCATCCCTCTTTGAAAGACCACTCTGATAACTGGAGGAAACCCGAAACACCACCACATACGCGAGTCACTAGAGTAGTGTGAGGAAAGAACTTTTAGCTACTTAAATATCAAGAATTTCGGCATTGTGATTTGCAACCTGAGAATCTATGTTGTAAGAACTCCTGAAGTACCCTGCTGAAATGGGCTAACAGAGAGCTCTTTCCGTATCAATACGCACCTTGATCAACATTTCTCGATCATGCCGGTTGTCGAAATCCTTCAATACATCCAACCAGTCTCTTCGCTCTGGTTTAGTTGTTGAAACCCAATTCTCCAGCATACCAAGAAGAATTTCGTCATCCTTATCACTTTGCATCCACATCCGCAGTTCCTTGATTATGTACATCGCTCGCTTTGTGACTCTCCCTCTCACAAGAGGCTCTTCTGTCCACATCTGCCTCTTCCCTGCCTGGATCATTTTAAACGGTCTGCCCCTGTTTGTACGAGTGCTGGTTTCAACATTAAGATTCCAGGCAAGCTCGCTGTGCATCCGAGATACAACCAGCATGATTCTCTTCACAGACGTTCTTGCAATTGAAATATCAGGAACTACAACAGGACTTCTCCGATTCGGAGGACGTACATGCCATCCCACTTGAGCAGCCATGGTTGTTCCGCTCTCCCCAAAATCTGCTTCCTCCGAAAACCTTGAGCTCACAAAGCACTATTCTCTTCCTCCTGAAATTCTATTTCGAGCTTCCTTAACTTTTCTGGTTTACGAACGGGGTTTAAACAGGTGGATAATTTTAAATTGCCATCAGTGGCAGCTGAGACTCTTCTGAGCTTCATTCTTTCGTTCCCAAGCTGCTGTACTGCATCTCAGCAATCGCAGAGACTCTCCGGAGACCATGGAATCTTTACTGGAATCCTTTCTATCTCTAATGTCATACTATTGGGGCCCATTTTACCTCTTTTGTCTCCCCCTTGTACGGACGGCTCGATGGGGTCTTCCCATCCTTCATGTGTTCTGCGTGGTCGCCTTCTTTTCTTCTACTGGAGGTTCCACACTGCACACAGGAGGGACTTCTCCTGTAATTCTACCACATTATTGTGTTTTGTTTCTTTTGACTAATAAAATCGGATACGCGTTAATAAGTAGAAAAACCTTGGTAAATAATTCTCCATGCTACTAACGAAGTATCAAAACGATGTGACTCCATCAGAGACAACAGCCCCAAAGTCGTTTGCATGCTGTAGGATGTTTATTTAGATGTTGTTACACACCTATGCTTCTTGGGTATTTTGTAGATTTCTATTGTCTGAACCAAATATGTAAACATATAAATTAATATGTCTTTTGGCTTCAAATACTAACTCACAATAATATTACCCTCGATTTTCAACGGTTTCAATGTTGGTTACGAAATGACTTTGAGTCTTGTAAGCAAGTAGTCGTGGTAAGAAGACTGGACTTTTGGACTCGATGATGGCCGAAAGAACAAACCCTCTGGTCTAAGTTTCCTTTACCAACATGTACCGCGTCTTCTTAAGAGTAGACCGCACTCCAATTGGTTTGGGGAAGAAAGTACTCGTACAAGTCAAAATTTGTATCTTACTTTCCACTTATTTCATGGCATTTTTCTGATATACAGACTGATACTACATTTCTAACACAAAGGATGAACAAGAGCACTTCAAGACTGGTGGCCAATATCAGTATGTAGAGTTGAATTCCATTTCTCAGCATCGGACGAAGTGATGAAAATAACGTTATTCCTTATTAGAATATTACACTTCTTCTGTCTGACATTGAGTCTAACATAGAAATGATATGAAGAACAATCGAATTAATCGACAGAGGCTGGTTAGTTAATCGAATTAACCAGTATATTTCATGGAGTTATCTACCTTATACGAACATGTATACAGTAGATAAGTTGCTGCTACAACAGTTTTATGGTCTACGAGTATGGGCGTGAGAGGCCTACGCCACTTCCAATCTGATCCGTTCAAACACAAGAGTTGTTGGTCCGCTGCAGAGATTCACGTTTTCTCTTGGCTATAGGTCTTCTGTCCGCACTCCGGGGACCGGTAAAATGGGATAAGGGCTCCGGAGATCGCCCCTTGCATGCCTCGTGTGAAAGCGATACTCTCTGCGCGGTTAGGTCGAGAAGAAGCCTTCCCACCGCACATTCCTGAAACCAGAAGGGTTCCGCGCAGACAGCCAGCGACTCGACTGAGGAGAACCGAAGAGAGGAGCTGAACAGCTGAAACTGCTCCCCACTATAGGGGCGTTTTGAAATTTCGTTCGCATAGACGAACGAACCCGGGGTGCGATCGAGATCGGTGTTGAGGTTGGCCTGGTGCATGGTGGTTCTTGAGAGCCGGGGCCAGGAAAGACTTGGATGGACGACGAGGGAGGTTGACTGTGGAGCAATTGCGGATACCGCTGGCGATGAGGTGATAGGAACCAGGACGTTTGGACTGTAGGCGAGAGGTGTTATGATGTCAAGCCTTCACAGCAGTCACATGTAGTGAGTGTGTTATGAAGCCAGTTGCTTCTCCAGCGTCGGAGGAGAGAGCGATTAGGCAGATCTTTACCTTTCAACGCATCGCAGTAGTTAACAATGTTCAGTAACTTTCTGTGTTTGGGCATTTGGACTTCGATTGGACGCAGGTTATACCGTGCCTTTTACCGCAAAACCACCAGGGTTCTATTCGTTACATGACTCAACTCTCTGGTTGCCGGCTTCTATGCTGAACATGTATTCGGAGAAAATCCAGTATTCCTTTTCTTCTACTATTCTAGGCAGCTTGTCAGATAGCGCGACCAATAAGTTTTCAGCTCTCTCCGGAGTGCCTCTTTCCAGTGGACGGCTTGAACAATAGTAGTATTATTGAAAGAACTCACCTGCGACGAATATTGATGCAAAGTCAGCTTTTCCCGAGATCGGGGTGATCTGAACAAGATTGGGGTTAGACAGCGGACGATGATGTTTGCGGTGGCGAGCGACTCTGCGGTGTCGCACTCGTTTTCAATGGACAGTGCCATGCATATCAAGCATCCCTTCGGCATCTCACCCGAAGTGAAACCCCACAGACAAACTGTCATGATCGAGGACAACAGGACGGCGACTGAGTCTCCCACTCAGAAGACTCCTCAAGTAAGGGGCGATAATGAGAATGTCAGGAAGAAGTTACGTGAGTCTTTGGTGTCCGCCTTGGAAATGGTTGTCGGCAAGCAAGTTGTCAAGAGCGTTCTTGGTGTTGGCAAAGATATCAACGGAGAAGCCATAGTCGAGGAGAAGCAAGGTTCGCCGGGGCAGGTGAAGGCTGAGGGTGAAGCTCCGTCTACCGTTGAAAGCCAACAAGTCACTGGTTTGGAGGTACTTGAGAAAAGTGAAACAATGAATGTCGAGGATATGGAAGCAAAACCGCAGGTTGCGTGCAATTCTCCAGCAGCAACTACGGAGTCTCAACTTGAGACAGAAGAGTCTCCATCGAAGAAGCTGAAGCCAACCAAGGAGGAAGGAACTCAGTGCCTGGAGGAAACCAAGGGTGGTTTACAGCTAATGGAGCAAGTGAAGAAAGTGGCTTGGGATATTGAGGCACATCTGTTTTCCTATAACGGCGGAGTAAACAAAAAGTACAAGGAGAAGGCCCGCTCTCTTTTGTTTAATCTGAAGGACAAAAGCAACCCGGAACTTCGTGCTCGCGTATTCAGCGGAGAAATCACACCTCAAATTTTGGTTCGAATGTCAGGAGAACAGTTGGCCTCCAAGGAACTCTCGCAGTGGAGGACTGCGAAGGCAGAGGCGTTTGCATCTATGGTGGTTCTCACTGACGCAGATGTTGATCCCCGACGTATCGTGAAGAAGACACACAAGGGTGAGTTTCAAGTCATGAATGAGGCAGAAATCTCACCTAGTGTTGATATTGTGGAGCCTCCAGCATCTTTTGCCTTCTTAACGAAGAAGGGGCCCGAGGATGGAGGCAAGACAGACCTTTCCCAAGCGAGTGGTTACAACGGCCAAGAGAGGTCCAAAAGCCAGCATAAGTCACCGAATCCAAGGGCGGAAGAAATGGTTAGGAATAGAAGTTCAGAAAGAGGAGAGGCCATGGATGATTTGAGCGGTGACTTGCCGACAATTATGTCACTAGACGAGTATATTGACACCCGCGAGGAAACTCCGCTGGAGAGGTCGGAACCCATTCAGCTGGACTCCGATGGAAGAACTATGGATAAGGCTAGTTACACGGTAAGAGATGGTACAATGTTGAAGACTCCGACTGGTTCACCCTCGAGTAACATAGATAACAGTACACCTAAGCTCGGTAGAAGCCCAAGTACAAGGAGTGGAGAACTCGGATTTGCGACCGCAGGAACCAAAACCCCTTCCAAAAAGAGAGAAAGAGAAAGCGCAGGTCTTCTCTGGGAAGGCAGCGTACAACTTTCAGCCACTCGATTCGCCCCCGTTGACGGAATCTTCAAATGGTCAGTGTGAGCGAACTCAATTCTTACATACATGACATGACTGCATGTAGAACATTCTTTTTTAGTAAAGGCGTTAGATATTCTGGTAGATACCCACTCCATGCCATACTTCCATCTCGCCATCATGTTGCACAAGCTTGATATATTCGCGCACCCGGATTCATGTTAAGAAGATGAAGTATGTCTGCTTTCGATTTTGAGGCCAGTTTGTAATGGTTTGCCTCAGTGGTGAGAGACTGGAGTTGAAAGACTGGCCAAAGTCAGTGGAGATCAAGGGAAGAGTTCGGCTCGTTGCCCTCGATAAGTTTTTACAAGATCTTCAGCTTTCTCGTTCTCGGACCGTTACGGTAAGTCATCCACTGTCATGTTTTTCTCGTATGCTATTTTATGTTGGATTACTTGTTTGACTTGATGTCTATGCGGACGTCCAGTCATTGAGTGGCCCCCTGCATGTAAAAATGTTGGGTTTGTGGCTTGTAATTGTGTAGTTTTTATGATGAATATATTGATCCACTGACTCATTAACTTTGACTTGCTTATCGTGGTGCTCTGGTTTCTACCACTTCGTTTTGTTTCCGTTTAGTTGACCAGAGCACTGGGCCCCTTCTCGGCTGGTAGATACTTCTAACTCGGTTGTCCAACTTAAGACCTTTGGGAAGGGTAAAGAGTGTAACAACGGTGGTCCTCCTTTGTTATGATTCTCAGGAGAGGAAGTGTTGGTAGTTCATGTTTGTAGCTCTAACAATGTATGCAGCATCCATGTCTTTTTTCTGGAAGGAATTTTTTTATGCGAAATAGTGCTGGCTTCGGCAGGAATTTTCTGCACCATTTATGTGTGTTCTTAATCGAGAGATAGAGAGAGGAGCTCGTTAGTTTGAATCTTGCCTGGACGAGTGTCAATTTTAGATGTTGAGGGCCAGCAAAGGGGTTAAATCTTGACCTAGCGTCCACATTAGAGTCATACAAATAGATTCACTGGGTTTTCTTAGAGTTCTGACATTAATACGATGACGATTGTAGCTTCAAAAATAAAGTTTACACATTGTTCGCCAGTATATTTCCTTGTTATGAAGTGGGAAAGCACCGTATCAGTGCTCGTACTTTAACGTCAAGGTTTCGGCTTCCAGGGTGTGGCTTTGTTGCTTTGCCTCGTTCTGGTGAGGGTCACTCTCGGGGAGCCCGTGGCTCACTATCGTGTATTATCCACGTTTGGTTGTCAATTCTGAAACGATTCGTACATAGAGCTTCCGAAAAAACGAGTTCAATGCGTCAATCCAATCGATCATGGGAACCGGGAGTGTCTGAGTCAAGGTAATTGCGAAACGCTGTTGTTTAAGATGGTTTGGCCTTCGATCAGGAAGTAGGTGAGAGAACAGATCTAGGATCAAGTGCATACCCCATGACTTCCAATACTCCACATCCATGCTGTTCATCTAAATTTTGTCGACTAGCTCTCTTTGTTCCATCTTGAACTTATCTGTTAAGAAGTTCATACTTCGACAAGTGATGTGGTTGTTACCTTATAACTAGCTCATAATGAAGCACATCATCTTGTTCCAAGGAAATTATACCATGAACCAGTACTTTCCTAGGTGGTAAGGCAAGCACTTGCCCTCTGAAACCTGCAAGTTTTACTAAGAGACGGAACAGCTTAACATTGACAAGATGACATGTACCTGCGGGATGGACGAACCACTTCCGAGTCGGGCCATGGAGACTAGGTTCCATATTTTGCGATCTTCTTTCTGATGTAAGGAAATGTTCGACGCCAGGATCTTATCGTGACATCGAGCCTGTCAACACGAAGGATCTTACAAGAGGATCACTCTTTCAGAATCACATAATTATGGTTTCACGTAGATCGGTGCTTTCATTTGCAGAGTACCAAGTTGGTTTCAAAGGCCACGAACATCTGTTCATAGGGAATATTGGTCATGTACTCTTTCTTACGGTCACTTATAAATATCCCCGGACCTGAACCCCTGTATGATTCAAGTAGCGTTAGATCACCCTAATATATCAAACATCAACTTATGATGGACTAGATAATAAGGCCTTGATATAAACCTCAAACCCTACGAAGTGTTACTGATTTGGAGGCCGTAGCGCCGAAACGTTGGAAGTGAAATGTGGGACATGAGAAACACTACCTTCAGAGGAAGTGTCGCGTTTAAGTTGGAAAACACAACAACCAAGCCAGTCAGGTCAGAATATGTCAGAAGGCTTGTGTAGTCCAGCACTTGCTACAAGTATCCACCCACGCAGACGCTGGATTACTACCGGAGCCTATTAAACAAAGCAATGTAAATGCCAATTTTGGAAGTTTTGCTTGCTACTCTGCCACTGCTGATAGGAGGGTCAGTGAGCTTATCTCCGATCGCTCTGTAGTCAGCGCAATAATGCTGAGGCCATTGCGAACTCAGGCATTCAGGACTGATGTCACTGTGTTACTCTGGTACCATTTTCTATATCTGAACCTTGAAAGAATAGAACGATTTGAGTCCGCAGCCTTCTGAAACAATACAGAAGCGTCTGAACCCTAGTCATCGCTTAAGAGTACTAGTGTGCTCGACCCTGCTCACGCACATGCAGGGCCAAGAGCATCGTGCATCCATCTTTCTTGCTCACCATATGACTTTGGTTCATCTTGTATTGATGGGTTTGTTGTTCACTGAGAGCTCTATCTATTACAAGCAATTTTTGTTGACTGATGTGTTTCATTTGCGAGCTCTACTGATGTAGTTAATCGATTTGCACTAGAGAGAAAATTGGTCGTAGTAAAAAGCTAAATTGAATGGTTACCACTCTGTTAGTATATGTGAAACAGACATGCACATGCGAACTTGTCCTGCTCAAGCTGAGAAAGAATTGGTCATTTATCTTGATTCGGGTTTGGAGCTTGATATGGACATGTCGAATTATAACTTTTCATAGAATTGAGAGGCAACTGGGCAATTAAAGGTGCTTCCGCTTGATAATGTCAGCTTGTAGTTAGTTAAATGGCTTTTACTGCAGTTTCTATCGAGTATAAACTGTTTGCAAGTTCTGCTTGGTGAAGTGACCTTATAATCCTACTGAGTCTTCCATGAAAGGGACTGTTCTTATACTTGCTTTTGTGTTTAGACCAGTACTCAATGTGTGGGTTGGGTTGATTATTTCTCATCTGTCCTACTCCTGTGTCGCTTTGCTTTCACTGAATTTAATTTCTGCTTGCTGTCAATATTTCTCTGCAGGTGTTGTCCCTCTGTCCTTCCGATCGTCAGGGTGCGGACTTGAAGCAAGTGCGAGCGTACTTGAAGGAGGTACTTCCTGCATCATGATACCCATTCTGTTTGCATGCATGGAAACGAAGCAGAGCCTTTGTCAGTACCAGAGAGAACTTTTGAATTAGTTGGACTTTATTTTGACGGACGGAACATATAGGATTTTCTATCTTGCCACCGATTTCACCTCTGTGTCTTGGATCTTAGCCATTTATTATATGAGTACGTCTGCATTGTTATCATTTGTCAGACTTTGGCATCCACTACAACACTCATTCAGTATCATTTTAGAAGTCGTTCTCTGAAATTCGTATCCCCAGATGATATTGGAGCCTTGTCACATTTGCAAATTATGCCTCGGACTGCTTCAACAGTCCAAACCTGATCTTATGACTGTCACACGCTGCCACATCTGCTGAGGTCTAAGTTGGATAGACAGTTCAGGTGCAATTTGTTTCAAGTCAAAGGTAAAGGGGCATGCCAGGGGCTTTTGACATGTATTGAGTGATATTTTCTCTTCATTAATGTGAAACTTTTAGGCCCTTGTTCTCCACAATCCTCTTTAAGTTTCTAGGTACAGCACGTTCCGGGATTGAACGAAGAAGACTAGGAGTAAGACGAAAGTGTGGTCATTTGGATGGATGAATGAAGGATATTGTCTCATAGATCACGTTCTTTACAAGATATTCAATTCTCTGTTTGTTGATATGCAGATGGCAGATCAGTATCGCATGGGAGACAGGGCAGGGTTTGTGGAGCCGGCACCAGGGTTCGAGCTTTATCTACTGGCTCCCGGGTGCTCTTCGTTAGATTTGCTGGGCGATTTAAGGATCGCCAACAATCAGACTTGTGAGAGGGATGACGAAATTCTAGTCGGTGTGGTGGTGTGGCGTAGAAACCAGTCTCAAGGAGTACCATCCACTAGGGGCCCTGACCAAATTGGTAGTGTAAAGAAAGTTGGTTTGTCAAGTCAGGTGTCTGAATCTCCCACTAAAGTTAATGCCACACCCATCCACTGGACAGAGACTCCAAGTTCAGGGGGAGCGTTGCCTACATCTCTTAAGACAACATCTGCCCATGTTAATGTAAGTGGAAATTCATCAATGCATTCTACTCAGTCTCGTGGTGACTCTTCTGCTACACGTGATCTCTCGACTCGTAGGGAATGGCCTCCGGCAAGTGGTCTTCAACTTTCACCTGTAGGGGTCCCTGCGATTAGGGTTACAGATAACGCTCATGGTTCTATGCCTGACTCTCATTCTCTGCCTCATCAGTCAGTCGAACTAGAAGATGTTCCGCCAGGGTTTCTACCACGACCCTTGCAAACCTTTCCTCAGGGCAGATCCGCAGGTGGTAATGTAGAATCGAAGGAACGCGCTTCTATGTTTCAACCTCCTTATATGGGCAGTGTAGCTGGTTCTCCTTCACTCATTTCTGATAGAAGTCGGGATAGCTCCGAAGCTCCACCAGGGTTTTTCCCTAGGCCATCAGTCAAAGCTCCCCCTGCTACTACAAGTCAGAGAAAATACTCGGCTACTCTCGATGACGATGACGATGATCTTCCTGAATTCAATTTCGAAGCAGAAGGAGTCATGGCGCCACAGAAAACTGCAAATCACTTGCCTAACCAAGCACAGTTTTTGGCTCCTCAAAATCCTAGGTCTCTCCCTTCACAGTCGTTGGGTACATTGCACACCAGCGACTCTACTTCCAGGTATCAAGGGCACTTGAATGCCCTCGATCATCATCCGCCTTCTATGGAGTTCCAGGCTGTCCCTTCGGGTCTCCCTCCTGCGAGGCTTGTGCCACTGCAAGAAGAGTCGTTTGCTGCCCGGCCTTCTCTTCACCATGGTCCTATTATTGAAGGGTGGAAGAGCAGTGAAGTGAGATTAAGAGAGAACGTGCAACATACTTTGCACCATGAAGTCACCAGGCCTTTGCCACCATTGATTGCACCCGACATTAGAAATGTGCCTCTGAGAGGAGGTGGAAGGGAAGAAATGATCTCTAGAGAAGATGATTTTCGCCAATATGGCCATGATTCTCAGAGGGGATTGGCCGGAAGTCGCGATCAGCAGAGAAGTGGGGTAACTGCCACTCCTGGACCGTACGGGTTCCAGCCATCTATATCAACGTTTGGAACAGGAGTCCGAGAGACTTTGGCATCCGGTCCTAGAAATGAGCTTCCTGAGTGGTGTCCGCCGCCAATGGTGCAGCAACCTGTCCAACGGGCTGCCATTCCATCGCCTCTGAGTTTCGAGCCGCAGCTGCACAATCGGCAACAGCAGCCATCACCTCCTGTGCACATGGTTGTGCAACATGGTGGTGGTCCGAAGAACAACAGCGTCCCGACCTGGGTTCGGGGTCCTGCTCCACAGCAAGAAAGTCGCTACGACTACAACAGCAGGCACGTTTCAGCGAGCAACAGTGTGTCCAGCAAGTGGCAACTAAACTCGTCTCAGACTCATCACGGCAGGTCGATGCATCCTCCTAGAAAGGTCGACTCACGGGAAAAGGAGCGAACGAACGATTATATTGCGAAAGAGAGTGATCGAAGGCGAGGTGGTAGAGATCGAACTCGAGTAAGAGAGCGCAGCAGGGAAAGAAGTCTGAGTCCTACCCCGGATAGAGAAAGAGAAAGAGGACATGAGCGGAAGCCCAGTAGGAGCCCCACTCCTCTCAAGGATCGGAGCCCACCCAGTAAGGATTCAAGGGGAAACGGTGATCTCACCAGCGAGCTGAAAGATGCGAAACCTCCTAAAAGGGAGAGAGAAAGAGATCAATGAATTAATGGTAAAACTTAGATATGTTAGATACGGGTTTGTACATTAAAATTTCTGTAAATTTTAGCGAACGAATGGAAGGATGTCAGCACTGAACTGAACTTGTAAGCAGCTCAGTCGGACGGTGGTCTAGATTCAGTAAGCACCGAGAGTAGCTTCATCTCTTGACTCTATGGTTCTAAAACGTGCATGCCAGAGACCTTTATTATCAAGGCATGAAATCTGATGAAAGTTGTCTCTGCATAAAGCGTGCTCTGCCGTCTTCCTTTACTTACAAAGAGTGTTTTTGATGAAGACTTACCGCATTTTATGCCCTTTAAACTGATGTGTCTAAGAGATGCTGTCAAATACGTCAAATTTCTGAGAATGTGACCGGGTATCATCTGCAGCCGTCATTGCATTAGCCATGATTTGTTCTGAACATCCTTCTTAATATCGGATAGAAATCTGTAATGTAGACTAGCCTTTAAGATACCTGTACACCATACTTCGGATCTTCAGGAAATGAATATAATACTCAAGAAACGTGGAAACTATACTAGTCTTGAACAACCCCGTAAACAAAGGAAAGGCGTAGCAAACACGAAGGATGGCATCTTTAGATGTGTATTATGATACCCAACAAACCTGTATCCTAGACTGACCTCTAACTCTGAGAAACGGGTGTGTCAGATTACAAAACCAGAGCTTCGAAAATGTAATGAAAGAGAGAAAAGGGTGTAACCTAGACTGGCCCCTAACTCATAGAAACGTTTGTATCAGATTACAAAACAGAGCTTCGATAGGGTAATGAAAGAGAGAAAAGGGAGACCGCGGAGAAAACACAAAGGATGGGAAGAACCCATCAAGCCTATAGAGTAGATACGAGAAATCTGCCCTACAACACCTAAGATATTTGAACTATGCAAGTCGCACGGTCTACAAACAACAATTGGAGTATATGAAGAAACATCACCTAGTGTGATTGCTCTCCTATGGATTGCACCAACCATTGCCCTATGTAGAGTAATGGACACACTATCTAAAATATGTTATAAAGTATGAGAGTGAGAGTGGTACCCCTTGGCACCTAACTTGATAAGCTCCCGTGCACTCCTTGATAAATGTGTCGAAAGTCGTGTCCATTGCTCCATATAACTCGAAGGCTAGAGGAACAAAGAGGTGATCTCGTTGCATGCCCCTATACTTGGAGAGTTGCGAGCTACTGCTGCACTCACCGCCCATCCAAGGAGATGGGTAATCACTCCCTCCAAAATTGTATCATGCATAGGGTCATTAGCAACGACATCCACTATTGTCACCTGATCATCTCGGACCAAGTATAAGTCTACCCTAACACATGTCGTCTACAAAGCATACAAACACTCCCTCCAAGCCAAGTATCCACTCTCTCGTGCCATAGCAAACACTATGTCCCTAGGGTGGGCCACCCGCCCGATAGCAGAGACCTTCTCCCTTTTGTCGAGCACTACGAGCAGTAGCATCATGGGTAGCTATCATCTGTCCTCCAAAAGGACATTGTGCCATATGGACCGTTGTTGCATCTAGGGTAGAACCACACTCCAAAGTGAGTAATGAAGATGCAAAAGGGTGGACCAAACCTAGGCAAAACCTCACCGCTATAGAGAAAATAGTTGGTGCGAGTCAGAGTGCCCTAATGCACAGTCGAGCTAGGATCCAAGAGCCTGCATCCTTGTCAGAGCAAGAGTGAAGACGTGCTCTAGTAGCTTCAGGAATGGACGAGTCAACTAAGAGAGAATGTAGCGTATGCTCACACTATTGTTCCATCAAGGAAGACTATAAACTCTAGTCCAATCTGACAATAATGAAGCAAAAGATGGAAAGTCTTCCCGTGCCCGTGGGGATAGACTATCTCTCATCTGCCGCAATAACATCTAGAGAGCAAAGGATCTCTCCTCCACCTCTATCACATAAGTCTCCAAAATCAGCCTATCAACAACCAAAAAAATGAGAGGAAAGTAGGGGTGTCTAGAGAGCTCAACTACCCAAAAATGCTATAGGTGCCATCTACTCCATAGATAGCAAGCCAACCCCTCCACACGAGATCGATAGAATCGTCTATCTACATGCCAAATCCCCCCTCACACACTCAAATGTCCATGGTCCAATAATATCACCAAAGACTCTCTTAATCCTCCTATCAAAAGGCCCTTAGATGTGATAGGAAGGACAAGGAAGGGAGAACTATGCGGAGGAGGTAAGTAGGTTGATGAGCAATACTAGAGGAGAGTATACCAAATGTCACCTATAGATCTCCTAGTAACGAAAGGTCATTCACATGGAGAACATCCTTTGCAAGTGCAACATCTAAGAAGTGTATGACAAAATCCTTGGATCCTATTGGTACTCCAAGAACACATAGTTCATATGTAGATGTGATACACCCCTCTAGAAGCTCAAGGTGGGGAGGGATACCTAAAGGGGACCATGCCTTGCACTTTGACACCTTGACTCTTAAGCCTACTAGATTTAGCTTGGTAGTCAAGTGGTCAAAGGTATGCTAATCTGATCTACAAGGCCCATGATGTGTGTATCATCTACCAAGGAGAGAAATACACAACTTTGTATAGTCAAAGTAGTATATAAGAGAGCTTTAAAGTGAGCCATGGCAAATAAGGATCCCCCTAAAGGATCTCCATGACGTGTATCAACAATTGACTCCAAGATGATGACTCCTTCCTATGAAAAATCATGCTAGTAATAAAGGGAAGCAGGAGAGCCATAGAAAGACCACACAAAAGGAATAAGACTCGCCAAGGATCTACCAACCTCCCTAAAGATTGATGCACATGAGACACTATTAAAAGGGTTCTCAACATCCACTTGTAAGATGACCCACTCTGGATGGATATCAAGAGTGCCCTAATGCCTAGAGATATAGCCTCACATCTTCTAGGTGTAGCTACTCCAAACTGATTTGGATTGAGGTGTTGTAGGAAGTGAGAACGATGCTGAAGGACAATGGTGCGGTTTACCAAATGCAAAAAGGTCTCTCCAATAGCAATTGGTCTAATGCCCTTTGTGTCTTCTCCATCGCAAGAAGTCTACTAGCACCTAACACCCAACTAATAGACATAAGAATATCTCCTCTTGCTATTGTTGCAACCACTTGAAACAACTTGGTAAAACCACTAGAAGGATCATCTGCTTGAAAGCAATGTCTAAGGTGCTCATATACCATCCCTAACAAGCCCTATGAGGAAAGGCAAGGAGCAATGCACAATGCTTGTGCAAAAAGCGAACTAGCAAGACATAAAGGCTACTCAGGCTAATAATCTACAATCTCTATTGGTAATCACTCTCTTGCCATAAGATGTAGTGAGAGGAGGGGAAAGATAGTCTCATTAGTAGGACTAGCCATAGACAAAGGGTTTAGCGCTCGTGCTGCTCTACTAAACAGTCCCGCCTGACCCAATGTCCTACATCATTGTAATCGAGTGTACTCTATGGAATCATGTGACAAAACCTGTCTCCTAAAATGTGCGGCCCTAACATGCTCCTCTTGAAGGGCCATCCAATCCCCCACTTGGCATCGACAAAATCTAGCAGCCACCTCTCTATGCCCCGCACAACCCCCTCTAACATAATGAAGGTACCATCGAGGGAGTAAAAGGAATAGGAACCATGCTAACTCGTCCAAGGGACCACATGCCAAATGATCAATTGGTAGGCAAAAAGCCTATCTAGCTTCATCATGGAGTGTATGGGGTAGCCTATGGAATAGTAGTGGACATGGAAAACTAGTTTCAAATAACCCAAAATGCAACCTACTTGAGAAGCTAACCACTCCCACGATTTGATCGGTATTCCTAGAACAATAAACAAAGGGATAAAGGAAACATGTGTAATCTAGAGTGTCATTGTTGTCGATGTGATCTCTCGTCTCACATGAACATCCCAAGTTGTCCAATCATAGTTCTTGTGCATCCTTCCCACATGGATCTTTACTCCTGGAGAGGTACAGCGTCGATGACACACGGGGCATGGTGTATCCCAAGCTGCTCTAGGCGACCCCACATGGGGAAGTGTAGCCATGGCTAGCACAAGAATAATGATAAGAACACATGATGCTACTCTCCATATCTCCACATACTTGCAAAACCACAACCTTTCATATCCCAAATTCACATGAGAATATACAATCTCTCCAAACCCTAAAAATTATAAACTCTCCTAATTTTCAATTTCCATCTCAAAAAATTTCAAACTAAGTTTCTATGGAACTCAATCATGAGAAAAAAAAATTAGAAATGAAAATTCCAGACCCATCATGCTCAACGTATAATAATCACTCTAAACCTTAAAAAACTTAAAAATCCCTATAACTTTCTACTCATAGTTTTCAATCTAGATATCGATGGAACTGCAATTGAAGAACGAACAGAATCTACTATTCACTCTGGTGCTATATGGGAGAGAACACTCAGAAAATATGTATCTTTCCTCTCGAGTCTCTCCTCTCCCGTTCTCCACTCTCCCGAACTTCAAGACATGTTGGAATAACTTGTTCTGAATACTCTTGTTGAATTTGTGGCTGAACCGGGAGTTCCAGCAGCTCCAAGAAACCTGTTAACCAGACTAGATAGATAGTCGCAGATCAGGAGCTCAACCTCAGTCCGAGCAGCTCTCAAGAAAGTTATCTGGCGAAATATGCTAGTGAGATTGAATAACAGAAGTCAGGAACTCACCCTAAGTATCCAAGAAATCTGCAATCCAGATTTGTACAACATAACAAAACTCAGGAGCTCAAATAAAATAAGTACTAGGAACCCCCAAAAAGAGCAGCGGCAGCGGCTAGGTGGACACCCCTAATTGGTAAGTTGATTATGATTGGTTACCCTGCTATTATCACCCTTTACTTTCACAATTATCAATCTTACTTTTCAATCAATTCGTGTCAAGTGCCAAGGACAACCTATGTTTCTCTGTCCATAGAGGTCGAATCTACGCCCTTGGCACTTTCACTAGGACCGTCTGTTCACAAAAGAGAGCTAGTAAATTATCAATGATAAAATTCGGTTCATTCGCTTATCCAGTTCAGTGTAATTAGGGGTGTCAACCTAGCCACGGCCTAAAATTGTCAGCCAGACTAGAGAGTCAAATTAGGAGCTTACCCAAGTATAAATAGATACTTAGGTAGGAAATAGAGTGCATGCTACTCCAAATAACGGGTCTCATCAATAACAAGTCGATGGTTGTGAAGAAAATCGTTTCTGAACTTGATTTATGAAGAGTGAAATCAAGTTGAAATTATATTAAGCAAATCTGTGTTCTATTTAGTGACTAAACTTCTGTGAAAGCTAACTTCTGAAGAAAGAAATGGAGTTGATAATTTCTCTTTTAAAGAGTTTGCTGTCGATTCTTTCTGAACTGGTAGTAAATCTTTAGTTCGAGGAAATATTCTATTGTACAAGCATTCTCAGACCACATCAATAAGTGTACGGATGATCTCAGATTTCATAAAGAAAACCAGATGCATAAATCAGTTGTGTGTTTTCATTTCTAGTTTAATATGAATTGCTGGTTCAGAAGGACCAAATTCTAACTCAATTCTTCGGAGTTTGATTTTGAGCATGAATCCAGATCTATCTCTGGTGCGATGTGTATGCACATTGATTGGATCGTGGTACCTAAAACCTATGTGCACTAATTAGTTTTGTTGTGAAACTCTCCAGCAACAAGTTTTTCAAAAGAAACTTCTCCTTCAATCGAAATTAAATTTAGAGAAGTTCGAAGCAAATTTTGATTAAGATCTTCTTCAAGGAGAAAGCAATCTTACTTCGATTAGCTTTTCCTTTAGATTTATAGATAAACTTACTGATTTGTGGATGATTTTTGATATCATTATAATAAAATGTATTTTTTTTATCCTCAACTATATACTAATTAATTTAAATGTAACATTTATATTGAGTAAAACCATGGACGAACGATTGACAAATTGACTTCTATGTCAGTCGTTTCCTTAAGGGATACGTAAGTTTTGTAAGGTACTTCAATTTCTTACAATTGTGCTATCAACAAAATTGAAAGGTCTTCAAATTGCCATGAAGATATACCGATCGATACCTTACCTGTCCTATGAAATATACCGGTTTCAATTTTCGGGAGATTGTACAATCTGGTATACCACGATTCACATAGGGAAGAGGGTTAGTCGATGCGAAATTTGAGGAAAGAGGGAGCTTTAAGGCCTATCATTCAAATTGCTTGAATAGTTCGCTTTTGATTACAGCGTGATTGTAATTCAAGATGAGAAGCAAGAAACATTTGAGAGGTATGGAGATTCAAACTTTACTGTTTGGCGGCGAAGAGTCGTACAGTCCTTCTGGGTACGTCTGTCGAAATTTCTGGTCGAAATTTCAAATTAGCTGAATGCGGTTTAGTTTTGCTGTGCTAAGTTATGGAAGTGCAGTTGGGGGCCGAGCCAAAATCGGCATAAGACCTTCGCCGGCCAGATTGAAAATAACTCTACATTTGGTTCTTGTCTTGCTTTAAGGAACTCATTCAGAGGTACACGACAACAGATGATAATACTTGTCATGCATGTGTTCAAATCAGGTATCAAGAAAGCCCTCCGATTAGCTTTGTAAAACACAATGCGTGGCCGCCTATAGTTAGATAGCAAGCAAGCACCAACAGTTTACTTGACAATTTGGAGCCAATGTCCGCTGACGATTCTATCTGTAATAGCTATCGATTGATCGGGCTTTCGGTGGCAGTAGTCCCCTGCTTGGCCGGTACCCATGGCGTACGGTGTTCTCTTCATAATTGGTTGTTGGATGAAAATACTTGACCTATACGTATATTAATTTGGGGATCAGATAAGGACATAATCGACCATCCTCCGGGAGAGCTTACTTGGAAGATACGGCAGAGGAAGTAGAATGCTTTCTAATACAACGAACGATTAAAACTAAAGTTATCAATCCTCTCCCTTCATCAATGTTTCAACGACTCTCCCTTGGTCGACGTTGCGGATCTGGAGAGGAGTCCATGCTGTACTTGCCTCAGACCAGGCCAATCTACAATTAAATCAAAAGTTGCAAGTCGTTTGGTCAACTGTAATATCCTAATTTCTGTTCAAGGGAACTTAGGACTCCTTCGCTGAAGATCAGGAAAGGCTTGTTGTCGAAATGTAATGAGTAAGTAAATGCCAGGAAGCATGAGTAAAAGAAAACCAACTGGGACATACCTGTGTCCGAACAGTGTTTTTCACTGCATTCCAGAACCTGGTCCATGGGATCATACAGGACTATGAATGCCTAGTCACCGAACCTAAGTCTGCTGAGATGGCAGTGCTTCGCTTCCAACAGTAAGTTGGAGGACGTCTCAAACAAAGAAGTATACAGGGGATAAAATGAAATGCAAGTTATGACAATCAAGCGGCCTGCGGCAAGCATCCATCGTCATTTAACTTTGGCATGCTAGAAGCGGCTCCAACAATATTTACCCTTACGCTGTTGTACCTCCCAAGTAAGCTTCCAAACAGGGATTCCTGATTATAGAGGCTGAACAATAATATACAGTCACTCCTAATTGTGAGTCGAAGATCACATATCGGAGGTTTGCGTGACTTGAGTCACAGGCAAAGGCAAGAAACCTAGCACGTACTGTTGGACGTAAATTGGAGGCACTCATAAGAAGAGGTTCTGCGTGAAGGCGTTCTCCTTACAAAAGCTGAATAAGTGACACTGCGCTTCCTGTTGGCCGTAAATTGGAGGCACTCATAAGAAGAGGTTCTGCGTGAAGGCGTTCTCCTTACAAAAGCTGAATAAGTGACACTGCGCTTCCTGCGACACCCCTCACCTCTAAGAAGCATGAAATGTACGGTCCTATCCTGTCGTAAGTAGAATATGAAAAGATCTAACCTCATCACTCTGTCCACTACCTATAAGCTGAAGTTACTTACAATCTCGCAACATGAGCTGATAGAGCTCTGACGTACTCCGTCTGTATCATTCCCTCCCCTTCGAGGAGATAAACATTCAGCGACACAGTCCAGGTGAAGAATTATGAAGACAGTTGGAAGATAAATACCGGTCTTCGCGAGTTCTCTTTCCCTCACCTCGATAGTGATTCACCTACAGCCCCTTTAACCACAAGAAAATCTTGAAAACAATGTGGACCACGGCGATGGAAAACGCCTCTAGTCTGCAAGTCATGAGAGATTTGGTCTGCTGGTATATACTCCAGACCCTTGTTCACTCTCATGGAGCTTTGGCGCAAAACTACAGATGATTCAGCAAAAGACATCAGGTCCACAAGCTAACTAACGTGGGCTTCACTTGTCAGTCACCTTCACACCTCCTTGAAGTTCTCTTTAAGTGCCCTCCAAGATATGAAGAGCAGAAGATAGTTGATACTTATTACCTCCACTCTCGTACCAAGTGGAGCAAACATGTGGTTCGGGGAGGAATTAACTGCAGATCTTGATGGAGAATGCTCTTCCTCACCCTCTATCCTACAGAAGTCTGAAGTTAGTGATTGGTACTTTCAGTCACTGGCAGCCAGAGGCTATCTGAAACGTACATATGTGCTAAGATGGCTGGGCGAGGTGCCCATCATGTATGTTTATACAATCGGAAGGATTGGGATAGACGTTCTGATAATGATTCAATATCCCCGTCACATCATCCGCGTCAATTTTTCCAAGCTCTTTTAACTTCATGATGACAAACTCAGGGGCACTGCATAAAACCAAGGAGTTCAATCAGAAAGCAAAACAGGGTAGAAAGCACGTCAAGGTATCATGGGACTACTCTCCTAAGCAAGATAGTTTGGAAACAAGATTGACTCAGTAGATTTGCCTGGTGATAAAATTGTTGGCACACCGGGTGAAACCAGCTATAAATCCAGACAGAAAAAGAAGTTATGACGCAAAAGTTCCGGATTACCTGACGTGGTGATCTTTGTCGATGTCGGCCTCTTCAAGTTCTCCTTTGGTTGGTGGTCTGCTAAGCACCCAGCGGGCTAGCCTCCGTTGCCGATGTTCCGTATGCACCTCAGTAAGGAAAAGGAAAAACTGGGCAGCACAGATGGTGCTGGCGAGGATCCATATCGCGGCAAAGAGGCGACCAGTTGCAGTACTGAAACTTCGATCCCCGTATCCAAGTGTAGTCACGGTGACAGAAACACAATAGATCGCGTCCACCAAGGTAAATTTCTCGTAGTGCACAAGAAATGTTACCCCCATGATCATTAAAATCAGAATCATCATACCGGAGATTACTGCCTTCCAGTGAGCCGATCGCACGTCGTCATCTTCAGGCACGAAGTCCTCCCCATGTCGAATTCGATCTTTGCGATACATGGCTTTTTCAAGGAATTGTTCTTGTTTCCCCACGAGGTAGCTGGCGGCACCACTCAGTAATATACCCACCAAACCGAATCCCACAAAAACATACAAGCATGTGAACAGCTTGGTCGATGTAGTAGATGGCACAAGATCTCCGTAACCCACAGTAGTCAAAGTCACGACACACAGGTAAAGAGCATCGATGAAGACCTGTGTCCTTGTTCCCAAAAGATCATCCTCTGCATAATAGAAGCACATGGTCCCGACACCAAAGTAGATGATAATCGCCACGACAGCTTTATAGAGAATTGATGTCCCGCGTGCGTTCCCGGTGGGAGTAAAGTCTCCATCTGGAAGGACTGCGGGAAGTCGATCAAAGAGGAATCTGCGAGACAAGGTTGTTATGTTCTTAATAGGGCTCACAGCGGCACTGTCTGATCGTAAACTCTCTCCGTTGTTTGGTTCGTGCAAGAGTGGTCTCTGAATCTCGACATCATCAGTTGGAGGGGAAAAATTTTCGCCCATTTTGATCTCGTCCTGCACATGTAACGAAAAGGATAAATTCCAGAGTGAAAAGGAACAGTAAACGATCAATCGTTAACAGGTTTGGAAACGAGATCAAAGGCAAGATATGAAATTAACTAGCAACATTATCACTGGAGTTACCTGGTGCGCACAAGCTTACTGCGCGCGGATGTCACAACCAGAGCAAGAACGGCCAAAACATCTACAGCATATTGAACCCGAAATACGAGATCAATTCTCTGAGATTCAAATGTTCTGCATACCAAAAGGATGTAAGTGTGCAATAAACAATTTTTTATCAGAGGAAAAGCATGAATGTAGATCACTTCGGAAACTTTCAAGCCTCCACAAAGGTAAGAAGATGGAAAAAAATTTGAATCGGACTTTCAGCTAGCTACAAGGCTTTGGGGTGAGATGTCCAGCCTTCAACATTCATATGCAAAACATCGGTCACGGTCATGAACACTTTAATGACGTTAGTTCACGTGTCAATGCACTCCCGTATGTGACCAAGAAAGATATCCACGCAGAGGAAACTCGTAGAACTCAATCGATGCGGAGCAGAGTTACGGCGATCAACATGACCCATAGTTTTGGCCGACAGACGACGAGGATGAAAGAGGGGCAATAGTTACGAAATGCGCATGTCCGTGAGAGGTTCACAGCGTCACGTTATCTTGCAAACTCAGGAACCGACACTCGATGTACTAGCAAATGAATCAAATTCAACTGTCTTCATTCAATTCTCTCAGCTCCAGCCCCCATGGATCTCCAAGTAACGGCTTACTCGTCGTATCCTTTACACACTTAGACGAAGAGAACTAATTCGTCTAGAAAGCTGGTATTCCATTCGTGAACCAATTCGTGAGGACTGCAATAGTTGGTCATTTGAAGGTAAGGGAGAGGAGAAGGCCAGCAGGGGTCTAGATAAGTTTTTCATGCATTGTGATGCCCGTTTTTGACCCCAAACTTTCCTAGGACTGTAAACGTGACCCAGAGGCACAGGAAAGGATTAGTTATGGGAAGATATACATGAACAGGCTCATATGCCCCATCCAGGAGAAAGTTACTTCTTGAGTTCAAATTTAACCAGAATAGAAAGCGATTGCAAGAACATTAATGTACTTGAATTTCCGGTAATGAGACGTGCAGGCTGTAGGGGTGTTATACATTCTCGAGTAGAAGAGGGGACCTTGAATACTGCACCGCACGCTGGTAATATCCCCAACAGCTTCTGCTTTGGCTTGGTTCCCTCTACGGACATGTTAAATGTTGAAATGTGGAGAGAAGATGGCGAGGGAAAATATGTTCAAATTCACAGACTAGTGAACACAAGCAATCCAGTAGAGATGGAGCTACATCAGAATCTTTAGACGTTACGAAACCTCCTAATTGTTCCATACGCTCCAAAATATCGATCTCATGTTGCTGGTCAAGGGAATTGGATCTAACGACTTTGGGCAGGCAACTGACAGAAGTTCTCATCTACAGGCCTCCATTTGTGGAACACAGGCTTCTTATTCTCACAGAACCGTCAAGTAAACCATCTTCCGAGGAAACTACAGACCAGGCAGGCTTACAACCTGCCTCTGTTATCGGGATGGTCAACTTCAAGACTGAGGCAGGTTTCTCCTCCTCTCCACTCCGGAGAACAGGGGCCGTTTAGGAAAGGGTCACAATGGTCGTAAGCGAAGAGACTACGATGTCGGAAATTTAAGGTCAGGAAATCCTGCCGGAGCTTCGACGCAGAAGCTACCTGAATTTGTACATACTGGGAAAGGGCGTCTCTTTCGAAACCTTCTGCGTGTAAGAATCATCAGCTTAATATTCCTTCCCACAAGTCCCTTCCCTTGCTCATTATCCAAAGATGGGGCAGTACAACAACTCCGAGAGTCGATAAAGTTTGGTGTCGTGACCATGTCGTGCGAGTCTGAAACATGTCTCTCTCCTCTTAGCAGTAAGAGGAATATATATATGTATGATGAAAGGACGTTACTATGATAGCACAGAACACAGAAATGTCACTCTACTGTCTCTAAGAGATATTGCTGAGGCCGAGACATGGACTACGGAGAGGAAAATTGAAGGGATCCCAAAAGGAAGAGGAGAAAAAATAGTCTCAAAATAGAGAATTAAATTCTGACTGCATTAATAAATTGTGACGATCAGACAGTCGCTGAGAGAAGTCGGCGGTAAGTAACTGACAGGTAGTACCAAAACTGCAACATGTTTTCATAATAAACGTACGTTTTCCAAGAAAAATAGGGAAGACTGGAAGTTCAGGAAAACGAAGCGCGCACTCTGAGGGACACAAATTGCTCTCCACCTTGGTGATCCGCGCTGGAAGGAGAAGCCGAGGAGCGACGAGGCACGCTCTGATGACTCTAGTTCGAGTTGAGAGAAGACTAGACCGGCGCACATTCTCCTCCAATTGTCGATCCGCAACAGCAGTCCAGGTCCTCGGGAAGAGCTGCGAATGTGGAGAACTGCTCGTCAGCGCTCTGCCGGCGTTCCTTTCTCCCTCCCTTCTTCACAGAACCATCATTCCAGCTGCTAATGAAATATTTTCTCCCTCGCACAGACAACCTCGTTAGCGAAAACACACGACCTCGTTTACTACTGCCGCGACGATTGCACCCGGAGAGATCACACAACAGAATCAGTCGTGAGCAGTTTTCGTGCCATTGACAGATCCACGAGTTCGCATGTCCGCGTGCAAATCCACGTTCCCTCCACTTCTTCTTCCACCGCGGATCAATTCCTCTCTGTTCCTTCCTTCCCTCCCGCGCTCCTCTGGGGCCCCCCAGCCAACTTTAGTCATCGTTCGTTCATAGCCCTCCCATTTCGCCCGCTCTGGATCACCTACCCAGCCCGTCATTTTCTCCCCCACTTGGCTCCGCTCTCTCTACTCATTCCCTCCCAAAACTTTCCCGCGCCCGCACTCCTCTCCGCCGACCACGCTGACTCCTTTGCTTCCTAACTCATGCCTTTGTCCTTTCCCATAAGGTCGGAGTCTCACTGCTCGAAGAGTTCCTAGCGGCGAATTTTGAAAACTCCCGGTATCATGGGACGCTTTAGGCCGGAAAGAGGATTACAACTACACAGAAAAAGTTAACCGACCATGTAAAGTTGGCACTTTTACTGGACCAACACCAGGTTTGCAAAAAGACTTAACCGACCCCAACTGCCACATGGTACCCGTTAGTAACAGTTGGCATGGAATGAGCTCGTGCTGGCAACCAATGTTCTTTATGGTGGGTTAATTTTTCTGCCTGGAACAATTTAGGCTTAGATCAAGGGAATTGTTAAATTCACTCAATTTCATTGTAGGTGAAGTCACCGTGACTCTGAGTTTTCACGATAGCATATCAATGAATCTTAATTCATAACAAATGACTCATTCAACATATTCACATGTGTTTTCTTATGCCGTGCTCGTCTTCAAACCTCCAATTCTGTAAGTAGTATAGATTTATCTGCAGATCACTATAGTTTTTCTCAACCATTGCCTCATTTAAACATCATCATGAAACACAAGAGAAAGTAGGAATTTCTTGCATTTACTACATCCAACTACCAATCCATATAACAATCAGTTAGAAAACAAAAAAAAAATACTCACTTGGATCCCCAACCGAGTGCACTTATATAAATTAAACAAAGATGAATGGAATCTATACAGATTGATAATCTAGAAAATAACAGGAGGCATCTGCTTTGCCATATTGTATTGTGTTGACGGTCAAACCGACACCTGACAAGTGAGATATGTCATGAAGAAATGAAATAGCTAAGGAACAGGGTTAAAGAAAAGCACACCAGTGCAAAACTTACTTTTCCCATGATTTTAATAGAGAAGTCTATAGATTACACTTGTAGGGTTTTTTTATAAAAGGTCCATGTATACAGTTTTCACACATTGGACTTGTCTAGACACTTTTTGAGTTGCATTCTCCTTGTTGTCAGAATTCTGGAAATTGATTCGGTAGCATTCATTCAGATCAAGACGAATCTCTTGCTAATATATATTCATGATATTGCATAAATGTTTGAAAATATTCCAGTGGTTCCGTGAACAACTTTCCATACAATAAGCTTATCATCTTTCTCCATCTTTATGCAATGATAACAAACCTAAGCTTGAGCAGCAATGTGTCTTACTCACATGAAACTCTGATATTATGTCACAACGTCTCGAGTCACACAAAATTCCATAATTCGCCATCCCCGATGACTCAAAGTCATAGTGCCTTCCTCTACAGTAGAGTAGTAGAGTATGGTGAGTCAATTTAGTAAATAATAGTAATAAAGGTGGAGTGGATTAAGGTATATTTAAGAATTATTCATATGAAACTCTGATATTATATTACATGAGTCTAGACTCACACAAAATTAATGTATTATTGTAAAAATTCATAGTCCGCGTCAACTACTTCCACCATACCGGTATAGTATAGTAGTGGGGGTATGTTTAGTAGAAAAGGTAAGTAAATTTAAGACATTTTTAGGAATAACCAGACTTTGTTTGTGAGATCCCTTGCCACATCGGACCGATGCACTCCGTTATTACTTTAAAGCGGTCGATTAAATCAATTTGCCAACTTGGGGTTCGCCAAGCTGAAGTGCCAGATATGGTGCCTACTTCTCCTCAAATTAACCCAAACTCACAACATATTTGGAACCAGTATACAACAGCCGGTCACATACATTCTCGCGGGATCCTGGAGGAAAACTTGCCAACCAGTTGCTCAGACTGCCTTCCCGACGTTGGCAGTTCTCCACATCAGCCTACTTTTGTCCACCTGGATTACAAAGTTCGTTAAGGAACTCAAACTCAGACGTGGCGACCCTGTAACCACCCACGTAAGACTAAAACATACAGGTATTTTACTGCTGTCTCCTGCAGCCTTTACTCATCTACAGTATGGCGTCACCTCAGTCAGTTACTGGTCAACATAAAGTCAATCATTGGGATATGGAAATCTACGCCGCGGGCCTACTGAAATCTTCTTAGAATCTCCATTCCTATCTTCAGAGTCAGCTAAGCTCAGCTTCTGCGCGGAGTAAGCACTGATGAACGACAGGTGCAGGCGGAGTACTTGTACCCACGAAGTTAAGCACTCTTAATAAGCTTGCCAGTTGCAGGTGCAGCCAAGTGGCTTGACTTCTCTTTTATATTCATCGAGCCTTTTGCTGTTGGGCTACATGTAGATTTACCTGTCCACGTACCTCGAGATTAACTTTATGTTCTTTTAGCATCTTTGGTCAATCCGAGGAGTCTTATTTTGTATCGACCAGCGAAAACCACTATGAATCCAGTTTATTCAACTCCAAAGGATTGGATGTGGACAGGAATCTTGTATATTTGACGTATGCGTACTTTGACTATCAAACTACGGCAGGCTGTTCCATCCGGTAGTGCTGTTGTAGGCGCGAAAGGATGATGCAGGAAGTTGTGCACCACATTGAATGCCTCTCTAAAATAGGAGGAAAAGGTCTCGTCTTGATAAGTGTGAATCTCAGAAGATGAAGACGTTGTCGGTGAGACTAGGGCGTTTCAAGAATAGTTAATAGGGGATGTTAACGGGAGTAGCAAGGGATCTCGTAAATTTTTGCAAGAGGTCACGGAAAAACATAAAGATAAGGAAAAAGAAACGAATGTAAATAAATATCCGGATCCAGGGGACGGTATCTTTTTTAATTGGTGGATTCTTTTTGCCTGGATTTTTAAAAGATCTAGCTCTGATTAGCATGCCAAGATGAAAAGACTAATCTTAAATTACACATGTACCATGTCAAGGAGGGATGCCACTTGGCTGATGTGGCCTCTTCAAAAGAAGCCTACGCAGAAGAGCATGGCCTTCAATTACATGGACACTGACGTTGTAAAGTTTGGAAGAGGCTTTCTTGAATCAATGAATGGAGAGAGATTTATGACCAAGAAGTATGCCCTTAACATGGCATCATACAAATTAGCTTGAAATTGGAAAGACAAATGCACAAGAGAAGGCTTGACAGACAAGGAGCAAAGATGAGGATTAAAAACTATTGAGGATAAGCTTAACAATATTTATCTACACTATGCAAGAAAGGATAAGTTGTTAGTTAGCAAAGCAAATATTGCACTGCCTACTCTTGTAACTCAAGTAGAGAATAATTTTGAAGAGATGATATTGGAAGAAGACTCTTCTTCCCAAGTAATTCATGAACACCAAGTGCATCTAATGCACTATCATGATGCCCAAGCCACACGTGCATCAAGAAGGTTTGCATTCTACTACTTTTCTAGTTTTTCTGAACAAAACACACAAGAATCAAAATATGTTCCTTTTGAACCATATTCTCAAAACATTAGAGTTGAGCACTTGCAAGAGGAGAGCAGAACTGGGCAAAGTGCGCAAAGAGAGTAGAACGAAATAGGAGTAAGAACAAGAACAAAGGCACGAGGAGGAGAGCAAAACACCATCACATCAAGATCTAGAGTATCAATCTCCACCCATGAGCCACTAAAGGAAATCAAGAAAGAGAAGGGGAGCTCAATGGAGTTGAATGAGAAAGTGAATATAGGAAGAGAAGAAAGATCTCTCGAGTGAAGACTCTTGCCTCATCCACAATGGCTGCATTTGCACATAATCTTTCATGTGTAACAAACTGAGAATAGAAATTGTTGAAGCTAGAGAGAGATGAAAGCTTGCATAAATTGAATCTCAAAGACTTGCCAAGATGGAGAAGTTGAGAATCAAAGAAATGAGTGTTAAGTCTAAAAGGTTTCAAAAGACAATTATAGAGTTAGCAAAAGCAAGGAAAACCTCAAAAGAAATTAGGAGCATCATGAGCCTCGTGAGCATGGTTCCAAGCTTAGATGAGATCCTCTTCCATGTAGATAATAGTGTAAGCCCATGCCATATAGAGAATATTGAGTGATGAGTGATCAATAATGTATGAGTCACGGGACCAAGTGAAATGTTTTTGCACTTGTATCAAGTACATATTGTATAAGTTGAGTGCATCTACCTTAATATATAATCTTTTGCTCAATCTTCTTCTTGATGCATCTACTTTGTTGATTTGCGTTGTTAAAGGATTGTATTCCCATTTTGGTTAATCCAATGCTTGCATTGTTAATTTCCTTGCTTAAAGGATATTTGTATTCAAGTTTCTAGTTTAAACTATAATTATTACTTGGTTTATAGTATAATGTATTACTTAGTCTATAGTGTATTACTTGGTCCATTGGTTAAGAATGGGAGAACACTTCATGAGTCTATTCGATGGTCTATTCACTCACCATGTTCAAGTGTAACTCTTTATTTCTCCACCAAGTTTGAGGATGACTCTTCACACTCCTCACCAAAATAGTCCAGATATTTCACTCTTCACCCATAGGAACTTCACCTTCCTAAGATCCATCCAACAAGTAACAAGAGAAGAAACACTCTATCACTTTTTCTCAAGGTTTTCATGTTGATCCATGGATATCTAGAGGGTTTGCGCATTTCAAATATTGGAGAGTTTGACTATTTGAAAGATAGAAAAGAGATAGCTATAGATCCACATGTTATGGTTGAAAGGTTGGAGTGTTTGAAACCTGGTTTAGTGTTTTCTTTTTGAAACTTGATTCAAACATTTGACCTAGTTTAGGCATTTGACCAAAACATTCAAACATGAGAGAGAGTTTGTTGTGAGTGATGGTAGAAAGAAGAGAAAATTGTGAGTGATAAGTAACTCTATGAGTAGAAAAAAAACGTGTAAACTATACAAGGAGGTGTGAGAAGAAAACCAAAGTAGAGAAAAAACAAAAAAAGGACAAACAATGCAAGGATACAAGAAAGTAGTGGTTGAAGACAAGGGGCAGAGTAGAGGAGAAACAACTAAAGTACCCTAGTTGGTTAAATTAAATACTTTGATTGATCACATGCCATATGTAAAATGGTGTTTGATGGACAGAACATAGATTAAGGAAGCAATAGAGAGAATACACAAGATAGGTTGGATGCTTTGGAATTGAAAATTACCCTTGGGATGGAGTATCCATGGCCCCATGTAAGTTACTTATTGAAATTGAGCCAGTAAGTACACGAGGTACATTTATTGGCAATCTTTGTTTTTTGATGTGATTTTAGCATCTTCTTCAATTCATCTCTCCTTGTTGTTCAAAGGTCACTTGTATGGAGGTAGAGGGCCTCTAGGAAGATAAGCCCAATAATTAATGGCTATATGCCCAACTCTATCACAATTGTAACAACATCATTGTTTTTCTCAAGCCCTTCTACTCATGGGACTCCATCTCTCTATTCTTTCACCCATCCATGTTCTCCTTGGAGTAGTCGTGCTCCTTGATCTTGAAACCAAATGGTTCCCAATTCCATAGGAATTGGTCTACCAACATGTATTGTTTTAGCCCAATAGTGTTGAGTCAAAACCACCCTTCACCTCCTCCAAGCATCCATGCTATTCTTTGAGCGAATTCAATGGCTTCAAAAACAATGAGAAAATTTTTGTATTATTACCTCTTGGTGAATTTGCTTCTTTTTTTTGAAAAATTCAAGAGCTTCTAATGGACTCATATTAGTTATTGCAACTTGCAAATTGAGAAATGCTTCCATGTACTCATGTATGTTGTTCTTTTGATTCAAACCTCATAGTCAAGTTTGAGTTATTTGCATGGAATCCACATATCAAAAATTCTTCAACAACTCTTCTTGGATTGCCATCCAAGTGATCTCTCTTCCTTTTGCCAACCTAATCAATCCAAAGCACCATAACATGTGAGGGTTTTATCAGTCAAGTACCCACATGCAAACATACTTACGGAATAATTGGTGATCTCAATTATGAATAATCACAAGTATCAATTAATCCTTGGAATCTAATTTTCCAACACTCCCATGGAACATTTTCCCTTGTAAGACTCAATGTTGCATATCTTCTTCATCCGTAGTAATTATTTGGGTTCATTGTTGATTGGGGTTGGTGTCATAGGCATGAGTGACTCTTCAGTTACTTTGGCCACTATTATTGGGTTTTGGGATGATTCTTCTCCTTGTATTACCTTATTTTTCTTGAAGGTATATACTTGACTTTGGAATGTCTCCATTATCTTCTTGATCTCCCAAAACTTGTTCAACATCCCCTTTATTCCTAGTATCAGCTTTTGCAACTATGGCTCTATGATTCATATACATGGTAAACACTCAATTTCTACTTCTTACTTCAATAGAGGGTTAATATGATCACTTGGGAGAAGGCCCACAAAATTTAGATTACCACTAGGATCTCAAAGTCTATCACTTGTTGATAATATTCCTCACCAAAATTATATATTATGAAATCCCTAAACATCATTTTTGGTCTAACTACATAATGGATTTCTACATGAGTGTTGAAAGGGAGAGGATTTGGTATATTCAGATCCATTGCATCAAACATAATGTAGATTTTCAAATTCCACTCTTTATCATATATCACCATAAGTAAAATCACCGAGTTTGGCAAAATTCATCACTATATCAATAGAGTTTATTCTAAAATGGTAAAGAAGATATACTCTCACTTGCTCACAATGGATGTATATAATCTTGATGTGGAATGTATTCAAGAAAAGAAAGTAGGGTGGAAGAAATTATCTTCCAAGAGCCTCCATCCCATCCTCTCTCTAAAACACCCTCAATCTATCAATTGCACTATGTTTTCTTCCCTTGAAATTACTCAATCTCAATAGTCCGTGTTTCTCCAAGATGTGTGATCCACTCTCTTGGATTAAAACACCTACTCTGATACCATTTTAATGTTCCAAGAACAAGAGAACCCCCAAGAGAAGCACAAGAGAAGAAACAGAAGGCTTCATCCCTCAATACTCCAATGCCCCAAAGTGGACCTTGTTTTTATTATATAGCAAAGAGTATCCATTCAAAGGGAGCTCCATCCTTAGATTATTTGCATGGATTGGTGACAAGTTGATCCTTTTCCTATTTGGCTGGTCAAACAAGTTTGATTAGAAGGAATCTTTGGGGAATCTTTTGGTATGAAGCTCAAAATAGCATGGATGAGGTACCTTTGGAAAACTCTTGACAAGACAAACAAGAGTGTTTTTGGCCTTTGCTTTATTAGTGAAAGTACTATTTTAGTGACACCTCTATCAAATCTACTTAGACCATCATATACAACTTCTTTCCATATATTACCAAGCCAATTTATACTTGTAGATAATATGTCTAGCTAATAGTATTATACTCACTCAAATTATTGTGTTACAATCAAGACCCCTAAGCAATTCTCCCTCCTTATTAGAGTTGTGGTGCTTGGAGCATCTTTTCATATAGGTTCTTGCATGATGCAATACTTTTATGATGAAAGTGGTCTTGCCATTTATAATGGTTGTAATGAAAAACTGACTTTAGGTTATACTCAAATTGCATGCACTGTTTGTCCAAAGAATATTGCAAAAGTGATGGAAATATTCTTTTGCTACTTAATTGCATTAGATTTTTCAACTCTACATAGAACGTTGTATCTTAACATTTGTGTTCACTTTGAGTCTAGACACTATGGAAAACTTTCATTTAATGGAAATACATTTTTTTGACCAACGCACCAGACAATTAATGTTTAATCATCTCATCAAGTTTATGGATGCATCTTTTCCTTTGTGGAAATATTTTTTGATTGGAGTATCAACTGATGGTGATTGTTTAATGATAGGAAGGACTAAAGGACTGGTCACTCATATTTCTCAAGCTTCTTCTAATTCTTTGATTCAAGTTAGTGTGGTATGCACCAACTTGATGTCATGATGCAAAAAGTCTTTTGGGACACCCTCAATGAAGATTTCTATCAAAATTGACTACTATGATTGGGTACTTGCAAAGGCAACAAACATTGGTATTTGGCATGCAATCAAAGTGTCCCAAAGTGGGCAATACATGCTAGCTATCAATGGATTCATCTGCTTCATGGCTAGTTGCAAATGTCATTCCTCTTTTGGAGTATTTTGATTCCAAGAAGCCTTACTGTACTCTAGAGAAATTTTGATGGATGTTTGCTATTCAAGATTTTGTTCACAAAGCCATGATTTTGTTCAAATCTCTCCAAGGTTTAACTACATCATTGTTTGTGAAGTGTTCCAAACTTGTTGGCCTTATTGATACTTATTGTTGAATGATAAGAATGACTGGTCCGTACTTTGAGCAAGAGTTGGCTTTGGTTGATCACCCTTCTACTAAGGTTTGTGGATCATATGTACTAACTCATGCTCCATGCCCATTCCACTCTTTATGGTCTAGGTCTTTGGTTTTTTGACAACCTCTTTCTCTTTCAATAGATGTTGTCAAATGATTGGTAATTAATTTTGCAAAGTTATTTGTTGAAGCGGCTTGTGCCATTGACACCATTTTTAATGAACATGATAATGATAGCAATGCCACCTACAAGCTACCTCCTATTTTACCTATGCAGCAAGGTTGAATTGATATGTGAGCATTTAGTCAAATCATTGGTCAGCACAAATATGCCTTCTCAAGATGTTGTACATAAATGATATCAACCAAATTGGAAATGATTTTATTTCATTCTGTTGTGCATATTGAGAAGAGCCTTAGTTCAAAGCAGCACTTGATGGATGTGAGGAAAGGACTACCAATTTTGTAAATGGTTGGTATGCAAGAGTATCCTTTGATCGATTTCCACAACTCCAAGCTTTTTGTAGAAGCCTTGTTTCTACATTCCCCAATATTGCTATTATCAAATCTGATTTCTCTATCATCAGTTGGGAGAAAAGATGAGTACCATGTCTTTGATTGACTTTTCTTTAGAAGGAATCTTACATTGCAAGCAATTTGAGAGACTTAAGTTGTTTTGCACATCATTTTAAGTCAATTAATTTGGAGGATATCTAAGCATTCATATATTTCTCATGAATAAATTTCAATTTCTCCTTTAAATAGCTTATTTAGAATTTATGGGAATTTTTATAAATGCAGAGGTTGACCATAGCCTATACTCCAATATATATTGTTAGTGTTGTAACCTCTTGCACTATGAGGCCGTATCCACTCATGACTATGGGTAGAGCTATTTGCTACCTATGCTACTCATTTGATAGTTGTGGGAGCATGCATGGCCGGATAGTACTATCAAACATTTACAAATGTGGTAATAATATCTTTTTCAAGTGGGAAAGTTCACGCCAAATATAATGGCCTTAGGTAGGTAACACCTTGTAAAAATAAAATAGGCCACTTATGTATTCCACAACTAGGGGAAGAGGTGACCATGGGCTATGGCATGTATTAATGTGTCTGAGATGAACAAACTATAAAAATCCATTTTTCCCAAAGGAGAGCCCAAAACTCTCATACCACCTACAATGAATTGCAAGCTTGGTGAGAAGTTAGAAGAGTGAGTACTTTGCACGTGCTCCAAACCTTGTACTTATGAATCTAGACTCAAAAAATCAAGGCATCTAAGCTAAGTGTGAAATAAAATACTACTCTAAGTACATCCTCTTAAGGGCTCATAATATGAAAGTCGTCCAAGATGTAACAATATGGAGCTTATTGGTGAGTTATTCAAGATTAACAAAGTAACAAATAGGCCAAATTAGCTAAATCTATTCTAGAAGCATCTAGGAAGCTACTTGGCACTCTCCAATTGTTGGGTAATATGCATGCAAGAACATGAGCTATTAAAATTGAGTAATTTGAGGAGAGAAAACATAGTGCAATTGCTAGACTTGGGAAGTATTTTAGAGAGCGGATGGGATGGAGGCACTGGGAGGAAAATTTCCTACACCTACCTTCCCATTTTTGAATCCATTCCGCATCAAGATTATATACATCCAACGTGAGCAAATGAGAGTATCTCTTGTTTATCACTTTGGAGCAAAATTCATGGATAGAGTAATGAATTCATCAAACCCAATGATTCTACCTGTGGTGGTATACGATAGAGAGTAAGATTTGACAATCTACATTCTATTATGATGTTATGGATTTGAATGTATCAAATCCTCATCCTTTCAACATACAATTAGAAATTCATTATGTAGTTAGACCAAAAGTGATTTTTAGAGATTTTGTAGTCCGCAATTTTGGTGAGGAATATTATCAATGAGTGATAGCCTCTAAGTTCCTTTGGTAGTTCCCATAGTTCATGCTCCCTCTCAAGAGATCATTCTAACCTTCTATTGAAGTAGGAAGTAGTAATTGAATGTTGGCCATGTGTAGGAATCATGGATCCACACTTGCAAGAGTTGATGCAAGGGATGCAAGGGATGTTGAACGAGTTTTTAGAAATCAAAATTACCGAGGAGGAATTGTAGAATCAAATATGTACTCTCAAGAATGATCATGTAATGCAAGAAGTGGAGTCATTTCATCAACCAACATCAGCAATCAAAGTACTTGGAGAGTTATGCATGCCAATGACATTGATTCCAATCAACAACCAAGCCATATTGTTACCACAAATGAAAAAGACATGCAATATCAAGCCTTCCAAAGGATAACATTCCATGGGAGTAGTGGAAAATTAGATTTCAAGAATGAATCAATATCTTCAATTGTTCACAACAAAGATTGCTGATCATTTTGCAAGTATGTTTGCGTGTGGATACTTGACCAATAAAGCCCTCACATGGTATGAGGCTTGGGGACTATCATTGCTGGTAGAAGAAAGAGAGTCACTTGGATAGCCATGCAAGAAGGGTTGCTCAAAAATTTCCAATCTGTGGAGTCTGTGCAAATGGTACAAACCAGACTCTAGGAGTTGAAGCAAAAGAATAGCATACAAGAATACATGGAGGCATTTCTGGATCTATAGGTTGCAATAATTGAGATAAGTCCAACCAAAGCTCTTGATGATTTCAAGAGAGGATTAAAAGAGTGGAGTTACCAAGAGGTAATGGTGCAAAATCCTTCTACTATTTTTGAAGCCATTGCTTGCACTCAAAGAATAGCAAGGGCACTTGGAGGAGGTGAAGCAATAACACCGATGCAAAAGTATTGAGCTGAGACACACCATTTTGGTGGACCAATTCCTATAGAAGTGTGTAACATTTGGTTCCAAGATCATAGAGCAAGACCTCTCCAAGGAGGATAGAGATAGGTCAAAGAAAGGAGAGAAGTCCCATGGGGAGAAGAGGCTTGAGCAGAACAATGATGATGTTACAATTTTGGCAAAATTGGGTACATAGCTATCAATTGTCGTGCTCGTCATCTTAGAGGCCCTCAACCTCCATACAAGTGACCTTTAGACCACATGGAGAGACAAATTGAAGAGGAAGATATAGAAACCACATTGGAAAATGAAGATCACCAATAAATGTACCTTGTGGCCTTAATAGGTCGGTAAAGAAGAGTAAAAGTAGGGGAAAGAAGAAGATGAGTGTGGAAAGATGGAGGAAGATAAACACACAATTAATTTTTGTAAATAGAGTGGAAGAAGGCAATCCAGTGAGAGTGTTTATAGACCTTGGAGCAACAAATAATTTCTTGTCTTGCTCTATTGCAATAAGGTTGGAGATGGAACTAGAGAAGGATGAGAAGAACAAAGTAGAGTTACTTAATGGTAAGATAGAGAGGATTGAGTCATTACCTAGAAAGGTAATACTCTCTGTAGGAGAGTATTAAGAAGCAATTGAGTGGTGAGTGATACAACTAGCTCCTTATGATGTTATCTTAGGTATGTTGTGGATAGAGCATTGTAGTCCCACGGTGGATTGGTGTAATACCAAGAGCTAGCCATATGATCTAGATGTGAAATTCGGTTTGGTAACATCTAGAATGATGTTATACATGATGGTTGAAATAGATCAGATAGAAGTATCACCAAAAGAGTACTTCTACTAATAGGGTAGAAACTGAAATAGACTTGAGAACCTTAGAACCAATAGCTAGACATATGATTTAAAGGTGAGAATTGGTTTGGTAACATCTGGAAGGATGTTACACATGATGGTCTAAACAGATCAGAAGGAGGTATCACCAAAAGGGGACTTCTAATAATAAAGTACGAACCAAAATATGCCTGAAAACTTTGAAGGCAATTTCGGAGGCCTAAACGGATGAATTAGGCCTCGAAATTGTGTAGATTCCCCCCCCAACAAAGGAAAGGCTGGCCTTCCCTTCCCCCTGGTTTTTCTCATCGAGAGCTTTCCAACGGTACCTTACTCACGTGATTCTGAGATTCCTACAGGAAGATTCCCTAAAAGATTCCCTAAAAGATTCCCTCCGGTCAAAGCTTGTTTGACCAACCAGATAGGACCCAGACCAGACATGTCACCCATCCAAGTAGGTAATCCAAGGGTGGAGCTTGCTGACATGTCACCTATCTGTGTCCCTAATCCTATGGTGGAGCTTCCTTGGCGGAGATCCTCTTTGTCTATATAATAAAGAGAAGGTGCTCCCTTGGGGCATTGATTGTTTGAGTGTGCAATCTGTGTTTTCTCTCTTCTCTTGTCCTCGGAGTATTACAATTGGAGAAAGAAAGTAGTGAAAACTAATCAATGGAAGATCTTTGGAGTTAAAGGAAGATCACAAAGGCAAGAGTTGCCTATGTATATCATAAGGACCACATCTATTGGTAAGACAAATAAATTTTTCATGGATATAATAAGAGAAGTTTAAAGTACTTAACACAATGGAAAATTTTTTGAGAAATTGAAAGATGTGGTCAATGAGTTCCAAGATGTCTTTCTAGATGAATTACCCATAGGTTTACCACCACAAAGGAGAGTAGATCATAAAATTGAGATACTTCTTGGAAAGACACCTCCTTGTAAGACCTCATATTGACTATCACCTCATGAGTTGGAGGAGTGTAAGGCTCAAATCAAGGATATGTTGCAAAAGGGTTTATCTAACCTACCAAATCACCATATGGGGCTCCTTTATTGTTTGTGAAGAAGAAGGACAAAATAATGTGCATATGCATTGACTACCAAGGACTAAATCAACAAACTATGAAGAAAAAAAATCCATTATCTCACATTGTTGACTTGTTTGATCAAATAAATGGGGCAAGGCACTTCACCAAACTTGATTTGCGGAGCGGTTAGAACCAAATCAGAATTGTGGAAAACGACATACACAAAACGGCCTTTCAAACAAGGTATGGTCACTTTGAGTACTTAGTGATGTTTTTTGGCCTCACCAATGGTCATGACTTTGATGAATGATATATTTTGTCCGTACTTGGATAAATTTGTTATCATTTTTCTTGATGATATCTTAGTCTACAATAGGACGTTAATAAAGCACAAGCAACATATGTAAGAAGTCCTTCACATTTTGTGACAGAATCAATTGTATGCCAAAATCTCAAAGTGCAAGTTTGGCAAATCTGAAGTAGACTACTTAGGGCATAAAGTAAGTGCAAATGGTATCCAAGTGTTAATAGATAAAATAGAGGTCATTCAAAATGGAGTGTTCAAGAAGATCATATGCAACTCAAGAGTTTCTTGGGATTGACAAGGTTTAATCATCACTTTATCAAGGACTTCTCCAAGATTACATAACCTCTAATAACACTATTGGGTAAGGAGAAGAAGTGGGTATGGAGAACCACACAAGAATTGGCCTTTAAGAGTTGAAAGACGCATTACTACATACACCAATCTTGAAATGGTATGACCTAAAACGTCCAATCAAGATGGCTATAGATGCATCAGGTGTAGCAATAGGAGCAATCTTACAACAAGAATGGTAGGATGGATGACACCCAATTGCATACTTCTCTCATAAGTTGTTATCGGTAGAATGTAACTATCACACCACCAAATGAGAAGAGTTGACCAATGTCCTTGCAACCAAGCATTGGAAGCACTATCTAGGTGAGAAGGCATTTGTGGTAGAGATGGACCACAAACCTCTAGTCTATCTTGAGACATAAAAAGATCTTTCTTGTCAATAAATTCACTGGGCAGAGTGGAGATACTAATTCAACATGACAATTGGACATGTAGAAGGCAAGAAGCAACTTGTAGATGAATTCACCTAAATGCTGATAGAAAACAATTTGGTGGTAGAAGTCAAGATAAACCCTAAATTTTGGCTCACAATTCTTGCTACTAAAAATATTGATCCATAGAATGTAGGTGCTCAATCATCCAAAGGCATCACCAATATCCAAGGACTCACCTTTTGTGATGGTAGGTTATGGATCTTGGATGACACATATCTAAGAACCACCATCCTAGCAGAATGTCATGATTCTGCCATTGTAGGTCACAATGGAGTAGAAAAGACCTTGGATGCAGTCAAACTCCATTACTATTGGCCCAAGATGAACAACAATGTGATGGAATATGTTTGGAGCTGCCTACCTTGTCAAAAAACAAGGCTTCTAATCAAGCTCTCACATGACTCTTCCAACCTCTCCCCACCTCCTACACAACATTAGGAATAAGTAAGCATGGAAATGGTTTGTGAATTGCCTAAGAATACCTTTGGTTTGACTCTATCATAGTCTTTGTCAATCAACTCAGTAGAATAATTCATGTGCATCCAACCAACAAGGATGTAATTGCTCCGCAACTAGCTCAATTGTACTTAGATGCAATCTTTTCCAATCATGGTTTGTCTTGAGTGCTCATCATAGATAGAGGCACTTAATTCACTAGTTTGTTTTGGAGAACACTCTTTGGGTTCTTCAAAACCAAATTGGTCATGTCCATAACTTACCATCCATAGACCAACGGACAAATAGAGAGTGCAAATCACACTATTGAGGACATGCTTCGTAGGTTTACTTTGCATGAGCAAGAGAGTTGGGACACCTTACTCCCATTGGTGGAATTTGCTTACAAAAATTCAGTGAATACCTCCACACAAGTCACACTAATCTTCCTGATGTATGGAGAACATACTTTCACACCTTCAAGCTTGATTAAGGTCCATTTGGTGGCTATCAAGGTTGAAACTATCAACACTTTTTTTTTTATAGAATCCAAACATGGTGTGGAGAACACCAAGCTTTAAGTTGCAGATTGCACAAAATTGGCAAAAGCCGTATGCAGATGCACACTGCCAACACATGGAGTTCAATGTGGGTGATCAAGTCTGGTTGTCAATTTCCAACCTCAAGTTAGTTGTCCTCATAAGCTCAGACCTTGTTTTATTGGACCTTTCACTATCCTTCATTGCATTGGCGCCGTGGCCTATCACTTGGAGCTACCACCACATATGAAGATCCACCCAATGTTTCTTATTTCCCTATTACGTTGATATGCTCCTTGGCAGCCCTACTTCTCTTCCATCCAATAAACTTGACCTTGTCTAACACTTGTTGATGAGGCAGAGTATGAGGTTGAATGCAATTTTAAAAAATGCATCCATGGTACTTGCCATCCGTGTGTGGAATATTTGTTCCAATGGAAAGGGTAATCATTATATGAGGCAACTTGGGAGCTAGAAGCCAACTTGACCAATGCACCAATGTTAGTTCAATCTTTGAGCAACAAATTTGAAACAAGGATGTTGTGTCTTAAAAGGGGAGAGGTCTACAATACAAGAAGCTAGACATATTACCTAGAGGTGAAAATTGGCTTGGTAACATCTAGAAGGATGTTGTGTACAATGAGCTAGGAAGATTAGACATAAGTGTCACCAAAAGAGTACTTCTACTAATAGGGTAGAAGTTGAAAATAACTTGAAAACTTTAGAGCCAATTTCAAAGGTCTAAATGGATGAATTAGGCCTCAAATATAGAAATAATCCCTGTCTTAAGTAAGGAAAGGCTTGCCTTATCTCCCTTATGATTTTTCTCATTGAGAGCTTTCCAATGGTATCTCACTCATGCAATTTTGAGCTCCCTAAAGGAAGATTCCCTAAAGATTCCCTTTCAAAAAACCCATTTAACCAACTAGATAGGACAAGGATTGACATGTCACCCATCCAAACAACTAATCCAAGGATAGAGCTTGCTGATGGGTTACCAATCTATTTATTTGATCCAAGGATGGAGCTTCCTTTGAGAGGATACTCTTTATTATATATTGAAGAGAAGGTGCTCCTTTGGGCCATCAGAGTATTGAGTGTGAAACTTGCATTTTCTCTCTTGTATCTCTCTTGGAGAGTTCTCTTGTCCTTGGAGTATTATATATAAATACCAAAGTCTATGCTTATGTTAGGCATTCAGAGTTTCTCTCATTCAAGAGTCCCAATGTGATCTTTCACTTTGATTGTCCATTCTCCTATTTCTCTCATCAATCTTAATCTTTTATATTAGTATCAAAATAAGAATGGGATGGATGGAATTTATGAACCACCAAATCCATTTCCACCAAACCATTGGGATATTTTTGTCCTTGTACTATCCAAGCATCATTTTACTTAGTTCATCATCTCATGCTGTGGACAAATGTTTTTGAATGCAATCACCTTGTTTTATGAACCTTTGGTACTTTTGGTTATAACTTATGGAGAATGGTGGACATGTTGCATCTACATGTTAACATAGATGAACTATAGATAGTTTGATAGAGTAGAAGTCATGGTATTAATGCCTGAGATTATCATTGCCATGTAGCAAAAAATTGAGCACCTTACTTGATGGTTGGAAGAACAAGATCATCAATGACAAGAGCATTTAGAGAGAGCACCATTTTAAGAAGGAGAAGAGCAAATCTAATTTTTGAAACCCAAAGTATTCAAAGGAAAGAGTATCTCAAGTACAATGGAGAATTTTGAGTTTGATTGTGAATGTTACTTTGAAGCTACAAATCTTCAAGATGAATCAAAATAGATTCTCTTGGCTTCTAGCCAATTGGATAGAGTAGCAAAGCTATGGTGACGGTTTTGAGTGAAGCAAGCTAAATGGAAAATTGTTACACCAATCTTAACACAATTAGAATTCAAGAGTGCAATAATTAGTTGATTCTAAATTATAAATACCACACAAGTTGCACAAGATATATTGGCAGAATTGAAGCAGATTGGCTTTGTGAGAAGCTATGTCATGCAATTTTAGAACACAATCATGCAAATTCCAAATGTATTGGAAGGTGAAGCTCTGGATCAATTTATGAGGGGATTGAATTCATGATCAAAACTAGAGAGGTGATTATGCAAGAGCCAAAACACTCGGAGGAAGCCATGTAGTTGATTGAACGCTTTGATTCCTTGGTTGTAACAACTTTGTCTCAACCTCAACCTCCACAAAACCTACCAATACACTACACATGGGTGGAAGAGAGGCACATCCACCCATTGATGATGGAGATTGATGTCATCTGATAGAGAAAGATTACGATAAAATGGTGGTTTTTTTTGGTAGAGAAGATGACACCACCCACAATTTCTAAATTAGAAATTGCATTGTTGAATGTCCACTCAAGAATATGTGTCCTCAACAAATCACTTAGACAGAGTTTGTGAAGCAAAATGATAAAGGAAATGAGGAATCTTAATAAGAGATTTTGAGTCACATGTTGGGAACTTGATTAGTTCCAATGGGATTGAAGGCTTGATATATGCAAGTTTGCTTTACTTGCAAGGTATGATATCTTATCTTATAGTTGTATAATTTTGGTGGATATTAGATATTCAAAGAATTGCAAGTCTATACAATTAGCAAAGGAATTAATTATTTTTATCAAGCTAATAATTAGAAGTATATTGATGATGGCGGATGGTAGAAAATGTTTTGCATTTTGTACCTCAAGTCCTATTACATTCAAGATTGGGAAGGAGTATGTGGAGTGTATGAGGTTTATAGTTGCACCTCTACACTATGATGTCACTCTAGATTTGCCTTGGCTTGACCATCACATGGTTCAATTTGATTGGACCCAATGATAAATTCAAGTGTAACACCAAGGTAAATTTTTTTATTAGGTTGTCTAGAATCTTTGAGTAAGAAACCAAAAAATAATCAATCTCAAGATGTGAAATTTATCAAGAAAGTAACTATAGAGCAAGCTTTGAAGGAGGATAAGTCCCAAGATGAGAAGTTTATCAATAAAGTAACCATTGAGCAAGTTTTGGAGGATTTGTCCGTGTGAATCAATCTAATTGTGCATGGAGAATCTAAGGAGAGCCAAAAGCCTCATCAAGCAAGGCTGATCAAATAGTTCAAGAGTTTTTATATGTGTTTCTGGATGATTTTCCAAAGGGATTACCCTCCAATCAGGGTATGTACTTCAAGATTGAGCTATTGTCAAGAAGTATTCTAATGAGTAGACCAATCTATCGGCTCTCACCAAAGGAGTTGGACTAGCTTTGAAAAATGTTGTTGGAGTTGTTGGAGAAGGATTTTATATGATATTAATTATATATCTCCTTGGAGAGCACTGGTACTATTTATTCCAAAGAAGGATGGAGGACTTTGCTTCTATATAGATTATCATGGCCTCAATAAACAAACAGTGAAGAATGCATATCCATTGCCTCAAATTTATGACTTTCTTGATCAATTGAGTGGAGCACAATACTTCTCCAAGTTGGATCTCCAAAGTAGCTATTGGTAGATTCACATTGATAGAGAAGATGTGCAAAAGATTATCTTTTGCACAAAAGTATGGGCATTTTGAATGGAAAGTTCTACCTTTTGGGCTCATTAATGATCTAATAGTCTTCATGGATCATATACATTGAGTGTTGGATGGGCTAGTGGATTGGTATGTGATGGTATGCTTGGATGCTATCTTAATTTATAGTAAGATAGAGGTAGAACATATGAATCATATGTGAGAGGTCCTAAGAAGACTATGGTAACGGAAGTTTTACTGCAAGAAGTCAAAGTTTTCTTTTTGGCAAAGGAAGTTATGTTCTTGGATCATAAGATCTAATCCAAGGGAATCAAGATGGAAGAGGAGAAAATCAAGGCCATTATTGATTGGTCTACCTCAAAGGATACCACAAAAGTGAGAGCATTTAATGGATTGGTAATCTTTTTTCAATGGTTTATCCACTATTATGTTCATGTGGTTGCACCATTAACCAATCTCTTGGAGAAGACTGTAAGCTTTCAATGGACCACCAAGCATAAAGAAGCATTTCAAAAGTTGAAATATATGGTGTCTTCAAGACCATTCTTCAACCATATGATCTTCAACTACCTTGTGTGGTTGATTTTGATGCTTCTAATTTGCCTTTGGAGTTGTATTGCCACAAGAATTCAAATGGGTTACATTCCATTGCCTTTGTGTTGCACCAACTAAATTGCACAAAAAGAAACTAGTTTGCTTGAGATTGAGAACAACTAGCAATGGTATATACCACCAAGGTATGGAGACATTATTTCTTGGGAAAAAAAGATCATGTAAACCTCTCACAAACTCTTCTTGTAGACATTACTTTTGGAGCACATGAAATGTTGACATCATTGATGGGAAGAATAACTACAATTTTTTGACATCAAACTTGAGTACAAACTTGGATTGGTTCCATGTCATCCATGATTCCCTATCACAATGATCTGATTTGAAGTTTCTTCCTCTTATCATGGTGGCAATTAAATAGTGTCAATAGACTCCAAAGTCCAAATCAAGTTTCGAACAACTTTACAACAAGATCTATTCTTTCATATGGTACAAGGTCATCTTGTAGCATGCAACAAGGAGTACAAAACCTTCTCCTTTAAAGAAGGCCTTATATTCTATGAGAATCAAATCTATGTTCTAGCCAAGGGTGATCTCCAACTTGTGCACCTTCAAGAAGCCCATGACTTACCAATTGTTTGGTCATATGAGTGTGGACAAGACCTTGGGTACCCTCCAACGCTAATGGTGGTGACCCAACATGGCATGAGATGTTCAAGAGTTTGTCTAATCTTGTGAGAGCTACCAATGCAACAAGACCAACAACCAAAAATTGAGTAGACTCTTTTAACCACTCCCCATTCTATGTGCTCAATGGGAACATGTGAGCTTAGATCTCATCATATCCTTACCCAAGACAAAACAAGGTCATGCAGCAATTGTGGTGTTTGTGGATAAGCTTAGTAAGGAAATCCATTTTGCACCAACATTTGATATCATGGATGCTCTAACATTGGCATAGATCTACTTTGATAATATCTTCAAGCATCATAGGATGCCTTGTGTATTCATCTCTAATCATGATCCTTGATTCACTAGAAAATTTGGCAAGCATTCTTCCAGATACTTGGCATCAAGCTTGCTTTGTCCACAACCTATCATCCTCAAACTGATGGACAAACAAAACAAGAAAATTGCACCTTGAAGGATATGTTGTGTGCCTTTGTCAACATTTACCATACCAACTGGGAGGATTGTCTTGAAGCTATTGAGTTTGTACACAATAATTCTAAATAGGCAAGTACTAGATTCTCTCCTTTCTTCCTTAATTTCAGTTAAGACCCACTTGTTCCAAATTCCTTTCTCGATCTTCCACCATCTCATATCCCTCATACTCCCACCTTCTTGACCACCATATGCCAATCCCTCCAACAAGCCAAATCTCATCTCCTTGTTGCTCAAAAATCTCAAAAACAATATGCAGACCACCATTGTTATGATCTCACCTTTCAACTTGGTGATAAGGTCATGCTTTCATTTAGTAACCTACCCCTCCCACTTGATACCTAAGTCCATAAACTTGCTCCTAATTGGATTAAACTCTTTGATGTCACCTAAATCCATTCTCCTATTGTTTATCAACTTGTCTTGCCTTGTCATATGCAAATCCACCTTGTCTTTTATATTTCCAAGTTGAAACCCTTTGTTCCTAATCCATCTTCTTTTTCCTCTTGTGTGCAACCCCTTCCTTGACCAATCCCTATCAACAATCATAAGGAGTATGAAGTTGATCATATCCTTGCACGTCTCCACATTCAACAAGGCCAACAACAACATAAAGAATACAAAGTCCTTTGGAAAAGGTATCCCTTTCATGATGCCACTTGGGAACCTCTTTCTCATCTTCAAAATGCTCAAATGGCTATCTAGGAATTTAAAGCTTCCATGGTGACAAGGATGTCACAAACTAACAATGGGAGAATATATAACAGTATGGAGCTTACCAATGAGTTAGTCAAGACTAACAAAGTAGTAAATAGGCCAAATTAGCTAAGAATATTCTAGAAGCATCTAGGAAGCTACTTGGCACCTTCCTAATGTTGGGTAATGTGCATTCCAAGGAAGAAGCTTCTTGGCTAGCTTAGCTTGTACACCAAGTAGGTGGTTTCTAGAAGGAAGTTTCTTGGGAACCTTCTTGGCTAGTTTAGCTTGCATGCTAAGAATGCAACTTTTGGAAGGAAGCTTCTTGAGCTCTCAATTAACTTGGCTTGCACTCCAAGCATGTAGATTTTAGGAAGCTTCTTGAGAAGCTTCTCAAGAGCATTATATATTTCACTATAAATACCAAATTTTATGCTCATGCTAAGCATTCAGAGTTTCTCTCATTCAAGAGTCCCAATGTGATCTTTCACTTTGATCTTCCATTCTCTTATTTCTCTCCTCGGTCTTGATCTTTTTACAAAAGGATGGAAAGAGATAGACAAAAAGTTTTTGCCACTTTTTATAAAGTTGTGTGGCAAAGATAGGCCTCCATGGTGTACCCCATGGAAGGGCTCTTTGTTGTGTACCTCCATGCCGTGTGCCCTTTATTGATGTCAATTGTGTGAACTCTCTTGTAGCAATATGGTGGTATCCAAGAGAGGTATCTCAATACCATAAAAATTATGGATAAATAGGATCAATGAGTGGATCTAATTGCCAACTAAGCAAAGAGCATGGAGCAACACTGGATGAGAGATAGCATTGAAGACATTAGAGATATCAACTTGGACCACCATCCAATATGGATGAATGTCCAAGGATGGTTGCATGCACATGATAACCATTTTGTATCTTTTTGGAATAGTCACAATAAACTTATGAGGAAATGAGAAGGAAGAAAATGATTATCACAATTGCAAGCAAATAGTACAAGAAACAAAATGCAAAAAAACATCTACAATGGCAATATGATGCACAATTGAGGTTTCCTTTCCAAGAGCTAAGAGACAAGAAGCACCCAACAACAAGATGCATCAAGGGATACATGCCCTAATAAAATGCACCAAAAAAAAGTAAAGAGCAGGGGAAAACCTAAATCTAGAGCATTTGGGGAGAGATAATCCCATCTGTGCTAAAAAACTAGCCCTAATGGCCCACCAATAAATAAATGTAGAGAATGGAGAAGATGGGTAAAGTAGGACTATGTGTGCTATAACTCCTTATTTGGCCAATAATCATAGACAAAGAAAAGAAAGTCCTCATAGGCATGTGGGCGTAGGCAGATAAAGTGTCAACTCAAAATAAATTTGAGAGAGAGTGTGATGTACTCTAATACTCCGAGGATAGGAGACGTGAAGAGAAACACACCATGAGAAACACACACTTTCACACTCAAACTCCGATGCCCCAAAGGAGCACCTTCTCTTTATTATATAAGCAAAGCGGATCTCCTCCAATGAAGCTCCACCATAGGATTAGGTACATAGATAGGTGACATGTCAACAAGCTCCACCCTTGGATTACTTACTTGGATGGGTGACATGTCAGTCCTGGTCCTATCTGGTTGGTCAAACAAGCTTTGACCGGAGTGAATCTTTTAGGGAATCTTCCTATAGAATCTCAAAATCATGTAGGTGAGGTACCGTAGGAAAGCTCTCAACAAGACAAAGTTAGGAGGAGGGAAGGCCATCCCTTCATTCCTTGAGGGGGAATTTGCACATTTTAGAGGCCTAATTCATCCGTTTAGGCTTCCAAAATTGCCTTCAAAGATTTCAGGCATATTTTGGTTTGAACTCTATTAGTAGAAGTCCCCTTTTGGTGATACCTCTTTCTGATCTATCAGTCCATCATGTGTAACATCCCTCCAAATGTTACCAACCCAATTCTCACCTTCAAATCATATGTTTAGCTATTGGTTCTAAGGTTTTCAAATCTATTTTGGTTTTTTGCCCTATTAGTAGCAGTACCCTTTTGGTGATACTTCTATCTGATCTATTTTGACCATCATGTATAACATCATTCCAGATGTTACCAAACTAAATTTCACATCTAGATCATATGGCTAGCTTTTGGTATTACAAACCTCCCTCCTTTTAAGATGCAACATCCTCATTGTGCAACTGTTGCTCAAATGCTTGCACCAACACCGGTGCATGTGTCAAATTGGCAGTGGGTTCCTAGGTTGCTTCATAGAGGGGGTAACTTTCCACTGGACAAGATAATTCACTCGTGGATGACGAGTACCATGCATGCATTTTTGGAGAATGTGCTCCACTTCATATTCCTCATTGCCATCAATGAGTGTCGGACAAGGTCGAATGTCTTGTGTGGAATGACCCAAGCCTGATCGGGGAGCATATATGCATAGTAGGGAAACATGGAACACCGGATAGATCTTCATGTGTGGTGGTAGATCAAGGTGATAGGCCACAATGCCGACTTGATAGAGAATTGAGAAAGGCCCAATAAAACAAGGTCTGAGCTTACAAGGTCCCACTAATGTCAGGTTGGTTGTTGATAGCCACACCTGATCCCCAACATTGAACTCCATGTGCCTACGGTGTGCATCAACATACTGCTTTTGGCAATTTTGTGCAATCTGTAATTTGTGCTTAGAGCTCTCCACTCCTTGTTGGATTCTAGAAACAAATATGTTGACTACATCGACCTTGGTAGCCACCAGATGGATCTTCATCAAGCTGGAAGGTGTGAAGGGATGCTCACCATACATGAGGAAGAACGGAGTGACCTGGGTGGATGCATTCACTAAATTGTTGTAAGCGAATTCTACCAATGGGAGTAGGGTGTCCCACCTCTCTTGCTCTTCTAAGGTGAAGCCGCGTAACATGTCTTCAATAGTGCGATTAGCCCACTCTCTTTGTCCATCTATTTGTGGGTGGTAAGCTGTGGACATGGCCAACTTGGTTTTGAAGAAACCAAAGAGGGTGCGCCAAAACAAACTGGTGAATTGAGTACCCCTATCGGTGATGAGTACTCAAGACAAGCCATGGTGAGAGAAGACTGCATCTAAGTATAATTGAGCAAGTTGTGGAGCGGTCACCTCCTTGGTGGTAGGGCATACATGAATCATTTTTCTGAGCTGGTCCACAAAGACCATGATGGAGTTGAATCCTGATGTGGTCTTGGGTAATTCACAGACGAGATCCATACACACCTGTTCTCAATGTTATGTAGGAGTGAGGAGAGGTTGCAGGAGCCCTGCATGAGCTTGATTAGAAGCTTTGTTTTGTTGACAAATTAAGCAACTACGCACATAGTCTATCATATCGTTGCTCATCTTGGGCCAATGGTAATGGCACTGGACTGCATCCAAGGTCTTGTCCACTCCAACATGACCTGCAATGGCCGAATCATGACATTCTGTTAGAATGGTGATGTGCAATTCTGTGATATTTGGAATCTATAATCTGCCATCACGAAAGGTGAGTCCTTGGGTGATGGTGATGCCTTTGGATGATTGCCTTTCTACAATTTGTGGATCAGTTTTTGTAGCCGCCAAAATCTCTAGCCAAAATTTAGGGTTAATCTGAACCTCTACCACCAAGTTGTTTGCCATTGGCATGTGGGTGAATGCATCTACAAGTTGCTTCTTACCTTCAACATAGGTGATTGTCATGTTGAAGCGTTTTTGCTACTCTGCCCCTCGAATTTGGTGAGAAGATGGATCCTTCTGTGTCTTGAGGTAGACAAGGGGTTTGTGGTCTGTCTCTACCACAAATGCCTTCTTGCCCAGATAGTGCTTCCAATGCTTGGTTTCCAAGACGATGGCCAACTCTTCTCATTTTGTGGTGTGGTAGTTGCGCTCTGTTTGTAATAACTTTTGAGAGAAACATGCAATGGGATGCCATCCGTCATGCCACTCTTGTTGTAGGACTGCTCCGATTGCTACGCCTGATGCATCTGTAGCCAACTTGATTGGATGTTTTGGGTCATACCACTTTAAGATTGGTGCATGTAGCAAGGCGGCTTTCAATTCTTGAAAGGCCAACTCTTGTGCGGTTCCCCATGTCCACTTCTTCCCCTTGCCAAGCAGTGTTGTTAAAGGTTGTGCAACCTTGGAGAAGTCCTTGACAAATCGATGATAGAATCTCGTCAAACCCAAGAAGCTCTTGAGTTGAGTCTGATCTTCTAGGGCACTCTATTTTTGAATGACCTCTATTTTATCTGTCAATACTTGAATACCCTCTGCACTTACTCTATGCCCCAGGTAGTCTACTTCAGACTTACCAAACTCACACTTTGAGATTTTGGCATACAATCGATTTTGTCTTAGAATCTAAAGGACTTCTCGTAGATGTTGTTTGTGTTCTGTCATCGTGCTACTATATACTAAGATGTCATCTAGGAAGATGATGACAAACTTATCCAAATATGGACAAAATATGTCATTCATTAGACTCATGAAAATGGCAAGTGCGTTGCTGAGACCAAAAGACATCACGAGATACTCAAAGTGGCCATACCTGGTTCGAAAGGCAGTCTTGTACACATCCTCCTTTGCAATTTGGATTTGATTGTAACCGCTCCGCAAATCTAGTTTGGTGAAGTGTCTTGCTCCATTGAGTTGATCGAATAGATCATCCATGCGAGGTAAGGGGTATTTGTTCTTCACTATTTGTTGATTGAGACCTCGATAGTCAATGCACATGCATATTGTACCATCTTTCTTCTTCACAAACAAGACCGGAGCCCCATATGGTGATACGTTGGGTTGGATGAACCCTTTTTGCACCATATCCTCAATTTGATTCTTGCACTCCTCCAACTCATGAGGTGATAGGCGATATGGGGCCTTACAGGGAGGTGTCTTCCCCGGGAGTGTCTCAATTTTATGATCTACTCTCCTTTTTGGTGGTAATCCTAAGGTAGATCATCAAGAAAGACATCTTGAAACTCATTTATGACATCTTTCAATTTCTCAAGAATTTGTCCCTCGAGTTGTGCATTATGGACTTCTCTTATTAGACCCATGAAACACCTATCAATCTTACAGGTAGTTGTTGTCCCTATGACATAGAAGGGAAATTCTTGTGATTTTTCTTTAACCCCAATGATCAACCATTGGTGGGTTCTCACTACTTTCTTCCTCCAATCTACCATAGGGTTTTAATGCTCCATCCATGGCATACCTAAGATTGCATCATAATGAGCTAATTGTATCACTCGCCACTCAATTGCTTCTTGGTATTTTCCTACAGAGAGTGTTACCTGCCTGGGTAATGATTCAATCCTCTTTGTTTGTCCGTTAGGTAACTTTACTTCTTCACTCTCATCTCTCTCTAGATCCATTCCCAATCTTATTGCAATAGAGTGAGACAAGAAATTCTCTATGGCTCTCGGATCTATTAACACTCTCACTTGATTGTCTTCTAGTACCCCATTCACTACAATCAATTGTGAGGTTTCCTTTCCGTACCTTTGTGCACTTGTCTTCTTCCTTCCCTTGCTTTTTTGCTTCCTTATTGAGCCAGTAAGGCCGCGAGGTACATTTAATGGCGATCTTCATTTTCCAAAGTGATTTTCTACCTCTTCCTCTTCAATGCGTCTCTCCATGTTGTTCAAAGATCACCTGTATGAAAGTCGAGGGCCTCTAGGAAGTTGAGCACGACAATTGGTAGATATATGCCCAATACGACCACAATTGTAACAACGGTGTTGTTCTCCTTGAGTTCCTTCTCCTCATGGGACTCCATCTCTCCATTCTTCTATCCATCCACGTTCTTCTTGAAGCGGTCGTGCTACTTGGTCTCAAAACCAAAGGTTGCCCAGTTCCATTGGTACTGGTCCACCCATGGGTGGCATTTCTGCCCAATAATGTTGAGGTGGAACTACTCCTTCACCTCCACCTAATGCTCCTGCTATTCTTTGCGCACAAGCAATGGCTTCAAATATTGTGCGAGGATATTGTACCATGACTTCTTGGCAAACCCGCTCCTTCAACCTTGTTTGAAATTGTAGAGAGCCTCTGCTGGACTTATGTCGGTTATTGCAACTTGTAGATCCAAAAATGCCTCCACATACTCTTGTATGGTGTTCTTCTATTTCAATTCCCATAGTCGGATCCGGGCCATCTGCACAGAATCCACCAATTGGAAATTCTTCAACAATCCTTCTTGCATTGTTGTCCATGTGACCTCCCTTCTCTCGGCCAACATGGATCGTTCCCAAGCATTGTACCATGTGAGGGCTTTATCGGTCAAGTACCCACATGCAAACACGCCTGCAACATGCTTGGTGATCTCTATTGAGAACAACCAAAAATATCTTGAGATCCAGTTCTCCACTACTCCCATCATACGCTGCCCCTTGTAAGGCTCGATGTTGTAGGTCTTTTTCATCCGGAGTAGTAATGTGGCTTCATCATTGATAATGTTTGTAGGCACGGGTGCCTCTCCAAGTACTTCAGTCATAGGTATTGGATTTTGAGACGGCTCTTCTTCTTGCATTGCTTGATCATTCCTAAGGGTCTGCACTTGACTTTGTAACACCTCCATGGTCATCTTAATCTCTCAAAATTTGCTCAACATCCCCTACATTCCTTGCACCAACTCTTGCAACTACGGATCCATGGTTCTTGTAACACTCGATTGTTATACCCTAAACTTCAATAGAGAGTTAATATGATCACTCTGAAGGACGCACAAACTATTGGAACTACCATTGGGACCTTAGAAGCTACCACTTGTTGGTAATATTCCTCACCAAAATTCTTGACCACAAAATCCCTAAACATCACTTTCTATCTCACTACATAACAAATTTCTACTTGGGTGTTAAAAGGGAAAGGATTTGGGACATTCAAATCCATCACAACAAAATGTAAATTGTCAAATCCTACTCTCTATCGTAAATTACTACAAGAAAAATCATTGGGTTTGGCAAATTCATTATTGTATCCATGAACTTTGCTCCGAAGTGAAAAACCAAATACACTCTCACTTGCCCGCGCTGAATGTACATAATCTTGATGTTGAGTGGATTCAAGAATGGAAAGTGAGGCACTGGATATTATCCTCCCGGAGCATCCATTCTATCCTCCTAATCTACCAATTACACCAAAATGTCTCCTCAAAATTACTCAATCTCAATAGCCCATGTTCTTCCAAGAGGGATGATTGTAATACCAAGGGTTAGCCATATGATCTAGATGTGAAATTCGGTTTGGTAACATCTAGAATGATGTTATACATGATGGTCAAAATAGATCAAATAGAAGTATCACCAAAAGAGTACTTCTACTAATAGTGCAGAAACCAAAATAGACTTGAGAACCTTAGAACCAATAGCTAGACATATGATTTAAAGGTGAGAATTGGTTTGGTAACATCTGGAAGGATGTTACACATGATGGACTAAACAGATCAAAAAGAGGTATCACCAAAAGGGGACTTCTACTAATAGAGTAGGAACTGAAATATGCCTGAAATCTTTGAAGGCAATTTCGGAGGCCTAAATGGATGAATTAGGCCTCGAAAATGTGCAGATTCCCCCTCCCTGACAGGGGAAAGGCTGGCCTTCCCTCCCCCCTGGTTTTTCTCATCAAGAGCTTTCCAATGGTACCTTACTCATGTGATTCTGAGATTCCTACAGGAAGATTCCCTCCGGTCAAAGCTCATTTGACCAACCAGATAGGACCTAGACCAGACAGGTCACCCATCCAAGTAAGTAATCCAAAGGTGGAGCTTGCTGACATGTCACCTATTTGTGTCCCTAATCCTATGGTGGAGCTTCCTTGTAGGAGATCCTCTTTGTCTATATAATAAAGAGAAGGTGCTTCCTTGGGGCATCAAATGTTTGAGTGTGCAATCTGTGTTTTCTCTCTTCTCTTGTCCTTGGAGTATTACAATGGTATTAGAGCGAGTGTTCTAGTCCAAGAGAGTGGATCACCCTTCTTGGAATAGCACGAACTACTGAAACTGAGTAATTTGAGGGGGAGAACATAGAGTAATCGCTAGACTTAGGAAGGACTTTAGAGAGCGGATGGGATGGATGCGCCGGGGGGACAATTTCCCACACCTAGCTTTCCATTCTCAAACCCATTCCACATCAAGGTTATGTACATCCAGCGTGAGCAGATGAGAGTATCGCTAGTTTATCACTTTGGTGCGGAATTCATGGACAGAGTGATGAACTCACCAAACCCGATGATTCTACCTGTAATGATATATGACTAAGAGTGGGATTTGACAATCTACATTCTATTATGATACTATGGATATGAATTCCCAAATCCTCTCCCTTTCAACACTCAAGTAGAAATCCGTTATGTAGTGAGGCCAAAATTGATGTTTAGAGATTTTGTGGTTAGGAATTTTGGTGAGGAGTATTATCAACGAGTGATAGCTTCTGAGGTCCCAATGGTAGTTCCGATAGTTTGTGCGCCTTCCAGAGTGATTATATTGACTCTGTATTGAAGTAGACATTAGCAATTGGGTGTTGCAGGAACCATGGATCCGTAGTTGCAAGAGCTGGTGCAAGGAATGCAAGGGATGTTGAATGAATTTCGAGAGATTAAGATGACCATGGAGACATTGCAAAGTCAAGTGCAGATCCTCAAGAACGATCAAGCCATGCAAGAAGAAGAGCCGTCTCAAAACCCAGTACCTGCGACTGAAGTACTTGGAGAGGCACCCGTGCCTACGAACCCTATCAATGATGAAGCCACATTGCTACTTCGGATGAAGAAGACCTGCAACATCGAGCCTTACAAGGGGCAGCGTACGATGGGAGTAGTGGAGAATTGGATCTCGAGAATGAATCGATATTTTTGATTGTTCTCAACAGAGATCACAGAGCATGCTGCAGGCGTGTTTGCATGTGGGTACTTGACCGATAAAGCCCTCACATGGTATGATGCTTGGGAACGATCCATGTTGGCAGAGAGAAGGGAGGTCACATGGACAGCAATGCAAGAAGGACTGCTCAAGAATTTCCAATCGGTGGATTCTGTGCAGATGGCTCGAACCCGACTATGGGGATTGAGACAGAAGAATAGCGTACAAGAGTATGTGGAGGTGTTTCTAGATCTACAAGTTGCAATTACCGACATGAGTCCAGCAGAGGCTCTCGACAATTTCAAACGAGGGTTGAAAGAGCGGATTCACCAAGAAGTCATGGTGCAAAACCCTCGCACGGTATTTGAAGCTATTGCTTGTGCGCAGAGAATAGCCGGAGCATTAGGTGGAGGTGAAGGAGTAGTTCCACCTCAACATTATCGGGCAGAAATGCCACACATGGGTGGACCAGTACCAATGGAATTGGGCAACCTTCAATTCCGGGATCGAGGAGCACGGCCGCTTCAAGGAGAGCGGGGACGGGTAGAAGAACGAAGAGATGGAGTCCCACGAGGAGAAGGGACTCGAGGAGAACAACGCCATTGTTACAATTGTGGCCGTATTGGGCACATATCTACCAATTGTCGCACCCGTTTCCCTAGAGGCCCTTGGCCTTCGTACAGGCGATCTTTGAACAACATGGAGAGGCACATTGAAGAGGAGGAGGTGGAAACCACTTTGGAAAATGAAGATCGCCAGTAAATGTACCTCACGGCCTTACTGGCTCAATAAGGAAGCAGAGAAGCGAGGGAAGGAAGAAGAATGATGCGCAAAGATCCCAAAAGGCAACCTCACAATTGATTGTCGTGAATGGAATCCTAGAATGTAATCAAGTGAGAGTATTAATAGATCCGGGAGCAATAAAGAATTTCTTGTCTCGCTCTGTTGCAATAAGCTTGGGAATGGATCTAAAGAGAGATGGAAGTGAAGAAGTAGAGTTACCAAATGGGCAAACAAAGAGGATTGAATCATTACCTAGACGGGTAACCCTCTCTGTAGGAGAATATTGGGAAGCAATTGAGTGGCGAGTGACTACCAAGGTTGATGCAGTCAACACATTTGTTTCTAGAATCCAACAAGGTGTAGGAGCGCCAAGCACAGGTTACAGATTACGCAAAATCGACAAAAGCAGTATGCTGATGCACACCGTAGGCACATGGAGTTCAATGTTGGGGATCGAGTGTGGCTATCGACAACCAACCTCACATTAATTGGATCTCGTAAGCTCAGACCTCGTTTTATTGGGCCTTTCTCAATTCTTCGTCGCATCGGCGCTGTGGCCTATCACCTTGAGCCACCACCACACATGAAGATCCATCCAGTGTTCCATGTCTCTCTATTATGCAGATATGCTCCCCGATCAGGCCAAGGTACTTCCACACAGGACATTTGACCTTGTCAGACAGTCATTGATGGCATAGAGGAATATGAAGTGGAGCGGATTCTCCAAAAGCGCATGCGTGGTACTCGCCATCCACGGGTGGAATATCTAGTACAATGGAAAGGTTACCCCCTCTATGAAGCAACCTGGGAACCCACTGCCAATTTGGCACATGCACCGGTGTTGGTGCAAGCATTTGAGCAACAATTGCACAACGAGGACGTTGCGTTTTAAAAGGAGGGAGGTCTGTAATACCAAGGGTTAGCCATATGATCTAGATGTGAAATTCGGTTTGGTAACATCTAGAATGATGTTATACATGATGGTCAAAATAGATCAGATAGAAGTATCACCAAAAGAGTACTTCTACTAATAGGGCAAAAACCGAAATAGACTTGAGAACCTTAGAACCAATAGCTAGACATATGATTTAAAGGTGAGAATTGGTTTGGTAACATCTGGAAGGATGTTACACATGATGGACTAAACAGATCAGAAAGAGGTATCACCAAAAGGGGACTTCTACTAATAGAGTAGGAACCGAAATATGCCTGAAATCTTTGAAGGCAATTTCGGAGGCCTAAACGGATGAATTAGGCCTCGAAATTGTGTAGATTCCCCCCCCAACAAAGGAGAGGCTGGCCTTCCCTCCCCCTCGGTTTGTCTCGTCAAGAGCTTTCCAACGGTACCTTACTCATGTGATTTTGAGATTCCTACAGGAAGATTCCCTAAAAGATTCCCTCCGGTCAAAGCTCATTTGACCAACCAGATAGGACCTAGACCAGACAGGTCACCCATCCAAGTAAGTAATCCAAGGGTGGAGCTTGCTGACATGTCACCTATCTGTGTCCCTAATCCTATGGTGGAGCTTCCTTGTAGGAGATCCTCTTTGTCTATATAATAAAGAGAAGGTGCTCCCTTGGGGCATCGAATGTTTGAGTGTGCAATCTGTGTTTTCTCTCTTCTCTTGTCCTTGGAGTATTACAATGATCCGCTCTCTTGGACAACACCTACTCTGATACCATTGTAATACTCCAAGGATAGGAGACCTGAAGAGAAACACACCATGAGAAACACACACTTTCACACTCAAACTCCGATGCCCCAAAGGAGCACCTTCTCTTTATTATATAGGCAAAGCGGATCTCCTCCAATGAAGCTCCACCATAGGATTAGGTACATAGATAGGTGACATGTCAGCAAGCTCCACCCTTGGATTACTTACTTGGATGGGTGACATGTTGGTCCTGGTCTTATCTGGTTGGTCAAACAAGCTTTGACCGGAGTGAATCTTTTAGGGAATCTTCCTATAGGAATCTCAAAAGCATGTAGGTGAGGTACCATTGGAAAGCTCTCAATGAGACAAAGTTGGAAGGAGGGAAGGCCATCCATTCCTCCATTGAGGGGGGAATCTTCACATTTTAGAGGCGTAATTCATCCGTTTAGGCCTCCGAAATTGCCTTCAAAGATTTTAAGCATATTTTGGTTCCAACTCTATTAGTAGAAGTCCCTTTTTGGTGATACCTCTTTCTGATCTATCAGTCCATCATGTGTAACATCCTTCCAAATGTTACCAACCCAATTCTCACCTTCAAATCATATGTTTAGCTATTGGTTCTAAGGTTTTCAAATCTATTTTGGTTTTCTGCCCTATTAGTATAAGTACACTTTTGGTGATACTTCTATCTGGTCTATTTTGACCATCATGTATAACATCATTCCAGATGTTACCAAACCAAATTTCACATCTAGATCATATGGCTAGCTCTTGGTATTACATGCACCTAGGCTGCACATTTGTACTCACCTAAACCCTAAACCCCTAACCCTAAACCCCTAACCCTAAACCCTAAACACCTACCTAACTTAACATCAAGGAGTGATGGAGATGATGCTCAAGAGGTAGTGTGTGGACCGTAAAGACTCTTCAATCCTACTTGGGCTCTAATAAAATATTCCTCTTGGGAGAGAAAGTAAAGAAGGTGTGCATAATAAGAGGTTGAACAGACCTAGGGAGAATTATTTTTGTTGATCTTTTTGTCAACAAAGGAGTCCCTTTGGGAGCCATCAACAAAGGTACTTCAATTGAGTTTTGATACTATCTACTATAGTAGGGATTCGGAAATAGTTTTGATTGATGTTTATAGGATAAATAACAAACTTTGTAATTATTTTTTAAGAACTTTGTAGAGAAATGAGTTGCTAATAAATGAACATACCATAAATTGTGTTACTTGATATTTGGTGCAAGTGTAATAATCCAAGAACAAGAGAACTCTCCAAGAGAGATCCAATAGAGAAAATACAAGTTTCACATTCAATACTCTGATGCCCAAAGGAGCACCTTCTCTTTATTATATAGCAAAGAGTATCTCCTCAAAGGAAGCTCCACCCTTAGATCAAATACATGGATTGGTGACCTGTCAATGAGCTCCATCCTTGGATTAGTTTTTTGGATGGGTGACATGTAAATCCTTGCACTATCTAGTTAATTAAAGGGAATCTTTAGGGAATCTTCTTGTAGAGAGCTCAAAATTGTATGGGTGAGATACCATTGGAAAGCTCTTGATAAGACAAATCATAAGAGAGAGAAGGCAAGCCTTTCTTCCTTGAGGGGGCGGTCTATTTCTATTTTCAAGGCTTAATTCATCCGTTTAGGTCTCCAAAATTGGCTCTAAAGTTTTCATGCTATTTTTGTCTTCTGCACTATTAGTAGAAGTACTCTTTTAGTGACACCTTTGTCTGATCTTCCTAGCCCATTGTACAAAAAATCCTTCTAGATGTTACTAAGCCAAATTTCACCTCTAGATAATATGTCTAGCCATTTGTATTATATCAGTTGCATTCATTTATAAAAATCAAGTGCTATATTACAAATGTTTAGGATTACCGTATTGAAATAAATGATTGTCAAAAGAAGTGATGTGGCATCTTGAGAGGGTTTCCATGTTTTTTGGTGGGTGATTTTTGAAATAATTTGGTGGATCCAAAATGCCACTCTCAACTATGTGAACTCAATTCACCATGAGTGCAAATGCTCATGTCAATAAACTAAATGGAGGGTTTTTTAGTGTTTCATTGGTGTGGTGGTTCATTTCCATAGATTATTGTGGCAAGGAAGATAGCACAAGTTATGGAAAATGATCAATGCCACCCTACGGCAACCAAGAAATTGAGCGAGGGTCAAGGAATTTTTCTCCATATGGATGACATGAAGTGGCAACTGATAAAAGCCTTTTTAATCTTAGATTTACACATGACACCTTTACAACAAGTGCCATCAAGCGGCTATGGGTGACTAGAATTGAACATGGGCATGAAATGGACTATAAAAGATTTCAAGAAATGAAAGAGTGCAATTAAAAGAAGAATACAACGTATGAAAATGAAGTAAATAGCATAAGCTTTTATGGATAATCTTGAGATTTTATATATATATAAATATAAATAATAGAATAGAAATTGAATGGAAATCGTTCAAAGAAAAAGGAATTATGATCTTATTAAAATTGCATGTGTTTATAAAGTACATGAATACTTTTAATGAAATGATTGAATTAACAAAAAATAATTGAAAGAAACGTGCAGAAAGTAGATGATATGTAATGTGCAAGATGGACTCAAAACAAAGCTATTCTTGCACATTTACTTCTTGTGGGATTCTTTCCCACCCGGATGATCAAAGGACGGTAAAGTGCATCAATTCTTTTAAGATGAAGACAAAGATAATTCTGCAATACTAGATTCAGGTAATGAAATAGTTTAACATCATTTGAATCTATCAAGGTGCTCCAATCTTTCAATCTATGTTCCATAGATTGAAAATAGTCCTGTGAGCCGGCCTGTCTCTCACTCAGGATGAACCTCTGATGGCTATTATGGTAGCGCACCATGGACTAAGAAGGCAAGGAACCCCAACTCCATCATACTCCTCCAAGGCTAACACTCCAAGACTCAAGACATTGCTCACTAGAGAACTCAATGAGAGAGAGATAGTTGCAAATGAAAGGATGATGAGTACCTCCTCACTCCTTGTTTATATACTTGTGAAATAGTTACGTACCAAAGTTACTAATTACCGTAGTAACTCAAGTTACTAGACTAAAAGTCAAGTAAAGTCAAAAAGTAGAAAGGAATATCCATTCACATGGGCATATTCCCCTTATCTTGACCCAACCACTAAAGCAAGGATTCCTTCACATGGGCTATCCTTGGACTAAAGAAGAATCCAAAACAAAAAGGCTTGCGGGCCCAAGAGTTCTCAACTCTTTCCCCAAAGCCAAACACCTAGGAATAATACCAAGTCAACACACTAAAATCCAAAATAGTGGTGCTCATCTTTTCTACTTCCTCTAAAGTAAGGTCCCATCTATCTTAGCTATGACTAACTTTAGCTAACCATGACTAATATAGAACCATCCTTTATCTCTATATAAATAATATCTCTTAAGTACTTGTAATACCAAGCTAAATATCACAATACCACACACATGCACAAATGGGTGTTACATTTACCCCCGGACTAAGTTTTCACTTTGTCCTCAAAGTGAAGGTCTCTCTACCTTCTATGGTACATCTTCAACTTATCATGGTTAATCCTATCAAAGTGTCTTCCTCCCAACTCCTTGAGATCATAGGTGTAATTGCCCCACACCTTCTCTACTATGAAAGGTCCAAAGTACTTAGGCAAAAACTTCTTTTGCACTCTCTTGAATCGAATGGAATCAAACAACATTACCCAATCACCTTCTTTGAAAGGCTCCACCTTCTTCTTGCCTTGCCTCTTGTCATAGCTCTCCTTTTGTTTCCTTTGGGCTTGCTCCACTCGAACCATAGCAACTGCTCTTGCCTCTTCCAACTCCATGAGTTGATCCTTCCTTGACTTCCCTGCATCACTTCCTTGTGCTTTCTTCAATCTCCTATGAATGCTTTGGAAGGTAGGAAGATCAAAGTGAATAGGTAAGGTAGACTCAATACCATACACCAATTGGAATGGAGAATATCCAGTGGAAGTCTTCATGGTTGTCCTATACTCCCACAAAACTGCATGAATCCTCTTGTCCCAATGATGTTTAGCCCCCTCCATTTCTGCATCTTTGGCCAACATCATGCACAAGGTCTGATTGGTTCTCTCTGCCAAGCCATTGGAATTTGGCTTATAGGATGTAGTTACTCTATGTGTGATAGAGAAATGTCGTAGCATGGCTGTAGTAATGCTTCCTGTAAACTCTCCTCCTCTATCAGAAACCAACTCCAAAGGGCATCCAAACCTAGTGATAATGCGTTCATAAAGAAATCTACCCACTTCATCTTCATTCTTGTCCCTCAATGGTCTAGCCTCAACCCACTTGGTAAGGTAATCAGTAACTACCACAATGTACCGATTGTTCCTTGGGGTTCTATTGAGAGGTCCTACAAAATCAATTCCCCACTTCTCAAAAGGTCCTAGCAATGGAATTGATCTAAGTGGTGGAGTGGATGTAGACTTTCTAGCAAAAGCTTGACAAACATGACAAGTTTTGCAATAATCAAGACAATCCTTGAAAATCCCTCTCCAATGGTAACCTGCATCTAGAATCTTGAAAGCAGTCACCTTTCCTGCAAAGTGTCCTCCACATACTAAACCTTCATGAAACTCCTTTATGAGTAGGATAGACTCTTCCTTACCCACTGCTCTTCGAAGTAGACCATCTGCTCCTTGGTGAAAAAGAATATCCTCCACCATTGTGTAAGGTCTAGATCTTGCTGCAAGGGCCTTCCTCTCCCTAGCATGCATCCCTTCTGGATAGTTACCTCTTGTCACAAAATCCACAATCTCCTTGTACTCCATTGGAATCTCTTGAGTGACTGAGATTGTCATGAGCTCCTCATCCGGGAAGGAATCATCTACTGGCTCATCTCCATCATGATCATAGGCTCTAGATAACAAATCAGCATTTGCATGTTTCTTTCCTGGCCTATCCTCAATTGTGTAGTCATACTCAGACAAGAGTATCATCCACCTTGCTAGTCTCCCTTCAACATTAGGCTTGTTGAAGATGTACTTCAAAGCCTTGTGATCCGTGACAATTGTGGCTTTCCCTCCAATCAAGTAGTGTCTAAACTTCTTGAGACCAAAGATCACTGCCAACCCTTCTCTCTCTGTGACAGAGTAGTTCTTCTCTGCTGAAACCATCTGCCTACTAGCATAAGCTATTGGATGATCATGCCCATCTTGGTCTAATTGACTAAGAGTGCATCCTATAGCTACATTAGAAGCATCAGTGTAGAGGATGAAAGGCTTACTCCAATCAGGTTTAGCAAGAATTGGAGCTACAACAAGGGATTGCTTGAGCTCCTCAAAAGCTTTGAGAGCCTCCTTGTCTTCCAAAATCACCATGTAATCTACACCCTTCTTCATGTAGATGGTCAATGCATAAGCCTTGTTGGAAAATGAGAAGATGAACCTCCTATAGTACCCAACCATTCCCAAGAATTGGCGTAACTTTGTCAAGTTTGAAGGGAATGGAAGGTCTGAGATTTTCCTCACCTTCTCAGGATCAACTGCTATTCCATCCTTGGAGATGATGTGCCCCAAAAGTAGACCTTCTTCACATCCAAAAATGCACTTCTCTGGGTTGAGTGATGCATTTGCCTCATCCAAGCGTTGCAAGACTTTGATTAGGTGCTCAAAGTGCTCCTCCTTGCTCCCATAGACACAAAAGTCATCAATGAAATCTCTCACAAATTTCCCAATGAAAGGTTCAAATACCTTGTTCATGAACCGTTGGAATGTGGCTGGAGCATTGCAAAGCCCAAAAGGCATGACCTTGAAAGCGTAAGTTCCCCAAGGTGTGGTGAATGTGGTGAGTTGTTGATGCTCTGGTGCAATCTTTATTTGGTTATATCCACTATAACCATCTCCAAAACTGTACCTCTCATGACCTGCAACCTCCTCCAAGATCTCATCAATGAATGGCAATGGGTAGTAGTCCTTCTTGGTAACAGCATTAAGCTTCTTGTAATCCACACATACCCGAAGCTTGCCATTCTTTTTCTTCACAATGACAATTGGAGACACCCATTCTGAATTCTCCACCTCAAAGATAAATCCAGCCTCCTTGAGCTTATCAATCTCCTCCTTCACAACCAAAGATATTGGTGGGCTAATGCGACGTTGCTTTTGGCGGATTGGTCTTGCATGTGACTCCACCTCTATCTTGTGCTCCTCCAAGGTGACTTCCTTCAAATCCTTGTAACTAAAAGCAAACACATGGATGAACTTGCGGAAAATCTCCTCAAATCTCACCTTCTCCTCCTTGGTAACATTTGGGCCATACTTGAGGGTAGATAACCTTCTCTCTACCTCCTCAAGTGTCAATGGTGATTTATCTGGGTCCTTCAAAACCTCTGGCTTAGGTGCAAAATCCATAGCACACAAGGGATACACATCTGAATCAGATTCAGATTCATCTTCCTCCGTGGAAGTCTCCTCTTCCATGCTTGTGTCCACACCTGAAGCTCCTTCTTCAGAATCTGATTCCCAATAATTAGAAGATGGGGTATCTGAATGTGAAGTGTTGGTGGTGTTAGTCACAGGAACAGTGACTCTATGGTTTGATGGCCCAATCCTCAAGTACCCTTTGTGCCATCGATCAGTTGTGCGTGCTGCTCTCAACCATGGCCTCCCAAGAAGTAAGTCATAGCTTGAATCCTTCAAGACTTGGAAAGTCATGAGATTTTGAACTCCCATAACTGAAACTACCACCTTATCCATCACCCCTACTGGTCGAACTTGTTGCTTGTTTGCCATGCTCACCACAAATGTTGAAGGTCTTGAGGGTATCATACCCAACTTCTTCATCAACCTTTCTGACATGGCATTCACTGCTGATCCTCCATCAACCAATGCATCCTTGATGTTGTGACCATTCACTCTCACATCAATCTTGGAGGCATATTCACAAGCCTCCCATGGTGCTGGCTTGGCATCCACCACCCCCATTGATACTGGAACTTTTGCCTTCTTCTTCTTTTTGCTCCTTGTAGAACTCAAACCACCTCTAAGCTCCTTTCTCAAGGTAGGGTTCAAAGCAATTAATTGGCCCACTGTGATGTTAGCCTTGTGACTACCAACATCCTCCAACACATTGTAGTTCCATTGTTGCTTTGAGATCAAGAAGTCCTCCATCCCCAACTTCTTCCTTGGAGTCTTTGTTGTTGATGGTGTTGAGGTGCGAGTGCTCCTAGTAGACATAGGAGTATCCTTGCTTGAAGTAAATCCTTGAGAAGAGTGAACATCCTCTGCAAAACGAGCTCTCTTCTTCTCTTGTGCCAAAAGCTCCAAATTAAGACCCTTGGAGTTTGAGCACTCTCCCTTCTCATACTTGCTCTCAACCACATCTATGGATGCTATCCCCTTACCTTTGTTGGGATTAGGAGCCACTTGGGTTTCACTACCTCCCTCTTTCCCTCTATTGGCTCCCTCATAACCCCTTCCTCCATGGTAAGTGGAATTTGGGCAATTCCTTTGGATATGGCCTCTTCCTCCACAACCAAAACAATTTCTATCATTGAAATTGTTGGCTGGTTGGCCTCCTCTATATGGATAGTTTCCATAACTCCTAGGTCCTCTCCCTACATTCTGATCCACCTCTCTCTTCTCCCATAGTTGCACCACATTGATCTTGAGATCCGCAAGTTGTTCTGTGATGGTTTGGAGTGGATCTTTTGGTGGAGGTGCAAGAATTGGAGCAACTACTACTTGTGGTGCAACCCTTGTCACCAAAGTATCAGAAGTTCCACCATACTTGTAGCCTTGAGGAGGATGCACAACCTCCTTCACCACCAAATCACTCTCATCCCCTTCCAAACTCTCCTCCATACGAATTGCGATCTTGATAGCTTCAACCTTGGAAGAAGGTTTCTCATATCTCACCTTGCTTCTAATTTGTGGTCTCAATCCTCCCACAAAATTCTTGGTGAGCATGGCCCCTATGCCAATCATTGTAGTCTCCACATCATCCCCACCCTTCCTCAACACTATGCGAAATCTGGACTCCAACTTTTCCACTCTTTCCACATAGACCCTCACTTTCTCTCCATCTCCTTGCTTGAGAAATGTAACCTCACTCATCAATCTCTCATAACTCTCATCAGGAAGAAAGTTCTCAATGAGTGCTGAAGTCAAAGTCTCCCAAGACTCCTCTTCCCCCTCTCTCCTCTCTCTCTTTTGGTATTCTGACTCATACCATGTAAGTGCTGCATCCTCAAAGAAATCTGGTAATAATGAGGCCCACTCATTCTTCCTCCTCTCATTGTTTCCTATGCAAGCTCTCTTGAAGTCTCTCACAAAGGCCTCCACATCTTCTCCATCCTTGCCAAAGAAAACCGGAAGTTTCCCCATCTTAACCCCTCACTATCTTTCTTTTCTCTTAATTTTTTTTTCTCTTTTCTTTTCTCTCACTCTATTACTAATAGAGTATATACATGACTAACACCATCTGAGAATAATCCACTCTAGGGAACACAAAAGGTTCAGGTTGCTCCAAGATTTCTATAGCAACATCAAATCCTAGAGTACATATTAATCTAACTCTCATGGATAGTTTATCCATAAGTTGAAAGATTATCTCCATCACTAATCTTGAGAACTAGCTGATGAAGGTGGTAGTATTTCTGTAGCTGTACTAAGACTCTCTCCAAGATCCTTCACCAAAGTTTCCAAAAGTGCTTTTACTCCACTACACTCATGTCCTTTTGGAAGTCCTTCAACTCCACAAACCTCACACAACTCCTTGGTCTTAGATCTTCTCCCTCCCAATCTTGGTGAAGAAGGTCCAACATGCAAACCCAAGTCAAGTAAGCCTCTCCTTTCCCTCAATCTCTTGCTCTCAAAGGTTAATGGACATGAACTTGCCTTATGTCCCTTCTCTCCACATAGAAAGCACTTAGACTCACTCTTTCCTCCAAGTGGTGTAGGTTTTTGGATCCTCTCAACACTCTCTTCAAATTCTATTGTAAACTCTCTTTTCCTCAAATCCACCCCTACAATCACCTCAAACCCTTGGGGAACCTTGCATAATCTCAATTTCCACTCTTGATGACCCTCCATGTTCCCAAAGATGAATCTAAACACTCAAACATGCTTTTTGTTGATCTCAAACTTCTCATGCATGAGATCTCCACTCTGCAGAATTGACCCTTCTTCACAATGTCACTCAAATCTCCCAACGAATATGTCACAGTCCTCTGAAATTTTCCACACTTGATCACAACTCTAGGGCGTCCCTCCCTGCAAAATTTTAGATCTTTTCATCGAGCCATTTGGCCTAGACACCTTTCTATTCAGCACCCATATTTCAGATTTGGTCTGAAAACCACCCCCCTCACTTCAAAAACTCATAACGCACTGCGCAAAAATGATCTCTCTCTAATTTTTGTGGCACCAGGTAGGATACAATGCACTGAATTTTCTTGGAAATTTTCAGGACAATTCACTAAAAATTGAAGAAATGGCAGACTCTGTACAATTTTCCAGAGAGCATGCAGTTGCGGGAGCACTTTACCCTATCAACTTTCAAAAATTCTAGCCCAGTGCGCATAGAAGCTCTCTCAATAATTTCAAGTGTGCTAACTGAAAGATAACCCAAGCTATCATGTGTAGAAATCTCAAGTCCAGATCTCAAACTTTAGATTTTGCCCAAAATCACCTTAATCCCCAAAATCTGCAATCCACCTCACACAATCTCTCCAATTCCTCTCATGTGTACAAGATGTACAAAATCACCTCAAAGACATCATAATGAACTACAGGGTATACAAATGGATCTTGGTTCTCTAACATAAGTTCAGCCCTCTCCTCTCCTAATGTTCTCTCTAAGTGAGCTCTCATAGCCTCCTTCTGCCTAATGTAGAATTGGACGCGGAACATTATCTTGCCTTCTAGAGAGGTCCCGGCAACGGAACCAAAAATGTGAGCCGGCCTGTCTCTCACTCAGGATGAACCTCTGATGGCTATTATGGTAGCGCACCATGGACTAAGAAGGCAAGGAACCCCAACTCCATCATACTCCTCCAAGGCTAACACTCCAAGACTCAAGACATTGCTCACTAGAGAACTCAATGAGAGAGAGATAGTTGCAAATGAAAGGATGATGAGTACCTCCTCACTCCTTGTTTATATACTTGTGAAATAGTTACGTACCAAAGTTACTAATTACCGTAGTAACTCAAGTTACTAGACTAAAAGTCAAGTAAAGTCAAAAAGTAGAAAGGAATATCCATTCACATGGGCATATTCCCCTTATCTTGACCCAACCACTAAAGCAAGGATTCCTTCACATGGGCTATCCTTGGACTAAAGAAGAATCCAAAACAAAAAGGCTTGCGGGCCCAAGAGTTCTCAACTCTTTCCCCAAAGCCAAACACCTAGGAATAATACCAAGTCAACACACTAAAATCCAAAATAGTGGTGCTCATCTTTTCTACTTCCTCTAAAGTAAGGTCCCATCTATCTTAGCTATGACTAACTTTAGCTAACCATGACTAATATAGAACCATCCTTTATCTCTATATAAATAATATCTCTTAAGTACTTGTAATACCAAGCTAAATATCACAATACCACACACATGCACAAATGGGTGTTACAGTCCAAAGTTATTTTGTTATCAAGAAACTTGGAACATTTGGTCAAAAGAGTTTCAATAAATAAATAAATAAATATTGCCAAAGGACATATCTAGATAAAATAACAATGCAAGAATTAAAAATTTGCATAAGATTTATCATAGTGTACAAGTTGAAAATAATCAAAAGTAGTTTTTTTCAAGACATTAGAAATTTTTTTCTAGAAGAGTCCATAAAATATTGGTTGAATTCCAAAGCTTTGACTTACACACACAACTTTGCAAATGGTTGAAAGAGAGAAGATTTATTGAAAAGATCAAAAATTGATCCAAAAGATAAAAGACCTGAAGAGAGTCATGTTAAGAAAAGGGTAATCAATGCATGGAAAGGAATGGAAATGCAGAGTAACACTATAGATCAAAATAAAGATAAGCCCCAAGATAGAGACTGCACTATCGAGCGGCTATGCCATAAAGTAGCTATGGGTGCCATCAAGCACCATCAAGCCTATTTATCCTAAATTAACACACTTGGTTGCAATTAGCGCCGACCAGCGCTTTCCATGGTATCCTTTTATCCGTGGCGAAGCTCATCCAATCCTTTTATTGGCAACAATTTTTCTAGTGAAGTGAAGAAACAATTTCTCTGCTCTTCTCTACATATAAGTGCCCAAATGGTGTTTTGTATTTAGGATGAACATATATTTGACCTCAAGTGTTGGCAGCATATGAAACCATCGGTTTATTTAACTTCCTCAATTTGCAAATTCAGTCTTAAGTGGGATTTTGAGCTAAGATGTGCAAATTTGGGAAGTCAAGATCATGGAGATAGTCAAAGATCTCATGCATTAGTATAATTTGTCAAGATATTGTGTTTGTTTGGAGATTTTAATAACTCAGGAATTTATTTAATGACCATTTGAAACACTCAACTTACCTCAATAGATCTTGGTGTTTCTTTTTGACAATGGAATCTCTTATAGCTATATCTTTGGTTCACTTTTCTTGAACATTGGAAGGAAAGCAAGGAAGGTTTTCTTTTGAAACTTGCTTCCACATATATCTATATCAGAGGCTGAGTTCCTTACCACCTCACGAATCTAGACTTCAAGTTACAAGGATATTTTGAGTCCCCATACTACAACTTCAACATTTAAAGCTATACCTACAGCCTTCAATTGTTTGAGGTGGAGAACGAGCTCCAAATCCACAGCACAGACTGATGTTGCTATTAAAGTTCAATGAAAGGAGAAATCTGAAATATTCCCCAATAGCTCTGTCCACCGTTGTCATCTTGTCTTCATCAAAAGCTATAGATGGCACTCCATATCTTGTGTAGCATTTGTCAAAGTGTCTCACTTTTAATTTCTTAGCCTCATGCTGAGTAAAAAATATGGACTATCTATATGGTTAGTGCCAAGAATCTGAATTGATTAGTTTCTCAACTTCGTTAAACTTCAGCTCTCCCCCCAATTGAATTGACAAGTTACTGCCAAACATTTTGCCCTAAAATTGAAAAATGTACATGGTTATTTTCCTTACTAGGGAGAATCCACAGAGGACCAAAATGTCACAAAATAAACATGAAAACATGACAAAGATATGGGCTACGGGCACCACTCCCCCTCCTTCCAACCTGCACCCATTCTTCCCAATCCGCAATCAATTTCTCATTTTTGTTTCTCATTTTTGTACATCTCATGATATTCTTGCACTGAATCAGCATGAAAACATGATAATGATATGAGCTAGGTGTGCCACTCTCCCTCCTTCTAACCTGCACCCATTCTTCCCACCCTCCACCCATTCTTCCTAATCCGCCATCAATGTCTCGTTGTTGTTTCTCATTCTTGTACATCTTGCGATGTTTTTGTACATTTAGAGAAGAACCATCTTCCCCGCTTCGGTGGCAACCAGATTCATCCTAAACCAAGCATTTTATTAACCGTAATTTGTAATTAATGCATTACAGTGTAACCCGATGGAAAACTCCATATCCTTTATTTTCTCCTAACTACCTCTTATGGACCGTGCTAATAATAAAGAACTTGGCTGGAACTCCACAGTGGAATTCTTTCTTCCTGCTGCCCCGCACTCCATACCGAATTAGTCAACTCTTTTGAGTTCGGACGGATCTATATGAAAATATACAGGGCTGCGTAATTCTTTCTTCCTGCTGCCCCGCACTCCATACCGAATTAGTCAACTCTTTTGAGTTCGGACGGATCTATATGAAAATATACAGGGCTGCGTAAAACTATTTCTGAAACCCCCCTAGTATGTCCATGAATCCAGGTATTTTGTTGATGCCTTGCAGTATTCGAGGTCTGTTCCAAAAGAAGTTCCATTACTAGTCCTGATGGGGCGGATTAAATTTTCTATAAGAGCTACAAGTCAAGTTGTGAGCCTCGCACCCATCCCTGCCTCTTAAAATTCCTCTATCCATTTCCAGGTCTCCCTTTGGCCCCGAACATGGGTAGATAAATGAGAGAGTAAATGTCGAAAAATTGTTACCGGTCCGTTGAACATGTCACCCTTTCCAATAGCGTTCTGTAGTGTCATAAATGTCAGTACAATTTGTGCGGTGAAGCCAACGTGGTCAAGAAGTAAAGAACAGTGCTGGGACGCTAAGCAATATTTGAAATGGGAAAAAGGCGACCGTGTAGGAAAAATGAAGGATGGGAAGACCCCGTCAAGCGGTACAAGGGAGAGACAAAAAAGGTAACATGGGGCTAAGCCCCAATAGAGTCTGTATGAGAAATCTGCCATACCGCACCTAAGATATCCGAGCTATGCAAGTCGTCCTGTCTACACACAACTAGAGCATTCGAAGAAACATCACCTAATGTGATTGCTAAACATCACCTAATATTTGAAATTAATCATTTGAAAACTGTAGCAGCCGAAGAAACATCACCTATCACACCTAAGATATCCGAGCTATGCAAGTTCGTACGGCCTACATACAATTGGAGCATTCGAAGAAACATCACCTAATGTGATTGCTAAACATCACTTAATATTTGAAATTAATCATTTGAAAACTGGAGCATCGAAAAAACATCACCTAATGTGATTGCTAAACATCACCTAATATTTGAAATTAATCATTTGAAATTGATTCGCTTTAGACAATCGGGAAATGGTGGATAAGATTTTTCAGCGTCCGGCAAGGTACAGCTATCAGAATTCTGCACAGTACAAATAAATGTGTCGCCTCTCCATCAATCCATAGGCCTACGCCTTCTATTGTTCTCGTGCCTATAGTCTAAATTTAACATTTTGCAGAGGGAATGGCCTTCCCACTGTACTGATGAATCGAGAATAGCCAAACCGTGAAGGGGTCGAGGATTCTTCTGTTCATAATCTCCTGTCAAACTAACCGGGGATTACCCTGAGTGCACACTGTTCTACTGTTGCCTGTGTATCTCGATGTGGCAAAATGCAGCAGGTTGCCGCACAATCTTGGAAGGTGAAAACTGCAAAAATCGTTTCTTCCTAGACTACGACAATAATTAAGAGTGAAATATAGCATATGGTCAAAAAGTAACGATACTTACAAGTAAATAGTACAGTACTCAGAATGTGTGACTGTCCGAAAATGTCATCCAGAGCGAAGGAATTGAGGTCATCGAGACCAAGCCTTCTGATCCTTTCTGCTTCAAAGTTATTTCCAAAGGAAGTCCCGTGACATAAGTTTCCACACTTCGGGCCTCTACTCTTCAATCAGGCAACGCTATGTGTGGAGCCATTTGAGCCCTCTTATCTCCCTCGGGCCTTAAAGTTCACACCTCCAGCCTCTACGTTTCAATCAGTCAAAGCTATGTGTTGAACGCTTTGAATGCTCTCATCTCGCTATGGGGCTTAAAGTTCTCCAGGGCAAATCCGAGCAACAAGGAGAACATTCAGATCTTGATTCTCGACTTCATTTCTCTTTTCTCAGAAGATCCCCTAACTGTAGTTTTTTCTCGCAGCATATGTAGGCACATGTTTTTAGTTGTATCCACTTTTAATTTTCCGGGCCTCAAGTCTTCAAGAAGGGGTTGTTGCTCTCCCTCCACTAACTATACTGTGTCTGTCGTTGGTGAATGCGCAGCTCATCATAACAATTGGTAATTAAGATGGAATTGAAGATTTGAACAACCCAATCCCTACTATGTTACCTTGCCAATCAGGTGATTTGTCCACCCCAATCGGTTTTTACTAGAAGGGATGCTCGAAAGCGAAGAAATCTAGCGGGAACACAAATAAGCTGGATAGTGCAAATTGGCCCACCTAGCAACGACTCTTTCTTTCTAGGATCATCATTGAAAGAGAGAGTTCACCGCAAGCATCACATCTTCACGTTAAAATTCAATTTCGAACATACAGTTTTTCAAATATTCACGAACGCAAGGCCATCAAATGGCGGTGGATGATAAGTAAGATTATCTCAATTGCTATCATTGAGATCTGACCTCGAGGCTAGGTCTCTCACCGGAAAGGTCTTCATGCCTTCATCCATTCAACTAACAATGACCACATTTACACCTGTTGAATTGCTTGTACTGTGGAAAGTGTCTCCAACTCTTCCTTTCTATGCTTTTCATTTGTTGGAGGGCGCCATTGATTGATGCACGGCAATCCTACAGGAAAACAGGAATTCTGAACTGATCAATACGACCACTGCAGCACTGTATTGCATTATTCTGCTCTGGTATCTAGATCCTCCAGAGTTAAATATCTCCAAAATCGTGGATTTAAACCTCAGTCGAGAAAAGAATCCCTTGGCCAAGATTTCACGGAGTCATCCTTCCCTTCTCTTACGGCAAGGTAAGTGTTGCTCAAGTATACAGGCATACTGTTCGGAGTGTGCCTCTTACTTTCGGCTTCAGACTCAATTGAGTCTGCTGGGTACCTGTAATGGACACGAGTGTAGCAGCGGCTACTGTAATACTATCTTTTCAAAACTAATATAGCCTAGATGATACCACTAGTAGAATAGTTCGATATTCTTGGGTTTCATTCTTTGCGTCTAATCCAAAACTTGCATCTCACTGTTTCAGGAACAGGATAATGAAAAGGGCGCGACGGGAAAGGGTTTTAGACACGTGATGTTGATGGTAGAGAATGCGTGCGAGCTACATGGTCAGTACTGCACTGGACTATAAACTTCTTGCCATCTGTTATAAAGTTCAATTTTTACCAATATATCGAACCAAGATACCAAACACTCGTTTGTTCACGAGTGTTTTGTATCTTGTGCTCGTTTTGCTCGAAGATTATTTGCTTGACCTTACCTACCGCCGAGACAATGGCTGCCAAAAGGTGCGAGGACAAGGAGTTCTTAAGAAGTCGGATGAAGAGGCCCATGGCTTCAAACCCCTCCTTCCAGCAGCCTCTTTCTTCTATCTCTTGAATGCATCATACCTTTGCAGTACTTGAAACGGAGTTGGAGTACTCCAGTCTAGGTCAATAACCATGATGAGAATGGAAAGTATCCTGTGACCTTGTGCCGCAGTCATGATACACACACAAGTCATGGTTGTGAGTCTCCTCTCTTCATGGTAACAAGCTGGCAGTGGAGTCCTTTCCTGATGTCAAGGTTCTCTTAACCAGCACCTCTTCTGTACACCTCACCTTTTCATGCTTATGCATGCTCACCATATGGATAGTTAGTTCAGAAAACGCGTCCTCACCGGATACAAATCTCATCCTTTGCATCCTAATATAGATTGACGTTGTAAGTTTCTTGAAGCTTGATTGAAGCATGTGGTTCAAGGTTGTCAACCCCACACCGATTTGACTCCCATCTATCTATCTATCCACTTATATAATAGATTAAAAATTCCTGTAACTCCGTCCCTAACCACAAAATAGTGGTTCTTAGCGATACCGGATTCGATCCGCTATGCCGGATTCCAAAATCCGGCATAGCGGCTGACTTGGTCCTTAGTAGTTGTCAGCGATGTTTTCTGGTCCTTAGTGGATGACGGCAGTCTGACTTTTTGCCAAAATGTTCTTTGAGAGAGGGAATACACGGGCATTGATATTGCATGCTAGATTCTTTTGCTTAAGCTTGAGCTCGATGCTTTTCTTTCATGGTGTGTGGACGACACTCCCTAAACTAGAAGCAATCGTGTTTCTGAGTGAGAGAATTTGAAGGAAGAACAAAGAAGGGTGCAGGAAAGCTGGAAGGAAGAAGAGGAGACAAGCAAAGGAGAGGGAGGAGGTGGTGGAGAATATCTACACCAACGGAAGGTTGGTGACTGGAATTTTGCTTCTAGGGACTTATGTGTTGGGGAGAAAAGCAAAGTGTTGGGATGCTCTTGTAGGTAGTTCTGGTTTATTTATAAACAAAGTTTTTTAGTGGGAGATGTCTGCAAGATATTGAAGGGTTTAGATGTAATCTTCAATCAGTGCTATCAAACTTTCTAGGTTGAGGGGTATGGGGCTACATTTGTAATGATTGAGGGGCAATTTCCATCTTACTTGATTACTTAGTGATGGAAATCAAGTGATTGTTATATTGTGATTGGAGAACCGATGGATGGTTACTTTAGCGTGATTGATTTTCTTGTCCATTGGTACATATTCTTGGCCTAAATGCTTTCTTTATGGAAAAACTTGGAGAAATATTCACATTGCGGAGGAGATTGATGCTCTTGACATAACTTTGACTAATCGCAAGTGGAACTTTTGTGTTATATTCCTTCATCAATTGGTGTACCAAAATTAGGGTTTTGCCAAACCAAATACGTGAAGATGCAGAAATATCATCAAACAAGTTCTGCACATCCTCAAACTCAATGATGCAATCCAAAGGTCTCAAGGACATCTTTCAAAAGCCAGAGATGCGTTTCAAGATGCCAAAGAAGCATCTCTGGCTGAGAAACACCATTTTGATGATCTCCATATTAGGCACATCAATGGTCATTGGAGACGGTATTCTCAATCCTTGCACTCCTATTGTTGATACCTACTAATCATCAATCTTGGGCTATGGAAGTACTATGCATATGTCGGATATGGTTCTTGATGATCAAGCTTCTTTGTCTTTCCATGACTGTTTTGGTTACAAATTGATATCAACACAATTTTAGAGAGTAACACAAAATAATCAACTTCATACTCTACTTATCTAACTTATGGCTGCTTGAGCAATGCTTTCGGAATCAAAGTATACAAACCCATACTTTTGCAAGGGTAACAAAGCTATCTTGCTTGAAAGGATAGTCTTGCCTCCAATCAAAAGTGATCGTATGTACTTGAAGATTGATATATTCGTAAGGCCATTCACCATCAAGGCCGTGAAAGAATTACTAGAGCAAACAAGAACAATGAAGGATATGTAAATGGGTCATATGAAGGCTCCTTGTTACATGAATGTAAGTGTTGAAAATTGGTTACAAATAAAAAACTAGCCGAAGAAGTCATGCTCATCTATTCTTTGCCTTATGATCGCCTTGTTTGCAGGTACTTATAGTTCAAGATTATTCTACAAAAATACATTTTGTAAGATCCAAAAGATCTACAGATTTTATTAGCCAACTCGGCCAGTTTAACAACCAGTCTACAAGAGGTTTGTTAACAGAGTCCACAAAACTTTTGAAGATATTACCAGAAGCTCAATTAGAAATGACATGTACTTGCTCTTATGCATGCACCTCAGACCAGTAAATTCTCTCCTAGCAAGAGAGTTGAAGCACTCTCCGAAGCTTAGTCTGGTTATACAATCATGACAATTGTTTGCCTTCGTAGTGAATAAGGAATGGACTACAATATAGAAAGTGTTGTATTTCTGATTGAGATCCGTGTTTGTGATTAGGTTGCCGCCATACGTCAAAGTCTCAATGCCCGATTATCTTTTTTGTTAACAAGTTGCAACTGTACACTTTAGCTCTAGAACCTTGGACTAAACATGTTTTAGAGCTCGACACCTCTACAATTCCTCTTGACTTGCAAATCTACAAAACATGAGATATGTTAGAAAGCACCCCAATTTGGGTGGAAATCGCCATGGTTTTGTATACCTCTAACTTAAGCTCGCAGTCCCTGGTTGCTTACGTAGTTACTTAGAGGTCCCTTGAACCACTCCCTAGTGTTAAGACTAGTAGGACACGTGTCCTCTAGACACACCACTTGATGACGCCTAAGTCATGTAAGTGTGGCCAAGGTTGGTAGCCCGGTGTGTTGGAACAATCGTACCGTTGCCTATGAATGTTCACTCTGGCAAACGAGCTTACTGCGCAGATTAGAGAAAATGATTGGAAAAGGATTAAAAAGAAAACGTGTTATTATCTTTTATTTAAATCGACCTTCCTCGCAGGACTTGCGCAGTTTATGTGCAATCTATCGAAGAAATCTCTTGTCTTCATATTCAGAATTCAGGTCGTGTCTCAAATCCTGGGTGATTGATAATTCCCATCGCATATTCATGTGCCAATTGTTACACTAGTGATCCCATCTGCCATCGTTCGCAAAGCTCTCGTTCCTTGTTCCCCTAGACTTTCGCCAGAGTTATTGGAGAGTACGCTAAATTTTCCACATCTCCTAGCGTCCAAAACTTGGAGCTGAAACGAGGATGCATGAGAAGTGATGCTGCACATGCCTTACTTGGGAACAAATTATTTATAAAAATGCATCAATATAGTTGAATATCTTTTAATTTTTCCCTTACTAAACCCGGACTGAAGTTTACCTTCTCTAGATATTGAAGATACTCTGGTGGATTTGTAGTGATTTTTGAGACATGGTATGGTTAGACTACACTCGTCACCTGAAGCTTCAACAAGCATGAGAGACAAAGATAGTAGAACCTAAACGTTGTATAAAGATGTTCTCTATTTGAGAATTAAATTAACTAGTTTTGTTGCCAAAACAACTATGAGCTATTCTGGCAAAAGAGCATTAAGCAACCAATAGCAATCGGAGTGTAATTTAGAGTGTTTGCCTCAACAGGGTAAATCGTTGGTCGGCAAAACAGGACCATGATTGTGGTCACCCATAAAACTGCCACCCAACCCACAAAGATACTACTGTGACAATGGAACACTCTTCTGCTTTCTGCCGGAACAGCTCCTAGTTGTTTTGGCAACAAAACTAGTTGACTCAATTATCAAATACAGAACAACTCTATACAACGTTTAGGTTCTACCAACTTCGTTTCTCATGCTTGTTGAAGCTCAGGTGACGAGTGCAATCTAACCATACCATGTCTCAAAAATCACTAGAAATCCACTAGACTATCTTCAACATCCAAAGAAGACAAACTTTCAGTCCGGATTCAGTAAGGAAAGAATTAAAAGATATTCAACTATATAAATTCTATTTTACATTGTGTGCGGTGTACACGAGTCCTACTAGTCTATGTATATAATAAATTTGGTTTCTGGCTTTGTCCTTAGCAGCTGTTCATCCTTAGTGGTGTAAAAAATCCAATATATTTATTGTCTAAAATGTTTCAAGAGACTTAGAATTTTGAAAGGCGGGGGTCTTCCTTTACCCTCTTATAACTCTTATAACTTTGCAGCTAAGTGCCATAAACTTGCAAGCTAAATGAAAACCAACTCTTAGGGTTGGGGTTCGAAATTTTCCGTTTTCGTCTCATGGTGTCCGGAGGTCAAACAATACACTAGTTTTGTACTTGTACGGCTTGATGGGGTCTTCCCATCCTTCTTGTTTGCACTCACGGTAGCGTTTTTCGTTTTCCATAATACAATACATGTGAGACTGTGCCGATTCGATGACCAAATGAGGGCTAAGCTGTCCACTCGTGGGGTCGTGTTGTGGGCCCTGCCAAAGGGCATACGTAATAGCAGCGTTCCTCCTTCTTGCATTGTGTTTTGAGCACCTTGTCCTCCAGTATGCCATGTTTGAGGAATCTTATCTGATTTTCATTGACAACGACCATACGGTACCTTAATTCAGTCAGTCATGTTCATGTACCGCATTACGCTCAAACTGTCACCATTACATTGATGTACACTATGTTAGGAGTGGATAGAGAGATCGATCGTTATCGTTTCCTCTCCCTCTTAAGTTAAGTTAAGTCGTTTGTTAGCACAAACGACTTAACAATCCCAAACACTTGGCACATGGGCTATACCTCCAGATGACTCAGCCATACCCAAGCGTATGATATGGCGCTCGTCAGTCGGACGTGTCCTTCTCGTTATTTCCTAAGGATATAGGTTGGAGCCTCCAAGGTCGATTCACTGTGCATTTTCCCACTGAAATTGCAGGAGACCGACCAAAATCTCACCGACTGCAATTTCATGAGATGCGAATCAGGATCTCTTCCATGGGAAACAAACACATGATATGTCCTATGTGGACGGCAGAACCAGTGCCATCTAGGATGGAAGCGCCAGGTCAAGCATCTCAGGGCATGGTTGAATCTGTTTGGATAACTTGGGAGACCGTTCCACCCAAATGCGAAGTTGTGGACATGACTAGGTCTTTCTCTGCCCATGAACATAAGGAGCTTTAGATCCTCCTCCACCATCAGAACGGGTCACGAGCTCGAAACACGAGTTGCTGCGGAGAAGTTCAGGAGTTCGCTGCAAACGATGACTGAAACCCAAAATGACAGCTGTCTTCATGAGATGTAGATTAGCGCTTAGACTGCTCCTCGATTTGTATTCAGCTATCAGCTTATTAGGAATGGTTTTCCGTTTCACCCAATTCTTCAAAAGACTCAATATGACAACCTTTCTACAGTAGTTGAATATATTCTTATCAACATTATTGTCCTGTAACAACCATAAAAGAGAAGAAGAAGACTACTGTCTTACACGAAATTGAAGACTTTTCTCATCCATGTGAGTGCAGCAATGAAAAGGTTTGCTTCTGCACAAGCACTGGGAAGACGAAAGTGCAGGATGCGATTATAGGGATAAATTTACTCAATTCAATCAATATTTAAGTATGACAAAGTGCCTCTAGGATTCTTTTACTTGTAGTGAAAACTTGTTGCAGGTAAAAGATTTTCATCAAGGAGAAGTGTTTCTTGGTGTAGAGGGAGCAGAGCAGAGCATACATGATTATTAGAATCGGTACACCATGTGTGTCCTCATTCAGTGATATTTGATCACGTCTCTTTTGTGAGAAACTTGATTAGGAGTGGGAAAGCAATTAGGAGTCGATTGGAATGTCCATATCTTGTCTTCAAACTTAGAAAAAGATCCGGAGGTTCGTGGTATAGTTTGGTAGCATAGAAGAACTTTTGATGCTCAACATCATTTCACTTTTCAGAGCGAATTGCGTGCTCACACGCTGATTCCCGGATAATAGAGGTTAGGAAGGTACGAAATAGTACTCTCAAGTACATAAGCTTTGGGGAAACTATCCTAGCAACGGGCAGGAGGGGATGTAAGTTCAAGCCTTTAAAACTGGAACCTACTTTGAGCAGTAAAATGCATATTCTTTTCCTCAAGTTGAACACAATGCACCCGATTAAAGCAAACAACATCCATGATAATATCATATCTGTTTCTCTAATCTAGTTTGTCACAAGCAGTCAAGGCAGGTCCGAATTGGCGATCCCTACTTCTGTTTTGTATACTCATAAATCCTTTATTTCCTTCAGAACCAGTCAAAAGTTTCACTCATCACTGGTTCAGAAGGAATAAATGATTTGTGAAGTAACTCTAGAGTCAAAGTGACTATAGTACTGTAGTAGATTAATGTAAGCTAATGCATGAGATTGTATGTTAGGAGTTACTTCAGGCCTATCTACGATCCTCCAAATGGTGGAAATTTCACCAAGTTCTCACCGTGCGCGAAGTAACTTAGGCCACTATTATGGAGTCTCTGTTGCCCTGCAAGAAGACCCTGCGGTCCAGAGCATACAGATATGACGAGAATAACTTGTCATCAAGCTCAAATCAGAGGACACATCTACAGTGTCTTCTCCAGAGTTCTACCTGAATGCCTCCATGCACTGTAGTGAAGTCCGAGTGCACTTTAGGGTCTTCCCATCGTTCTTGTTACCCTCCGTGGTCGCCCTTTTGGCCCTTTAGTCCTCTATTTCATGCAAACACTAAGGGGTTTCAGAAATAGGTTTGACTGATGTCTAGGGGATAAATAACAAACTTCGTAACTATTTTTAGTGAACTCTGTAAGGAGATTGAGGTGCTAATAAATGAACGCTTCATAAATTATTATACGGTATATCACATGCAATTTGCATTCATTTATAAAAATCAGATGCTATACTACATATGTTTAGGAGTTCCGTAGTGAAATAAATGACTGTCAAAAGAGATGATGTGACTTCTTGAGAGAGTTGCCACGTTTTTCTGATGGGTGATTCTTAGAGTGGCATTTATGAAATTTTTTTGGCGGATCCAAAATGCCGCTCTCAACTATTCAAATTCAAATTCACCATCTGCAAATGTGAATGTTGTGCAAATGCTCTTGTCAATAAACTAAACCGGTGGGTTTTGTAGTTTTGCATTGGTGTGTTGGTTCATATCCATATATATTAGTGTGGTGAGGGAGATAGCGAAGAGTTATGGAAAATGATTTGCATCATCTTACGGCAACCAAGAAATTAATTGGAGATCAAGGAATTTTACTCCAAAAGTGCAACAAAAATTTAGCAAAAACCTGATTAGAATGTAGGCTCACATTTGGATGCAAAATCACCTTGCACTATCAAGCAACTACTCGTGGCAATGAACGTCAACCAACGTCAACCAGCATCAACCAGCGTCAACCAGCATGTACGGGCGTCAACCAGATTTGAGCTTTGAGCGCCATCGAGTGGCTACGGGTGGCGACGGGCAGCGACGAGCAACAACGAGCAGCGATGAGCAACAACAAGCAGCGATGAGCCACAATGAGCAGCGACGAGCAACAACAAGAAAAATCACATTTAATCCTAAATTAACATATTTAATCTCATGTAAATTGTGTTCCCGCTCATCTAGTGCATAAATTTGTCAACTTTTGATTACCATGGGTATTCTCGAACATCATGGATGCTCCCTTTGGTGGCCTCGGTCGTCTAGTGCATAAATTTGTCAACTTTTGATTACCATGTGTGTTCTTGAACATAATGGATGCTCCCTTTGGTGGCCGCCACTTTCACTCTAACCCTAAACGATAAACTATATTAACCCTAATACGTAATCAATGCACTACAGAGTGATAACGGAAAATTCCTTATTCCTTATTTTCTACGAACCACCTCATATGGAGTGTGCTAATAATAAGGAACTTGACCCGAACTCCATAACAATACCTTTTCTACCTCCCGGTCACACACCGTACCCATTTAGTCAGAGCTTCGTAACTATCTATATGAAAAGTTATGAAACTTCATATAACTATTTCTGAAACCCCCTACTGACAATCTACATGATTTAGTCAGCTGCGACGATTCTGTATGGAAGGAATGATACGGTGCCTTCCATTTGGAATTAAGTGGCATAAAAGGATTTTGTGCCTTCTTTGCATTCGGTGAGCAACTGGGGAAGTATCCACCATTCGTAGTACTGTAGTGTAGATCCACCTAGTAATCTTTCCCCGCCACGATTCCGTCCTGAAAAAGCTCGCAAGATGAAGACAATGAAGAGATGGATGTAAAGGGAAAGGACTGGAAACACTTGACAGAAACCCTGGTAGACATTTTAAGAATGTGTATTTGGAGATTTGATAACACATAGAATCACATATGCAAGTTAGGATGAACAAGTACGCAAGGCTGACCCTACCGGTTGCTCTAACATAAGTTGTCGAATGGCTGGAAAAAATTTTCCAAAATTTATTGTCGTCTATCCGCCTCAGAGCATGGACAAGCAACTGTGGCAAATTATTGACGAAACCATCATGAACTGGGCAGGTGTTTGTACAGATGCAGTTCAAAGCTTACCATCTTCATCTCCCATCAACCTTACCACTACTGTACTTTGCGACCACTGTTGTTGCTACTGTGTCCCGTGCGGATGAGGAAAAACACGCGGGAAAGGAAAAGTATCCGGGGAAACATATCGCTTCAGATTCAAAACAGAAAAGTTACATCTCAAGAAGGGTTCCTCAAGACAAATGCGGGATTGTAGTTGATCTTCTAGCCAACCACTCGAGAGTCATCACTGAGGACCGTAGGAGCTTCCAGTAGAGGTAACCTTTGTCTTCTACAAAACCCTGCCACACCTGAGTTCGAGGGACCTGGAGCGCAACTGTACTTTGTAGAGAGAGTTTCCACAACATTGTGGAATAGTTATCTACTCTTCAGTAACATATATACGGACATATGGCCAGAACTCCTGAATGAGCTCTCGAAACCTTCAACCATATGTTCTGGCTACTTCATGCAATTACAGTCCATGAGATGTTACGATTGATGGAGAGTGAACACCATAATCCTCTGATTTATGAGCATTTTTACTGTTCAATGGTGACTGATTTGGCCGAAGATTTACCAAATGATACTGGAGTTGTGTTCCACTTCAGGTGGTTTCTGCTAAACAACTGATGACAATGCAGATTTACTTCCGATGGTTGTGTGACAATAGCATCCGGATAATGAAGGTAACAATATCTACAACATCGTCAGCTTCACCAACAACCAAGCAAATACATTGACGCGGTCCTGTCCCCGCCAGTGTCTAATACAACCAAATAAGCAAGAACGACTCTGGCAATGAACTATGGTGTTCATACTCATGAAACTTCTTCAATGTATCTCTACATTACTCCACTTTTAATCTGGCAGAACTTCCATTTCTCCTCACGGAAGAAACCCTTTGCTTTACAAGTCCCAGTAAATTATTTGTCGTCAAGTGCAAGTGGGCGCATAGACAGTGCCCACAAATATGGTTCCCGACCAAGTAAAAACTGAGGCTGGATTGCAATTTATGACACGATTTCCATGAAACAACTAGAAGGGACATCTTGCTGAGCATGAGAATCGGCAACAGCAAAATAACCCAACTTAAGGAGCAGATATAGACAGAAAAGTTTAATTCTTCTAATCACTCCACCATCAAATGCTTATTCTAGTGCTCTCATCCTGGGCGGTATCAGTTGCAGGCAGAAAGTGGTTAATACTCGCGCAATCAAAACAAAATAAATATTCTAAAGCATCCACTTGAGTTTTCGAGCAGTATAACCAACAAACATCATGTTGACTCACAGGTAGACCTTCTGAACATGTAATATACAAAAAGATCAACAATGATCTAGTTCACACAAGCGTAATTGATGAGTCACCAATTATAACGCGAAAAGATGAGTTTCCTATTTTCATCCGTCGAGAAGCTTCTCGAACCAGTAATAACTGCGTAAAAGGTAAAAATTCAACAGCTTTCACCAAGAGCATATCCGCTCTATATGGCAGTCACATGGAACACACGTGCCTCATTACTAAGAAACCCTACCCATCGAAATAATCAACAGTAAACCCAGGTGCAGCTAGTAATCGAAGTAGCTCGTAGTCCCAGCACGTTTTGCCACTTGAAAGTCTTGAAGTCAGAGTAAAAGCTGTTCCATCTATTTATTGTTGGAAGCAGCATAGGAACTCTAATTAACCAGGAGGCCATTTCATCTGCCGTCCACCTAGGAGGTGTATGTGTAAATGATACACAGACTGACCTGCAAGTCGAAAGCATGCCCTCGATATAAGCACACAAGTTCGACGAAAGCAAAGCTTAACAACTAAGCAACGCAAAACAATATCAATGATCCCACTGTAACTTCAGAAGTAGCGTGTCTGCAACCTGTAGGCAGTACGTTTCAAGATCTCGCTCACACCGATGCAAAAGAATGTTTAAACAATATCCAGGTAAGATCCAGAGTCTTACAGCCATTTAGTCCGTCGTTAATGACGACTCGGAATCCGTCATCAAGAGCCAAGTCTTTTGCAACGACTGTAGCTACATACATGAGGTGGCCAAGAATCTCTTTATGCTTCTCCGTAGCCTGTGCAAATACCATCGTGAACTATGAACAAGGATACTTGAGCTGTATTGATGGCTTTTTTTCCCCTAGTTAGGCCCGAAAAGCAAACAAGGTAAATTTAAATCTTTGTTGCCAGTACTTCCTCATAATTCGTACACGAGGAAAAAATCCCGGAAGATTGTTACGAAGGAAGAAGGACCACAGCTCTGTATGTGCAGAATTCCAGCTGAAAAGAAGGATGGCTTACCTTGGAAAGTTGCGTTAGCCCATCCCTGTGTTTTGGTATGATGACGATGTGAGTAGGAGCCTGAGGATTGATATCCCTAAATGCCAGAACCTGTAGTACATGGGGCCATACGTACATTGTTGGCATGATCACATTATTCATGTAAAAGAAGATCGCATTGACTGGTACTAACAGCAGAATTCTACTCACGGCATAGTCCTTTGCACTTACTCTATATGTGTCTGAGAAATGTACTCTTTGATAAGCAATAAGTTACATTGTTGGCACGGTCACATTACTCATAATTAAGAAAATCGAATTGATTGGAACTAATAGCAGTATTCTGCAGTACACTACACTGAATAACCCTTGGCGCTTACTCTATAAATATTCTATAATCTAACTGTGCTCCTAAGGTTCTTGACCACAAGGTAGCACACATCTTGTAGCTGAAGCTACAAGCTGTGTGCTACCTTGTGGTCTCATATATCTTTGAAGAGGAAAATTAGCGGGAGGTGTCTCAGGTTTTTTGCTGAGTTCTCAGCAAAGCTAGCAAGTGACTGTCTGCAATCAACTTGCGCAGAACAGGTTTCTAACCCGTATGCATGTAGTATCTCAGGAAGGATATTTTTCAATGTGGAACATCCAATCTTCAATATTATCTTTCCAGCAAAGCAATGAACCAATTTCAATGGAATCCAGCTCAAAACGCGTTTCTCTTTCTTAACTGGGCAAATACAGAGGAATTACACTGAAACTAGGAGCGATGTCGTTGACACATAAAGGCTGCGGTCATGTTAAGGATGAGCCTACACTCCCCCCAATGACTTAAAAAGTATAAGATTTCAATCTTGAGATGGAGCTCTATCCTTCAAGTTCTGAGATTAGCCATACCATAAGTGGCGCTCTATAGGATAGCTACTCTGAGTACTTTCTCTCTAATTTTCCTTCTGCCCTTAAAGCTACTTGAAGAAAGTTGAAATCAGTAAGAGTCCACGATGTTAACAAGTAATTACTTGTGAGTCGACTAATTGTAGCAGACATGGACCTGGGTCGAATATATTGGTCAATAGAATTAAAAGTTGCAAGGCCAACGCTATAAATTTCAAGACATAACCCCCAAGAGAGCGTAAACCCTTAGCCCTGGTTGAAATTGAACTTAACGTATCAGTTCACATTTACCCTCCCAATAGTTGATTAGCAGTACGTTGAACCGCATGGACGATCGCTCAAAATCTAGGGTATTGCAAGAACCCAGTACATCATGGCGTGGGCACACGCTATCCACTCTAAACCTGCTTCAAGATTCAGTTTAATCCTCAACCAAGATAATGGTTGAGGATCAAATCTAGCAAAATCTGGCCACGGGTTACTTAGCGACGGAGGAAAATACAACCAGAAACGCAAAGGCAATCGTACCTTGTCATCCTCATACACTGATGAGCAAGGTATCGCCTTGCTCAAGATCTTGTCAAATCTGAGAATGAAAGCAATAACAGTGTCCAGATAAGAAAAAGCACGTTGCTGTCAACACCAGACTAGCTCGATAAAAGTAAAGAACGAAGATTGTGGCCAGTGCTCAGTTCCTGCCAAGGTCGCAGATTGCAAAAGGAAAGGAAACCCAACTTCCACTGAAAACCTGGAAACTGAGAAGGAAAGAAGAAGAAGCCCAGACTCACATCGTTGGAACTCCAGCTTCTGCTTGTTGGGCGAGCTTGTTAGCAGCTGCACGAAAAGCTGCCTCCTCTTCATTCAACTTGTCAGCCATCGGGCTCTGCAGATGACTGTTCAACACATCCAAACGCTTGGTGGATCGCTCCCCTGCACTATCCCTACAATTGTTCCCACCTCTCTCCGCCAGTGCTCTTCCCTTGAACTACTACTTCGCACGAGAAAGGCGACCACGTAGTACACATGAAGAATGGGAACACCCCATCAAACACTCTTCAATAATCGTTCCCCACTCCACGATACTCGTTTTCCATATGCTGCGGTAGCTCCGACAGTTAGGAGTCGTATTGTCTTCAAAACCTCGTAACTACGTAATTGTGCAGTACTTGCCAAGTTCATCATCCCTTTCGAGGTTCGTCATAGATTGCTCGCAGATTGCATTTCGGTTTTGCTGGTGGTTTACATAGCTTACAAAATGGTTGTGTTTTGAACGAATACGATGGTAGGTGAAGAAATTAGAGTCGCTTGTAAATCACACCCTCAGTTTCAACATTGACATAAGTCATTTACTAGACCATCCTTACAACATAAGATAATTATACTTTACTATAAAACTTAATAATTTGCAAATTGAAACCCCGCATTATATAAAACATATAACCAAGTTAAATCTTTTGATACACAAGTACATAGCTAGCATATGGATTCGTTCTCTCCATGTGAAGATTTATAATCAAAATTGTAACATATGTTCTTTATTTTAAAGGTAATCATACTTTGTGAATTTAAGTTAAATAACAAGTTCTTTATAATTTTTAGTTTCAAAACGTGAGCATTATTTGATGTCATATTAATATATCTATACATGTATCAAGTATGTGGGATATCAAGCATATATACATGCTACACAATATACATCATTGTCAACATCATACACTATAGAAAAACAACTCACATATAAGTCATACATAGCCTCTAAAGTGCCACAATAATCAAATGGTTTACCCGTCTCGAATCAAATCAATTCACTTCAATTCAATTCAGATCAGTACTTGATCTGTCACTCTATAAATTACTAACAATTGGGCACTTATTACAGTCGAGCCACACCCACTCTAGCTAAGAGAATCCAGGTTATGTTTGCCGACCTCTGTCCACCATAGTTAGGAACTCAAAGGCTCAACATCAGAGAAGCGAGTTCTATGGAGTTGCACTTTGAAAGTATATCATTGGACTTGAGCTAGGTCTAAAACCCTAATAGTCACACTAATAGTGCAAACAATGCAAAGTGACGGTGGCCCTCATCGTGAATTTAGTACCTTGAACACAAAATCTGATCGTCGGAAAGTAGTCTATGGGAAACTGCTAAAATACATCTAACTACTATCACTGCAACTCCAATGTCCGAGCAATCTAGATGCAACACTACAAATGGTGTGAGAACTGTCATGCGTATATACATCATTGTCAACATCATACACTATAGAAGCACAACTCATACATAAGTCATACATAAACTCTAAAGTGCCACAATCACCCCCCTAGCTGGCGGTTAGGTCCCTCTAACTCGAGATAGCCATCTACTCCAAGTATATGGTATACCCTATGATGGGCAAAGATCAAAAGGCTGGGTGCTATGGAGCCCCATCGTTAGTTGCTTGTCTGCAATTTATACCATATAAAGAATGAACTAGCTATAAGTCAAGTACATCTAGGACATAACCACTGTCCTTGAGGAACCACCGTGAGAGGAGTCATACATACCATATGCCATCCTTTCAAACAGCTATCTCACACTAACATAGTAGCAGCTCTACTAGAAGAGCCACATAACATACACCTCAAGCCTGCACGTACAAGTGCCAAGCTTGGGTCCATAGTACCATCAATGTTTAGGAGGTGGCACGACGCACAATTGCGCACATGATCCTTCCAAACAACACCATCATGTCCTTCTAACACAAGGACTATAGATGGCAAAACCTCACACACTTTCCAAATAGTATGGCCTGTCAAAACATCAAGTGTCGTCAATGTTGTTTGTTGTAGATATACATAGTCTCTTGGGTGAAATCGACGGATTGAGGGTCTATAACCTTCTCCTCAAATGGTAGCATAACATAAAGTATCTCTATGCTGAGCAATCACCAAGTTCTCAAAGGCCATCAACATCACTCT